>CM039627.1:27993042-29193042 GCA_022457165.1 Juglans mandshurica
AACCCAACTTAATCTTGTGTGATCATCAATAAAGGTCACAAATTATTTTTTTTCGGAATACGTAGATGTTCTACAAGGGCCCCAGATATCACTTATGAATCACAGTAAATGGAGTAGTTGGTTTGTAGGGTTGGGTGGAAAAGGATGCACGATGATGTTTAGCAAACTAACAAACTTCACATTGAAAGGAAGTGAGACTTTTATTCCGAAATAAATTGGAAAACAAGTGTTTTAAATACTGAAAACTAGGATGGCCGAACCTATAATGCCATAACTATAATGCCATAACATGATATCATTATCTTTGGAAACAGAAACTGAATTTAAGCAAGTACTTTGACATTGTCTACTTGAGTTCGGTCCATCTTCAAAATAATAGAGTCCATCTTTTTCCTTAGCACTGCCAATCATCCTCCCTGTGGTCAATTCCTGAAATTCACAATAAGAAGAGTAGAAATTAGCTTGACACTGATGATCAGAGGTAATTTTACTGATGGACAACAGATTGCAAGACAAATTGGGAACATGGAGCACATCATGGAGGGTTAACAATGAACTCAGTTTGATAGTTCCTATCCCAGCAATTACCGAGAGTGAACCATCTGCAATTTTGACCCATTTATTGCCTGCACACGGACTATAGGATGAGAACAATTTGGAGCAACAAGTCATATGATCAGTTGCACCGGAATCAATTATCCAAGAATAAACAGAGTTAGGAATAACACCTAAAAACGCATTAGCAAGAGGGTTACCCTTCTGTACCAAAGAACAAGACGGAGTTAAGGACAGTTTTGGAGATTGAAACAATTTGTACAGGTGCTCTAATTGCTCCTTGGTAAAAGGTACTGCATCTGAGTTGGTAGAAAGCTCCTGAAGCTCTTCAGCAGTGGTTTGGTAGGCACGACCATGACGTTTGGATTTTGGCTTCCAATTTGCTGGTTTACCATGAAGTTTCCAACACGTCTCCTTCCTATGCCACGGTTTTTTTGCAATGCTCGCACCACGGTTTATTACGCCCGTCATTTTCAGAATCAACACTTCTTGACATGAGCAGAATTCTCAGGTTCCAGGTTTAAACCAGTTTCGGAATTGTGCAGCATGATTTTTCTCCTTGACTCCTCACGTCTAACTTCAGAAAAAACTTCCCAAATAGAGGGCAATGGTTGCCTGCGAGAATGCGGCCGTGAACCTTGTCCAAACTTCGATTAAGGTCAGCTAAAAACGTGTAAACCCTGCCATTTTCCTCTCTCTTCTTGTGACGAGCATAGTCGTTCGAATTTTCCCAAACATCATCATCACTGATCAAGTTCCTGCCATAATGTTACCAACTCCTTATAGTAAGTAGTAACATCGTGATCATTTTGCTATGATACCATGTAGTTTTTGAGAAGAAGAATTCTCATTCTTATTCATCTCCAAGAGAAACGATTACAAGATAAATAGAAGAAGAAGGCCGCCAAATCAGGAAGGCCATAAAATCAGCAAATATCTAGGCTAGAAAACAGGAAACAGAAATATCTAAAATCTGAAATAGTAATTTCAGATTTTATCTAAAATAGAACTTCCTAATTTATCTCCTAGAAATCCGACAGTAGACATTAAAAAAATGGCCACCAGATCCCAGTTGTGATAGATCGATTCTGTTTCATAGCAGTATGCTAGTAAATCAACTTTTTAAAACATTTGCTTTATTTGGAGTTTGGTATGAATGATAAATTTTATTGAGCAGTATGGTTGTAGAATTAATTACTCAAGCAAAAGTGAGCTTTTCTTGAGTTGCCCAATATGCTATTCTGGAATGATATGACCTGCTTTAATATGTTGATGTCTAATATTTAGCTCCTTTTACAGGAGAATGGATATCACCTGCTGTTTCTTAGTGCACGTGCAATTGTTCAGGCATATCTTACTAGGAGTTTTTTGCTCAATCTGAAACAGGTACCAAGACAAAATGGTTTTTTGTTGACTGGCTCCTTGAATGATTGAAAATTGAAATCTCACTAGATTTTCTAGCATAATGAAATCTTGAACTTTGAAAATTAAGATTTGGCAGGACGGTCAAGATCAACCATAGAGATGTATTTTAAATTTGCTAGAATATTAGCTAAATGTTTAAATTCATCTCTTCTTACCAAGCTAATTAACTTTTGGGACGATTGGTGATTTAACATGATACCACTGTGACGAATGCCAGCAATTTGAGTTCGCATATCTCCAACATGTGAACTTAGCTGATACAGGCCTATATGATAACACCCAATTTTCCTGATTTGACAGTTAGATCTTTGATTTTTTCAACAATGGATATCGATTAGATCAGTTCTGTTTAGTAGCACCTTAGATGGCACGACCTTAAATTTAGGTGTGAGGTTCAAACGAAGCCTAGAAGGGGATAGGACTAAGTGGAGCAAAAATGGTTTTCCATGAGATGGGAAATGAGAACGATTAGCCCCACACGAGATTTGTAAATAAGTGATTGTCTGATAATGCGCAAGGAATATCTGTCCTTCTACTAAACAAGATGCATTGAAATCATAATTCATTAGATACTTTTCATGAATGTCAACTAGTACCGTAGCTTATGGTGGATACCCAGGCACTTAGAGATGAGGAAGGGTGTAGTCTTGATGAAATTCTTTGGGGAGTTGAAAATCAGTGTAGATCCAAAGACTCCCAAATAAGTTAACCTTTCAAACTGTTGTTGGATCAATGGGTAGGCAAGAGACTGACTGACGAATTGAAACATCTTAGTCTCTAGAGGAAAAGAAAGCTATCAGTTTAAGCTTTTGAAATAATTGATAATTTACTCGGTTTCATTGAAGGGTTTGGGTCCTGATCCAGCATCTGAAAAAATTCATGTGTTTCTGCTGAACATTTGGCTTTCTGGATCATATTATGGGAGATTATGGTTGATCTTTGTAGCTTCCCTATTGGTTCAATTCTCCTCTTGCCCTAAATTATGCTTGCAGAGGCTGCAGCTACTGTGGTCATTGAATTATATACGCTGAATTGACAAATCTTCTACAATTGCAGGATGGGAATACTTTACCAAATGGGCCTGTCGTTATCTCCCCTGATGGATTATTTCCCTCATTGTACCGAGAAGGTGATATTCTTCCCATCCTTGAGAATTATTTGATGTCACTAAAGTTGCATGAAATACTTCAGCTTGCATCAAGTCTGTAGCACAATTGCCTATGGTGCCAACTATATAATGTGATATTCTCTGATGGCTCTCTGGTAAATATGTTTAGTGGTGATTGTGACTTTTCTGCTGTTATGAGCATGCACAAAACATTCTGTCCAACTATTCAGCCAAAAGGGGGTGGGGGGTGAATAGATGGTGAATATAGCAAATACAACGCCGAAATATGTTTAACATGATTTCTCCATCGAATGAATAACTTTTGAGTTCTAATATCTATGGAGCTGACTTCAAATGAATGAATTTAGTGAAAGGTGGATGTATTATAAGAAGCACCTACATCAAAAGTAGGGTTGCTGCCCTCTCCTGGGCGGGGCGGCCATATAACCCCCCCATCCCTGTCCCTGCCCCTGGCCCGCTCCACCCATCCCCGTTGACTGGGAAATGAATTTATCACCCTTCTGTCCGCAGATCCGTAAAATACCAGCATCAAACACAAAAACCATCATTAAACACAAGAACCAACATCAAAAGTCGAATATCTGCTCCCACAGAGACGACATGTGGATCTCTGATCATGCAGAGACCCCTGACAGTGGGTCTCTCTGTTCATGAGAGCAATGTAAATAAGAGAGAAGGAGATCTGAGAGAAGGAGAAGGAAGCAAGAAGAGAGAGAAAAAAGAAGAAAGAACAGAAGGAGAGGAAACAGAGACAAAAAGAGAAGAGAAGGGAAGGGGAAAAAGAACTTGAGGGAGAAGATGTGAGCAGCGCAAGAGGTGTTTGGTAACTTAGGTTTCTTATGTTCTGTAATGATATACATACTTATATCAAGCGGGCGGGTGGGTATATACTGGGTTAAATAAAATCAATCCAGAACTTACCCGCTTGCCCTTTAATATTTTGTAGCAAAATCCGCCCAGCCCACCCAGGTTAACGGGTGGTTTCCTTCCCGTTGGCTCTGCGGGTGGGCCGGGTAACATGTACCTGTTACCCCACCCTAGAAAGAAGTACTAAATTGCATTACCATAGGCTTCACTGATGTAAGTACACGTTTCTTGCCCAGGTAGCATAAGTCTGTATTTATGCTTGCTTTGCATGCTTTATTTACTATTTTATTTCTTCCTTTACCATTGGCAGTAATACGAAGAGCGCCTCATGAATTCAAGATTGCGTGTTTAGAGGTAAACATCAAGGGTCAACCTTGTTACTGAATGTATATTTAAACACAATTATATCCTTTGTTACGAGATTTTGTTGTATGTCATATTTTACAGGATATTAGAAAACTCTTTCCTTCTGAATGCAATCCATTTTATGCCGGCTTTGGAAATAGAGACACAGATGAACTCAGTTATAGGAAAATTGGGATTCCCAAGGGAAAAATATTTATCATTAATCCCAAGGTATTTATCTTCAGCTTATGTTTTTCACCATTCAGTAATATTTTGTTTACTGAGAAGCTAATATAAACTGACAGGGTGAGGTGGCCATTAGTCATCGCATTGATGTGAAGTCATACACATCTTTGCACACTCTTGTCAATGACATGTTCCCGCCAACTTCATTGGTTGAGCAGGTAAGATAACCTTACAATTAAATATTTGTTCGGGTTAAGACATTGAAATAATTCTCTGTGGTTTGCTTAGTGGGCATTGGTTCTTGGATTCTAAAGTTGAACTTTTTACTCCAACATTGCATGATCGATGAAATCACTCATTCTACCACCCTTTTGTTAGTAAACCGTTGAAATGCTACATCAAGACCAATATCTAATCTCATGAGGGCTCACAAATTAGTTGTGCCACTGAGTCACAACGGTTGAGGGGACCCCCACCCTCTGTGGTTGGTTCCTCCACCCCCCTCCCAACCAAAAGAAGGTGAAAGGGAACCTAGAGTGGTGTTGGCCCCTCCAAGGGTTGCTGTCTGGAGGAGCTGCTGTCCCCTCTAATGCAGCTTCTTTTTTTTTTTTTTAAATATTTATTTAAATTCTTAAAACAAATATTTGTAAACAAAATTATTTTTGTTTTTTTATTGGATGTTTTTACGCCTAACTTTTTAATAGATACATGTCAAGCATCTAAACGATTTACCAATTGGAGGGTGACAGAAGAAGTGATTGGATCAATGATGCAATGGTAGGGAGTAAAAAGTTTAATTTTAGAGTTTAGAAACTAACTTGTATATTGAGCAAAACAAAAAGATTATTTTAGTTTTTGACCTTATTGTTTTTCTTTGGGTCGACGGAGTGGGAAAGGATATTGTCTTACGCATATCTTGTTTCATGATCTGCAATCTTCATGCAACCTTTGATTATTGATGCCCATGCAGGAAGATTATAACTCGTGGAATTATTGGAAAATGCCAGTGGCAGACATTGATTTATAGTACCAACGCGGTCAGTGGCTTGGGATGTCCCCCAAAATTTGGATACACTAAACATTCTTCTTGTTTGCCAGTACCAGCTTGGCTTTATCCCAGAATTAATGCTAGCCCTCAATGTTTTACTGGAAGTTTTATTTATTTGATAGAGTCATAAGATACATTTCTGAATAAAATTCTGTGACATTTAGCCCTCCTCCTGTATCATTTTCTTTCAAGTTTTCTTTCTTTCTGACCTGTATTATTTGTGGGAAGAAAACATGTGTCAAGGAAACACAAGTAGCTATTTTCTGACCTTTGTGATATCTTTCAATGGATGAACAGTTAGTTATGTTGTATAGCAGCTCTCATGCTTACCATTCTGCTGGGCGAAATAAGAATAAAAAAACTAAGATGACCTTTCTACGGTTGAGGCCAAATTTGTTGAATCTCTTGTTATTACTGTAGCTAAAAGCTAAGATAGTTTCATTTTGCCTATGAGAAATGCTACTTGCCTTCCTTATTATTTTTATCATTCTATTCAAACACACATATTTACATATCAACATGCGTGTGTTTAAATAGAATGACAAATCACATGTTGGTATATGGTGCAGGGGATGATAAATATATTTTTCTTTGTGTAATCCAATGCAAGTTAATATTGGCTTCCGTTAGTCTTTAATGAATCTCACTGACATTTGGCCAAGTTAATACTAGTGCTCTAAATTGTACTTTGTAAATATATTATAGTATATTTATATAATAATATCGAATTACAAATTACAAGTGACTGGAATCTACTGATTTACATTAGCTCTAGTATATTTTAGAATAAGTTTTACATTTATGTTATTTTATTCTTTACTTTATTCTTTTGTAACTGAATTGATTCCCTTGTAAAGTGTATAAATACACACTGCCTCAATACAATGAATACAACTTGGAATTCAGGAAAATTGTGCCTCTAACATGGTATCAGAGCTGTTTGACTAGTAGTCTCCTTGATCCATGGCTACGCCTGTCTCCTCCTTTCTTCCACAGTCAATTTCTTCCATTATTTCTTCCTTCTCACATTTTGTTACCATCAAACTAACAACATAAAATTATCTACTATGGAAAGTTCAAATATCGGCATACCTAAGAGGATAAGATCTCTATTGCTATGTTGATGGAACCCTCCCTTGTCTAGATCAATTTCTATCTCCCATCTCAAATGGCTTACCAAAAACCAACCCAAATTTTCTTTTCTGGATGCGTACAGATCAGCTGGTACTCAGTGTTTTGTTTTCATCCCTTTCTGATTCTGTCATTGGCCATGTTCTCTTTGCTAACACTGCTAGAGAACTTTGGCTCTCTCTTGCATCCATGTTTGCTTCACATTCTCAAGCAAAAGAATTCAAAGTACGATTTCAGCTTACCAACCTTTCCAGAGGAGATCAATCTATCTCTGAATATTTTGGGAAAGTTCGGACTCTTGCTGATACATTGGCTACTACGGATAACCACTTCTAGATAAGGAATTTGTTACTTATTTGCTCACTGGTTTAGGTCTAGTTTATGAATCTTTTGTGACCTCTATCACTACAAGATCCGAACCTCTTTCATCTCATGAACTATATTAGTTATTGTTAATTCATGAAAGTAGGCTTACTCACACTGCCAAAAATGCTTTTGAACCCTCAGTTAATTATAGTGCACATAGTGGTTGAGATCAATGTGGCAGAGGTTTCTTCTGTGGTGGTCGACAAGGCATAGGCCGAGGTAGATTCAATGGTCGTGGTGGTCGATACTCTTCTTCTCCTTTAGGCAACTATCATCAAACACCTAGTGGACAACGTCCCACATGTCAAGTATGCAACAAACCAGGGCATGTTGCCCTCCAATGCTGCCACAAATTTGATCATGCCTTTCAAACAGAAGCACCCAAATCCTTCTCTGCAAATTACACCATGCCTAGCTCCCTTTACAACACCACTTGGTACCCAGATTCGGCTTCTACACACCACATTACCAATGATTGAGCAACCTCAACCTATCCACCGAACAATACTCTGGTAATGAGACAATTAGAGTTGGTGATGGATCGCGCCTTCCCCTTCAACACATTGGTGACTCCTCTCTTACTTCAAGCTCTTCATCTTTCATTTTACATAACTTACTTCATGTTCCAAATATCACCAAAAACCTCATCTCAGGTCTTCAATTTTGTATTCATAACTCTTGCTTTTTTGAATTTCATGTCACTCATTTCTCTGTGAAGGACAATTGGACGAGGAAGTCCCTCGTCACCGGACCCACATGTAATGGGTTGTATGTCTTCCCTTGAACAATAAATCAACCACATGCTTCAACTCATCTTGGTGAACGAATGTCTCTCCCTCAATGGCACCAACGGTTGGGTCACATGTCCCTTGAACTTGTCTCTAAGATTTTGCATACCAACTGTTTGCCTGCTTCTCCCACTCCCTTTGCGTTCAAGTGTTCCGAATGTCCTCTAGCAAAAAGCCATCAGTTGCCTTACTCATCCAGTCGGCCCACATACACAAGGCGTTTAGAACTTGTTAGTGCAGACCTTTGGGGCCTATCTCCTATAGTTTCCAGAAATGGATTTAAATACTAAATTTATTTTGTAGATCACTTTACTTGCTTTACTTGGTTTTTTCCATTGAAATTAAAGTCTGATGTTCAACAAGTATTCTCAACTTTCTTGCCTTTTAATGAGTGTTTTTTTAATACCAAATTAATTATGCTTCAAACCGATGGTGGAGGTGAATTCAAACCCCTCACCCCACTATGTCACAAATTTGGCATCACACATCGTTTCTCATGCCCTTATACTCATCAACCAAAATGGGTTAGTAGAATGCAAGCATCGACATATTGTCGAAACTGGGCTTGCTCTACTAGCCCATGCCTCTCTTCCAACCAAATATTGGGTTGAAGCATTCGAAACTGTTGTGTACTTGATCAATTTGCTCCCTTAAAAAATACTCAAAAATCAATCTCCATATTCTCTTGTCTATAATAGGGATCTGGAATACAATTTTTTAAAGGTGTTTGGCTGTGAATGCTGGCCTAGTTTATGTCCATATAACCAACACAAATTAAATTTTCTTTCCATATCTTGTGTTTTTTTGGGCTATAGCACCACTTACAAATGATATAAGTGCCTAGAACCCAAATCAAATAGACTTTACATCTCAAGAGATGTAAGTTTCAATGAGGCCTCATTTCCTCTTTCTCATTCGAAGCCCACTCCCCAACACTTATCCAATCCATCCAACACGGCCCAGACTCATACTTCACTCCCTTTCTTTACAACCTCCATCCTCGGTCCAGGCCCAAGATCTCCAATCATTACTCGAAGTCATTCCAACTCCTCGCAATCACAAGTTGTCACGGATGGCACGATCCCTATCCACGACGGCATTGTCCCAACACCACGGTAGCTATTCCAGATGAACCCTCCAGTTTTTCAACTGCCTCCAAGTTCTCTGAATAGCGTGATGCTATGACTCAAGAGTACACTACGTTGCTTCAAAATCAAACATGGAGTTTGGTACCCCCTCTCCCTTCTTTTAATATTCTTGGCTGTCAATGGGTGTATCGCACCAAATTAAACTCTGATGGTTCTTTTGAATGTAGGAAGGCTAGATTGGTAGCCAAAGGCTATAATCAACAATCAAGATTACATTATCATGATACTTTTAGTCCAGTAGTGAAATCGACCACCATCCTCTTGCTGTTAATCAGGGATGACCCCTGCACAAAATATATATTCAAAATGCTTTTTTACATGGTTCATTATCTGACACAATTTACATGCAGCAGCCTCAAGGGTTCATTGATCCGAATTATCCTAATTACATGTGCAAACTTAACAAGGCTATTTATGGCCTAAAGCAGGCTCCACGAGCCTGGTTTGAACAACTCAATTCCTGGTTGGTTGGGTATAGTTTTTTTGCCTCTCATGCAGATCGCTCTCTGTTTATTTTGAATCATGGTGATCTACGCATCTTTGTTTTGATATATGTTGATGATATGGTTATCACCTCTTCACAATCGAATGCTATTGATTCTCTTATTAATGATTTGGCTACTGCCTTTCCTGTTAAGGATCTTGGTTGACTATCATACTTTCTTGGGCTTGAGATTGATTATTTAGCCTCCGGTTTATTTTTGTCTCAATGAACATACATCAAGAATTTATTAATTAGGAGTAATATGCTTCATGCCAAACCCATGACTTCTCCTATGGCAGCTTCCCTTAAGCTCTCTCAATTTGATTCTCCTCAATTTGATGATTGTACTCTGTTCAAAAGTATATTGTAGAAGGGTTAGAATACTTATCTCTAACAAGATATGATATAGCCTTTGTTGTAAACAAAGTATGTCAATTTATGCACTGCCCTAAGTTGTTTCATTGGTCTGCTGTTAAAAGGATACTTTGGTACCTCAAGGCCACACTTAATCATGGTCTATTTTTTAAATCATCTTCAAGTCTTACTTTTCAAGCGTACACAGATGCAGACTGGGCAGGCTATCCAGATGATAAACGATCCACTGGTGGCTTCGATGTATTTATGGGACAACACCTTCTCTCGTGGAGTTCTAAGAAGCAAAAGACTATTGCTAGATCAAGCACATAAATTGAGTACAAGTCTCTTGCATCTACTGCTACTGAGTTAATTTGGTTACAAACCATGCTTCGGGAACTCAGCATCTCATTGTCTCAGCCTCCCACATTATGGTGTGACAACATCGAGGCTACTTATCTCTCAGCTAATCCAGTTTATCACTCCAGAACCAAACACATGGACATTGACTATCATTTTGTACGAGATAGAGTTGTTGCAAAAACTTTGAGTCTCTTTTTGTTGTTCAAAAATCAACTAGCTGATGTCTTCACCAAGCCTTTAGTCTCATAAAAACTTCTTAATTTTCGCACGAGTCTCATTGTTGTTGACACCCCACTAGACTCGAGGGGGCGTATGAGCATAAAATCTATTGATTTACATTTACTCTAGTATATTCTAGAATAAGTTTTACATTTATGTTATTTTATTCTTTACTTTATTCTCTTGTAACTAAATTGATTTCCTTGTAAAGTGTATAAAGACACACTACCTCAATACAATGAATACAACTTGGAATTCAGGAAAACTGTGCCTCTAACAATTGTTATAATTAGTAAACCATATTAGTTATACTATTTAAATTTTAACCTCCCATGATAAATCCAAATATCCAATTATAAAATATATGTATTTTATGTACAAATATTATATTATATAGTATACTAAACTAAATTTATATGATAACCAGGGGCGAAAAAAAGAAGCGACTTTCATGAGAATAACTTTTATAGAATTCTCTCATATAAAGATCATTAAATTCTTTTTTTTTTGGTGATATTTGAAAACTTTGAGACACCAACCAAGTATGTGGGTCCGCCCCTGATAATAACTTAAAGAGTAAATCTTCTCATCAGTCGGTTTATAAATTCTATACTACAAGAAAAAGTACTTCTTGCAACGTCGTAATTCATTGCAAAAGTGGCAAAATCGCCGTAATTGATATTTCCCATCGATTTTTGGTTCGCTGCAGATTCGTCAGAATTATAGTCACTTTTGCTCTTAATCAACGAAAGCTAAAAATTGTCGCAAATAACTTATTATTTCTGGTGATTAAGTTGGTAGCAAATAGTTGAAAATTCGCCACAAATGTGCATTCTTTGTCAATGAAAATCGTTGAGAAAAAGTGGTGTTAACTGTTAGTCATAAATACTGTAAAAATCATCGCAAATAAGCAATTTCCAATGATATTTTGTTTCGACATTAAAAGGTTATGGGAACTATAAGGACTTTTTGTGACCAATATTATTCGCCGCAATCATACATTTCCATCGACCACGGAATTTTCGCAAATATCTATAGCCTTTTCTGTTGAAAATTGTTGTCGCAAATAAAATTTTTCCGACGAATTTCATGTCGGACGCTAAAAGTGTATTTGCGACATACATTAATCGTCACAAAAATCTATTTTTGACGAAAAGAGGGTCCTTTTGTGGCAACTTTAATAATCTGTTATAAAAAATTAAAAAAAAAATACTAGTGAAATGTTTCACTAGCATTCCAAACCATCGAACGAAGTATCATTATCGTTATGATAGATGTTACCTCTTCCTCACCCATGTTGCTCCTTTAATGCCCTCTTTCCATCTTCTTTTGTCACTCACTCATCATCAAACTTTTGCCTAAAGACAACAAATCACAGATTATTATAAATAACAGCATGAGAAAAACTTCACGATATTGGTTAAATCAGAGGTGGATACAACAGAAAACAAAAGCTACTTGAATATATGTACAAGAAACCAAATCACAAGCTTGACAACGTGACTGGGCAGAGCTTGACAACAAGCATCTTTGTTCAAAGCATAATAAGAACTTTATCAAAGTTCCTTCAAGTACACATGGCTTTCACCAAGACAATTGCAATTTCTAATGTGCACAGAGCTTGGAGGAAGATGGTTATAAGGTAACTGGGCAGTTCTTGTTGGCAAGGTATAACCCACCTTGACTATCCTTTTTTTTTTATAAGTCACCTTGACTATCCTGTTGCAACCAAACCTCCATTTTATTCCAATTTACATTTGAATCATACCTGATTAGTATAGATTGGGTTTAGCCAAGTTCCACCCAACATTATTTTCATTCCTTTATTGCTTTGAATCCCCAACTTGAAAGAAATGTGTCTTAACTTCTAGTATAACATTTTAGTATTTTTCAGATTATAATGAGTTCATGCACCTATTTGCCCCACAAAAATGCCATGACAGCATTGCTAGTGTATTTGAAACAAAGATATGGTGTTAAGAAAGAACCAAAGAAAGGTGGTAAGAAAGAACCAAAGAACCACAAATAGCAACAGCAAAAATATAGAAAAATACGCAAACCATGCACTTCATAGTAAAAATGTAAAGCATACCAGGAAGAAAATCAAAGGCCAAAACATGGGAGGCCCAATCCAAGCAACCCGCAAGACCAACCCACCTGAGAAAAAAAATTAAAACTTAATAGCTAGGAAAAAAAGAAATGTTTGACACAGACTCAACGATCCTAGAAATGATTTGCACTGAAAGATTTAAATCCAAAAATTCCTTCCCAGTCATAACACCAAAAGCTATTAGGAGTTAACAATACTAAACCTTCTCACAACCACAACTTAAGAAAAAGTTTGTTCTAGACTTTGTCTTAGAGTTCCTTAGTTGACAGAGATTTTCTAAAGTTATCCAGAAATTTTCAAAAAATATTTCTTCTAGTCTTTCATCCCCAGAATTCCTTAGATGCTAGAGACTTTGAAAAACCATCCAAAAAAACCCCATCTGACATCGTTATTAAGAAGTACATGAACATATTTGAGCAAATATATTACAGAAGTTGGTTTAGACTTATTTATACTCCACTTTCCAACACAAAAACTATACTTAAAACCCATGTGCAGATTTGATTCAGTGCTTAGTTTGATGACAAAGCCATTTTTTTGATAAGTAAAAATATTGTATATATCAAAAGGAGAAACCAAGTACACTGAATGTATACAAGAAAACACCTTACCCAAAATGACCCAACAAGCCCCTAATGACCCAAAAAGCCCATAAAAAAACCAACCCAAAGTACATTAGACCAGACCCCAATCCTTGTTTCCCGTAGAACTAAAACTCTACCCGAACACCAACCTCAACACCTTGATTCCCGTCTTCACAATACCTTCTCTTTAGACTTCCCTCTAGTTGAACTACCGCCCTTAGCGTCGTAGTTGATTGTCGAAAAGAGACGCTGTAACTCCCTGCTTTTCTTGAAGCTTGATTTGGTTTCAAGTGTGCGGCTTGCCACGATCGCAGTAATTAGTTCGTTAAATTGGTCTTCACATCCTCCATGTGAAATTCTCACGAACTGTTGAATCTCATTAACTTTAGGCAGAATCCAATCCGCTATTGGAGGAAGGGAAATCAGGGGAGCCACAATGTCCCTATCAACTTGCACTCCCGACTCTAGACATTCCTCTACACAAGACACCAATGCCAAACCTATTGATTCTCCAGTGACTCCGTTGGTTCTCTCCAATGGTATCGGGGTCCCCATCGGAGATTCTAGGGTGACAACAAGTCCCTTCACCTCTGGGATGATAGCGGATCCTATATTTCCTTCAGCCTTCGGCAGTACACCTTTTTCCTTCAACTCTAACGAGGGAGCCATAGTTTCTTCAGGGACCAAGGGTGTAATACCGACTATCGAAGTATCCTGTGTTACATGAGGTGAATGACATTCCATTACTGATGTCTCTACGCCAATACCCGATGTAGACCCCACTTCAAATAACCCAGATTTCGTTTTGACCCGCCATACTCTCCTAGATTTGGTTATAGGGACAAGACCGAATCCGATCTTCCGTTTTCCTTTTTCTAAGTTTAAAGGATTCGGGCCTATCATGTTTCTTACCACCTTATTGCCTCCAGCTGAAAGCCGATCTATTTTCGTAGACAAGAAATTTATCGTTGTCTTCAACTTGACAAGTTGGGTTTCCATCTCCTTTAGAGAATTGTGCATCTCGACAAGCTGGTCTTGAGGTGTGATTGGCAGACCCCCCACACTCTGAACCCTCGAAGCATGTCCCGTCTTTAGAGCTGCCGCATAGGATTGCCTCGCCACCGAGGATGTACTTGGGTCTTTCTCCAAGTTCTCCCTCCCTACCACACCACCTTGTCCTTCCAAGCCTTCACTCCCTCTCTTACCGAAGGAAAAATGACGCAGCACCTCCCCCATCCTTCTCCAACCACTGCCACCCTCTTCAGGAATGAAAATAAAATTCCTCCTCCCCCCACCACCATACTCCTCCACCGCCATATAACGTCCGCGAGCATTTGAGCAGCGATGCGCTGTGAAACTACGTCGACCTTCCCGGACAGTGGAGAAAAAATCTTGTTTCTTATCCTTAGTACACACTTCTATGGCCTTGGCCAGCCACTGCACTGTTGTCGAACCCAGAACCAACTTAGATATCACCCTTCGACTCCTTTCAGTAATGGCCAACATGCTTCCCTCCTTTACTAGTGTAAAAGATTTAGATTCTATGGCCAACTCCATAAAAGAACCCATACTGACCCACTCCCCTTCTTCAACAACCATTCATCATCTCAGAGAGGCCAGATCAGAATTCCTTTGGGAGCTGCAAGCACTGCGAAGTTGTGGACTCCAGGTCGTGCTCACTGCAAGCACTGCAGAGTTGTTTCCAGCTGCAAGTCGTGCTCACAGAAGACGCCGGAGCACTTCAGGGTCGACGGCACGACCAATGGAGCCTTCGGGAGGATCGCCGGAGTACAAAACAACTATATCTAAGATAAGCCATATTAAAATAACAAATGGGTTTTAAGCATGAACTACTTTATACAAATAATTTCTTAACATATATAGGTTTTAATCAAAGGTGGCGCCGGCTTCCTTAGGGCTTTAGCTTGGTCACTTCTCTTTTAAGCCAATTTATTGTGTATATATTGTAGTCATTAGGATTACACATAGACACCTTGAACGTTTCATGATAATATACTAATAGCAGCAATTAAAAGAATTTACAAAGGATTACACATAATATATGAATTCATTAGGATTACACACATTATATGAATTGATTATCAATTAAAGATAGAGGCTTACCGTGTCTCCAGAAGAGCGAGAGAGGACGTGTGGATTGCGGCCTGCGGGGGTGGTTGGGGAACAAGTGCGGCGTCCTGCTAGCGTGGGTGCCGGGGGGGGGGGGACTGGGTGAGGACCTTGAGGTCGCGCAGCGTGTTGAGACTCGAGAGACAGAGAGACTCAAAGGGAGAGAGAGAGAGAGAGAGAGAGAGGGACGAGAGTTGTGGAGGCTAGGGTTTCTTGAAGGAAAATTATGAGGATGACTGACTGAGTGAGGTTGTGCCTGGGAGGGACTGGCTTTGGGTGAGCTCGCGGCGGGGGAAGAGGATTGCAGTCGCTGGAAGAGAGAGAGAGGGAGAGAGACTAAAGTTCACCACAAACAATTGTATTTCCGCAAAGTGTTAGAGCATCCACATTGCCTTCTTCAAATAACATTTCATCTCTAAATTTAGCTAACTTTATCAATAATTGGCCCATATTGAATTAGCCAAATACTTTTCATCTTAAATATTATATACAGTAAATTCATCTTTTTCTTCAAAAATGAAAAGTATTGTTTCACCTTCAAATACATTGTTTATTAATTTCGGCTATCTCTCTCCGCGTTTCCTTTCTCTTTCTTCTTCCCTCTTCCTCTCCCGCGTTTCTTCTTCTCTTCTTCCCTATTTCTCTCTCGCGTCTCTTCCTCCGTTCTCTTCTTCTATTTTTTTTTCTCTTTTTCTCTTCTTCTCTTCTTCCCTCTCCCACGTCTCTTCCTTCTTTCTCTTCTCCTAGTTTTTTTTCTCTTCTTCCCTCTTTCTCTTCTTCCCCATTTCTCTTCTCCCGCAACCATTCTCTCCCACAACGGCACTCTCCAGCACGGCACCGCGACAGCTTTTCTCCACCACGACAAGCACATGGTAAGATTCGAAACCCTATGGATGCGAAGAATATGTTCTATAGGGTTGAACTCAGGTCCTCTTCTTTACCCTAGAACTGGATGATTAGAGGGTTTATGGTACTGGGTCGGTTTGATTTTGCCTTGTTATTTTACTTTAAGATGTTGGGTTGTGGTACTTCTCTTGATAAGTATACCTTTCCCTATGTGATTAAGGCTTGTATTGGTTTGAATAATGTAAATTTGGGTAAGTTGGTTCACGGAACAATTCAGTTGATGGGCTTTGAGTTGGACGTGTTTGTGGGTAGTTCTTTGATCAAAATGTATATGGAGAATGATTGTATTAATGATGCTCGATGTTTGTATGATAGAATTCCACATAAAGATGGTGTTCTATGTAATGTCATGCTGAATGGTTATGTAAAAACTGGAGATACTAGTAGTGCTCTAAAAATGTTTTTGGAAATGAGAAATAGTGAAATTAGGCCCAATTCCGTGACTTTTGCTTGTATAATATCAGTTTGTGCCTCAGAAGCAATGATTGGTTTCGGTACCCAGCTTCATGGACTTGTCGTCAGGTGTGGGTTAGAGCTGGAATCTTTCGTGGCCAACACATTGTTAGATATGTATTCAAAATGCCAGTATTTGTTTGATGCATGTAAGTTGTTTGATATGATACCGCAAACTAATTTGGTGACATGGAATGGAATGATTTTCTGGATTTGTACAAAATGGGTTTATGCGTGAGGCTTCAAATTTGTTTCGTGAGATGATATATGTTAGTGTCAAACCAGACTCGATCACCTTTGCAAGCTTCCTTCCATCAGTTACTGAAATCACAGGTCTCAAACAAGGTAAGGAAATTCATGGTTACATAGTAAGACACGGTGTGCCTTTGGATCTATTTGTGAAGAGTGCACTTATAGATATATACTTTTAAGTGCAGGGATGTGGGGATGGCACGCAAGGTTTTTGGCCAAAGTAACACAATTGATGTCATCGTGTGCACAACTATGATTTCAGGTTTTGTGCTTAATGGGATTAATAGTGATGCTTTGGAAATTTTCAGATGGTTACTAAAAGAAAAGATGAGACCAAATTCTGTTACCCTGGCAAGTGTTCTGACTACTTGTGCTGCTTTGGCTGCTCTGAAATTGGGGAAGGAATTGCATTGTAACATCCTCAAGAATGGGCCTGATGGAAGGTGTCATGTGGGAAGTGTAATTACAGATATGTATGCAAAATGTGGACGATTGGATCTTGCTCATCATATCTTTGGCAGAATGTCCGAAAGGGATGCTGTTTGTTGGAATGTAATGATCACAAGCTGTTCCCAGAATAGCGAGCCAGAAGAAGCAATTCAACTTTTTCGTCAAATGGGGATTGAAGGAACCAAGTTCGATTGTGTGCGCATATTAGCTGTTCTATCTGCATGTGCAAACTTACCATCACTCCAATATGGAAAAGAGATCCACTTGCTATTTTGAGTTTTTGGTTAGTGGACTGGATGCACATGCTAGAAATTGGCCTTAACGGTGGAATTACTGAAAGCTCTTTGAGTTTGTTGTAGTGTTTCTATAACATTTATCTTCTTCAAAGCCTTGTATAGCCTTCAAATGATGGCAACCAATCTTCTTTACATTGAGTGATGATGTTTGTGAGAATTGACTTGGTTGCATTGAAGATCGATGGAATTGTTTAGATAATATTGATATCGTGTGATGAAATTTTATTTATTGGATTGTGAAAATAAAAATGAATATAATTGTTGGAGATTATAGGAAATTATGAAAATAGAATTAATTAAAAAATAAAAATTAATTATAAAAATAAAAAATAATAATATTTTATTATTATAGAGAGTGTGATGACTAATCCAATATAGACTTTAAGTTTTGAATGATTAGCTAAAAGTGAAAAAGTTACATATTAGTCAAAATTTGAAGAGTAAAATAGCCACTCCAATGCCAATGCTCTTACTTGCATCGGGCCACCTACATCGCAATAAGTTTTTATAATATTGCGGCGGATTTTTCTGTCTCAAAAAATAAAAAATTGATGCAAAAGACCAATTGTTCTGTTGGGGCGGATTTTTTCATTGCAAAAAGTAAAAAATTACTGCAAAAGACCAGTTGCGAAACTTGATGTAAAAAGGTTGCGACGATATAAAACTCATTGCAATTAAAGGCTTTTAAAATGATTTTATTTCCAACAGATACAAAAGTGTTAGATTCATCAATTAAATATAAAAACACAAAAATTGACTTCAGATTCTCAGTGTTTTTTGCCTTGCGTATAGAAAATTTAATGAAAAAAAACTGAGCTTGAGGAGGGAGAGAGCTTGAGGAGAGAGAGCTCGATGAGAGAGAAAGAGCGCTTGATGAGAGAGAGAGAGCTCGATAAGAGAGAGAAAGAGAGAGCTCTTGATGAGAGAGAGAGGGGGGGTTCGGCAAGAGAGAGCTCTTGATGAGGGAGAGAGGGAGTTCGGTGAGAGAGAGCTTGATGAAAGAGAAGGGGTGATGAGAGAGAGCTTGAAGAGAGAGAGAGGTCAAAGAGAGAGAAAGCTTGAGGAGAGAGAGGTCGATGAGAGAGAGATGGGATCGGTGAAAGAGATTAAGGAAAGAGAGATTGAAATTAGACAGATGGGGTCTAACATAAAAATAAAAAATAAAAAAATAAAAGAAAAGTGTGCGGTAGGGCTGAGCAAAAATCCGACAATCCGACTCCGAATCCAACTCCACTCTGGCTCCGCTCCGGGTCCGCTCCGACTCTGACAAGTCGGAGTCGGAGTCGGAGTCATTGAAGAACCGACTCCGACTCCGCTCTGATCCGCCTCCAACAATCCGCCTCCGCCTCCGACTTGGTCCTCCGACTCCGCCTCCTATTTTATACATATTTTATAAAAATATATGTGTTTTTCTATATATTAATCATTTAAATTTTATACAACTATATCTTATATAGTTAGTTAAACTCAATAATATACTAGTTAAATAATATATTTATACTATAATATATAGACTAAATTGACTAATAAATAATAATAGTTTAGTATATGACTATATGTAAATATCATACTATTACAAATTTACAATATTACTACCATGTTACATGTAAGTTGTAACAATAAATTACTAATGTATAAATATAATAACATGTAATACTAATGTATATATAATATACTATAAACACTAAGATGCATAATAACATCAACATGTAATACTAATGGATAAACACTAATTTATAAATTTAGAATAACATATCATACTAATATATAATAACTAAAGTATTATTCATATAAATTTTATATAATAATATCTTGTATTAATTATATTTTTTGACTTAATAAATTCTCAACATATTCATTTTGATAAATATATTAGTAATACTAATATACATTAGTATATTCATTAGATTTATGGTCTAATACTAATACTATTAGTAATCCACTTTAAGTCTATATATAAATTATTATATAAATCACTATAGTATTAATTACTAATACTATATTACTATATGATACTATTAACTATAGTGATATACTAGTATTAGTATATTAATACTATCAGTGATAAGTTAGTATAGTGATTTATACTAATAGTATTATATAGTTATACTAAATTAAAATCACTATAGCAAATACTAATATATAGTTATGCTAATCACTATAACTAATACTAATATAGACTATAATTATAACTTATAGTATTATACCTCTACTAAATCACTATAACTTATACTAATATAGTTATACTAAATCACTATAACTAATACTAATATTTATACTAATACTATTATAAACTATAGTTATAAACTATAGTTATAACTTATAGTATTATACCTATACTAAATCACTATAACTTATACTAATATAGTTATGCTAAATCACTATAACTAATACTAATGTAGTTATACTAATCATTATAACTATATATGGTATTAATATCACTATTAGTATAATATATAGTATTAATAATAACTAATACTAATATAACTATTAGTATAACTAATATCACTACTAGTATAACTAATACTAATACTAATATACTAATACTAATAGTGTATTACTAATATTTATATATATATCAAGTATAAGAGATTAGAGATTTAATATATATATAATATTAAATCACTAACATACTAATAGTAATACTATAGTATTAGTAATTATACCTTAAGATATAGTAATAGACTAATAGTATAATATATTAATACTATATTATATATAAAATAGTAGTACTATTTTTTGAATCTTCATTTCATATACGGTGCCTTTTTTTTTTTAATATTCATATATATAATAATATATATCATATATATATAATATAATTAAAAATAGATTCATAGTAATTATAATAGTATACTACAGTAACTATATGGTGCCTTTTTTTTTAATCTTCATTTCGTATATGGTGTCTTTGTTTATTGTAGTGATTAGTTGGATGTGGATATGGAATCATGGATGATGGGAGTACATGTAAAAATAGGACTTTTTATTTTTATTTTTTTTTATTTTTAAATTTTGAATGTATGTTAGTATGTTACTTGTTTTATTTAGTTGTATTTTTTATTATAATCAAAAGTTTAATAAGTTTTGATTGTAATTTTGAGAAAATTGAAATTTGAAAGCCCACAATTTTTTTTTTTTTTTAAAAAAGTGGGTCAAATATGAAGTTAAAAAAAATTAAAAAAAAGTCAAAAAATCCGACTCCACTCCGACAAGTCGGAGTCAGAGGCGGAGGCGGAGTGGATTCTCTACATGTCGGAGTTGGAGTCGGAGGTTGGGCCCTCTGACTCCGAAACTGTCGGTGCTCAGCCCTAATGTGCGATGTATAGGTTAATGCGTAGCAGTTCTCTATTCTAAATATTAATGTTTATGGACAACATATTTATTAAATGAATCAGTACACATGAGATGAGCTTGAGCTATTCATTAACATCTTTACTCATCTATAGTGTTTAGTAGAATGACAAATTTGAATAAAAGTTGTTAGACGTATTTTTAATGAAATTTTAGAAAGTGGTTAACTAAATTTTAAAAATATTGTTTGGATAACAATAAATAAAATGATACACCTATAATTATATTCACAATTCTTTACAAAATCCTACTTTTAAAGAGATATTTTTATAAAATAAATTATAAAAAATATCTTCAATTTAAAACATGAATATAATAAAAAATTATAAAATGAATTGTACTTGTATTACTTTTGTTTTTATCATGCGAAAGTTGCTTGGATTAAGGCTGTACAACAAATCGAAGAACCGACCAGGACTGACTCAGACCGGCCGATCGAGCTTGGAGCCGGCCGAAACTGGTGAAGAACCGGTCGGCGTGCGGTACAAAATTGAGAAAACCGATATCGGCCGGTTCAGCGTCGGTTCGAACCTGGTTCAAATTGCTGAACCGATCTACTAAAGAAATTAATTTTTTTTATATACTCTGTGTTCAAAATGATGCCGTTCTACTTAAGTTTAAGTGGAATGACGTCGTTTAATTCTATAGTTGTGTTTTACCTTGCATCTCAGTTCTTATTCTCTCTCTCTCTCTCTCTCTCTCTCTCTCCTCTGCAACTTTCTCTTTCTAGTCTCTACTCTCTCAGACGAAGCTCGGTCTAAGAACCGACCGTGAACCGCCACAGAAATGAAGCATCGGCCGGTGTCGGCGTGTCTCCTCCCCATCGACCGGTTTCGGCTGGTTTTCTCCCCCAAAACTTAAGGGTCGGTCGGCGTTGATTTTGTCCAAAAACTGTGCCGAAGGGGTCGGTTTTCACCCCTAGCTTGGATTGTTTGTACTTTATTTGCTAAGGTAAAGTTTAAATAACAAGAGATTCTCATCTTATCTGTTTTTCATTTCATCCTATCTCATTTCAATATCTAAACACTACAAATATAATCATTTTTAAATTTTAAATATTTAATTTTTTTATTTAATCATTACCTAATCATTATAATTTTTCTAAACTTCTAAATAAAACACAAAAAATAATTAGACTTTTTTAAATTCTAAAACAGAAATAATATTAAAAAATAATATTCTAAAAATATTTGAATTTTATAATATTTTTATTTAGTTTTTTTTCTTTCATTTTAAAAAATCTCAACGTAATTTATTTTACTATTATTCACATGCTATTTTATTATTATTAACAGATTATCTCATCTCATTTCATTTAAGATATAAAACAAATTTTTTCCTAATAGACAATAAATTATTTTGAAATTTAAAAAAGAAAAATGTTTGGACTTGAGAGAGAGAGAGAGAGAGAGAGAGAGAGAGAGAGAGAGAGAGAGAGAGAGAGAGAGAGAGGTAGGAAGCGAAAGGAGAGGCATGGGAATCGAAATGAACTAATAAAAGTAAAGAAAAATACAAACGTTCACTGCACCGGCGCGCTGAATAAAGCGGTTGACTTCTTCTTCTTCCATCCCCGACCATTTCTCTCGATCCAACTGGCTCTTTCTAACAACAAAGTCCACGACAATATTTATAACAAAAAACGAATATGAAAATTTGTTTCATCCTTAATATATATACTGTCTAATTCCCAGATAGCTTCCATTCTCAGATTCTCGTACCATCCTACATTTTGCCTGAAAAAGTGGTGTCAACACAGAGAGACAGGCGATAACAATGTCGTGGATAAGAACAGCGGTGAACAAAGCAGTGGAAGCTGGGGGCAGGAACAACTTCACTCGCACCGTCCGCAACTACGCCGGCTATGCCGTCTACGAGGGCGTCAAGATCATCCATGACCGCATTGTGATTCTTCTTCTTATTATTCTTCCTTATAATAATTCTCATCCACATACTATTGTTTGTAAATTTAAAATTATTTTGACATACATTCTGCTATCATGCAATATATATTTCATTTTTAGCTTATTTGTTTCCTATATCTCTCGGCGGCCGGCTGGGGTTTTGCATTAATATCCTTTTGTTGTCCTTATTATTATTATTGTCATTATTATTCCAATACTGGAAATTAGTTAATTAGAAGCAATGCTGGTTGTTTGTGTCATGTTCCCACATTGTTGTTGTTGTTGTTGTTTTAATTTTTTAGGCCATATGATTTTATTCTCTTGTATTTTTGAGATTTATTTTAAAGTTCTCGATCAGGGTCCTGGGAATTTGAAAAGCTTTAAGCTCACCGTGAAACGATTGGAAGAGGTTTCTGTGTCGTGTAGAGGGACAGAGAGAGTTCAATTACTGAGAAGGTGGTTGGTTGCCCTTAAAGAAATAGAGAGTCTATCCGTGGTTTCTGGAGAGGACATAGAAAAAAGTCCCGAAGAACAGCTTGCTTCTGATGAATCTAATGACTCTCCAAGAAAAGCTGCTTTGGTGAGAAGCAAACCGGTTTTGGATCTTATTTTGTCTCTCTTTTGGGTATATGTGAATGTTTTGTTGGTTGTGAGAAATTTTTAGGGAGTACCACTAGTTGGTTTTTCCTAAGCGGTGGGTGTTTCAGTTTGACTATTGTGGTTTTTCATATAAGATTTATTTTTGGTCACATTGTGCGTTTTGCACTGTATTTTTTAAGCTATTTTTTAGTAATTGTCATATAATGGTGAACAGGTTTATTATGTTGACTCTGACATGGGTGGTGAACTTAGGAATTTTCGTGATGCCTTTCTTCAAAGCCAAGCTCTTGAAGGTATAACGTTGTCCATGGTAAGTCGAACAACACATCCATGCTTCCCATAAGAATTTTGAAGATTTTCAATGGTTTATAGTCTTCGAAATTTTCAACTAACCCATTCTAGATGCCCATTGACAAGAAAGGATTATACGTTTCTATAATAGTACTTCTCCCTTTCTCTTGAGTGGAGGGGGTAAAGTTAGGATTATAGGTTTAAAATAGATAGCACATATGGATCTTGAAGGAGGTGTTTAATTTACTAAATAAATGGGTATTGTAGATGATTCTTAGGAATGTGGATGTTCTCTGCTGATCAAGTGGAACCCTCTTATTTATGTTTTAATAACGCTTGTACTGTGTAGGGACATATTCGAAGTACATATGAAGTTTTTCTGATTTATAGTTGAGGAAAATAAGATCTTACTACTTGATGATTCTTTTTAAATTATTAATAATTTTTGGGTGTTAGGCTAGTAGAAATTTGTGGCTTTGTGATACTTTTTCTCTTCCTACCTTACCTCTAATTTTAGTGTCATTGTTATTAACATTGCTGGCTTTGTATTTGCTGATCCATGGAGTTTAACCGCAGGTTAACTCTTTTGTATGAATCAGATTCTTGAAGCACCAAACGAGGAGGAAGTTTCACTACTTCTGGAGATATATGGGTGATTTTTTATATCTTCCAATTTTTTTATAATGTCTGATTACAGCGCTTTGGCCTATTCTTTTTTTTTTTTTCCTTGAAATCTCATTCTTGGAAAAAAAGATGATTAGCACATATTTCAGCCTAGTATTATTTGACTTACATATAAACTTTCTTGTGGTATGGTTTGTACAGGCTCTGTCTTTCAGGAGGAAAGGAAGTTCACAATGCAATAATGAGCAGTGTACAGGATTTGGCAAAAGCATTCTCAGGCTACCAAGATGAAGTACTGGTAAAGACATTAGATGCATGCCCAGGACATCTATTTACATAGAAATTGCATAAGCATTAGGCCCCTGACTATCACGAGGAACATACACATGAACTCATTATCATATCATAGAGATGCTGGCACAATTTAATTTGTAGAAGTTCTTCACTAGGAGTTTGAAGAAGCTTTATAAATTTAAGTTATTGTCATTGGTGATGGAAAAGCATTGATATTTTCAATTGCAGATTAACATAGATTTTCTTTCTGTAGGTAGAAAAATATTATTTTCATTGGATCTGATTATGGCCATTGATCTATTTGATTTGTCAGTACTACTTATCTTTTTTTACAGAGCACTCAAAATATTGCCAGGCTTGCCTATTTTGCATCATTATTGTGCGCCACAGATAAAATGTTTGACGTTGTTTACATTTTCAATGACACTAGAACTGAATATGTTTGTGTATATGCATCTCTCCATTCATTCTTTCCATTTGTTTTCTTGTTCTTAGGTTAAGCGAGAAGAGTTGCTGCAATATGCTCAAGGTGCAATTACAGGGTTGAAAATGAATGCTGATCTTGAAAGGTAGTTTTGGAACTTGCTTTATATAGCTGAAAGTCAGGGCTGTGATGAGTCTGCACTTTAGTTTATATCCAGTTGCAAATATTATGCATGGAATAAACTGTAATATGCTTGATTTCTGATGAGTCTGATGAATCAGCATGTAGCACTATGCTTACTCATGTGCAGTTTAGGAGCAGATCTTTTGTGGCTACATTTTAAAACCTTGATGAGATGGAACTTTGCTTATCTGCAATACCATTTTATGTGTCAAATGACTGTTGCTTGCTTGAGCTTTGACAAAGTAGTGCTTCACTCTTTGATGTTCCGCCAATGATATAGTGTATTATATCCACTGTGTGGATTTTATGTGGAGGGTGTGTTTTCTTCCGTTTGCCTCTGGAATACCCTCCCTTCAGTATTGGCCATTGCTCTCCTATCAGTAAGTGGTATATAGCTAGAGTCATATGTGACCATGCATATATGTTTTAGCAACTACTCTCAAGTCATGCTTGAGTTTAATTTCTTTCCCAACTCATGGTTGCTGATCATCACACAAATGGTAATTGGAGCTTTTAATGTTTTGTCCACTGCTTTTTGTGAACTGGTGTCTGCTCTCAGAATAGATGCTGAAGCTGGTATTCTAAAGGAAAAACTTGATAAAATGAATGCATCTCAGTGTCGAGGCGAAGGTTGTGAAAGATCACATGAAGAAACAACTTCTGCAGTGGTAGAGGTGAGCATGATCTTCTTCGTCTCACACACATCAACATGGACATAACAGATGCAAGTTGTCAAATATAAAATTTGTACAAATGATTGGAGGCATATCACATTTGACAATTTTGATGTGATGCCTTGCCTTTGATATATAAAAATGATTGGAGAAAGGCAACATTTTGCAATTTTAATGGGAAATTTCCATTGTCTCTATTGTTGTTTTTGTTGTTATTGTTATTATTATTATTAATATTACACTTTTGGTTAGATCAGTAAACTATCCGGTCAATATTAAATTTGACTCTAATAATCCTTGTATCTGCACATAGTTATTTTTACCTTGATGTTGAGACATTTCTACTCCTACTGTACAGTTACCTTAATTTCTATAGCGTTTGTATTTGACTTTTCAAATTTATTAATACATGAAGAAAAAAATGTTCATATAGAAGTTTTATATTTTATTTTTTTCAGAAGTTCAACTCAATAAAAACAAGTTCGAGAGGATACAATGATAAAATTCCAGGAAAAATGAAAAATTTTCTTTCAACTTCTAATACTTTAAGTTCAGCATATCGCTAATTAACTTTGCCTTATATGGTACTTTCTCTCCTCAAGAGAATGGGTTGAAGGATCAGGTTGTAAATGTAAGAAACACTAGGAGTGTATTTAACTTACAACTAATAAAAGAAAAAATTATTTTTCCCTAAAATTTTGACATCCAACTATATTTTCAATGGGTTGCACCAGTTTTTTAAAACTCTATCAAAACATTTTCAAAAAACGTTTTCACAACTATTCATAATAATTTTTATACCATTCATGAAAACTTCTTACATCAAAACATCCCCCAAGTCATTTTGCAATGAATGCTCACTTCTCTTTACAAGGGAAAGCAAGAACATCTTAGCTGTCTATCTTAATGAAAGTAAAGCTAAACTTCGATTTCTTGACCTTCAAGGCACCCGTAGATCTTTTTATGAAGTTTCCATTTTAATTCGCAATCTTGGGGCAGCACTAGGCTGCTTCTCAATCAGATAATCAAGTATAATTATGTGAAAAATGATTGAAACCGAGTCTTCGGTTTCCTTGCAGGCTCCACAAGAAGCAATTGCACAAATTCAACTATGTTTCCAGTTGGAGGCACTTTTACTGAGGAAAAAGTCCTTGAGCATTGGTGATTCTCCAGCACTTCATGCTGAAAAGGTCTCATTTTGTTTTTATTTTATTTTATTTTTTATGTATGATGAGAGATCTGAACTGAGTCCAACGATAATAGGTTAGTTTTTCATTTATCTTACCTAGGGCACAGCTGAAGTGTCCCAAATAACCCAGACAGAAGTTATTTTCTGGTATTGGGCAAGCACCAACATTGATTCTGTATGGAAGGAACAGAACTGTGAAGAAAGCTTCTAATATTTGACTCATTTGTCGGCATTATCTTTGATAAATTTTCTTTACATGCTATTTCATAGATGGCTGGTATACAATAAGCTTAACCATGCCTCTGAGTGACAGATGTTATGACATTGGTGCTGTAGCACTACCATATTATCTTCTTCTGGTGCTGCTACAATTTTCTATGTTCATGATATGGAAATATCGGTTCAAACGGACTTCAGGCTGTCGTACCTATAATTCAAGAATACTTGATGCTTCCCCTTTGTTGGCTGAGTTAGGGCCATGCTACTGTCTTTATTCCTTCCTAGACATATCTCCTATGGCATGCATCCCAGGCATATCCGACTAAATGTGTCATCCATGTCTAATACTGGCATTTTCATGCATTTTGGTGTGTTTGGGAAATAAAAATCATAGAATTATGCAATTGGTTTTAAACTTGTCGTTTGCACTTTTATTTCAAGTTTCACTATTGATAGTTTGTGCAACTCTTTGCTCGCTTTATGCAAATTCTTCATGATTACTCTATCATAGTTTTCTGTGGTTGATAGTTGAAGATGCCATATGTGCAGGTTGATAAATTGAAAGTATTATCAGAATCTCTGGCTAACTCTACCTCAAAAGCTGAAAAGCGGATTTTAGACCACAGGTTCATATTGTATCTCAGAACTTGCTTTTAAGTTTCCTACTTGAGTTGGTATGTGTTTGTATGGATAGCCACATATGCTTACTCGTGCATGTATGAGTGGATGGATTTGCTTTTGCGTTGTGATGGCTTACTTATATTTTTCTAGGATAAGGGATGCCCATGGTTTCTTTAAGACAATAAAGGGGAAATATTTGTCATCTGTAACTAAATTTATTGGGTTACAAGATAAGTTACATATGCCAAAATAGGATAAGGCATCTCATTATCTTTATGCATCCTCTCTTTTACCAATTCGAGCAAAAAACTAGAATAAATCAATGTAGAAACAAACATCATGCTACAAATCTGGATGTGACATCATCACACTTGTGGTTAAATACAGAAAACATCTCTATTTTCTTGCCAATGCCATGGTTCAATAAGTTACGAAGTTTATGTTCAAGAGCCTTGCTAAGTGGTGATGCTCAACCTTAAGACTGCTCTTCAAGAAGAAACGTGGAAAGGGAAATGAAAAAAAGGCATACCACATCACTTTTAAAATAATGGATTTGTCACATGCCTGCATAGGAGAAATTAAGTCCGTGTGGGTCTGATACAAGGTAACTTGGGCCACAAACTTGTAACAGTGTCCAAACATACAACACCACGAAGTTGGACCACTTGGTTCTCAGCACCACCAGAGTAAGAAACAATCCTATTGCTATAAATAAGATCTTTTATTGTTGATTTCGTGTTCAGTTGCCAGTCATTCCCAATTTGCATTTTGTTAACTAATTTGGAAAGTTATAAGGTTTTCACTTCATTGAGAATAGTAATGATGCAT
Organism: Juglans mandshurica; assembly: GCA_022457165.1. Lineage (NCBI taxonomy): Eukaryota > Viridiplantae > Streptophyta > Magnoliopsida > Fagales > Juglandaceae > Juglans > Juglans mandshurica. The sequence continues at coordinate 28,021,834 of CM039627.1, forward strand.
ACAGCTTTTTATATTTTCTTTACGTCAGGAAGTTTTTCTTCTCAGATATACTTTTTGCCTTGTTAAAATTGGACATGGAAAGGTTGCAGTTTTGACTATAGAATGGCTTTTCTCGAGCCTTTTTGTTGCTTGCACTGAAATTTTCTGTTTACCTTCCCTTTTGTGTTTCACTTTAGTTAAACGTTTCTTATTGTTTACTTATATATTTCAAATAGGTCTCAGAAAGAAGAAGCTCTCAATTTTCGTGTGGCTAAAGCCAATGAAGTTACCCAGCTTGAGAAGGTAAATTGCTACTGAAGAAGTAATGTTTCTTCCTCATCAATAAGCATTGATTTAAGGGACTCTCTTTCAGGAATATATCAATGCCATTGATAAGCACTATTAGTACTTAAAAATAATTTTAACGGCACATGACATCTCGTGATAAGATGATGATACCAGTCATCTTTGCTTCTGTGGTACATAGTAATTTTCTATGCATGTGTATCCATTTTCTGTTATTATTATATATATATATATATACACAGGGGCGGAACTACCTTAAGGCTTGGGGGGGGGGGGGGGGGGGGGGGGGGGCGGCTTTGGCCCCCCCAAAATTTTTAAAATTTGATGAAAATTAGGTTTTAGAAGGTGTTTTTATAAAGTAGACTGTATAAAAATTAGTATTTAGCCCCCCAAAATTATTTTTTCTTAACTTAGCCCCCCAAACTAGATTTTCTGGTTCCGCCCCTGTTAATATATATATATATATCTGTGTATGTATGCATATTCTCTTAAAAACTAAAAGTTTTTAAAGCCAAAAAATCCCTTCAACAAAGCTTAATGCGCAACCTTTCACCATTCCCTCTCGAGTCCTCTTCAACTTTTATCTTGTTCTTTTAGTTTTCTCTCTGTTTGATTTTTCTCCATTCCCCTTTGTGGACGTGGAGAAACGAGAAATGCGCAACCCATTGGGGGGGGGGGGGGGGGGACACATCAAGGGGGCTGGGGAGGGGGCAGGGGATAATAATGGAAACCCATTCAATGAAAAACGTGCAACTCCTTTTGGCAGGAAACTTTGCTCGCTTGTATGCTTGAAAAATGAAACCGACACCTTTTGGCATGGGAAAGGAGGATAGCCAGCTAGCTAGGTCTGTGAGGCCATCCATTACCTTTAGTATGGGGCATATACATCCAAGGACCATGGGCGACTTCCTAGGTTGATAAACATCTTGATAATATATGTTTTGCTATATACAATATATATATTTTTTTTTAGATATCGGGAACCTCTCCAAGGCAGGGACCTTCGGACCCACCCCTGCAGAGTAAACCATGGTCCTGTGCACCGCATGCTCAAAAGTTTTCCTACACGGAATTGGTTAAATCGCTGGCTTTTCATCAGGGAGTGTGGCTCCAAAAGATTGTTTGCACCCATGAGGTGTTGAACCTTGGACCTTAAAGGGGGTGATACTCCAAGACTAAGACCTTCACCACTTGGGCCAACCCCTTGGGGTTTATATACAATAATAATATATTATAATTGTTATAGTATTCGTATGGCGCCCCAATGACAGATTTTGGTTATGCGACTCCCTATCTTTATTGACTAATTAATGAAAAACCAACATATTTGATACCCTTGAAAAGTTTCCTATCCTTATCTAATATGTAGTGAACAGTTCTTTGGCAATGGAGTTTAAAACAGAATATGATCCACTTCATTGCAAAGGTTTTTAACATTAATTATTATGCATTTCCAGGACCTGATGGTGGAAATTGGAGAACTTGAAAAGCAAAGAGATGAACTTGAAGCTAAATTGAAAAAGGTTACTTTTTGTTCTACCTGATTATGTTGTTATTTCTCAAGTGTGAAGAAGGTTTTTAGGTGATAAAGACATCTCTACGTTGTTCCATTGATGTTAGTTCTGCATATTCTTTCATTTTATTATCCATTCAGAGGTTACTTTAAGTATGCTGAGTGTGTCATATTCCACCTAAGTGTTTGTGCACTTGCAAGGAAACAAATTGCCAATGTCAGTTTAATTTGATTAGATGAGTATTTATTGTAGGTCAAGAACTCTTTGGCTGTTGCTAATGCACGGTTAAACAATGTGAGAGAAGAAAGAGAGAATTTTGATGAAGCAAGTAGTGAGATTCTTACACACTTGAAAACAAAGGTATGATAGCTTTCCTCATATCATCTCCTTTAGATTACTCATAGAAATATAAACTTAAATAGCTCAAAATGGCTAAATCCATCTCGTTACACTGATATTTTGTACTTTAAACATTGATCTATTGTAGGAAGATGAGCTGTTGAGATCCATTTCTTATTGTCGAGCAGAAAGAAATGTTGTCGATACATGGGTCACTTTTCTGGAAGATACCTGGGTTCACCAGACCTTGTATACAGAGCAACGGGAGATGCAGGTCAAGTATGTATGTTTGATATATGGTCTCTTTTTTTATTTCTTTTATAAGTATAGTTTTGAAGACGATAGTTCAGAACATTGTATTAATATATGCTAATTTCAGTTCTATGTTTCATGTGCCTGCATATTTTTTACATGATTTCTTTTATTTGATGGTGTTTTCCTTATTGCATGCTCAAGTGGTGAACTGGAGAGATATGGAGACAACTTTGTGAATCTGGTTATTAATCTTCTCTCTACTTACAAGGTATTCATTTATCCATCTCAGCTAGATTGTTCTAATCTGTCATGGTGACACAGTATCTTTTCTAATTAGCAAGCATATCGTGTATATAAAATTAGGAAATGTTGAAGCCTTCCATAGCTCATACCAGGAAAATTGTTGACGACTTGGGTTCTAGTCAAGGGTATTTTGTTCTCTTCATATTAAAGTTTTGTTACTCAATTTTCAAAACCTACTTTAACATACAAAAAAAAAAAAAAACATTATTAAGTTCAACCAAGCCTCGTATTGTTTGTCTGAATCAGGTCCAAAATATCTCCTAGAATAGATGATGAAAGTTCAAAAGTGACAAATCCAAGAAAAAAGCTTGAAGAAAAATATTTGAATATTGAAGCCAAGGTATGCATGACTTTCCTTTCCCCACGCCCCCTAATCTCTTACTTAGTTTTGTTAATGAGTAATGCTACATACAGTAGTAGAGTGCGCAAGCGCCGTGCAGTCGCTTTGAAAAAGAGTGGGGTCTACTATTAAAAAATTAATTTTTTTCATGTGGGTCCCGTATTTATTCACTTTTTTCAAAGTGATTGTACAGCGCTTGCATACTCACGACTGTAACTATCATTTTTCATTTCTCTTTGTTGTTAATATACTGATGTCAAATTTTATATCCTTACATGATTAGTAAGATCTTGTTTCACAAAGTTCGACCTCTTGTCTACTTAACAAATACATGATTCTCCATGTTTATTTGTTTGCTCCAGTTCGTAACCACTTTAAGTGTTGTGGACACAATGAAAAGGCAGTTTTGCAATCAGAGTGAAGGCATTTTTAGGTATGCATGCAGTCTTTATCATGTTTGTTCCCCTCGTAATCGCTTGCAATACATGTATCCATCTCACTTAAAAAAGAACACTTGGGACACTTCTCATCCAGAAAAGATGATCAGAAGGTCAAAGAGCTGTTTGATGACCTGGAGAAAATAAAAGAAGAATTTGAATCAATTGCAAGACCGAAATTAGATATCGAGACTCCAACTCGAAAGTTAGAGACACCATCCAGCAATGGTCCCCATCAAAGTCCGTTCCTTGACTCAAAACAGAGTACTGTGACTTTGGAAGAGAAACAAGATGAGGCCATGACTAAGAGACTGATCAATGCATTGGACTCTGAGGCAGAGCCGACAAAAGTAGAGCTGGAAATTGGTCAGGTTAGTGGAGATGAATTGGCAGAGGAGATTGGTGATTGGGAGTTTGATGCTATTGAACACGACCTAAAAACCAGCAGCTGACCTGCAAGAAGATGAAAAAGAAATATATTATATGATTCTCTTTTTCATGGGGCAAGAAAGAAAGCATTTTCCCCACAGAAGAATATATATTTTTTAGGTGATCAAATGGGAGCAGTACAAGTTGTTTGATTCTTGATGATGAACGTAGATACAAACCAAACGTAACGTTCCAAAGGAAACTAGTGTTAAAGATGTCAGAAAATTTGAACCGAGCAAGAGCTATTTCCCACCAATCTTCTTCCTAATTTGCTGCACTCATAGTGGAAGTTGTATGATCAGCAAATTCTTGCATATTATGAAAATATGTAGCTCCTGATCAAGACCAGAGAACAGTGCCACTGAAGTGAAACAAATATAAAAGATTACACGTACGTCTCGAGATTGATCATGTTCTTGTATTATATATTTATATCTCATGTATTAATCTTATCATTAAATAATAGATTATTTGATTTAATATTTAAAGTTTCAGAATTGTTTCAGAATTATTTCTATGGTATCCCTACCTTGTCTTATATATTCTCATTGTTGTGAGAGTTATTCTCGAAATGATCTACAATATTTTATGAATACATCACAACTTATGATCCTTTTCCTCTTATAATATGATCAGTAAACTATCAAAATTAGTATTTAGCTCCCAATATAAAATATAAATTACAATTTAATTACTATATTCTTATGATTGGACCATTGATGTAAGTAGAAAATGTCATATAACATGATTTTAACAATTGGGTCTCATAGGAGGAGATTGATTGTAAAAGTTGTAATTTAGAGTTACATGATACTTTAGGTAGTCTAGTGGTTTATATTGATAGATAGTCATGATAATGAAGCCAGCTCCTTGAGGTTTTCTCCTCAGTCCCCCAGTCTTGCTCTCTCTACTCATAGTCCTCCTCCCCAAGACCGATCTCAACTTGGAGGAACAAGCAGCTTGGCTCCTTTGCTTCTCCCTGCCTCCCCTACTCTTGATCATCCTCTCCTCCTCTTTCACTAGTCTTCTATCCCTTCTAACTCTTTTCTTTATCCTCAATCACCATACCCATTTTTATCATGTCCCACCTCAATTTCGGTCATGGGAATAAGATCTATTGCCGCCAAAACATCAACATTTCACACACCTCCACTACAATTGGAATCACCCCCCCCTCAGATCTACCAGAAAGTTCCTACCCCACGTTTTAGTCGACACATTTTGGCCTTTGATCATCTCCTGATGACCAAAAAGTTCACTTCAATTTTCTCTTACCTATTTCATTTTATGCTTTTTTTACTTGTTTGTGACATTGTTTCTCCTTCTAATAATGTTGGTCCGTTGGACGAGTATTCACTACAAGAAAAATAATAATTTGTGACGAAAACAGACTAATTTTGACAGAAAATAATTATTTTCACAGGAAATAGCTGGCAACAAATAAACAATTTTTTTTTTTTGTAGTAATTCTACGACAATTGTTTCAATAGGGATTCTACAAAGTTCAACTACAAGTAGTCTGTCATTGGATTGCATTAAATACCACATGGGGAAGCAACACTGGCTTAAGCATGGGGACAGGAACACTCAATACTTTCACATGCAGGAAAACCAAAGAAGGAAAATCAATGCAGTCAAATGTATAGAGGATTCTCAAGGAAGAAGAGTTACTAAACAATCAGAAATTGGAGAGGTCTTCACAGGTTATTTCTCCTCTTTATTTACCACTTTCCACCCTTCATCTGTTGAGCAATGTTTGATTGCACTGGACACTAAACTAGATACGGACATGAAGGTCTGGCTTTTAAATCCTTTCACTAAGGAAGATATCAATGCAGTAGTTTTTCATATGAATCCCTTAGGGTCGCCAGGAGCTAATGGGTTCCCTACTCAGTTCTATCAAAAACATTGGGAGGTAGTTGGTGATCAAGTGTGCAGTTATGCTCTTAAGTTTCTCAATCATGGGGGCTCACTCAATGATGTTAATGATACATATATTTCACTCATTCCCAAAGTCCAAAGCCCCAAAAGAGTAGCTGATTACAGGCCCATCAGTCTTTGTATTGTATTATACAAGATTGTGTCAAAACCATTGCAAACAGACTGAAAAAGATACTGCCCCAGATCATTGCCCCCAACCAGAGTGCATTCGTACCCGGAAGGCTAATATCTGATAATATCATGGTAGCCTATGAGATTCTACACTATGAACTCTAGAATGCAAGGCAAAAAAGGTTTTATGGCTCTTATTGGACATGAGCAAGGCATACGATAGAATAGAGTGGAAATTCATTGAAGCCATCATGATCAAAATGGACTTTCCTATTCACTGGATCCATATCATTCAAGCTTGCCTAAAATCTGTATCTTATTCAATTCTTGTAAATGGAGAATCTCAACAGCCTTTTGTGCCTTCAAGGGGCCTAAGACAAGGGGACCCTTTGTCCTCTTATCTTTTTATCTTATGTGTAGAAGCCCTCACTTCTCTTCTAAACCAAGCTTAGGCATGTGGCAATTTAACTCCTGCTCCTATTGGTAGAGGCCCAATTACTGTGAATCGCCTTTTCTTTGCTGATGACAGCCTACTTTTCTGCCAAGCAAAGCATGGGGAAATCAAGTGTGTGCTTAATATCCTTGAACTATATGAGAAAGGATCAGGACAGGTACTAAACAAGGATAAATCTGCTATCTTCTTTAGCAAGAACACTGGTCAGACTACTCAGCAACATATATTGCAGCTAGCAGGTGTCCAATCCATTTCTAGTTTTGAAAGATACCTGGGCCTACCTGCTTTGGTGGGTAGAAAAAAGATTGCCTCATTCCATTCTCTAATTGACAGAACCTGGACTCGAGTTACTAATTGGAGGACTAAGTTTCTATCTGCAGCAGGAAATGAGATTTTGCTCAAGGCAGTCCTACAAGCCATTCCCATCTATGCAATGGGAATGTTCCTGTTACCAGCATCCATTACCAGGAAGTTGAATCAGATTCTTAGGAAATTCTGGTGGGGATTCAATGAAGATTCCTCCAAAATTCAATGGGTTAAGTGGAAGCAACTCAGTGGCAGCAAAGAAATAGGAGGACTTGGTTTTAGAGACCTAAGATGCTTTAATCTTGCTTTACTTTCAAAGCAGGGATGGAGGATCCTTCAAAATCTAACATCCCTAGTGGCACAAATCTTAAAGCAAAAGTATTTTAACAAAGGAGATTTGCTTGAAGCAAAGTTGGGGACAAGACCTTCCTTTGCATGGAGAGGCATTCATGCTGGCTTAACATTGTTAAAGAAAGGTCTCATATGGAGGGTTGGAAATGGCCAGAAGATTAACATTTGGCAAGACATATGGATTCCCTCACTACCTGCCCAAAAGATCTTAACTCCTCGAGAAGCAGATTGCTGGTGTGACAAGGTTAGTGATATTATTGAACCCCATCTGAAGCAATGGCAGGAATCTCTCCTTTGTGAAATGTTTACTCTTTAGGAAATAGAGGGTATCAAAGCCATTCCCATCAGTTTAGGGGGGGAGAGAAGATAAACTTATTTGGCAGTTTTCTTAGAATAACATATACACAGTCAAAAGCGGTTATCATCTCAGCAAAGAAATGGAAAGAGAGCAAGAAGGGGAATCATCAAGCAGGAAAAGGGACTGCCAAGTGTGGAAGACTATTTGGAAACTTAAAGTACCTCCAGCCACCAAGATGTTTCTATGGAGAGCATGCAATGAGGCCCTTCCCACTCTTGCTAATCTTAAAAGGAGAAAGGCAGTTGAGGACATCATTTGTCTAATTTGCAACCAAGAACCTGAGACTTCTGGCCATGCTTTATGGGGATGTATTGGGGCAAGAGACGTGTGGTGTCAAGGTCCAAAGAAAGTGCAGAAACTATCTTTTCAAAGTGACTTGATTTTCAATGTTTGGGCAAGCCTGGTTGGCAATCTTGATCCAGTGGAATTAGATGAGGTTGCAGTCACAATGAGGGTGATATGGTCTAGAAGAAATGACAGTTTGCATGGGAAAGGTTTTAAACATCCACAGGTAATCACAGATCAGGTCAGGACTGTAATTTCATCCCATAAGGAGGCCCTCCAACAGGAAACTGGCCTTAACACAAAGCTTTTGGCAAGGGCTCATCGATGGACAAAACTTGCAGTAGGGATTCTAAAAGTTAACTGGGATGCAGCTATGCAATCGAGGGAAGGGAAAATTGGTATAGGTATAATCATAAGAGAACATCAAGGCCTGGTGATAGGCGCTCTTCGTGCTAACAGAACCTTAAGAGGCAATGCCTTTGATGCGGAAGCTTATGGACTCCTTATGGCAACTGTGTTTTGCAAGGATCTTGGATTAAGGCAGTTATGCCTGGAGGGGGATTCAAAACAGGGAGTGGATCTTTTGAACCTAGATGATTCCAACTGGAGCATGGGTGGATGTCTCATTACAGATGCCAAAGATATTTTAAATTCGGCTGCTACTTGGTCAGCTTCACATGCATATCGTGAGGCTAATATGGCAGCTCATATGCTTGCAAAGGCTGCACTCGACTGCATTGAAGATGTTTATGATATTGAGATGTGTCCAACCTGTATTCTTCCTTTGGTTACTAAGGAAATGAGCTGATATGATTCCTTTACTTTGTATCTTCACGTTTCATGTAAGTTTTCGATTTGATTAATGAGATCAGGTTTATAAAAAAAAATAAAAAAAAAATACCACCCATATTGCATGTTGACACCTCTTTGTTATCATGCCAAGGAATATGGGACCGGCCCAATTTAACTGGAGCCATTTCTCTTTTCATGTTTCACTGGATTTTTCTATGTACCTATGTCCCAATTAGGGATGCTTGTTAGGGTTTCCTTCCCATTGTTTATTCCACTTATCTACTCTCTATATAAAAAGAGGTTTGTGTTTCCAATTTATATTCCCAATTTGCCCTAACATTTGTGTTAAAATTATGGAGCCCACACAATTTGAAGATTCCATCTTTATCCTTAAAAATCAACGGTTCATAGTTGTTCTATTCAGGCTTAATGGTCCAATGTTTTGTACTCTTTGATGTTGCCTCGTTTGTTTTCAGAAAACATCTCATCTCATCTCATCTAATCATTACAATTTTTCCAACTTCCAATACAAAATAAAATAAACAATTTAACTTTTTCAAATCTCAAAACAAAAATAATATTAAAACATATATTCTAACAATATTTTATTCAATTTTTTAACTTTAATCTCAACTCATCTCAACTCATCTACGAAAACAAACAAGCACGCATAAGTCATGCAATTTTTTGGTACTTTTTTAACAGTCCAATCCACGACAGACTAGTAGCTTTTTTAACAGTCCAATTCGGCCAACAAATCCAATGCCATATCTTCGCACCATCCCGATATTAGATTTCTCAACCTCTCCGATCACCTCCATCAGGGGCCAACTCCTTTCACCTATCCAAGGGATGGCCACGGGTATGGCTTCAACATTACATGGCAACATCATTTCTATTAAAAAGAGGAAAAAAAAAAAACAAGGAAACCAGCATATACCATTCTCAAATTAGTGTAGAGATTTGGATAAAAACACGTTTATCTTCTCAAACTCTCACCCTCCACCATGAGGCCACCATCCACAATGAATCCTTGATCTCCAGTAAGCTATTGTCTTTCTCTCTCTCTCTTGTTGCTAATGTTTAAGAAATTTGCTGCCATTGTTGACAAAGCTACCACAACCACCATCACCAATCCACAGTGCGAAGCCACCATCCCATGGCTCCAACAACCTTAAGTAATCATATTTCTCTCTCCATGTGTCTCTCCGTCAACATTAACATTCTAACCACACTTAACTTTAGATTTACAAGTGAACAAAATGTTGGAATTGCAATATCTTTTCCATGGCTGCAATCTTTGAAGAAGTTTTGCCAAAGTCAAGTGGTGGAATGGGAAATGTGGAAGCGTCGTTTCTATTCAAAAGAGAGAAAAAAAGATGAAGCCAACATTTGAAATTTTCAAACAAGTGTAGAAACTTGGACAAAAGCACGTTTATCGTCACAAACTCTCGCCCTCCACTGTGTGGGCACCCACCACCATGAACCTGTCGATCTCAAGTAAGTTGCTCTCTCTCTCTCTCTCTCTGTGTGCTAATGTCCACCGAAATCTACTATCCTTGTTAACAAAGCTACCACGACCACCATCACCAATCCACTGTGTGAAGCCATCGCCCCACGGCGCTAGCAACCTCAAGGACCCTATGTAGAAGATCCCTCCATGGTGCTTACTTGGGGGTGTGCATTTTTGTTCTTGCAATGATGGATTGGGGGCGAGCACTTTACCTCTGCGTTAAGGGTGTAACCGGTCTGGTTTTGGACATATTTTAGAACCGAATCGGTATATACTGATTTTGAGATCTGAAGAACCGATACCGCACCAGTTACATCCCTAAATCGGTACTTCCGATTTTACCTGTTCCGATCCCCTTTTTTTGGTACATTATATATAGTATATATAATATAGTATATTATAGTACATAATAATATAGTGATAATATATTGTAGTATATTATAATATATATTATAATTGTATTATAGACTATATATAGTGATATATTATAGTATATTATAATATATAGTGATATAGTAGTAATATAACTATTAATTCAATAGACTATAGTGATCATATAAAGTTATTTATATAAGATTTTAAAATTTAATATTATATTAATTAGTAATTTATCATATAATACAAAATTATTTTATATATAATTATATATATTATATATAAAAATTATATATAATATAAAGGATCATATAAAAAATATTTTATACAATATAAAAAATTTAAAAATATATATATATGAACCGGTCCAGTCTGGTGTTAGAAAAAAGGAAAACCAGAACTGGACTGATTTTGAGAAAATTGAAACCAGTATCGGACCGAACCAAACCCGGTACCGGACCAAACTCACCTGTTCGGTTCGGTCCGGTTCGGTCCGATTTACCAGTTATTTTTTTACCCCTACTCTACGTGGTGGTCGTGTGGGGGGCGAGGATGTCTGCTTGCCTGGGTGCTTCTTTGTCCCTGGGGGAGAGGGGGAGAGGATTGTGGAAAGGTAAAGCACTTACCCCCAGGCGAGTATGAAGGAAATTAAACGCGTTCACCCTACGAGGAGTCATTAGGCGAGCAGCTGGAAGAGCAACATTTGTCGTAACGAAGCGAGCACCAGGAGAGCCAAAGCTCATGCCCCAAGCGAGCACCAAAGAGTAAAAGTGCTCACATCCCTGGCAAGCACCGAGACGAGAAAATTACTACCTTTTAAGCACTTTGTTTTCCACGATGCTCGCCCAGAGTGCGAGTACTTTTGCTTCTACAGTGCTTGCCTGGGTGGCGAGTACTTTGGATCTCACAATGCTCACCTGGTTGTGAGAAAGTTTCCTCTTCTAGGTGCTCGCCTGGCCTGTCTATGAAGCAATTTTGGTCTTCCTGGTGCTCACCTCGTTGCTCTCCTGAGTCCTGGGGGGGGGGGGGAAGCACTTTTCTCTCCTTGGTGCTTGAATCCCGTGATGCTCACCTTGGGTGCGACACGTTGGCTCTCCACGGTGCTCGCTTGGGGGCGAGCACTTTCACTCTTTGATGCTTGTATAGGGAAAGCATTTTGGCTCTTCAGGTTCTAGCCTGGTGGCGAACAATTTTGCTCCTATCGTGCTCGTTTGTTTGGAGAGCACTTTTGATCTCCTTGGTGGTCACTTGGGGGCGAGCGCTTTGCCCTTCCACAACCCTTATTGCAGCGGCGAGTGCTTTTGCTCACGTGGTGCTCGCCCTCGGCAAAGAGCACTCGGCAAGCAATAGTTTCTCACCCCCCACATAGGAAAAAGTGCTCACCAAACACGAGAGGAAGAGTGCTCACTGCCAATCGAGCATGTAGGGGAGCAAATGTGCTCACCTCGTAGACGAGCACCGAGGTGAGCAAAAGTTCTTGGCCTCAGGCGAGCACTGTGGAAAGCATAGTGCTCACCATCTAGGATATGGGGAGTCGGGCACGTGCCTTACATGTTCAGTTCTCACTAGTTTAGTTAATAAAAATTTATCATCTTGGCCATGAGATCTAGAGAGAGAGAGTAAATTTGAGAAGATAAAACATAATTTTTCTATTTTATTTTAAGAAACGGATGTGTATGTCACGTTACACAAAGAAGAAAGAGATCAGTGTGACATGACATCATGTAGAGCAGATATGTGGAGGCAGCAATTATGGGAGGCCCAACTATTGTGTTCTCAAATCCCTGTTGATTTCTAGTCAAAACATAGTAAAGAAATGAATTAATATATTGTATATATACACATGATAATAACAATTAACCAGTGTATATAGCATGGAGCACTTCAGTGTATATATATATATATGGATCGCCTTGAATTTGTACGCTTATAGAGCACATGAATCATTATAAAGACTCCTAGTGCTGCGTCACTACAAGAAAAAAGGCTTTTTGCGGCGATTTTATGACTGTTGGAAATAAAATCGCCGCAAAAATCCTTTAATTGCAACGATTTTTAGATCGTCAGAAGCTTTTTATATAAAATTTTAAAATTGGTCTTTTACGGCGATTTTTTAACTTTTTGCAGTGGATATATTCGACGCTAATACTAATATGATCATTTGCAGCGATTTTTAACTTTTTATGACGCAAATACTAATAGCCCTTTTTTGCGGCGTAGATTATCGTCGCAATAATCGACGTTGTCAGCGTAAAATAGATGGCCCATTTAATTGCGGCCAATTATTTGTTATTTGCAGCGACATGGAAGCGCCAGAAATATTGTAAAATTAATGTTCCGCCGCGGGCGCCTTATTTCTCCCACCCTTCCCAAAACTTTCCCCCCTTCGCAATACTTCCCAGTTCCCGCCCCCTTTCTCTCACTCTCTCTGCTGTTCTCGACTGCGATTGTCGACTCCGGGAATATTGTTGCCACCATCTCGCCGCCTCGCCAACGCCTGTGAGCTTGTATTTCATATTATTGGTCTCCATCCATCTCTCTCTCTCTCTCTCTCTCTCTCTCTCTCTCTCTCTCTCTCTCTCTCTCTCTCTCTCTCTCTCTCTCTCTCTCTCTCTCTCTCTCTCTCTCTCTCTCTCTCTCTCTCTCTCTCTCGTCTTCGCAAAGTGGTTTCCGATTGCCCAGTGCCGCCGTCTTCTCGCCAACCCTAGTGAGTTTCTCTTTCTCTATTTTCGTTTTTGATTACTATGATTTGGGTGCATTAGGTCATGAGAATTTTTATCCATTCACAGAGCCATTCCGGAATCGAGCCCCTGTGTCCCTAATTTCACCCTAATTTGGACTTCGATTTCTTTATAATTTCGTGTTAGACATTGTTATATAGTGTCTTTAGTGACTTTCTAATTTTGTGGGAATGAGATTAAATTTTTTTTTATGGTGTAGAAGGGTACTAATAATAAGCGTACATGTTTAGGCCTATACCGATTGTTTTCTTTATGGGTTCACAGTTGATTTCTACTTGACCATATGTGAGTTTGTCTTGATCTAAATGTGTATAAGTAAGCATATGAACTGTAGATTATTCTATCTGTGAGTAGTGGGAATGCTTGCAAAGACCTAAGAATTGCAGTCTTCATATCTGGGCTATAAGAAAATCTGAAAAAAATTAGTGCATGAATACATCCAAATGTAACTCCTTGTTTTCATTCCCCATTCAAAATTTTGAAAACCAATAAAAACAAAACAACAAAAGTTAGTCCCAAATAAGCATGTCATTTTTAAACTTATCCTATGATTCGAGACTTGTGCTCACTAAAACCAGTTTGAGATACTGAATTTTCAGAAAGCTATAGGTTAGACCATATACTGCCCTTTAAAATGTATTGTTCATGAGAGGGAGAGCATACAAGCACATTATCTGCAACCATATAATTTGTTGGTCCAACAATTTCTGTTTTTACAAATTTTCTTTGTGAACTCAGAAAAGGATCCCATCCCTGAAGAATTTTATTGAAAAGCAAAGTTGTGACAACTTTGGACTAGACTAGGTTATAATTGAGGCCTTTTTCTATTGTTATATACTCCAAGAACCGGTTCTCTCTCTCTCTCTCTGGTGAATGCTTGGCATCATTATAATTTTTCCTTGTTATTTATAGGGTTTGATGAGCTCAAGTGAAAGTTTTTGTGCATGAATTGCAGGAGCAAATGGTCCAAGAAATTCAGCGAGAAATTCATAACTCAACTGCTTTTCATCAAACTTAAGCAGGGTAAGAAAATTTTCAGATAAGATTTTTCAGTATTTAGAAGTACTGCATGCATTCAGATTAATTATAAAGGTGTAATATGTAGGAAAAAAGGTTGTATTGATAGCATTATTATACGTTTTATTTTTTTTTCTTTTTGGTTTTGATTTATATGCGTTATATTTCTCTGAGAAAGTTGATTTTTTTTTACTTTGCGGGGGGAGGAGGGCAAACCAAAGAATCGATCATGTCTTGTCCTTTTTTTTTTTTTTTTTTTTCCTTCGTCTCAAACACGTAAGCACCATAATCCTCAAAATTTCCCTTAACGCATTTGGGTTTTCTGTTTTCTTCTAATGTTTTTCACTAATTATTTATTTATTTCTTCATGATCTTCCCCCAAACACGCACTACAAGAAAATGGCTCTATTGCGGCGACTTTTGGTCTGCTGCAATAAATGTCGCCGCAATAAGTCACTATTTACGGCGATAGGTTTGGTCGACGCGGCTTCCAACCGGTTCATATAATTGTGGTTTTTTTGCTGCGATTTTATGATTATTTACGGCGAAAAGTTTCGCCGCAACTAAGATTTTTACTTTTACAGCAATTTTAACGTTAATTACGGCGACTTAAACCGCCGCAAAATATCAAAATCTTTAGCCGACGCATAAGTTTGCTGCGAATCTGATTTTAATGTAAACGCGCCAATACCTCCATCGATTTTCAGCCTTCCCCCCAAATCCCTATTTCCCCCCAAATCCCGATTTCCTTCGTCCCCATTTTGGCCTACCAACTTCTCTCGCCCCTGTTCGCGCCCGGTGATTCTGGATAAAAAATTCATCCCACGCCCTCATTCCAGACTTGAAGCAGCAGCGGAGTCAGTGCCTCCCCGCGGTCCGTTTGAATTCTGGATAAAAAAGTACTCCCCAAAATTGCTGCCTTAATATCTAACAAGTGTAATGCTTTTCTTCCTTCCTCACGTTTGAATTTGTCCTTTCTCTATAAGTTTTTTTTGGGTGCTTTAAATCTTTTGTTTATACTTTTTTTTTTAATACAAGAATTGAATTAAAAAAAAATCATAGGTTAGTGTAATTCACTAGTTGGTTTCGATTTTAAAGGGTTACAAGTCCCTTTTTTTCATCGTTATATTCTCCAAAGGTCATCAAGAATCAAGTTTATAGCAGTTTTTTCCTTTATTCTATAGAGGATGGATCTTTTGAACTCCCAGAACTTCAAGTACATATCACCTGTTACTGATAATTGATGACCTTGCCTTTCAAGTACGCCACCAAATCTCATCGCTTGGGTGCCTTCATTTTTTTTTTATCAACGCTCATGATCATGTTAGGTTACAAGACTGTTAAACAAATTATATGATTTTGATATTTGTGGCATATCATAAATTATTATTAATATGTATTGATATTATGGTTGAAATCCACATGCATGATCACTTCCTCGTGCTAAAGAGGGATTTATGAGGTGATTTTTTCTCACCTCATAAATCCCTCTTTAGCACGATCTTATTCCGTATGTATATAGAACATCGTAATAACCTTTGCCATATCATCGTTCACCGAGACAAATAAAGAATTTGACGAGTCTTGACTTTTTTTTTAGATGGACAAAAGCTGGATGAATTTGGGTGATAGACTTGTATCACCTGCATATGCTGAAGGGGTTAAAAATTTCCTCACAATGGCACGAAACCATTGTGAGGGGAGTGATCGCATTCGGTGTCCCTGCCGTATATGTTGTAATAACCTCTTCTTGCCTATATTTGAGGTGGAGTCTCACTTGTTCATAAAAGGGATCAATCCAAATTACACTCAGTGGATATTTCATGGGGAGGAGGAAACACTCCCCATCATTGACGATGACACCGCTCCCGGGGTTGGAGTTGAAGACAACTACATTGATGACATGGATCGTATGTTAGATGACATCCGGGCAGGCACATTCGGAGATGCTCCTGAAGACAACACTACATCGCCAACTCAGCCATCAATGCCACATCCCTCCCCAAACTCAACTTTTGACCAACTATTAGAGGATGCTCGACGTCCTCTATTCGACGGCTGCACTAAATTCTCAAAACTCTCATTCGTTGTGAAGTTGTTACATATTAAAACGCTCGGTGGGTGGTCAATCAAGTCTTTCGATATGCTCATAAGCCTTCTGCGGTCTGCCTTTCCTGATGCTAAATTGCCTAGTTCATATGAGGAGGCAAGGTCATTGGAGCGAGGGTTGGATTTCAAGTACCACAAAATACACGCATGCCCCAACGACTGCATTTTATTTTGGAAGGAATATGCTAATCTTAATGAGTGCCCTATATGTAAGGCTTCGCGTTGGATGCCAAATACACATGGGTCACGAGTGATCCCACAAAAAGTGCTTCGGCATTTTCCTTTGAAGCCAAGATTGCAGCGTCTCTTTGTGACAGACAAGATAGCATGTGATATGAGATGGCATAAAGAGCAGCGGGTACCCGATGAGGGTAGTATGAGACATCCTGCTGACTCTCAGTCCTGGCAGACATTTGATCAAGCCCATTGTTGGTTTGCTAGGGATGCTCGCAATGTTAGGCTCGGTCTGGCAAGCGACGGCTTCAATCCCTTCAACAACCTAGCAAAACCGTATAGCATTTGGCCAGTGATTCTAGTCCCGTATAACTTGCCGCCGTGGTTATGCATGAAAGACCAGTTCTTCATGACATCGCTCATTATCCCTGGCCCAAAATCACCAGGTAATGACATTGATGTGTATTTGCAACCGTTAATTGATGAGTTGCTTGAACTCTGGGAACATGGGGTACCTACATATGATGCTTCCACAAAGGAAATGTTCATGTTGCATGCTGCCTTATTGTGGACAATTAATGACTTCCCTGCTTATGGAAATCTTTCTGGGTGGTCAACAAAAGGGAAATTGGCATGTCCTTCTTGCAATGCAAGCACAGATTCTAATTGGTTGAAGTATGGCAGAAAACAGTGTTATATGGGACATCGACGTCTATTACCGGCAGGTCACGTGTGGCGGACAAGAAAAGGGTTGTTCAACGGTAAAGAAGATCATCGCATGCCACCAAATTGGGTTGAAGGACATGGTCTCTTAACTCAACTACAAGTGCTTGGAGATGTCCAATTTGGAAAATCTTGTAGGAAGAGAAAACGCACTGCAGAACAGTTGAACTGGACAAAGAAAAGCATATTCTTCAAACTACCTTATTGGTCAATGTTGCGGCTTCGACATAATCTAGATGTTATGCATATTGAGAAGAACATTTCCGATAGCATATTGGGCACTTTAATGGACATGCCTGGCAAAACAAAAGATAATATAAACTCTCGGCGTGATCTGGAGAACTTGGGCTTCAGAAAAGAATTGCATCTTAAGTCTGAAGGTGGACATGTTACAATGCCACGTGCATTGTACACATTACATGGAGGTGAAAGGAATAAATTCTGTGAGTGGCTTGCTGGGGTTAAATTTCCAGATGGGTTTGCCTCGAATGTCACGCATTGTGTATCTGTACGTGATTGCAAAATCACTGGCCTCAAAAGCCATGACCATCATGTTTTCTTGCAACGACTGCTTCCTATTGCTGTTGGGGGGTTCTTAAGGAGTGATATTGCATTGGCGTTGACTGAACTTAGCAGTTTCTTCAAAGAGTTGTGCGCCCGAACCCTGGATGTGAATCGTTTATCCCAGCTTCAACTTGATATCGTCACCATTCTATGTAAATTAGAGATGATATTTCCTCCATCTTTTTTCGATATTATGGTCCACCTAGCTATCCATTTACCGGGTGAGGCCATACTCGGAGGTCCAGTTCAATATCGGTGGATGTATCCGTTCGAAAGGTATCTCGGGAAATTCAAGCGGTATGTTAAGAATAAAGCTCGTCCAGAAGGTTCAATAGCGGAAGCCTACATTCACATCGAGTGTTTGACATTTTGCTCCATGTATCTCCAAGATGTTGAGACGAAGTTTAATCGAGCGGACCGCAACATTGATGGTGGAGAAGATGATACTATAGATGGTTTCAAAGTTTTCAACCAAAGACTTCGTCCATTGGGTATAGCTCGTAATGTGCAATTACAAGATAAACTCCGCACCTCGGCCATATGGTATGTGCTTAACAACTGTATCGAGATTGGACCTTATCTTGAGTAAGCAATCATGACTTCCTTTGTGCTTTTTCGAAACGACCTACTACTATCTTGTAGACTTTACGTAACTGGGGTTAATATTGATTGGTCGATTGTGTTCTCCAAATGCAGGGAGCACTATGACAAATGTAGGGAGTCAAACCCAAATTCTGTTGATCGCACGCATCAAAATGAGTTTCCAACTTGGTTCAAGCAACGTGTAAGTTAGCAATTGCGTATATTCTATCTACTTATAATTAACCCGACCTTGCTTTTGCGTATGTATTTCAAAGTATAAGTTCAAAACTTAGCCCGATATTTGTGTAGGTTCAAGACCAACGTACGGGAAACCCACCACGGGTGTCTGCTGATTTGTATGCGTTAGCTTGTGGTCCAGACCCTTGGGTTGCATCATATGCTGCCTGCATTATAAATGGTAAACGATTCCATACGAAGCAGCTTGAACTTCGCCGGCGATCACAAAATTCAGGGGTGTTGGTAACTGGTGACGAAGATACTAATAACTTAGACTTTTATGGTGTTCTTAATGATGTTGTGGAGTTACACTACATGGGAGGTCGTCGAGTGTACTTGTTCAGTTGTGATTGGTTTGATGTTGGTGATAAGAAGCGTGGGGTATGAGTAGACGATCATATAACTAGTGTCAACATGGACAGAACTTGGTATAAGAACGAACCATTTGTGTTGGCATGTCAGGCTTCCCAGTGTTTTTACATTAGAGATATAAGGTCGAAGGGAAACTGGTATGTTGTGCAGAAGTATAAGAATAGGAATGTGTATGACATTCCACCAGTGCCAAGGGTTCCGGACGATATTGATGATGAATCAAGTGAGGATGATGTATATCAAGAAAATGAGCCATCATTTGATTATCCACTTTTACATTGTGATGCATATCCAGTATCAACTCCACTTGGTAGAACTGATATAGAACCTATCCACATTGATGCACGAGGCCATATGGCGGTTGGTGGTGAATGCATCAATTCAACAGACTTTATTGATGATGGAATGATTCCATCTTGTTCCGGAGATGATTATGGTGATTGGGAATATTCGGATGAAGAGGACCTTTCCACCGATGAAGAATCGGAGTCAGAATAGGCATCTGCCAACCATTGGAAAGCAGGTGAACACCGTATCATAACAAAAGAGTCAACCTTCATGGCCTTGGATCGCATGCGGGGCTGCGATCTTTTTTTTCTTATAAATTCATATTCTTAATCCAAGATGTTGGTTTTTTTCATGGACCCAAAAATAGAAGTATTAATGAGGGTACACAAACCATTAAATATAGTGTTATTGCTATTTATTTTAATGCATTGTGTTATTGCATGGTTGTCGTGGTTATGTTTCCTCTAAATAACTTCATGTTTAACGTTTGCTATTGTTTAATCTCAGGTGGACGTAAATAGTAGACATTTGGTTAGAGTGTTGAAGGGAAAATCCATATTAATCTCATCTCAACCCATGGAGTTAACGAGAATCATAAACGGTCCAGGTAGATCCTTGCCTAGTGTACGAGGAGCCCGTACCCGGAAATATGTGCCGTATAGATGTAGTGCACGTAGGCCACGTGGAGTCCGCATTGGAGACGCTAGTTCAGATGATGAAACGCAACCTCCAAGCCATCCATTGGAGACTCCTTGTGCGAACCCATGTGTAGAGACCGAGGCAAACAGAGAACCCTCCCCGAGGGGAGAAGCGGATTCTGTTCAACATATTCAGATCGGTCTAGTTGACAATGATGTACAAGGTGATTTTATGATACTATATCATTGTCATCTACACTTGCTTTAAACAAATGAGACCCCTAATTCACGGAAATTGTTTTCATGTTATACAGGTGAGGATGTCTCGTCTGTGCCTGGAGATCAGCAGTCACAGACAAGACGTGGTCGCGGGCCAGCGAAGTGTACTGAATTTGCAAAATTACGTAAGCATGGGAAAGTGCTATTGAAGATAAATTGTGGAGAAACAGCACCATGTTGCGAGAATGCGAACATGTTTACAACACGTTTAAGCTGGATCATTAAACATCACTGCAACATGAGTTACCCAAGATGGAGTGATGTACCCCAAGAGCATAAGGATGAATTAATCGATCGTGTTCGGGTAAGACTTTTATACACTTTGATGTTGATCATTAAAGATTTATACCATGGATCTAATTCACGTCATATGACCCTAAATTTTAATGGGCTATGTAGGGTGATTTTGAATTGGATTGGGACTTAGAGAACCATCAATTGGCTGTGACTAAACAGCTTCGTAAGCGCTTTAATGCCTTCCACCACCAACTGCATCAGATATATATGTCATATGGCAGCCATGACGAGGCATTGGCGACTGAGACTAGTTTGGTCACCCCCCTAGTATGGTTTAAGCTCTGTGAACGATGGGGTAGCGAGGCCTTCCAGGTATGCATTCTGCATGTTCAATCCAAACCCAGACGTTGGATGAGATTTTTATTACTCTATTTACATTTGATTAAAATGATGATTTTTCATGACAGAAAATATCAAGTCAAAATCGGGACAATAGAAGGATGCTGAAAATTAACCATACAACTGGTCGGAAATCCTTTGTGAGGATGCTAGAACAAAAGGTATAAAATTTGAAAGCTCATATCATGGCAATCATGGCAACCACACACTAACATAATGTTTAATATAGGACGTAGATGTTCGCGAAATATATATATATATATATATATATATATATATATCCCCATGCTTTCTCTGATATATGATCAATTTGCATTTTGTTTAGCATTTGTTTGGTTAGTCATGTTATTAGTGATTAAGGTATCCATGCAATATGTAATATATTGCTTTGATTGAATATGTTACATGCACACTTACGACACACATGTAGTGTGTTGAAAATGCAAATTTGGTGGACTTCTACAAGGAGACCCACTGGTCCAAGAAGAAAGCCAAATTTGTTACACCTGCCACCGAAGACATTTATGTGAGTATATTCTACCAAAATGATTTGTATGTTAAATGCAATGATGGTTCAATTTATTTGACTACTATCTTAAAAATGCATTATTAGGACATAAAAGGCCATAATCGGTTCATTATGTCCTATTGCAGA
The DNA here is from genome assembly GCA_022457165.1 of Juglans mandshurica. Classification (NCBI taxonomy): domain Eukaryota; kingdom Viridiplantae; phylum Streptophyta; class Magnoliopsida; order Fagales; family Juglandaceae; genus Juglans; species Juglans mandshurica. The sequence continues at coordinate 28,043,237 of CM039627.1, forward strand.
AGGATATGGTAGGAAAGCTGGATAATCTAGAACCAGCTAAACGAACTGACGAAGCAGCAGCGGGTGTCTTCAGAGAGGTGCTTGGGCATCGACCGGGATATGCAAGAGGCTTGGGAGAGATGGTGATCCCCGAGTCTACAAGACAGCGGTCATTGGCACGAGAGAAAGAGTATATTGCTTTGATTGAAAAACATAAAAAAGAGGCTGAAGCATCCAAGAGTGAGATGGAGTCAATGAAGGCAAACATGGAGGTTATGATGGAGAAACAAAATGAAACCGATCGTATGTTGAGGGCCATCTTAGCTGCGAACCCGTCGCTCACTGAGTCTCTTCGAGAGACTCACTGAGCTGCCTTATTGCGGGAAAATATGGGAAGGTTTTTTGTGGTATTTTGTGGTGCATTTTTGGACATTGATGCTGGGTTGACAAGCATTATATATATATAGAATATCTATCCAATGGGAGGTTATATATATATATATTTTGTGGGAGCAAGCATGGGTTGGGAAAGCACAAATGTTTTGTCTGATGCTTGACTGGACAAAAACATCTTGCCCAAATTCACGGAAGGTCTACAAGCAGGTGATGTCTTCATTCCCCTATGCGATTTACTTCTACTATGGTTTCTACTTTTTGAATGCGTTTCTTTCTAAACATTATGTACATTGACCATAGTTTGGTTTTGCAAACTGGATTATGCAATTATGGAAAATGAATCATTTTGATGTTCGGTTTGTGTCTTAACTTGATAGACCTTGAGGGGCAGAGTTCATAAAAGTTTAAACTTTTATGATTATTGATTCTTTAACATTTGATTAGCAGTTTGTGTCTTATATGTTTACTTCATCGATCCCATTGCGTACCTGTTGAGCCTAGACAATTAGTCAGCATATAGAGGTTTTGACTTAGACTCTGAGTCTGGGATTGTTTTTACTCAGGATGCTTGGGATGATTATTGATATGTCCATTTGATTGCAAACTTTGTCTTTAAATTATGTTATAGTTTTCAAGAGTTTGGAACTTTATGATAGATGTATAAGTGTGGTGGGTGTCAAACTTAACTTTCTTTATGTTTAATAGGATGTTCGTAGAATTGATGGAGAAATTCCTTCAAAAGCATGAAGTAACTTCAGATCATACGAGGCTTCTGGACAGGTAAAAAAAGACTAAGTATAGTCTTTTCTTGTTAAATTTAGTTATGTTGATAGCTTGTTTTAGAGTAGAGCTTGATAGTTTTATTACTCTCAGCAGCTTGATAGTTGATGTTCACACATTTTTAGAAGAAAACAAACCGTGGAATGAAACATTAGAGGCCAGTTATTTAATGGAATTAAATGGGTGAGATGTCTTTCTTTAATCTTTAACTAATAAAAATGACAAAATGCATGATGCTTATATGATTTTCTTTTCCGCAAACCACCATATATATATATATATATAATATATATATGACAACAAATTACAAACAGCAAAATGTTTTGAGCTACTGATCTTATAAATATGGAAAACTCTAGGCAATATGTTTTGATATCTCTATGATTGGGAAGGTGGAAAGTTAGGCAAAGGAAAACTTCGAAAATAGAAAAAAATTAATACACAACATGAATCAGAACAAGTGCAAGAATTTCCAGAACAACAGTGAGAGATTAGGTTCACAAAGATTCAAAACAAAGAAAAAAACTGAAAAAAAACAAAAAAACTGAAAAAAAAAAACAAAAAAACTGAAAAAAAAACAAAAAAACATGCAGCTTGTGATCAGTAGAGAACGAATGTCGTGTTTAGCTGAAATATCTATATATCTAGCTGCTAGAGCTAATACGTACAAAGTCAACATGAGCTAGCCATATATACATTTGGAATCATATTTTTTTTGATGCATGTGGTATATGCAAATATAATGTACCACATGATCTAATACAGATCATGTGGATCTTGAATACATATATATACTTCCATTTTAATACCTTTTTTAATTAGATTAAGAATATATATTACTATTAGGTAGCTAGCTAGGTAGAAAAGAAATCATGGTTCATGCATGTCTCTTTTGGTTTAGAATGTATTAATAGGTTTTACATAATTTCTAGCAAGAAATCGTGTGACTTTTATGCTTTAAAAAAATTATATAATGTACAAGGCAGTGTACTCCACTGCAGATTTCCTATTAATTGCCCCATTATTTGTTCATGTAAACCTAAATCCTTTATATTAATAGCAGATTTTCATTTATGGATATTTCTTTTGTACAGCGAATGTAGAAGGCAGTAGTGTAAAAATTTGCTTCGTTATTGTTCCAGACATTTTCATCGATCTTTGCCCCTCAATATACAAGTAATTGCAAATCATCAACCATCGATATCTCAAAGTTGCGGATGAACACCACCCAAGCAAGCATATTTTTGATATTTGTTTATACTTGTATCACCTGGATTGTGGATGTTTGATCTGAACTTTAAAGTTGTAAGAGACATGCATTAGCTGCTCCCATTTGTAAGACTTTATTGCCTTCCATTAATGCACCATATGCCAGTTTATAGTAACCTTAAAGGGTATGATGTATTGATGATGAATGTGGATGAATTTGAATTTATATTAATGTACAACATTTTATGCATATTGTGAATCAGTTGGTAATGTTGTGAATCAGTTGGAGCAGGGAATTAGGTACCCACTACAAATTTTGCATTCTGTACGTATACTGTATATTTTAGGTTCAAAAACATTTTTGCGGCGATTTAAAATTCGCCGCTTATAACTATGAAAATTCGTTTGCGGCGAAAAAACGTAGACGCCAAAATAATCAGACCAGCATGTTGTTTTTTGCGGCGATTAATACCTCGTCGCAAAAAGAAATATAACTCATTTGCAGCGAACATAGTTGGACGCAAGAAATAAATTCATATAACGAAATTTTTTGCGGCGCATAGTAGTCGCCGCAATTAGTTTTAGCGGCGAGACAAAGTCGACGCGATAAGAAATGTAATTCATTTGCGGCGAACATAGTTGGACGGCAAAAAATAAAGTCATATATCAAGGTTTGTAGCGGCGCTTAAAAGTCGCCGCTACAACTGATTGCGGCGAGACAAAGTCGCCGAGAATAAGATTGGGGCTACTATTTGCAACGTTTCTAAAATCGCTGCAATTAAAATGCTCTAATTACGGCGATTTTTTTGGTATACGCAACAATCTTAAGTGCTGCAAATACTTTTTCGCAGCGATAGAAGAGTTAACACTAATCATTAGTTGCGGCGAAATTAAGTATATTTGCGGGGGACAAAATCGCTGCAAATAAAAATTTTTGGCAGCGAATTTTTCATTTCGCTGTTGAATTTTTTAAAAGGCGCAACAACTGCGACGGACTGCCGACGGAGCAGAAATCGCTGCATATACTTATTTGCAGCGATGTTAGGCATTATTAACAGCGATTTTAGGCGCCGGGAAAGGTGCTGTTTCTTGTAGTGCGTGCAGACTAAACATGAGAACTAGTACTGGTAGTACTCCTCCTAGACTGCGCTTTCCAGAAAATCAACTACTTTTAACGGTACCCCATATTCATTGTAATGGAAATTGGAAAGCAGTTTCCAAAAGTGAGAGACACCTTTCGGGCTTTCCACTAACTTTTATCTGCAGAAAGCTTTAGTAACAGTCACATGAGAAGCACGTCGTGAAAGTTGTGATGATCATGCGATCAACCAGTACATGAAATATCAGTACTACTCCAAATAAAAGCAGGCCGATAAGGCGCAGCACTTAATCAACTCCCCCAATTTTATAGTCTCTTAGCTGGTTTTTTAAAGCGAGTCTGTCACGTACGTGTGGACATTATATATAAGAGTAATGCTAGATACAAGTTCTAAATAGATAAATCTCATACAAGCATTTTGTAAAAAATAGATCATATTAATAAGAATAGTTTTTTTACACTTTTTTAAGATGAACTCTACTTTTTTATAAGGAACTGTATGAGACTTATCTATTTAGAGTTTACGTGGTTTTTTAAAGCGAGTCTGTCACGTACGTACGGGGGTTTCCAAAAATTGATAAGCATGACTCACATTTTTTCCTATTGCTTGTTTGTTCGAATTTCAAATCATGTAGGGTATTCATGATTAGATGTTACTGTACCTATCTATATATACTGTAGTCTGTCACGCGAGCTGCCGTAAAGAACATTCATCATGTATGTGTGTGTGTTTATATATATATAATGCATGCAAATTCAAGGCCGAACCAACAGGTATGCATGCATGCAATGCAACGAAAGAAAACAAGAAGATATATAATGCATGCAAGTTCATCATCTTGCATGATCGAAATCCTAGGTTTCCAGCTGGTCTATTCTCCCAACCCCGATTTGATCGAACAATTCATTTTAATAGTGGCTACAAAATAGGTAATGAGTATTGTTAAAAGTGTTAGAGGGACTACAAGTACGACTTATTTTACCACATGAGAATACACTGTAAAAAAATTGCTTAATTGTGACCAACTATTTCTTGTAAAAATGATTATTTCTTGTCAAAATGAATTTATTTTTGTCGTAAATAGTCATTCTCGTTGTAAATAATCCGTCACACATACTCATTTTTCTTGCAGTGATATTTACAAATTGTTATGTTATAAACAAAAAGTTGAAGTTAAATTTATATTGATGATGACATCATGTCACAAATCACATGAAAGTTAATGTAAGATTTAATTTTGTGGTAAAAATTTTAGGAAGTTTATCATATTTCATATATAGGTAATTAGCCTAACTAGACTGATCAAATGTTCATGCATGTCGATCGGTTGCACAGCTGCTGCTGCTGATGCAATATCTGGTCTGACATGAACATATCACACAATTGAAACAAAAGCAACTTGCTAATGAACTCTATGGTACTTAACCTTTTTTAATGGAGAAAAACGACAAGCTATGCATATTGGTCAGTCAGTGTGTGGCTGCTAGGCAGGGAAATTAAAGGTCCACAGTTTTATTTTTCCCTAAATTTTCCAACTTGGAAGCATTCTAAATTGTCCCTAAATTCTTGTTTAGCGCTATTCAATAGACGAAGCTAAGAAGATCTGCTGATGATGGGAACTAGTACTAGAAGAGATTGGAGGGTGTCATTGCAGAAGCAGCAGCAAATATTCATAACTTTTTTACTTAAATTTTATTTTTAGACATCGCAGCCTCGGGCCCCGCCCCTCTCGCCCCTCCCTTGGCTTCGTCCATGGCATGCTCCATCCTCACTTTATAAAATGATGTTCTGCTCTCCTCTTCCTTCACCAAGCTCACGGCCTCCCCCCCCCCCAAGCTAGCACATCTGTTCTCTATACACATATCATAGAGAAGAAGAGAGAGAGAGAGGTTTTGACAGAAGGTCACATAAAATGGCCACAAACCAACCTGCCTTTAACCATGCAGATGAAGACTATATTGATATAGAACTGAGCTCTTCTTCCAACTTCTTGGGTTGCTTTATCAGTTCTCCACCACAAACTAGAGAGTTTGAGTTCCAAATGACTTCAGTCTCACGTGAGAGAGAATCCAAAACATCCCCAGCTGATGAGCTCTTCTACAAGGGAAAACTCCTTCCTCTTAACCTCCCTACTTGCTTACAAATGGCTAGAAAAACCCTTCGTGGCCCTAGCACAGAAACTGAACCCAAAACAGAAGAAGCCTTAGAAGAAAACTATAAGATTCATTCCATAACTACTGACTCCAATACTGCAGGTTCTACCAATAGCAGTACCCCACTTGACTCCCGCAACATTTCACCATCACAGTCTTGCCGCTTTAGCAGCGAACTAAACGCAGATGAGTTTTTCTTAGAATATTGGTCTATTGAAAATAATGTATTCATTGGAGATCATCCAAAGAAGTCTTCGGGCAAGAAGCTCAAGCAAATCAAGCAAATTGCACTGGGTCAAAAGCTCAAGGCTTCAAGTTCATATCTCAAGTCTCTGTTCAGCAAATTTGGTTGTTCAGATGCATCCTCCTGTGCCAAGGCAGCATGCACTCCTGAAGCAAACTTCGCCTCAAAGAGTAAGGACTGTCTAAACAAGTTTAGGAAGGCACCCAAGAAAACCCCATTTGGAAAAACTGATAGGGAGAAATACCAGATGTCGACCACTTTGATGAAGAGCATTGACAGAGAGATGCTTGAGATTGGCACTGTTAGCAGCCATAGGAGGTCTTTTTCTGGGGTGATTCAACGGCGTTCTGATAGCAACTCATGTTCTTCGTCCACATCAGCTTCTTCATCCTTTTCAGTCGGTTCAAGTGGTTTTAATGATTTACAGCTGCTAAAGAGGATCAGTTGCTGTACAGATTCAGAGCTTGAGAACTCTGTAGAGGGAGCAATCGCTCACTGTAAACAGTACTCTCAGCAGCTGTTTAGTTCTTCAAAGATTATTAGTGATGTTGCTTCAAGGAATTATGCAGTTTGTGGTGATCAAGAAAGAAGAGGACTTCGCATCATCTGATGGTAACTGGGGAAAAGCTCAAGAAAGAGACATTTCCAGAATGTATTATTATGATTTTAGCATTATATGCTTAATTGGTTTTAATGGACTCCCAGATTATCTCATTGTTTTAAGGTTAATGGGTGGAAGAAACCTTTGGAGTTGCTTACATGTACAATTAATTTAATAAAAATAAATTTCATTGAAAAATCCGCTTCTGTTAATTCATATGGTCTATCACCTTTTTGTACTTTTAAAAGTTACACGCAGTCTATATATCTGCATGTACACTTTTATAAAAGAGCCTTATCATTAAAAAGTCATGCTTGGAGCGCAGATGATTCTTTTGATACTGAAGATTTTTTTTGGGGAAAACACTGAAAGACAGTCAGTTGTTCTCAATCTCTTTAATTTGTGATCACAAGTATACGTTAGTGCTTACTTCCCATTCTGGGGATCTAGGGGATGAAGGTTTGGATAGCTATACTCATGAATGTCTTGAAACAGTTATATATTCACAGTGCATATATATATACCTAATGATTGTCGTTTAAAAATGATGCAGTTGAATAATTAATCTTATAAATTACAAAACATATATATCATTAATAAATAGGAGACATTTTTATTACTTTTCTAAAATAAAATTAGTAGATATTGTAGTCTTAAATAATTATTCTCATCAGCTACTATATATTCACTTCACACACCCCACACCCTATGAAAAAATAAAAAAAAAGTTGTCAATGTGGGGTGTGGAGGTGAATAGTGGCTGATGTATAGTAAAACCTTTTAGTCTTTCTAACTAATTGTGACCCTTTTTCTTTTTTTAACAAAAGAAAGTACGTATTATACTGAGGGTATAGAAGATTAATATTAGCTCGTTTGTTTTTGCAGATGAGATGAGATGAGATGATACGATATAAGATGAGTTGAGATAATTAAAGTTAAAAAAGTTGAATAAAGTATTGTTAGAATATATTTTTTAATATTATTTTTGTTTTGAAATTTGAAAAAGTTGAATTGTTTATTTTATTTTGTATTGAAAGTTATGAAAGTTGTAATAATTAGATGAGATGAAATGAGATGAGATGAGATGTTTTCTGAAAACAAACGAGGCCTGCTCAACCATATTATTCTAGAAGATTAAAATGCTACATTAATTAATATTAATGCTCTTTCAAAAGTTATATATATATATATATATATATATATATATATATATATATATATATATATATATATTTGTTGTATATTAATGCCTCAAAATCTGGTACCAGCAATTTTCATTTTATGAGTTAATTTATTCTTGTGCATTGATTCTTTAATAATATTTGACATCGGGTTGTAAAGATTTTCTCTCCTTTTTTTATTATTATTTTTTAAATTTCTTAGCTAGATATATAAAACTTTATTGAAATATAAAATAAGAGTACAAACATTGGCCTGGGGGTGGGGAGAACGATAAATATCCAAAGCATCAATCACCACAAAGCAAGAAAAAGGGAAAAGGGATCGCACTATATTTAGTGGCGACTTCTTTTACGTGAAGAAAGGAAAAATATTTTTATTAATGTTGATTACTACATTACGGCTGTACAAAAATTGACCACATCAGTCGTCACGAACACGAACTCGCTGTCGGAGGCCGAAACCAACGGAGAATTGGTCGATCAGCGACAAAAAAATAAAGAAATCGACTTCGGTCAGTTCGATCCCGATTTGAATTAACCTGATTCAAACTGTTGAATTGGTCGATTATATATATGTATATGTATGTATACATTTATAGTATACGTAGATAAAACGATGTTGTTTCACTTAAATAAGTAAAACGAGTACGTCGTTTTAGTTGTAACGTTCATATAATAAAAGAATTATTACTTTTCAACTACTTTTCACTACTATTCAATATTCTATTATTACTTTTTCATTATTTTTTTCACTATTATTCATAAAATATCTGAGATTATCTCACTATCCAAACGTAACCTTAATAACTCTGCCCCCTTCCGTCCTTCTTACCTGATCTTCTTCTTCTTTCTTCATAATCTCTATCCTCTTACATGCAGCCCCACAGCGCCACAACCCTTTGCTCCCCTCCTCTTTTATAGCGCCATCAACGGAAAATTGAAGAATCAACTAGAACTATGCCGACACCAAAGCCGCCGGTTTGCTCCCCTAATTGGCCGGTTCGACCGATTATGGACATTTGAAAAATATGTCGGTGCATCGTCAGTTTTGGACCGAAACTATATACTACGTACTCTAATGATTAACTATCGTTTTGAAGCTAGCGTATTAATACCATGGCTGTATCGTTTTGTTCAAAAAAAAAATAAAAGAGTACTGCTAGAGCTACTGCTGGGAGCTACCGTTGGCTCTAGCATGTGTTTTTTTATGTGTTTTTTTTCAGTTATTTTTTACAGAAATTTTTTTAATACTTTTAAATATTTTAAAAAATAAAATAAATTTAGAAAATTATTAGGAAACACTTCCTTAATCATAAAGTAAAAAAAATCATTAAAAAATACTACCTTAATTACGAAGTAAAATAAGAAATTATTTTTTTATTTTATTTCATGATTAATGAAGTATTTTTTAATGATATTGTACATTTTTTTAAAATATTTAAAATTCTTAAAAAAATCTATATAAAAAAAGAACTAAAAAAACATATAAAAAAACACATATTAGAGCCAACGGGAGCTACCAGTGGTGGCTCTATCATTATTCTTACCGCAAATAATTAAATTGTCACGGTAAATAATCAAATATCGTTCAACACTTTTAGCGGCAATTTAATGTGGCCGTGAAAGATAGATTAGTAATTGAGATTATTTGCGGCGATGTGATTTCCGCAAAGAGTAAGAACTACCTACAGTTTCTTACTGATTAGAAACAAAAGAACGTGAATGTAAAAATTGAATTTTTGCAACAAAATTTCTACCACCGCAAAAGTAATTAGTCACAAAAGGTAATTATTTGCTACCAAATAAAAGTTGCGGGAAAAAATTATGTCCCAAAAACCACTATTTGTTGTAGTTTTAGATGCAATAAGGTTCCCCCGTGAACAACTTAATGTCTCCTCTAGCATATTTGCCTTGCCACAATAGCCATGACTTCAAAGTCTACAATATCCATTTTCTCACTTAGTACCTCCACTTTGGATCTAAACTCCATGGACTCCACCTTACTTTCTTAAAGCTTTTGACTACATGCCCTCCATAGATCACTTGCACTTAGGGACTCCCATATATATAGCATGTTCTATTGTTTCAAGTTGTGACTCGAGGGTAACAATAATTGAACCAATCATATAATATACACTGACGATCATCTCTACAATGGATGTATTCTCAAGCACATCGAAGACGTCCCCAACTAGTTGAAATTCCATACATTCCATCTGAAACAATTAATGAGCTCAAAAGGTCAAAAGCATGCCAATCCAATATGTCAAAAGCACCAACACTTTTAACCAGACAACATAGACTTAAATGCTCATCACCTCAATTCTAACTAACCTTTATTATAATTATTAGAGATAATATAGCTTTATTGTATTCAGTTATAGAGTTTTCTGTTAGAGTTAGTTTGATATTTTAAGTTTTATCTTTCCCGCGTCTGTAAATGAGATATATAAGCTGTAGTTCATTTTATACACATACTTAATAAAGATTTTTCTAATGCTCTGTAACTTCTTGAGCATTTCTTGGTATCAATATTAACATGGTATCAGTTTGAAAAATACGTTCCTGCGCAAAACATCATGACTACTCCTTCCTCTGAATCTTCATCTGCAAATTCCTCATCTTCCTCATCAACTCCTTCAGATTCTTCTAGTCCTTACTATCTTCATCATGGAGATAGCCCTGGATCTGTTCTTGTTACACAAATCCTCGTTGGTGAAAACTATCACACTTGGCGTAGATCCATGATCATGGCCCTTACTGCCAAGAACAAATTAGGTTTTGTTGATGGCTCTCTTGCTAAGCCATCAAACACTTCTCCTCTATTTCACCACTGGACTCGATGTAACAACATGATTTTGTCATGGCTTCTTAACTCTCTTTCCAAAGAGATTGCTGCAAGTGTAATTTACATTGAATCTGCCATGGAAATGTGGTCAGATCTTCAAGAACGTTTTTCTCAAGGCAATGGCCCTCGGATCTTTCAATTGCAGAAATCAATTGGATCTCTCATGCAAAATGATCTCTCTGTTAGTGCGTATTACACTCAAATGAAAGGTCTATGGGATGAGCTGATGAACTATAGGCCATTACCTGTTTGTTCTTGTGGAGGATTACGTTCTTTGATGGATATGCACCAGCAAGATTATGTCATGCGTTTTTTGATGGGGCTCAATGATTCATTCTCTCAAGTCCGTGGTCAAATACTCCTAATTGATCCACTTCCTCCTATCAACAAGGTTTTTTCACTTGTTCTTCAAGAAGAACGCCAAAGAGACATTGGATCTGTGCTAGGCCCACACATTCCATCTGCTGCTTTCTCATCTACATCCAAACCTGTTCATCAGACTAAGGCTTTTCCTCGCAAAGAAAGACCTATATGTTCTCACTGTTCTCTTCCAGGACATACTATTGATAAGTGCTTCAAGTTACATGGATATCCTCCTGGATATCGCTCCAAAGGGAAATCTTCAATTCCTTCATCCTCAGCTCATCACGTTGCTGCTGATTCATCTTTTCCATTCACACCAGAACAATACCAAAAGCTTTTTACTCTTCTCAATTCCGAGTCACATGTATCTCAAACAGCAAATGTTACCTCTCCAATTGATCATCTTACGGGTAACTCTATTTTTTCTTCTGTTTTTTCCATTAAGACCACATCTCCATCATTTATTAATTCCAATGATTGGATTGTGGATACTGGTGCTACGGACCACATGGTCCATAGCACATCCTTTTTCACAACTTTTCATTTTGCACATAATGTGTTTGTTAAAATGCCTAATGGCATTTCAGCACCAGTTACACACATTGGTTCTATTCATTTGTCTCCACAACTCATTCTACATAATGTCCTTTGTGTACCCTCCTTTAAATTCAATCTTCTCTCTGTCAGTCAATTAACCAAATCATCCTCTTGTTACTTTATATTTTCTGGTGATGCTTGCTTTTATACAGGACCTCACCCATTGGAGAATGATTGGGAAGGGTAAAGCCAAAGGAGGACTATACTTACTGCATAAACCAGATGATCTTAGTACTCTTCCTTGTGATTTACCTGTCAAGACTCCAATGGAACAACATCTAAAGCTCTCTCGAGATGATGGACATATTATAGAAGATCCAACTTCATACAGGAGATTGGTAGGAAGGTTGTTATATCTAACCATCACAAGACCAGATATAACTTTTGCAGTTCATACCTTAAGCCAATTCATGGATTCTCCTCAGTTGCCTCATCTTCATGCAGCTCAAAGAGTTCTACAATTCATTAAGGAATCTCCTGGTCAGGGATTATTTTTTCCTTCCAAGTCTAATCTTCACTTAACTGCATTTACTGATTCAGATTGGGCTGGATGTCAAGATACTAGAAAATTTGTCACAGGCTTTTGTATATTCCTTGGTAACTCTCTCATTTCATGGAAATCAAAGAAGTAATGCATTGTTTCACGATCTTCTGCTGAATCAGAATACAGAGCCATGGCTAATACTGTTTGTGAGCTTGTTTGGTTACTTTCATTGCTTCAGGATTTACAAGTTTCTCACCCTCAAGCTGTTGCCCTCTATTGTGACAACAAGGCTGCAATTCACATTGCATCTAATCCTATGTTTCATGAAAGAACGAAACATATAGAAATAGATTGTCATTTTATTCGTGACAAAGTCCAAGCTAATATTGTAAAGCTTTTTCATGTATCTTCTCATCACCAGTTGGCAGACTGTTTTACTAAGCCATTAGGATTTCCATTATTTTCTGCTCTGGTTTCCAAGCTGGGCTTGATCAACATACATGCTCCAGCTTGAGAGGGGGGTATTAGAGATAATATAGCTTTATTGTATTCAGTTATAGACTTTTCTGTTAGAGTTAGTTTGATATTTTAAGTTTTATTTTTCTAATGCTCTGTAACTTCTTGAGCATTTCTTGGTATCAATATTAACAATAATGGCAACCAAAATCACTATCGATTTCCACTAAAGCCCATCAAAATCATAACTTGAACGCAAGCCATTCTACTCAGTCCTACTCTTAAACCAAGTTTAATCACGTCCTAAACCATCGAAATAAAAGTATCATTTCCAGTACTATCTGCTAGACCTATGTCCTTAGATTTGAAAAAGAAAAAATCATTTTCTAAATTTTGCAAAGTCTATAAACTTAAACTTGATATGAATCATTTCCTAAATTTTTCCAAACCCACCTCGAATCCGATAAGAATAATTTTCTAAACCATGTGGAACCAATAATCTTAAATCTAATAAAAATTATTTTCTAAACTCTACCGCAGAATGGATGACCTTAAGGGCTCGTTTGGATAGTGAGATGAGATGAGATGAGATGGAATGAAATGAAATGATATGATTTTAGATGAGTTGAATAAAATATTGTTAGAATATTATTTTTTAATATTATTATTGTTTTGAGATTTAAAAAAGTTGAATTGTTTATTATATTTTGTGTGAAAATTTGAAAAAGTTGTACTGATGAGATGATATGAGATAAATTGAGTATTTCTATATCCAAACGGAGCCTTAATCTAATAAAAGTCGTTTCCTAAGGTTTGCAGAATTTAAGACCTTGCATCTTATAAGAATAACATCCTGAAGTTTGTAGAATCAATAAATTTTTAAATTTGATAAGGATCATTTCCTAGAGTCTACAATCTTAAATCCATTAATAATTATTTTCTAAAGTTTGCAGAATCAATATCCTCATATTTGATAAACTTAACGTATTAAAGGCCTTGCGTCTTATAAGAATAACATCTTGAAGTCTGCAGAATCCATAAACTTAATTTAAACTTGACAAGAATCATTTCCTAGAGTTTATAGAACCTACAACGTCCTTAAATCCATTAATAATAATTTTCTAAAGTCTGTAGAATCAATAACATCATGTTTGATCAAATTCACGTACTAATTAAGTCTAGTTTCTATAACCTTTAGTCCGATAAAAATAATTTCCTAAAGACTACAGAATCTATAACTCAGGTTTCAATCAAACTCACATACTAAAGTTTACAGAATCTAGAAACCTAGGCTTTGATACAAACTGTCATGCCCCATACTTGGGGATGAACCCTTTAACCAGAATCAATAAAAAAGTAAAATGTCTCAGGAATTCTATCTGAAGAAAATGAGCTGAACACTAACTAATTTTATCTTAAATCGAACTAATACTTCAATGCCAACTAGCACGTTTCTTACAACTCTCTTCTAATCCCGCCCATCACTTTCTATCCTCGATCATCACTATGAAACTCAATGTCATTTGAAAACTATAGAAAGTAAATGGGTGGGTGAGTCTATCGACTCAGTAAGTAGTGAACATATATTCCGAGTAGCAGCATTTTTAGCCTATGGCAGGGCTAGCAATAGTAATAGTATTCTCAATAAAAGCAATATCAGTAATCAGCTCCCAGTAGCCACGTTTTACGCCCGTGGCTGGGCCAGTAACAATAACAGTAATCTCATACCTTAAGGGTTTTTAGGATGCAATGCAATAATATATCTTGTAACTGTAAAGTTAGTATAGAAAATCAATTTCATAGTTCATACCGTAGAAATACATTTTCATGTAAAAATAGCTCATTCCTATATCATTCATGACAAAATATCTAATTCAGTGTTTAAAACAGAATATAGTGCTGTAACAATATTAACCGAGATGTTTTTCTTAGTAAAAAAAATGTAATTTTCTCAAACTCAAAGTCTCAACCTTAGTATGTTTTGGCAAAGTCAGTAATGGGGTGATATGTTGATACTAAACGATGAGGTGCCACTGGTGTGGAGAGGCTATGATGGATAGAGAGACAGAGGGAGGAAGAGTGATGGATAGAGAGAGACGAAATCGTAGAGAGAGAATGAGAAAGAGTGATGGATAGAGAGACAGACGGAGGAAGAATTAGGCTTGTGTTTGTTTTTTTTCCTAACAAATGGAGTTGGACTTTGGGCTGGGTTGTAAGAGTTGTTTATAACAATATTGTTAGGAGCTTGGGGAGGCCCAACTATTGTGATCTCAAATACCTGTTGAAACATACACATATTAACAAACTAACAATCAATTTATATAATATGGAGCATTCTAGTATATATGGATCTTGAATTTGTACACTTACACAGCACAACCATTACAAATACTCTTACTGTAGATCAAACTATAAGAGAGAAGGAAATGGACAAAAAGAATCTTAATTTCATTTATAGAGATGTACACTTAAATAGAAGAAAGAAGAAAAATTATAGCCTAAAATGTAGAGATTGCAACATAAAGGATGAATCTGTACTTCACATGAAAAGATAAATATGGAAACATCATGTTCTATCACCTACAGAACCAACCTAATTTGAGTCACAAAAGGCTGTGAGTGCAAGAGAACTTTTGGTGAATTCAGTCCATGATTAATTGTCCCTTTGAGATAATGTAAGACCCTCTTGGATGCTGTCCAATGAGATGTAGTGGGGGAGTGTAGAAACTGACACAATTTATTGAGTTTCAGGTCTTGTCAAGGTACAATATAATAAAGGGCCCACAATTTTTTGAGATTTAGTTCCATCAAATAAAATATCACCAACCATGTGAGCTCGACGAGGGATGTCTAAGATGTACTTGGATTGATTTAGATGAAAGATTGAAGAATTTTTGATGGCCCAAATACCAAGAAAGAAAGAGAGCTTACCAAGGTTTTATGAAAGTATGTTAAGGTATTAATGTTTTAAATATATGAATGTAATGACCTTCTTTAGCAGCCCATTTTTATTCACCTCAAGAATAATTGTATGCATGTTAAATGAATGTTATATATAGTACTTATTGTCTTTATGTTCCATGACATGAAATGTTGATATTTATGCTTTATGCTATGAAATGATGTTTTATGAAATGAAATGGACTGATGAATGAAAATAAAAGGATTGAAAGGGACAAACGGAAAAGAATGAAAAGAGAGGAAAGGAAATAAATGAATGTTTTAATGTATGAAGCTATGTAATGGCCACGATTGAATGAATGAATGATGGTACCAATGGTCTGGGAAAATTGTAATGTCGGGTAAGTAGTACTGGTAGTGCATCCAGTGCTGCCCCCTAACTGAAAGAGATTCCCAACATGTGGCCACGAGCGGAGTCTAGGTCCAAAAGACCGCTAACCCTAATACATGAGACGTAATAGTGTGTACCAACGAATGGAAAGTGATAACAACTAATTGAATGTTGTGAAATCGTTTTGATCTTTATGAAGTAATGTACAAGGTGTGAAAATATTTTTATGAGGAATGAAAATATTTTGAAGGAAAAAACCCCACCTTATACTGTTTTCAAATGAAAGAGATGTTTTATGTAATGTAAATAGAGGAACGATGAATGCATGAATGAAAACGTATGTCAGTATATGTTTATAGTATGAAGTGATGCTTACTGAGTATTCGACTCATTTTATTTTTATGCATGGTCCACTCATGAATGAAATGAGAACGAAGTGTCAGGACATACATGGCCCCAAAATAAGGCGACAGTGGCCTTGGCACATTTTATGTAATGTATGAACTAATATTTTGTAAAAGGACTTTCTAATTTAATTTAATGAATTTTGCTACAACTCTCTTTTAAATTTACAAAGCAGGTTTCAATTTTAAACTATAGAATCTTTGGTATACTGGGGAGTAAAGGAAAATCTTTTAAAAGTTCAGTAATTCCCTTTTCATTTTTTAAAACTATTTCTTAAGGTTCGATCACAAGGACAAGCGTTACAAGGAGGGTCGATTATACTGATTTTGAGGATAAAAGTTCTTGGAAGAGATTTGAGTTTTGTTCTTGCGAGGTGGAAATGATTTTCCTGGTTTTTTGGAGAACATAACTAGAGAGTTTGAGTCATGAAACACATATCGTTGTGGGATTCTAGCAAAGTTTCAAAGTTGAGGAGTTCTGATAAGAAGGCATCAAAGCTCATTGGATGGTCTCGGGTTGCCAAAGAGAAGGTGGAAATAAATGGGGTATAGGAGGGATTATGACCACTAACAATATAGGCAATAAGAGTTTCATCATCAATTGATTTTCCCACAACAGCTAGTTGATCCACATATTGCTTGGCAAGTTTGAGATAGGATGTTCATGATTTAGAGCTGCCTTTTCAAGTGTGCTACACGAGATCTGGACTGAAATGCAAACCAAGTTGCAAGAGATGTCCATATTTTCCTACATGTATGGAGACCATACACAGTGGCCAACACGCCTTCTGTGAGTGTTGCATTAAGCCAGATTAAAATAAACTAGAGTTTTTATATCCAAAGAACATATGTAGAATTAATGGAAGGGACTTGATTGTCCTGAGAAGTGGGAAGAAATTGGAATGGGCATGGTTTAGTGCCATCAACAATGCCTAGCAAGTCATAGGTTTGCAACACAGGAACAAATTGGAACAACCAAATAAGACAATTATGTGGTTCAAGTTTGATTGAGATAAATTAAGTAATGTTGGGAATAACAAATGATGAAGAATCTGTCGTAGGGATCGAATGTGTCAACCGTAGGGCTGCTGATACTATGGAAGAGAGGAAGAAATGGACAAAAAGAATCTTAATTTCATTTAAAAAAATGTACACTTAAATACAAGAAAGAAGAGAAATTATAGCCTAAAATGTAGAGATCATTGCATCATAAAGGTTGAATTCGTAAACGATAAACACAAACAGTCCGAGGATAAGACCGAAGATCTAGGGACATAGAGTTTCTCTATAGCTCAAACACTAGATAATGTATTTGTATACTATACATACTCTATGAATTGATTCTCTATATATAATATATCCTTTGCACAATACAAGTAGTACAGTGAACTCAACCTACAAACACTCTGATAGTTCCTATATTCTATCATGGTATCAGAGCCAACTGACTCACGTCTGATCCTATGGCCCCTCAATCATCCCCTGTTTTTTCTTCTTTTCCTACTCCCCTCGAACCAATGTTTCCTCTTCAGAATTTGCCCCTATCATCTCTACCAATAACTTTTATCACTTTCTTTCTCTCAAACTCAACAAAGAAAACTATTTACTGTGGAAAACCTCTACCCATATCTACAGGGACTACAACTATATGGCTATGTTGATGGGAGTATCACTCCTCCCCCTCATTTTATTGATGGTGCTACTAATCCGGCATATACTCAGTGGTATCACCAAGATCAAGTTCTTCTTAGCCTCTTGGTTTCCTTCCTCTCTAAAGGGGTTTTAACTCAAGTTGTTGGCCTCACCTTTTCTCATGATGTCTGGATAGCCCTTGAACGCATGTACTTCGTGACATCTCATGCATGTATTACCTGCATTCGGTTCCAACTCTCTACATTGAAGAAAGATGATTCCTCGATCTCCGATTATTATGAAAAAGTCAAAACACTTGGTGGCATTGGTAAACCTCTCGAAGACTCGAAAATAATTTCTTATTTACTTGCTAGTTTGGATTCGTCATTTGATTCATTGGGGACCTCCATCACCACACGGGTGGACCCTCTTTGCTTGGATGACCTCTTTGGTCACCTCCTTAATTTTGAAGCTCACCTTGATCAATGGGATTCAGCTACTGAACTCAACATCACATCATCGAATCTTACTAGCAAATCTAATGCTACATGAGGCTGTGGTTACACCAACCGTGGTCATGGTTGTGCCTCGTCTACTACCTTTTCACCATCCAACCATCCAATGTGTCGAGTTTGTGGGAAATCTAGTCACACGACTCTCAATTGTTGGCATCGCTTTGATCACTCCTATCAAGCATCTCAACAACTTCCTAGCACATATGTTGCTGCCCCTAACCCCGAATTTGATCCACAGTGGTATGCTGATATAGGTGCTACACATCATTTAACCAATGAGCTTCAAAACATGATTCTCCATGCTGAGTCATACAAGGTCAAGATCAGATTCAAATTGGGGATGGTTCAGGTTTGCCTATAGCCCACTTTGGGGCCTCTCGGTTTTCCTTCCCTCATACTAATTTTCTTTTGAAACAACTATTACATGTACCCAGTGTGAGTAAGAATTTAGTATCAGTTAGCAAATTCACCATTGATAACAATGTTTTTCTTGAATTTCATGGCCGGTACTTTTACGTAAAGGAAGAGAAAACGGGACAAATACTATTACACGACAAGACTAAGGACAGGCTATATCCACTGATTCCAGCTTCCCCAACCACATCCTCACCACAAGCATTCCTCTCCTCCCAAGTGTCTCTTCAAACATGGCATTCCTGACTTGGTCATCCCACTATGCACACGATTAAAGCTATTATGTCTAGGTTCTCTCTTCCAGTGTCTTCACATAAAATAGAGTCTGTATGTGGCGCTTGTCAACAAGGCAAAAGCCACCAGTTACCTTTTGAGTCACCTGTCTCCTCTTCTCAAGGTCCTTTATTTTCGGATGTTTGGGGCCCTGCCCCTGTCTTTCTACTACTGGCAATAAATACTATGTGCTTTTTGTTGATCATTATAGTAAATTTCTTGGCTATATCCTATCTCCAATAAATCTGATGTCCTACCTATATTTCAATCTTTCTCTCTACATGTTGAACGTTTATTTAATCGCAAAATTAAAATGCTTTAATCGGATAGGGGTGGTGAATATCGCAGCCTAGGCAAATTTCTCACCTCGGTTGGAATTCAAGATCATCTCACATGCCCCTACACTCACCAACAAAATGACTTTGTCGAACGTTGACATCGCCATATTGTCGAGTCTGGGCTTTCCATGCTCTCCCAAGCGTCAGCCCCATATAAATATTGGTACTTTGCCTTTTGACTTGCCCGTTACTTAATCAATCGTCTCCCTATGCCTAACCTCTCAAATATTTATCCTTTTGAAAAGATGTTCCAAAACTCACCCACCTACACCATATTAAGGGTTTTTGGATGCGAGTGCTGGCCTTTCCTACGGCCATACCAATCACACAAAATGCACTTTTATCTAAAAGATGTGTCTATCTCGGTTTGAGTCCTCAACATCGTGGCTATCTCTATTTAGACCCCCTTCATTGGCACTATCTACACATCCTGCCATGTTGTCTTCAATGAGTCAACTTTCCCTTTTACCCACTCCAAACTTCCCATGTCTTCTCCACCTACCACCACAAACTCACTCCCTACCAAGCTACTTATTCCACCCATCATGCCTATCTCACGTATTAAATATGTTCTTGGACCAGTCCCAGTTTCACCAGGGTCTTCATCCCAACTTCAGTCCAATACACCGCCTATTCATTCTTCATCCATACTTGGCCCATATCCATCACCCCCTTCATCATAACGTCCCACATCTCCCACCCTACCACCCACCTCGAGCTCACTGCCACATCAACCATCCTTGCCCATTCCTAGTCTAGCCGCTGCAAGTATGTCCTTGCGAACTCATCTAATGTGTACAAGGCTCCAAAATGCTATCTCAAAGCCAAAAACTCACACTGATGGCACGGTATGCTATCCACTACCCAAAGCGTTACTGGCTACGTGTGACCCACTTGAAACCGAGCCTACTTGCTTCACCTCATCTACAAAAAATTCCAGAATGGCACCAGGGCATGGATGCTGAGATCAATGCTTTAATCCGTAATGGAACTTGGTCACTTGTACCACCCACTTCAAACATGAATATAGTGGGGTGCCGTTGGGTATATAAAATCAAGTGACATCCAGATCACTCACTGGAGCACTATAAAGCCCGATTAGTAGCCAAGGGTTATCATCAACAAGAGGGAATCGATTTTCAAGATACTTTTAGTCCTGTGGTCAAGCCGTGCACGATTAGACTAGTCCTTGCGCATGCAATTTCTCATAAGTGGCCTATCCCACATGCAGTTGGATGTGCAAAATGCATTTTTACATGGTTTCCTTCAAGCGAAAGTCTATATGCAATAGGCACCAAGTTTCATCCATCCCCAGCAGCTGAACCATGTATGCAAGTTTCACAAAGCCATCTACGGCCTAAAACAGGCCCCACAAGCTCTGTATTCCAAATTGAGTGACAAACTCCTCTCCTTTGACTTTACAAATTCTAAAGCTGATACCTCTTTATTTGTATACAAGGATACTTCGGCCAAAATTTATTTTCTTGTCTATGTTGATGACATAATGATCACTGGCTCTAATGATAAGGTTCTTACCTCTTTGATTACATCTCTCAGCCTGGGTTTTGCAATTAAAGACATGGGCTAGTTGAACTTTTTTCTGGGGATTGAGGCCAGCTTCCTTCCATCTAGTCTTTTCCTTACACAACAATGTTACATCTTCAACCTTCTAAAGCGTACAAACATGCTCGACGCCAAGCCTGTATCTTCCCCGATGTCTACTGCTCATTCTCTTTCTCTACATGATGGCGATCCAGTTGAAGATGAGCACATGTATTGCAGCACAGTGAGAGCTTTACAGTACCTTTCTTTAACAAGACAAGATATAAGCTTTTCTGTCAACAAGGTGTGTCAGATCATGCACCGTCAAACTAAGCCCCACTGGACTGTCATAAAACAAATTTTACGATACCTGAAGTCTTCCATTACTCTCGGCATGTTATTAAAACCAAGCCCATCTTCCACTTTGGCAGCATACTCAGTTGCCGATTGGGCTGGCTCTTCTAAGGATAGACACTCGACAAGTGGCTATGGTATATTTTATGGTAATAGTCTCATCTCATGGAGCTCGAAAAAGCAATCAACTATTGCTAGATCAAGTACAGAGGTAGAGTATCAAGCCATTGCTAATAAGCCATTGCTAATGCGACATCAGAGTTGATCTGGATACAATCACTACTGAAGGAACTTGACATTCTTCTACACCAACCCCCAGTTCTATGGTGTGGTAATGTAGGGGCTACTTATCTCACAACTAATCGAGTCTTCTATGCTCGCACAAAGCATGTGGAAGTGGATTTTCATTTTGTATGAAAACGAATGTCACAAGGGAGTCTAATTGTCCGTTTTCTATCAAGCAAGGACTAACTTGCTTACATACTTACAAAACCTTTTGGCTCAGCACGTTTTGTTACTTTGTGGAACAAGCTTCATGTGGTGGTTCCACAGTTCAACTTGCGGGGGTGTGTAAACAATAAACACAAACAGTCTGAGGATAAGACCGAAGATCTAGGAACATAAAGTTTATCTATAGCTCAAACACTAGATAATGTATTCGTATACTTTATGAGTACTGCTAGATTTACAAATGAATTACACAAAAGTAATCATACAAACTGATGTGGTTTCATCTGATCCGTATAATAAAGTAACTTTATAATCTGACGAACCACATTAAGCTATATCAGTTTGGGAGATTATTTTTGTGTAATCCCTTTGTGGCTAGAGTATTTCCCATACTTTATAGACTCTATGAATTGATTATCAATATATAATGTATCCTCTGCACAATACGAGTACTACTACCGCGAATTCAACCTAAAAACATTGATATTCTATACTCTATCAGAAATATCTGTACCGCACATGATAAGATAAATTTGGAAACATTGAGGAGATCATGTTATTGACTGAGTAACGGTAGGATCAGTGAGCTGGTCTTTAATTTGCTTATCTGTTATTTGATTCTGGCCGCATGAATGCAGATCTAGATGCTTATGAGCTGGAACCGTGTAAAAGGTCTGGCTATCACAAACAACTTTAACGCGCGGTACCCATATTCATAATAATGGAAGGCAGTTTCCAAAAGTGAGAGATACCTTTTGGCCCTTTGGGCTTTCCACGAACTTTTATCTCAGAAACCTTTACCATTCACAGAGAAGCACGTTACGAAAGTTGTGATGGTCATGCGATCGACCGGTACATGTAAATAACTCCAAAAGCAGCACGTAATCAGCTCCCCCAAGTTTGTAGTCTCTGAGCTGGCTTTTGGTAAAGCAAATCTGTCACGTGTAGACATAAACGCGGTTTTCCTTCCAAAAATTCAAAACCAAGAATGTTGTTTATACATACAATCGTGAAGTACGTAAATATTGCGTAATCGCTTTAAAATTAAAAGAGAGAGATCTATTATTAAAAAATTAATTTTTTTTTCATATGAGTTTCATATTTTATTCACTTTTTTCAAATAGAATACACTGCGATTGCACAGTTCACGTTTGTAAATATCTTTTCTTATATAAATAATACTAGATTTTACGGTGCCACTATATTTTTAAATCTATCTTCTAATTTATAAAAATAAACTGAAAAGACGTCAATTAATTGAGAAGATCATGTTGATCCGTTAGAATTCAAGATTTAAAATTCTATGCAGAAAAAATTAAAAATGTCTAAGGGTTTCGAGAAATGAGATAGCTTTTCGAAATCGAAAAGATTGTGGATATCGGGGAACATAAGTTAGAGAAAGTTCATTATTATAATAGCCATAGATGTATTATTGTACCTCTATATATATTGTGTATAGTCCTTTTCTTCTATATAATGCATGTAGTCTGTCATCACTTGAGGCCCTAAAGAACATGCATCATGTATATATATGCATGGTTTGTGCAAGCAACTTGACTCGATATAGTACTGATGAATCGATGATTAGATAAGAGAGAACTGGACGATACAGATTACAGACAAGGTTGGAGGAACAGTCCATTCAGAATTCCCTGGGGAGTAGTAGTGCATGTACAGTACTAATCATGCATATGTATAAACATATTAGATATATCTATATAGAATTCATCCTGACTTTCTATTTCATTGTCCTAACATTATTTTATAGTTGAGTCATGGGTTTGGAATTACTTTCATTGAAACTATCCATAAAAACAAGAGCACTGTCAACATCTTCCTATGTAGTGGAGACTTAACTCGTTTTGGGCATTTCAAATTCAAGGTACCAACATCATGTATATATGCATGCCAACAAAAGAAAACAAGAAATGTCCATGCATTGTGGAGTACTTGTAATTAAATTAGCTGGTCAGCACTGCTCATCACAAACTTTATGCATGTTGAAGAGAACTTGGATGAATTAATGATCATGATGTATACGTCGTCAAGTACTTTAATTTACTGCTTTAGATTTAAAAACCAAAAGTTAAAGTAAAAACATAAGTCAAATTAATTTTATTATATTAATGACATGCCACAAATCACATGAAAAATTTAAGATTTTTGTGGTAAGATTTGTGGCAAGTTTAGAGTACTAATAGTGGACTCAACAAAACTAAAATTTAGTCAAGGTTTAGCTAAGATGCACAATAAAGTGAAATAATGGACTGAACAGTAATTATAGCCTAAGGTTATATCACTGGCCAAATCTGGGGCTGGCTAAATATTATTTTGGACTAAATAATTCATCTTCCTGGTGTCTGCTACTCTCCCCCGCAAGAAGAAAAAATAAAGAAAAACGGCCATAAGCCATAAATGTATGGAAAAAATCTATTCATCATTCCAACTCCTATCATCCTATGATGTAGTATTAGATGATAGGTTTACAAGTGAAATGTAATAAATAATTTTTAATCACTTAATGCCACATCATATGATGATAGAAGTTGAGATGATGAGTAACATTACTCAAATGTATGAACTTCAATTCCAAGCTGAATTCCTGTCAGGGATGAAGCTTTTAGTACACATCTTGAATCTGTTATGATCACTATTTTGTTTGATGTTGACAATGAAAAACTTTTAATATCTAGTTTATAAACTTGTTTTTATAAGTATTTGATGTCCAACAAAAGTGGGGTTTTATCAGATGTGTTGTTGGCTTAGTAATAAAAAAAAATTAATGTTTATTTTTTTAATAACGAATAAATATTTAAATTATAATTAGAATTAAAATAAATAAAAATGTCAAAATTAATATTTTAATAGAATATTGATATATTTGAAAAGTCTGTTATTTAGTATCGTTGAAAATTGATTAGTTAAATTTATAAAAATGAATTTTTTAACTAAATTTTGACTAAATTTTATTGAGTCCACCGCTAATGTTCTTAGCTGGCGTCTTTCATATATAGGTAATTAGGTAGCTAGCTAGCTAGACTGACCAAATGATGCATGTCGGTTACACAGCTACTGCTGATGCATCTGATGATCTTAACATATCTCACAACTGATGAAACAAAAGCAACTAGCTCATGAACTAAAGGTCCACAGTTTTACTTTTCCCTAAATTTTCCTACTTGGAAGCATTCATAATAATAAAAATATCTGACTATAGGATTTTATTCTATCATTCTAGTTTGGCACTATCCAAGGGACGGAGCTAAGCACATTTGCTTGGGGGGGGGGGGCCAAATTCTTCTGGGGAGCAGAAGGGAATTTTCTTTTTTGGGGAGGGGGGAAGAGGGTGCCATTGCAGAAGAGGCAGCAAAAAATCGTAACCAGCTTTTTGCCTTTTTAATTTTTAGTCATCACAGCCTTGGGCCCCCTCTCGCCCCAGCCAGCCTTGGCCTCGTCCATGTCATCATCCTCGATCACTTTAAATGATCATGTCCTGCCCTTCTCTGCCTTTACCAAGCTTACCTCCCCATAAGCACATCTTTTCTCTAAACACATAATACAGAGAGAGTGAGAGAGAAAGGGCAGGCTGTTACATGCATAAAATGGCCACAAACCAACCTTCAGTTAACCTGCATGCAGACGAAGACTATATTGATATGGAACTGAGCTCTTCTACCAACTTCTTGTGTTACTTTATCAGTTCCCCACCACAAACTAGAGAGTTTGAGTTCCAAATGACTTCAATGTCACGCGAGAGAGAATCCACAACTTCCCCAGCTGATGAGCTCTTCTACAAGGGAAAACTCCTTCCTCTTAACCTCCCTACACGCTTACAAATGGTTCGAAAAATCCTTCAGAGCTCTAGCACAGAAATTGAACCCAAAACAGAAGAAGCCTTAGAAGAAAAGTACTATAGCAGTCCTTTTATCACTAGTACTGGCCCCAGTACTGCAGATTCTACCAATAGCAGTACTCCACTTGACTCCCGCAACATTTCACCGTCAGAGTCTTGCCGGTTTAGTAGTGAAGTAAGCCCAGATGAGTGCTTCTTAGAATGGTCTATTGAAAAAAGTGAATTCATTGGCAGTCATCCAAAGAAGTCTTGGGCCAAGAAGCTCAAGCAAATCAAGCAATTTGCACTAGGTCAAAAGCTCAAGGCTTCAGGTTCATATCTCAAGACTTTGTTCAGCAAATCTGGTTGTTCAGATGCATCCTCCAGTGCCAAGGCAGCATGCACTCCAGAAGCAAAAACTGCCTCAAAGGGTAAGGATTGTCTAAATAAGTTTATGAAGGTACCCAAGAAAAACCCATTCGGAAAAATTGATAGGGAGAAAGACCAGATATCGTCCACTTGGATGAAGAGCATTGATGAAGAGATGCTAGGGAATCGAACTGTTTGCAGCCACAGGAGGTCTTTTTCTGGGGTTATTCATCGGCGTTCTGATACCAAGTCATGGTCTTCGTCTACATCTTCTTCTGGTTCTTCATCCTTTTCATTCGGTTCAAGTGGAATTAATGATTTACAGCTGCTCAAGAGGATCAATTGCAGCATGGACTCAGAGCTTGAGAGTTCAATAGATGGAGCAATCGCTCACTGTAAACAGTCTCAGCAGCTGTTTAGTTCTTCAAAGGTTGTTAGTGATGTTGCTTCAAAGAACGAATTGTGTTGGGATCAAGAAAGGAGAGGACTTTGCATCATCTGATAGAAACTGGGGAAAAGCTCATGACAGAGACATTTCCTAAATGTAACATTGTGACGTTCGGATTAGATGGTTGGTTACTATCAGATTAGTTAAAGAATAATATTAAGTTTTATCGCTCTATTTTTTTTATTATTATTTTTTTACTTAATGATTAAATAAGTACTTTTAATAATATTATGAATTTTTTTTATTTTTTTTAAAATATTTAAATGTGTTAAAAACATACATAAAAAAATATAAAAAAATAAAAATTATAAAATTATTAATAGTAGCTACCAGCGATAGCCGCAAGAGGTGGCTCTGGTGCCGCTCTTAATTAAATTAATGGGTGAAAGATTAGAGTTTCTTATTAATTTAATTATAAAGTAAGTTTAATGGGAAAAATCCTTTTCTGCTGAATTCATATGTTCTAGCCCGGCCCTTCTGTACTTTCGAAAGCTACACGCGCTGTCTGTATAATTATGCACTTTTATAAAAGACCCTCGTCCGTAAAAAGTCATGCCACTCCGTACGATTTTGCATCGAGAAATATTCTAATGATAAAAATATTATATAAAAATAATTTTATAAATTAATGTAGCTTGATCTGATATACTAGATTGTAAAATTATTTTGATTATAAAATTGATCACACTACAACATAATTACTTTTTAGTGACGGTTGAAAAATTGTGACAATTTCCAAACCATCATTAAAAAGCATTTTTTGAAACCGTCACTAAAGACAGATGGATTTCTTTCTATCTTTTTTTTTTTTATTTTTTTTTAATTTTTTATGGAGAGAAAATTTATGTTCGAACGCCACATATACATTCGAACACTGTGGCTACCTACGTGCGAACGTAAAATGTTTTGGCGCCAACGTTCGAACGTTAATTGTAAATTTAAATTAAATATGACTCTAATTTAAAAATGATGCGATTTTTATAATGTATAATTTGTGAACAAGTCTAAAAAATTGTAATATATATATTTATATACACACAATTTGTAAAATATAATTATATATTTATATGTATAAATATATTTATGTTTATATATATTTGAAATGCAGTGATTTAGTATTAAAGTTAGAAAATCTAATATTAAAAAAGATTGAGAATTGAAAGTAAAAAACAATATATATGTT
The DNA here is from genome assembly GCA_022457165.1 of Juglans mandshurica. Lineage (NCBI taxonomy): Eukaryota > Viridiplantae > Streptophyta > Magnoliopsida > Fagales > Juglandaceae > Juglans > Juglans mandshurica. The sequence goes on from CM039627.1 coordinate 28,070,674, forward strand.
AAATAATATTGTTCCTTACATATATTGAAAGCAAAATACAAAATATGATATAATTTTGTAAACAATACTCAGCCGAATGCGTTGTTCACGAAATTCGTAACTCCGCATCTCCTCAGTCAAGCTATCAACCTTCTCGTTGAGGATATCTACAAGATGGGTTATCTCAGCGACAGAATCCTCTACATCCACGATCTGTCGATCGATATGTGCAGTCAACAGTGAGATCACCGCATCAATCCAAGCAAGCCGCGCATCTCTTGCAGATGTATTCGTCGGCTGCTGACTATTACTCCCCACAGCGGGCTCGGGCTGCGTCGGAGGAGCTAGATCCGCTACAGGGGGAGGTTGACGTCGAGGATACCCCTTCACTTGTCCAATGCTACGTCAATGCGTGCTCGTGTCGAGGGGGCTCATCTGATCTGTCCTCCAGCTGGAGTGGCACTCTCCGAGCAAGTAATAGCCGGCTGATGATGACTTCGTATGGGAGGTTGTCTATGGAGACGATGCTCGCCTCGTAACGGATCCTCTCAAAGATACACAGTGGCAAATCGATGGGATCTCCACGTGCCACTCGTATAAAAAATTGTGCCCGAGTCTGACTAAATATGATCTTATGTGCCACAGAATCCAGGTTTGTTGCAACAATAAACTGCAACATGGGGAAGAAAGGTAGCAGATGTATTTGGTTGAAGGCATTCTTCCTCTCGATCTACATGTGGTCTCTCTCGGTAAGGATGTAGAAATCCTCGTCTCGGTCATCATCCTGAGCCTCACGATCAGTACCCTCAGCCTTTGACTAATCTACATCTCTGGCAATATCTACTGTTTGACTGTCGTAGTCTCTCCGACCTTGAGAGTTGTCAAGGCCAGAGAGCTTGTGACAGTTAAGTAATTAGACTAAAATTTAGACATTTCTTCAAGATCATTCTCCCTTGTTATCTACTCATGATAAAAAACATGTGAACATATTCTTCTATTTCTATCTAGTTTAACAATATAACATTACTATTTGTTTGACATTGTTAATTCAAACAACATGGGGATATTTTTTGTAGTGTTTTTTTATAGATATTGTGTGACATTGCATAAATAACCTTAGACCCGTTTGGAAATTAGTGTACATTTATGTGTCTACTAATTCCTGAATTATCCAGTGTGGACAGTTTGGAATTATATTATCTGTATTGCACATTTTTGTTACTCCTACTCTCCACGTTTAATATGAAGTTTCGGTGTCTTCCTCTACTGTTTTTCGGGTATACTGTTCGTAGGGTCACAATCCCTCTATGTGAACATGTATACTTGGAGAACTATGAGGAGGTGCTGCCGAAATTTTCTACTAACGTGGAAAGTAGTAGAGTGACGATATTTGTGCAATATGGATAATATAATCTTGAATGGGATAGGACCAATTACTTTATCAAAAAAGTAATGAGAATTGGAGCATGATATGCATGTGGAGTAACAATGAACGTGTTATTAATAGATATATGTTTTTAGAAATGGACAAAAGTTGGATGCGTCTGGGCGATAGACTTGGAAAAGATTATGTACCCTATGCGTGTGGAGTAAGAACATTCATTGATTTTGCACGAGCCTATGCTGATAGTCGTGGTTACATTAAGTGTCCATGTCGAGGGTGTAAAAATTTGTGTGTGATAGGGTTAGATGAAGTTGAAAGTCATATATTTGTGAATGGTATGGATCTGGGGTATACCCAATGGGTACTGCATGGTGAGCCGTATGGACAGTCAGCGGATGTATTGGTCGATCATCCAAATTATTTACGGCACATGGATGATGATTATGAGCAGCATGAGATGGATGAGATGTTGGGTGACATTGGAGCTGTGATGTTTATGGATGAGGTAGACGACAATGCCTCAAGTGGCCGAGGGACTGATTGTGAAAATTTCGCTGCAATGTGGGAAGATGTAAAGCGCGAGCTTTATCCAAGCTGTATAAAATATTCCAAAATGTCGTTTATTGTGTGGTTGCTTCACATTAAGTCATTGTGTGTGATGTCGACGAAAGTAATAAACATTGTATTAGACTTATTTAATGAGGTGCTTTATGAAGGGTTTGCATTGCCGAAGAACTTTTATGGCGAAACAGTTGAGAAAGGGATTAGGATTTGAGTATAAGTCCATACATGCATGCAAAAATGATTGTGTTTTATTTTGGAAGGAGAACGAGAAGAAACAAACATATCCTGTATGCAGAGAGTCGAGGCGGAATGGTAAGAAAAATGTACCGGTTAAGGTGTTGCGGTATTTTCCCTTGAGACATAGGTTGCAAAGACTATATATGTGTAAAAAAATAGCTCACGATATGAGGTGGCACGGGGAGAAAAGAGTTAAGGATGATGCATATATGAGGCACCCAGATGACTCACTTGCATGACAATCTTTCGATAATCAATACCCAGAGTTTGGAATAGAAGCTCAGAACATCCACCTGAGACTCACAACCAATGGATTCAACCCTTTTGGGAATATGAGTACAAGTTATAGCACTTGGCCCGTAGTGTTAATTCCGTACAATCTTACGCCATAGAAGTGCATGAAGGCGCCCAACTTTTTGTTAACTTTACTTATCCCCGGCCCAAGATCACCTGGGAATGACATTGAGATATTCATACAGCCGTTGATTGAAGAGCTAAAAGAGTTATGGGAAACAGGCGTCAGAACTTATGATGCATCCACGTCGATATCTTTTCAGATGCATGCTGTGGTAATGTGGACGATAAATAATTTTTCGGCATATGGGAATCTTTCCGGCTGGAGTACGAAAGGGAAGTTAGCGTGTCCAACGTGTAATAAAGAAACTGCTAGTGAGTGGTTAAAATATTCTAAGAAGTTGTGTTTCATGGGTCATCGACGTTATCTACTAGCAAATCATGCATGGAGAAGAAAATGTGCTAAGTTTGATGGGAGAGTAGAGGACAAAATTGCACCAAATGAGTTGTCTTGGGAAGAGATAGTGGAACAACTGGTATATGTTAAAGCGAACAATTTTGGCAAAGGTTGGGGAAAGAATAAGAGAAAACTAGGCACAATAGAACTGAATTGGACAAAGCATAGTATTTTTTTTGACTTGCCGTATTGGTCCTCCTGCATGTTGCGACATAGTTTGGATGTAATACACATAGAGAAGAATATCTGTGATAATATACTGGGTACATTGATGAGCATTAACAAAAAGATGAAGGATACGATCATGACAAGAAAAGATATTGAGAGAATGAGAATTAAACATAATCTACATTTGTGGGTGGAAGGCAATAGGGTGGTCATGTCGCATGCATGTTTTACGATGACGAGGGAGGAGAGGATGGACTTCTACAAATGGTTGCAAGGTGTGAAGTTGCCATATGGTTATGCTTCAAATATTGATAGATGTGTGAGCCCTGATGAATGGAAAATCAGTGGATTGAAAAGTTATGACTATCATGTGTTTTTGCAGAAGTTATTACCTGTGGGAATTTGTGGGAAGCTGACATTTAATGTACGTGTCGCCATATCAGAATTCTGTACGTTTTTTAAGGATTGTGCGCTCGAGTAGTAAATCGAGATATCTTGCGGAAACTGGAAGAAGACATTGCTACTATACTATGTAAATTTGAGCAGATCTTTCCACCATCATTTTTTGATGTCATGGTCCATTTAGCAATACATTTACCTCAAGAGGTACTGTTGGGTGGACCGGTGCAGTTCCGTTAGATGTATCTAGTTGAAAGATATTTGGGTCGACTGACGCGCACTATTGGGAATAAAACCAGAGCTAAGGGTTCAATAGCAGAGATCTATAAACATGAAGAATGGTTAACATTTTGCTCTCTATATCTTCGTGGTGTTGAGACACAATTTAATTGTCAGAGCGAAATGTTGATCTTGCTGCTCCGCCTCCTCGTGAACTATCAGTGTTTTTCGAAAATGTATGACCCTTGGGTGCATAAACGGGTTACGATTTAATTGATGGAGAGTTGGGTAAAATTAGGTGGTATGTGCTAAATAATCTCCGGGAGATTGATGACTATCTCAAGTATTTCGTTGCATGCTTCGAATAATTCTAGTTTCTTGAAGTTTAACTACAACTGTTGTGCTCAAAATATACTTCTTTTGCACTTATATACAGTGAGCACATTGACAAACTTAGGACGAAAGACGTAGATAATATAGAGATAAGACACAAGGAATAATTTTTTGGATGGTTTGAACAATGTGTATGAACTAAAATTATATATATATTACATTTTGAAACTTGTAACTCTAGGTAACTTTTAATAAATATATACTATTTCAATTGTTAGATTTTGGAACATCGTGCTTGTGATCTCGATTCAATTTCTCCTGAATTGTATGCATTGGCCCGTGGTCCCTCAAATAGAGCACTTCGATACATTGCTTGCATGATTCGAGGTTATAGATTTCATACTCTGGACTATGAACGTAATAGAAAGACTCAAAACTCCAGTGTGTTGGTCGAGGGGAGTCATGGAACAGATGATATTGATTATTATGGTGTCATACATGATATTATCAGATTGAAATATTTGGGTGGGTCTGTAACATATGTCTTTTAATATGATTGGTGGGATCTAGGCAGTGGTCGGGTTTCGATACATAGGGATAATCACTTTACGAGTGTCAATATTGCATCTAAATGGTACTAAGATGATCCATTCATATTGGCTTGTCAAGCTACCCAAGTCTATTACTTGATTGATCCAATGAAAAGCACTAATGAAGATAATGGAGAGATAATTTGGCGAGTCGTACAAAAATTTGTCCCTCGAAATATATATGAAGAAGGAACGAGTGCAGATTACGAGAATAGTGGAGATGAAGATGACACTCCGATTGTAGAGGCATACCAGGAAGATGGATAGGGTATTAACTTGTTCGTTGACCTCGGTGCACTCGAGTTGCTCCCCTTTTGTAGAGATGACGTCTCACTCGTCCATCGCGACCTGTCCATATTAAATGATCATTCAATTCAAGAGGAAGAAGAAGAAGAAGAGTCAGAAGAAAAAGACGAATTAGAATCCAGAGAGGAGGTGGATAAGGAGGATGAATAAGAGGTTGGTGATGATGATGAATATGTTATTGAGGGAGATTTTGAAACAAGCATGGAAAATACATCCGAAGATGAAGAATAAAAGTACTAACTATTTTATTCATATATGTGACTATAAAATATTATATTTTTCATAATTTCTTCTAATTAATTTTCTTTGATACAATTAATCATTTCTAAGGATGCCACCAAAACGACAACGAAGAAATGTGCCTCTGCCAAGTCCAAGTCCCAAATCCATTGAGGACTCCCTATCCGAGGAATCTGCTCCGATGATCAAGTTAACACGCAAGAGAACAACAACCAGTCGACACCTACCAGTAAGAAAATATTGTCGTTGATGATTAATTATATAGTTAATACTTTTGTCTCAATAACTATATAACTATAATTATACTATTATCATATAGTTGATGCATCTGCACGTCGCGATCGTGGCTTTACACGTGGCATCTCTCTTGAGAAAAATAGAAGGCATGGAAAACTCAAGATCACAATTCCTGATAATTCCACTGAAGGAATGGATGATAGTGTAGCAACACTTTCTCCTATATTGGCAAAGTAGTTCGAGATTATGTTCCATTTTATGTGCGTTCATGGCGAGATGTTCCGAATGAGATTAAAGAGCACATTCGAAGTCGTGTGCTGGTGAGTTTACTTTGAGAGTACATTTTTTCACCTAGATTAGTATATCATATTTTTGACCTAATTCACTTATTAGGATGAATTCGACCTCGACTTTAGCCGTAGCGAGGATTTGAAAATTTTGAATGAGTTGATGGCTACACTATTCTGATGTCTCAAGGGACGATGTCATGACCACTTCAAGAAGTTTGAGACGTTGGAAGAGGCTGTGCAGTCTCTTTTCCAGCAGATAAAGTTAGATGATTGGAGAAAGTGTTGTGGTCTTTTCGCATATCCAGATTATCAGGTATTTTATATTTATATCCTTTAATTATTTACCTTCATATTTGTTCTATATATTATGTGTATATATATTACAATTAATATTCTTAATTAATTTTGAAGCACTTGAGTTCTACAAATGCACAGAATAGATCTGCTCTGACTGTCCACCATCGTGCTGGTTCAAGGTCATTACATCGTCTTGTTGAAAAAATGGTAATTAAAAAATTATAGAATTCATTTATTTTTCTGATATTCTTTTATTTAAGTAATAATATAATCTTTTTAAAATTGCTAATGTAGCTTTGCTAGAAATGTGATGATCTTGAAAAGTTTTCCCTCATCATGTTTATGTTGCTGCTCATACTAATGAGCATAGTGAGTGGATGGATCCTGCCGCTGTAGATAATTATGTAAGCAGTGTTAATTTTGTAAAATATATTATGCAACATGTGAATAATTTAATTTTTTTCTTTTAATACATTACTTATTGTATGTTTTTTTTCAAATTGTAGAAAAAAATGATGGAGATGCAGTCAACTTCTGGGGAATCCTCTCCTAGTAACATAAACATATTTACACAAGTGCTCGGGATGCAATCTAGTATGGCAAGAGGTTTGGGACAATCTTTCAAGCATAGATGTTCATCCTCCTCAACCTCATTGACTTCACAAATTAATAATCTTACCAAAGATTTAGAAGCTGTACGGCACGAGAATGAGTATATGAGATTGAGACAGCAAGAGTTAGAGTCTCTCTTAGAACGATAGTCTCATTTAGAGATGTGTTTGCAAGACCAACAGAGAGACCAGGAGGAAAGAATATGAAGTGAAGTGCAAGCGCAAGTGCATCGGGAGATGATTGTGCAAATGGAGCGTGTTATGTCGTTGCAACAGAATCGCGGTGGGCGAAGAAAGAAGAATAAATGAATTTTAACAATTTTATTAGTGTATATAACTAATTCTAATATCTAATTTTGAAATTTTCTAAGACATTGTTAGTTGTTAATTGATGGTGTGTACTATGATACAATTGATATGTTTTTTAATTTTAGTATTTTTGATCTGTACTTTCGAATGTAAATTAAAAATGTTTGAACATTGGTTCACATTCGAACAAGTTTGTTCGAACGTGAATACACAAAATTATATAGTAACATTCGAATGTAGGCCTCAACGTTTGAACGTACTCACCATCAAACGAACAAAACGTTCGAACAAACCTCCGAACGTACCACTTGCGTTCGAACGCTTCTTCGTTATATTAGTGATCAGTTTTGATATTTTTTTTCAATATGAATAGAGAAGGGGGGATAGGCTCATTATATTACAAAAAATATGGGAATTTCTCATAAATAATAAAAGTAATTGGGCGCGAGAGCCAAATGATTCGAAAGATTCATGTTTGCTCGTTTCTCCTCAGCCTTTTGGAAAGTGTACAAATGGAGTTGGGAACATATTTGACGTACAACACAACTTTGTATTGGAAAGTGTATCCCCAGACAGATGGCCAATTAGAGAGGACCATTCATATTTTGGAGGACATGCTCCAAGCATGTGTATTGGATTTCAAAGGAGTTAGGCCAAGTACTTGACATTGATCAAGTTTGCATACAATTGCTGCTACAAAGATAACATTGAGGTAGCATTACAGTTGTATGGGTGGAAGTGTCGATCACCCTTGTATTGGGACGATGTAGGCCAAAGAAGGATGCTCAGCCCAAAGTTGATTCCTACCATGTGCAAAAAAATAGTGGTGATTTGAAAGAGATTGTTACCAGCACAAAATGGACAGAAGAGGTAGACAGACCATAGAGGTTAATGAGGTATTGCAAGTATTCAATGAGGTTAATGAATGGGTCATATGAGGTCGAGGAAGATACCTTGAGGTTAGGACAATTGGCAACATCAGAATGCATCATAGACGGTGCACCTAGTGATAACCCATTCCTTATATTTGGTTCTTATCTGCTAGCTACTGGAGGAACCATTGGTCACAAGGGCCACCAACCCTAACATACGGTAGTTAACATTGTGTAACGTTCGCTAATGGTTAGGGTTGAGGAAAGAAATGTTTTGTTTTCTATGTACTCTGATGTGAAATTTTATCTAAGCTTAAAAAGTAAAGTTTTCTTAAGGAACGATGATGTTAAATGAAAACCCTATGTTAATATTATGTTTACTGCATGATGTGCTTCTTACTAAATATTTGACTTATTTTTGCTATTCTTCAATGTTTTCCCCACCCCAAGCGAGGAAGGTTTTGAGGATGCTACAAGTGAGGACACTATTTAGGAAGGCGATCTTGAAAATGAGGCTTGAGACTTTGAAAGAAGATTTTGAATTTATCTTTACATTTAAAAGATTTATGCTTTCGCAATGCATAGCACAAGGTAGACTATTTTATTTTAAATACTGCTATGGAATAAATTTTATTTTGAGTGACTTCATTTAATATACTACTCAGTGAGATTTTTTTATTATTTGTGGAATCTTTTGTACCTAGCTCAAAGAATATATGTTTTAAGGTTAGTAGCATCCAATTTCTCTAGCTTTACAAGTCTTGGAGGGACGAGACGTTACAGTTGATTGTGTTACCACATAAGTGATATGGATAGGTGGTTTATGGGATCTCACATTAGTTAGGAAATAAGAAATCTTGCTCTTTATAATAGTTTCAATGGAGTTCCAATTGTATCATTGACTAGTCATTTTGAAGTATAGGCATAGATGTGGTTTGGACCTCCCTTGGGGCTTTACAAATTCTCTCTCTCTCACTTGTTTATATTTTTCGTTTCTATCGCCACCCACGCTGCTTGCCCTCAGTTTTATCGATCTGCTCCATGCTAGTAAGTCTCTGTCTCTATCCATATGTCTCTTCTCTCTCTCCATTTGCGTCTCTCACTCTCCCTCTCCCCTCTCTCTATTTCTCCATCACTCTGCAACTGCACTGGTAAGTCTCTCTCTCTATCACTCTGGTTTTTTCCCTTACGAGGTGCTCATACTCTATTGTAGTCATTGAAGCACCTATTCTATGAGCTCTATCTCCAGCCACCGATAAGTTCCTTTCCTCCCTCACTCTCTCGGTGTCTCTTTCCACCCTCACTCTTTCAGTGTCTCTTTCCCCCTCGGTTTGTCACTAAGGTTTCTATGCTAGTGGGAGTGTGTGTTGAGCCTAGTTGGTGAAAGAGGGAGAATAAGTTTTTGGGGTTATTCAATTTTGGTGTACTGGTATTGAAAAGGGAGTTTGGACTTTCATGTCTTTGATAGTCATAAACTTAGGGTTGTTTCTAGTGTCGAGATTATTTGTAATTGGTTAAATGACTGATTTTGGCTCTTTTTGAGCTATGGTTTAGGTCATAGAATTTTGTTAGTTAGGTTGGTTTTGTACTGGTATGAGTTGTTAATGCGTTATTGATACTTTTTTGGATTAGGTTGTGATATTGCTACTGTTCAGTTTTGAAGCTTAGATAGTATACTGCAAAAGTTAGGTTACAATGCTCTTATTCTAGACCTTTCCAAAAAACATATTGAGGCGACTTTGTGAAAACAACCTCGGTCATTTTCTACATTATTCTTTGCATCTAAACAAGAAAATGAAATACTTTCTTATCATGATTGTAGACTTGAGCATTTTTGGTACTCTGTTCTCAACTGTATAAGAGAGAATATGAAGTGTGAAATTTTTATATATTATATGATATTTATTTGTTGAGTACTTTGTTCTGATATGAAATTTCATCTAAAAACCATTTGGCATGATATTCTATTTCTTCTTCCATTCTGACCTTACCAGGGGTGTAAAACTGTGGCCTATGTTATTATGTTGTTGCCAACGTCACTGTTTTATAGTGCACCCACTCAGGAGACGATGCAGTTTTCTGCGTGGATCTTTTTTGTGTGTAGACTCAGCGCACCAAGTTTAAAAGGGGAGACTTCACATATATTTATGCTCAGTTGGCCGCCGAGGTTTACACAACCCTGCCATGGGGTTAAACATGGTCTTTGTTCTGTTATGATGTTGTGTCAGCTATGCTTATGCTAAATGACTTTTGTATATCTCGAATTATTGTAAATAAGTGTTTTTGAAATATCGCTCAGTTATTTTTAAGATTCTATTTTATTATGCATTCTTTAAAGGGCTCATGTTTACACGCTAATATAGGTTCACTGGTTACTAAGTCGGTGGACTCACCTGTTTATCTCCTACATTTTTCTCAGATGAATATGGTGTTTGTGACAGTTATAATAGATGGCACGTGACAAGACTAAGAGAGAAAGATAAGATAAGTGTCGGGTGGCATATGTTAATTTAGGAGATTTTCGAGAGTATTTAATAGTGTTGAGTTTAATTTGGTTGGAATGACTTTTGAAGTATTTAATTTTGGGGGACTATCATATCTAAAGTTTATATTTTATGAATTTCAGTTTAGAAGAGTTCACCCCCGAGTACAAGGTGTGCCAGTATCAATAAAGATAGCTAGGCACATTGAATGTGCAGTTCTCGCTAGTGCATATAAAAGTGTCATGGGCGGGAAAGATGGAAGTTAGTGGCAGTGAGGAATTGAAGAATGAAACGGCGAGTTTAGAGTTAGTGAAATGGGGTGTTTTGTTATTGAAAGGGTGGGATACATTTGTATTAGATACAATGCGTTTAGATTGTGTTTTGTAAATGATGTGATGCATTTTGGGTGTGTATGGATACGATGTGTTTTGGGGTTTCTTCTTAAGAGAGTTTGTAATTCAATTGAATAAATAGGGAAGGGACGAAAAGTTGCAGGTATCCTTGAGCTTGAGATCATTGTGTGGAGGTTGGAATTACCTCAAATAATTCCATTTTCTTGGTTAATAAATTTCCAAGATTCATTCTTTTCCTTTTGTTGCAACTCTTTCTTAATCTTGATACTTAAAAGTGGTATCAGAGAGGCCGATCCTCTCCATGGCAGAAGGTACAAGATCCATGGCATTGACGATGCAGCAGAAGAATGCCCAGAGGCAACATGAGGTGTTTTAGAGAAAATTGAATGGTCAGCAGCAATCCATTAATTCTATCATGGACATGTTTGATCAATTGGGGTGATATGATTTGTACTTTGGTAGAACATTAGCGTGTGTCACCTTCTGCTGGGAAGATGCAAGATTTTCATGTAGCCAATCAAGATGATAGTAGTACTTTACCACGGGGTGTGAGGTTAGAATTTCCTCACTTTGATTGTAGTAACCCATCAGGATAGATTTTCAAAGTGACTCAATTCTTTGATTTTCGTCCAACACCACCCCCATCAAATGATAATGGAGGCATCTTTGCAAAGGGGAGGCCCTTGTATGGTATAAAGATGCGGTTGACAGTGGGTTGCTTACAACTTGGGAGTCTTTTGTAAGGGCCCTGCAGACTTGATTTGGTTCCACTGCATATGATGACCCTATGGAGGCCTTGATAAGACTTAAAAAAATATCAATTGTGACTGCTTATAAAGCAGAACTTGAGAGTTTATCTAATAGGCTGAGGAGTTTATCTGAAAAGTATAAACTAAGTTATTTTTTGAGTGGATTGAGAGATGAAATTAGTTTACAAGTGAGGATGCTCAATCCCGTCAATTTAAATGCAACTTTTGGCCTTGCTAAGATTCAAGAGAATATATTTGGAGTTCTAGAAGCACTCTCAGGTTTGTTGTCTCGACTGCAAAGTATAATGGCTATTGAGGTAGTGAGGAAGTAGGCAAGAAATTTCAGAAGTCTTTTGCTCAAGGAAAGAAAATATCTTCTTCTCAAATGGATGAAAAGAGAAGGAAAGGGCTTTGTTACCACTGTGAGGAGAAGTGGAATCCTAGCCATGTCTATAAAACTCCAAGAGTTTATCTCTTGCGAGGAGAGGAAACTGTAGTTGATGAGAAGGGATACAAAATGGTAGTTGTGAACAAGAATTATTGGGAAAAGATATGGTAGAAGAAGTGGAAAACCTAGAAATATCAATTCATGTTATTTCTGGTTCTCCTGGTTTTGATACTATGAGATTGATGGGAATGAGTGGAACTAAGTCAATTGTGATATTAGTGGATTCAAGAAGTACCCATAACTTGATCCCTTGGTGACCAGAATAGCTAGTTTGAAAGTAGAGGAAGGGCCTAGAATGCAAGTGAAAGGGGCCAATGGTGAAAAACTTTCGAGCTATGGAAAATGTGAGCAGGTCAGTATTAAGATTCAAGGGAACAAGTTTCCAATGTCTTTTCACTTGTTGACACTAGGAGATTGTGACATGGTTTTGGGGGTCCATTGGCTTAAGACATTGGGACCAATCGTATGGGACTTTTTACTGATGATAATGAAGTTTCAGTGATCTGGTAAGCAGATCAGTTTACAAGGGCTGTGTTCTAGGTAGAGTACAGTGGAAGATGGTAGCCAGTTCTTCAGGTCTGTATTGAGGAGGAAGTCTAGGTTCTTATTGCAATTAATTCATGAGAGAGTATAAGAGAAGACTAGTCAGAATCAGTGTGAAGTGATGAAGGTAATTTTGGATCAATTCCAAGATTTATTTGAAGAAATTAATTTGAAAGAAAGCACATATTCCATATTAGCGAGGCCGTACAAGCATCCTCATTACCAAAAAACTGAGATAGAAAAAATAGTACAAGATTTACTGAAGTCAGGGGTACTTAGGCCCAGTGAAAAGTCCAATTTCATCTCCTGTGTTGTTTGTGAGAAAATTTGATGGGAGTTGGAGGACATGTGTGGACTATAGGGCCTTAAATCAGGAGACCATTAAGGACAAATTCCCCATTCCTATGATAAATGAGCTTTTGGATGAGTTGCATGGGGCATAGGTGTTTTAGGAGTTGGACTTAAGGTCTGGTTATCACTAGGTTAGAGTCAGGCAACAAGACATTCCCAAGACAACCTTCAGAACTCATGAAGGCCATTATGAGTTTTCAGTGATGCCATTTGGGCTCACTAATGCTCCTGCCACATTTCAGGGTTTGATGAATGATATTTTTAAACCTTTTTTTAAGAAGATTTTTCCTTGTCTTCTTTGATGATATATTAGTTTACAACAGTGATTTTAGTAAGCATGCAAGGCAGCATACAATTTTGGGTGTTTTGAGACAGCACCAATTGTTTTCCAAAAGATCAAAATGTCAATTTGGTGTAGCAGAAATTGACTATCTAGGTCATTTAACATCAGGACATGGGGTGAAAGCTACTCCATCTAAGATATCAACTATATTGGATTAGCCTATGCCAAACAATTTGAAGTCCCTTAGGGGTCTTTTGGGCCTCATGGGTTACTACAAAAAGTTCATGAAGAATTATGGTATGATTGCAGCACCTTTAACCATCTTGCTTAGATAAATGGGTTTGAATGGACTGATGTAGCTGATGAAGCCTTCCAGAAATTGAAGAAAGCTGTTACACAACCACCTATATTGAAACTTCCAGATTTTTTAAAGCCATATACAATTGAATGTGATGCAAGTGGAGGAGAGTTGGGAGCTGTTCTAATGCAAGAGGGTCAACCCATTGCATATTTTAGTAAGGCTCTTAAGGGCAAAGCCTTGCTTTTATCGACTTATGAAAGGGAATTGCTAGCACTTGTCTCGGCTGTGCAGAAATGGAGGTCATATCTCCTTAAGCAGTCTTTTAAGATTAAGATTGACCAACCAACCCTCAAGTTTTTACTGGAGTAAAGAGTGGGTACTAAATCACAACATAAATGGGTGGCTAAGTTAACGGTATATGATTTTTCCATTGACTAAAAAAGTGGGAAAGCAAATAAGGTTGTTGATGCCTTATCCAGGAAGCTAGAAGAGGAAGAAGCAACATTGGCAGTGATTTCTTTCCCTACCCCAGTGTGGATTGATGTACTCAAGCAAAGTTATAGTCAGTCACAAGAGATTCAAGAGTTATGTACTAAGTTGCCGAAATGGGAACAAGTGTCTAAACATTATTCATTACTGCAGGGTTTGTTGTTAAGGAAGGGTAGGATTGTTCTAGTTCCTGATTCAGGCTTTAAGCAGAAGGTGTTATAGTATATTCATGCTAATCCTCAAGCTGGTCATTCTGGTTACCACAGAACTATCAAGAGGCTATAATGGATTTTTACTGGCATGGCATGTGTGCAAGCATCAAGAAGATGGTGAGGGAATGTGATACTTGTGAAGTTACAAAGTATGAGACTATTCACCCTACTGGTTTGTTGCAACCTCTTCCTACTCTAGAAAATCCGTGTCTGATATTTCTATGGATTTTATTTAAGGCTTGCCTATCCTGTGGTGCCAGTGTGGTATTTTCTGTATTTGATAGATTGATAAAGCATGCACATTTTTTCTTTGTATCTCATCCATACGCTACAACTAAGGTGGCCCAAGTATTTTTTTCAAGACTGTTCAGATTACATGGGATGCCCAGAACCATTATTTTTTATCAAGATGTAGTGTTCACTAGCAATTTTTGGAAGGAGTTGTTTGAGCTGCAAGGTACAAATTTAACTTTCAGTTCTGCCTATCATCGACAAACAGATGGACAGACTAAAGCTTTAAATAAGTTCCTTGAGGGTTACTTAAGATGCTATGTGGGTTCTCAACTATAATACCAATAGCCATTCATCGATTAAAATGACTCTTTTATAGCTGAAGCAGAATCTCAATCATGCTAGAGAAAGAATGAAGCTTCTTGTAGATCAGAAAAGGACTGAGAGGAGCTTTGATGTACGTGGGGGTTGGGTGTACACTTGGTTACGTACACCCTTAGTATCTCAACCTAGAAATGGTGAGTTTATACTTGTTTTCAAAATGATGCGAAGCGTTTTGGGTATGTATGGATACGGTGCATTTTGGGGTTTCTTCTTAAGGGAGTCTATAATTCAGTTGAATAAATAGGGAAGGGAGGGAAAGTTGCATGTATCGTTGAGCTTGAGATCATTGTGTGGAGGTTGGAATGACCTTGAATAATTCCATTTTCTTGGTTAATAAAGTTCCAATATTCATTCTTTTCCTTTCTTGCAAGTCTTTCTTGATCTTGATACTTAACAAAAAGAAAAAAAGCTTGGGTTTATAATTACATGACCAGCTTTTGAGACCAAGATTCTTCAGAATTCTTAAAATATCCTATAGCATATATAGTTATCGTAATCCCAACTATTCATTTCAATATGAATGGTTGAGATCTAATTAAAGAATTACGTACGTGGTTCATCAATATCTATAGAATTTTAAGAATCATTGATCCCTTAAATTCAATAAGAGAAATTATAATTTGTATTACCGAATCATCATCACCTTCATTTTCAATATGCATGCATCTTAAACTACTAATTTGAATATCGCATTATTACATATAAATTGAATTACCAATAAGTTGTATTAATGTGCAATATTCTTAGTTTAAATCATCATTAATTTATGATCTTTAGGGTTCCACCCATGAGTACGGAGTACTCAAATGTTTTAGGCTTTCAACAAAGACCCAAACCTATTTTTGAAGATCAAGCTGGCGCTCAGCCATGCATGAAGATATATCAATGGTCGAGTACTAGAACTGCTCCTACGTACCCCGTTCCTCTTTAGCCTGGCTCTTTCATCATTTTGAATCGGGAATTGGAAGAGTAGTGCTACAGACACGGATACTAACTCACGTACACTGAATTTTCCAGATCAAAATGCTAACATTAATTAACGCCTCAAGGTTTCATATCTTAATTACATAGTTTTATATGATATGATATGTTATATATATATATATGTGTGTGTGTGTGTGTGTTTTGATAAAATAACTTTACAATCTAACGTATCACATCAAGCTAATCACGTCAATTTGTAAGTCTACTTTCGTAGAATATTTGTATGGTTAAAACATTTCTTAAAAAAGGTAGTGAATAAAAGAAAAGTACTTTATTAAAGTCGATCAGCTCATGACTTATAAGTAACTATTGTTTTGAAACATATACATAAAAACTATGGTGCATGTATGTATGCATATACATAATTTGTAAGCAGTAATACGAGCTGGGTGCGCGTAGGCAAACTTATGGCACAAATTAAGCATTGATGAAGTGAACAAATCCATACCTTCATGAGTTAGTATATATAGTAGTTGGCCCTTATTGCAAAAGGTACCTACGTTATGTTTTTACTTAATATTTATCGAAGTTTATATCATTATTCTCATAACGTCTTTGGAAGATTGGGGCAAAGGTACTACTCCACGTACATATATATAGCCCACACTCGTACGTGTGAAAACCAATAATATTGATGTTTTTCCATGTCATACCCACAAGGATACTAAGACAAAATCAGATGTAGAACACTGATCAAAATCTTACAAAAAACTTTTAGTTTTGTGTCTATTGATTTTGACTTAACATAATTTGAGCTAACATGTCTGCATGTTAGATTTTTGACACAGGTTTTAGGATAAATCAGTACTACCAAACCAACTATATATCTATATAGTAAGATATTGCTGCAGGAAATATCAGTAGAACTATATATCTATATATCTATAAATTAAATTGCTTGGATAAATGTGAGTGATCATATATGTCGGCAAACAAGTGGAGCATGTGAGTATTGTCAGTGGGGATATAGAACTCAGGAGGCATCAATATCTTCTGCAAGCAACTTGTCATCAAACCTGTCTCTCATCCATTCGATCATTAAGATAAACTTCAATATATATTATTTGTTCAAAGGAAAAAAAAAAAAAACGGATTAAGTCTCTTTGTAGACTGATCATTTCTTCACTAGCTACTTTATATAATATATATATATATATATATATATATATATATATTTATGTGATCATTTCTTCACTAGTAGTACTTCAACTCTGAAGGCAGTCTTTTATTTGTTTATACACTGAAAAAAGATGATGGTAAGTAGTTCAGTTCAGTGAGTCAGTACTGATTGAGATATGTCAGTGCAGAAATCGACAAAAAATCATGGATCGACAGCAATTGACACAACGTATAGTAGGTCACTTTTCCAAATTATGAGCCAAAAGTGAAATTTATAAAGAGAGAGGCTCTAAAAAAATTACACACAGATAGGATTGCTACTGCAGGCCCATGCATTTGTCAATAACTTGTTTGATTCATTTGGTTCCTTATATATCAAGTCATTTTTGGGAGCCACTGTCCTCATCACTCCAGACCGTTTAAAAAAAAAAAAAAAAGGAAAGCGAAACGAAGTTTCATAAAGTATCAAATAGGTTACATGATCAGTTTGCTTGCCAAAAAGAGAAAAGGAGTTTAGCATGCAGGTTGAGAGATAAGAAATGCAAATAACTTTCTTTTTTTTTTTTTTTTTTTTTCTTTTTGGTCTCTGAAATAATTCCAAGAAAGTGAATTGTCGGATTCTCTCAATCCAGTGAAACTTGAAAGCAATACTTGATAGAGAAATGATACTTACAGTCGTGAGTGTACAGTCGTCGTATAGTCGTTTTGAAAAAAGTAAATAAATATGGGATTCATATGAAAAGAAATTAAATTTTTAATAGTAAACCCTACTATTTTTCAAAGCGACTATACGGCATGTATGCATTCTACGACTGTATGTAGCATTACTCTTATTGATAACGTCGACCGTCCCTTTCCCTTGTGTCTATTTTGGATAAAAAGTGGAACTCGTCATCTTTCCTCCCTCCTGTCTTCTGTCTATCATATCAACCGGCCCGTTGTTTTCATGTTTGGTTTGTTTAAATTTGTGAGACGTTTCTTCGCATTTTCAGAGAAGATCATGAAGACCAGATCGAGCTAGCTATCGCTGCCAGGCCGGCTGCTGGCCACGCGATTGTTGGACACTACTGATATTTGGAGCGGCTTCCGATCTTGCATTTTTTTTTTTATTCTTAATTGGTGAATTGCTTTTTCCGATTAATGCTTATAAAATGGTTGAATGTGTCCATTGAATTGCTAGTCATATATATGTGTTACATGCATGCCAAAAAGACTGGTCAATAATATAAGTATATATTACTCATTTCTTAATAGCAAATTTTCATTAAACTAAAACAGTAGTACAAGAGACCTGAGAGGCCACAAACAAACGCTCAATTACAATATTCGCAATAATTAAAAGAAAAGGTAATTGGTAGGAATGAGAGGATCAATGGAAGTTGGAACACGTGAGATTCTGTACCCAAAACAAAGGCGATATATATCAAGTCGCATAAAAGTAAAGATGAAAAATGCAAAATACCGAATATTGTTAGAATATATTTAGTAGCTGAATCAGGCGTTTGTTTCCTAAATGAGATGAGATGAGTTAAAATTAGTTAAAAATTGAATAAAATATCATTAGAATATATTTTTTTAATATTATTTTTATTTTGGGATTTGAAAAAGTTTACTTGTTTATTTTATTTTATGTGAAAATTTAAAAAAATTGTAATAATTAAATGAGTTGAGAGGAATTGTAAAAATAAACTAGACATCCATTTGAGCAACATAGAGGCTAGTTGAATTAATGGGCATGTTAACGCCTTAAAGCAAGCTATGTCAATGATTACCAAGAGGTCATTTAGTGAGGATAAATTGATGAGATATCACTAGCCTAGAGGGATTCGTCCTCGCTACCACCGAATGATTGAATTTTGATTGATGTATAATGTCTTCACTTTACCACAACTTCAATTAGTTTCTTATTTAGGGTGCATATCCTAATTAAGAAATGATTCCACCTGTTCATGAATTCATGCAATTGTAATAGCTAGCAACATGTTTTTTTTTTTTTTTTTAATTTTTTTGATAATGAGGAAACATTCATTGAAATCAAATAGAATCCTTACAAATAGAATTCTTATCAAGCCAAATAGCCTGACTTACAAATGAAGGACAATATATAATCTTATGACATCACAACATCATCAACTTCCTATGCATGTTTTGCCAACTGATGAGCAGCTAGCCATATTACCCAAACGGTTAACATGCACAACTTTTGCTTCTTGAAAACCTCTCATGAGTCTGCGAATATCTTGTAGAATAAAATCAAAGTCTGTTAGAAACTCAAATATATCATTCAAAGCATAAACAAGTATCAAACAATCTGTTTCTAGCAACACTCTTGGAACTTCCCATTGAGCACATAATTGTAATACCCTTAACAAAACAGTAGCCTCAATAAATTCTGCAGAAAAGACTTCCCTTTCAGCTTTACTACAAGCCACTACTACATCACCATTATGATCTCTAAGAAGTATCCCAACTCCAACAGAAATTTGATCACAAAAGATAGTCCCATCAACTTTCAAAGCTAGATCACTTAGGAATTCTCAAATATAAAAAAGGAGATAATTGTTAATCAAAAGAAATCTTAGAAAGCTGCATGGTATTCTGCTTTTGATAATTTCCCTGAAACCTGTAAACATGCAGATTATGTGCTATTCTTTGAAACAGCTTCCAATTAATTTCTACACATCTTTCTTTTTTTCCACCAACTTCTATAAATCAATTTCAACCAAATTTGCGAAGATATGCACAGCTTGCACTACAACAATTTTGAGCTTTTGGGATGATTTTTCTTTGGAACGAAATTAAAATTGTCCCTAAATGTAAGATTTAAGGACGAAATTCTGATTTCATCCCCAAAAAATTTTGAAACATGCTTCCCGTTCAAACGTGTTCGAATGCTATACTTAGGGATGATAAATTCCGTGCCTAGTGAAATAATCATTCGTGGTTGCAGGAAAAATTGGCGGGTCATTCGCGGGAAAATAATTTGCCTTTCGAACGTCTATTGTAACCATTCGAACGTGTAAATCATCAATTTCGAACGGTCAGTTAATGTTCGAACAGTCACTCTAATTTAATAAAAAATTAATCAATTAAAGAATTAATAGTAGTAATCAACAATTAATTTATAAAAGAAAGACACAATGCATAATTAATTAAACTTTGAAAACATCAAATATTGTCCATACCAAAAATAAAACAAAATACAAAGTAAAAGATATAAAATACTATGTCCCCAACTCTTTGAGGACATTCTCGATTGAATCTACTTTTACCTCTATCTATGTCAATCGAGTAGATATTGTCTCCTGAGTCCGAGACACGAGATCAATGGCACCCATGAACTTTGTACGTTAGCCTTCGAAGGCAATCTGGATCTTCGTACGCACTATATCAGCAATTTGATCAGCAGTAAGAGTGCGTGATGCCTCAAGCTGTGTGGATGTCTAACCGGCCGATACTCCATGATCAGTCGGGTGTGCATCTCTTGTTTGAGTATCGACCGGCTTTGTAGTAGGAGCACGAAGACGAAGTCTCGAGTGCCCCGTGCTCCATGACAGGGTGGAGGCATTGATCGGTCCAATCGGCTCCCGAATACGCTCAACAACATCAGGTAAGACCCCAACCAACAATAGGAATCGTGTGATCAGGAGGCCAAACAACAAAATATTTGTCGTAATGTATGAAACCTCTGATTGCATCCTAGTGAATATATAACCCACTCGGTCGAGAGGCATCACACAAGTGAAACGTATCATAAATCTCTCCCTATTCATGCCTACCTCCGTCTTGTATTGCCGAGGGTCAATGTTGTGGAAGATAATTAAGTTCAGAATCTTGAAAAAATCTAACAAATGAACATGTTTGATGCTCTTCATCCCATCATAAGGAAGAGCATCTGGACCAACAACCAACTGCCTCACCTCTGCATCCGAGAGGCCATCCAGTCCATCAGGATCAGTGCCCTCGTCCTCAGCTGTCTCCTCACCAGCTGTAGACTCCTTGGGCATCACGTTTGGATATGTAGTCCCTAAACGTTCGATACCAATAAAATCGGCAAGTATGTCTGTCGAGAACATGAATTAAATACCTCACATGTCAATAATATATTTACCCACAACATCCAGACTGAAGGCACCAAGCCCTCTATAGAAGTCGATGACAAGATCAATATATGCCACGAACTGGAACGCCTCATACCTGTGGTCCAAAATCTGTGACCAACTACGCTCAAAGAATACAGATGTCAAGTAGCGGCCCTTGAAGAGAAGATCCTAAAAGTCGTGGATCTTCACTTGATGCTCCAGTAAAACTTTACGGCCTAACAATGTATCAACCGTACCACTAGAAGAACCTAGTTCCCCTGGTCTGGCACGCTTTGACCTTCCTCTAGCAGACATTTCAACCTAAAATTTAAATAATAAAATTAAAAAGGTTAGTTACAAAATATAATAAACAAAACAATCATAAAGTTAAATAATTAATGAAACAATATAAATCTGTTTTCTGTGTCTAACCGCTCGAACGCTGCAAATAGCGTTCGAAAGGTTTTCATTTGGTTTATAGACGTTCGAACGCTTACAAAGAGTTCGAACGGTGTTGTATATAAACAGTCGAACGGTTGAGATATCATTCCCAAGAAAGTCTTTTGGGTTCTACTCGTTCG
Organism: Juglans mandshurica; assembly: GCA_022457165.1. Classification (NCBI taxonomy): domain Eukaryota; kingdom Viridiplantae; phylum Streptophyta; class Magnoliopsida; order Fagales; family Juglandaceae; genus Juglans; species Juglans mandshurica. Next base: position 28,092,053 of record CM039627.1, read on the forward strand.
ACTAGCATCAAACCGTTCAAACGGTAATGTGTATAGGCAGTCAAACGGTTGAGACACCATTCCCAAGAAAGTCTTTTGGGTTCTAATATTCGAAAGGTATACAAGTACTGTTCGAACGGTGTTGTATATAGGCAGTCGAACGGTTGAGACACTGTTCCCAATAAAGTCTTTTTGGTTCTTACCGTTCGAACGTGATTTAAAACGTTCGAATAGTAACTGGATCGAAGGGAATCCACCGATTACTTTCATTTCTTCAACAAAATAACACTCACGCAAGGCCGAAATCTCCATAGAACCATTTGGGAGTTGTCAAAGTGAATGTGGATGGGAGCTGTAGGGGTAATCCGGGTTCGTGCGGGGAGGAGGGGCAATCTGAGATTATTCTGGTAACGTAAAAGGTGCATTTTTTGTTTGCTTTGGTCAGGGTACGAACAATGAAGCTGAACTTCGGGCTCTACTTGAGGGGGGTGATTTTATGTAAAGAGTAAGGTTTCTTGAATTTGGAAATTGAATGTGATTCCAAAATAGTAATTGACTGGATTATCTCAGGTAATTGCACAGTTTGGTACCTTTGGGATTTTTGGAAAGCGGTAGTGAAGGAGCTCCAAGGGGTTCATTTCTCTATAAGATATATTTATAGAGGAGCGAACCAAGTTGCGGATTTTTTGGCTCAGGAAGGAGAAGCTGGTTTGACATGCAGGTATGCAGAAGGAGCTGACATTCCGAGACAGTTACGAGGTATTATTAGAATGGACAAAATTAGGCTCCCTAGTCTTAGATCTTAATTTTGTCTTCGTTTGTTTTGTTGCTTTCTTATTTCTTTTTTGCAGGTTTGATTTAAATTAAGCATGTTTAGTTTGGTTATTGGTTTAAGTGTTTAGTTTATTGTATAGGTTTTTTATTGATTATTGTTTTGGTTTTGATGCTTTGGATGATTTTTTATTGAATACTTGTAAATCCCGAGTGTCCGGATTGTTATCACTGTATTCCTCCGCCATAAATGAGGCTTATTAATAAAATTGGGGGTATCGTCCTCTTTTTGTTTTTTAAAAAAAAAAACTATATTTAGTGTTATATTATTATATAACATGTATCAGTATAGCTATCATAACTTCTAATAGTAACTATAGTATAACTTATAATAGTAATTATATTAACAATATTTAGTGTTATATTATTATATAACTTATATCAGTATAGTTATCATAGCTATATTATATACTATACTTATAATAGTTATCATAACTTCTAATAGTAACTATAGTATAACTTATAATAGTCACTATAGTAACTATAGTATAACTATATTATATATTATTAACTATATTTAGAGTTATATTATTATATAACTTATATCAGTATAGTTATCAAAACTTATAATAGTTATACTATATTAAACTTATAGTTATTACACTTATGCTATATACATATACTAATATATAGTTATAATCATATATAGTTATTATATTTATAGTATCTAATAATATACTTATACTAGTACTATATTTATATATCAAAATATATATAGTGAATTAATAAACTAATTTAATAATGTGGTTAAATTAAATAATTATAATAATATAGTTCGATTAAAAGAGATAAAATTACTATTATTTAAATCCACAAGTACGTTGAACGTGATATAACACCGTTCGACCGTATGTAATATAGTTCGAACGGTAATATGCATAAAGAAGAGAGTTCGAACGCTTGCACCAAATTTTTGGTTGCGGGCAAATTTTGGCGCTCATTGAATTTTCACGTTTGAACACCATAATTAATCATTCGAACGCTTTAGCCAAAATTTTTCTAGCGGGGAAATTTTGGTGCCCATTGAATTTTCACGTTCGAACATCACAATTAGTTGTTCGAACGGTAGCCGACAACCCAGGTGACAACTTATTCCTCTGTAATAAATTGTATTTTAATTAGAACGGCGTTGTTTCAAGGTGTGGGGAACTTATTACAATAACAAAAGTCGTCGTAATAAGTTTTAAAACCTAATTTCCCTACAAAACCCCTCAGCCCACGAACTTCTCTCATTTTCTCATTTCTTCTTCTTCAACCATCGCCCAAAACACTCATCTTCTCCACAATCCTCGACTTTTCTCACCATAATCCTTCATTCTATCCATGAAATCTATAAATATTAGCACATTGTTTATTCAAGGTAAGTTTTTTTTTTTAAAACATTTCTATAAATTAACTCATTTTCTTCATTATAGTGATAATATTTGTTTAAACACCATTTTGTAGGTAATTCTTAAGTTATTTCGGTTTGCACAGCTCAAGGTATGTCCATATTATGAATTTATCTTCATTGTGTATTGATGTTTGTGTATTTATCTTCATTGTGAATTGATGTTTGGGATGATGGAGAAATGTTTAATTACTAAATATTTATCTTCATTGTGAATTGATGTTTGTGTATATATTTGACCATTCGAACGAAATATCAAATAGTTCGAACTCGTTTAAACGTTAACACAGAAAACAGTTTAATTACTAAATTACAATTATTAGGATATTTAAAATACACTTAATAACTAAAATACATAATTATACACTTAAAATATACTTAATATTAAAACATAATAATTAGAATACTTAAAATACACTTAATATGTATAGTTACTTAAAATACACTTAATATTAAAATACATAATAATACACTTTAAATACACTAATAATTAAAATACTTAAAATACACTTAATAATTAAAGTATAAAATAATACACTTTAAATAAACTTAATTTAAAACATAATATTTAGGATAATTAAAATACAAAATACTTAAAATAGATAATAATTAAGATTTGTGGATTCTCGTATCTTCTATTCCCGTATATTCTATTCCCGTATATTGTATTCTCGTTTCTTGCATTATTATTGTATTTTAATATCGTATCTTGTACTTTGCATTGAAATAAACCTTAGACTCGTTCGAGAGTTATCAATCCTATTGAACGGTTGATTGATAACTCTTGAATTGTCTAGAGTAGATAATTTGGGATTGTAAGATCATTCTCGCAAACTATCCAACTATATATGTTAGGTCTGACATTATGATTTTGGTAGAGTCATCCCTTATTGTTCTCTGGATATGCAATTTCGATGATTGTGCATTGAGTTATTACTAGTCGGTGCGGACAACCAAATGAGCATATTTGGAAACCTATGAGGAGATACTGTCGAAATTTTGTTGGATGTAATAGATAATAGTTGGTAGGTTGACGATTATGATCTTACAATCCTAAATTGGATAAGACCAACTGCCAGGTGAAAGGAATAAATTGCACAATATGTTAGATAATATTTTGTTTCTTGATGCACGTGATTGTTTGCAATAGGATATTAGACATGGATAAGAGTTGGATGCGAGTTAGAAATTGGTTGGGTGAGGATTACAATGTATATGCTGAAGGTGTTAAGAAATTTTTAGAGTTCGCATCCTGTACAATTGACAGTAACAGTGACAGTCGTATTAGATGCCCATGTCGACAATGCAAGAATTTGCGTTCTCATAAGATAGAATTAGTGAGAGCGTGTCTATTTGTCCAATGTATTAACCAAGGTTATATCTATTGGGTCTTATACGGAGAACTATATCCAACGTCATTTGAACTTCAAGATGAAGAAGTAGATATCGATGAAGATGTACATCCTGAGATTGTTGGTGACGATCCCGGAAAGGATATGGAGCAAATGCTGGGCGACATTGGTGTGGGAATGTTTATGAATGAAGGTGATACGGACCCATCAAATTCAAATGATCCGGGCCACAACACTTTTACCCACTTGTGTAATGATTCACAGCGTGAGTTATATCCAGGGTGCATTAGGCACAGTAAGTTGTCATTTACAGTTAGACTGCTTCATATAAAATTCATGTGACAAATATCTATTAAGGTTGTCAAAATGTTGCTCAAGTTGTTTAAAGAGGCACTTCCATCAGACAATATTTTACTCCGCAACTTCTACAAAGCAAAACAGTTAAAAAGAGGACTCGAGTTTAATTACAATGTATTACATGCATGTAAGAATGATTGTGTGTTATTTTAGGGAGAGAATGAGCAACTGAACGAGTGTCTTATTTGCCATGAATCAAGATGGACAACTAAGAAGCAGAATGTGCCGCAGAAGGTCATACTTCACTTTCAATTGATACTTAAATTACAACGGTTATTTATGTCACATTCAACGGCTGTGGACATGACATGGCACTCATCATCTAGAATCAAGATTGATAATATTTTGTCACATCCTGCGGACTCTCAAATTTGGAAGGAATTTGACCTGGAACACCCATAGTTTCCTAAGGAACCTCGTAATGTTTGACTTGGGTTAGCAACATATGGATTTAACCCGTTTGGGAACATGAGTCTAGTCATAGTACTTGGCCAGTTGTACTTATGCCATACAATTTACCATCGTGGAAGTGTATGAAAGATCCATATTTTATGATGAGTTTGCTCATTCCAGATCCGAGATCATTGGAAATTATATAGACATACACTTATAGCCATTGATTACAGAGTTGAAAGATTTGTGGGAGAATGGGGTCTTAACGTTTGATTCATCAACAAACAAATTGTTCACTTTGCATGTTGCGGGGTTATGGACAATAAATCATTTTCCTGCTTATGGAAACTTGTTAGGTTGGAGCACTAAGGAGAAAATGACATGTCCGACTTATAACAAACATACCCAATCTGAATGGCTTACGTATGGGAGGAAACTATGCTTCAAGGGTCATCGTTGATTTTTACCTGGTGACCATAGATGGCGTGGAAATGGTAGGATGTTTGATGGCACTGTTGAATGGGGGCACCCACCACCATTCTTGTCTAGCGAATATGTTATTGCACAGTTTGTGGATGTCGGAAGTAATTATATTGGTAAAAAAAATGGAAGACAAAACAAAGTGCAAATGAGTTGAATAGGACAAAGCAGAGTATATTTTTCAAACTCCCCTACTGGTTGACATTAAAATTGTGGCATAGTCTCGATGTTATGCATATTGAGAAAAATATATGCGAGTCCGTGTTTGGAACATTAATGTCAATTGAAGGCAAATGAAGGATAATATAAACTCACGGAAATATCTAAAGCGGTTGGGAATTAGACCTGAAATGCACTTACAACAAAGTGGTTCGTCTGTCTACATGCCAATTGGGTGGTATACATTGTCAAGGAACAAAATGGCTACATTTTGTGAGTGGTTGCAGAAGATTAAATTACCAGACGGGTATGCCTCGAATTTATCAGGCAAACTATATGCACTAGCGCGTGGCTCGAGGAGTGCTTGATATTCTGCATGTATTTCTCGAGGAAGTAGGTATCATACAATTGATTAAGAACTTTATAGAAAAACACAAAATAGTAGTGTCCTTGTCGAAGTGAGTCATGAAGGAGACAACGTTGATTTGGAGTTATCGTAAATATAATTGGAATGAGATATATGGGAGAGCTTGTGGTTTATATATTTAAGTGTGATTGGTGGAATTTAAGCAATCCTTGAAGAGGAAAATGCCATGATGAATATTTTCTGAGTATTAATATATAAAAAAATGGTATGAAGATGATCCTTTTATTTTGGCTTCCCAAGCATCTCAAGTATTCTATTTAGATGATCCTGAGTTAGGAAATCAATGGCAAGTAGTACAAAAGTTTTCTCCTAAAAATATATATGACATTATCCCTGAGGTGGAGGGATAAGATAAAGAAAAAGATGATCCCTTTACTCAATAAGCATACCAAGAGAGTCAACCTGCCTTAACTTAATTGTGTATTTGAGCTAGTATGAAATGATCTCATTACATAGAGAAGATATTGAGGCTAAAATAGTTGATGCGACAGTTGATCAAAGTGTTGAGTCATCTGAAGTATCTACAGATGATGAGAGCAAATCTATAGATGAAACGGATATAGATGATTGATCGATTTTATGTTCACATTACACAGTATCTCGCAAATATGCCACCAAAGAGGAAGGAAATTTGCATCTCGTCTCCACCTGTTCTTAGCTTTTCGTCTAACTCACCATTACAGACTAACTCTATGAAACAAGGTAAATAGCTAACATTCATTTTTTCAATTAAGATAATTGATAATTGATACAAGGTAAATAACTAAATATTATTTTATAGAGATAACAGTACAATCTCGTCACAGACGAGGCATTACTAGAGGCGTGACGTTAGAAAAATATCGTAAAGTGAGTAACATTAAGGTTAACATTCCTGACCAACATACCGGAGGCGAGGGACAATAAACAGCTTGGCTTGCATTGCATGTGGGTGCTCTTACACGGACTTATGCACCTTTGGCTACGAGTTCATGTCATAAAGTCCCACAAGATGTGAAAGAGTTTATAAATAAGCGTTGTTTAGTACGTAATATTCAAATAATAAATTTATATTGATATTATTTAATATTCTAAATAATATTTTTGTATATATAGTTTTTCAAGGATAACTTCAAACTAAATTTTGGTCGAAGTGAAAAGCGTAAAACTGTCGATGAGCTGTTATGTAATGCATTATGAATGTATAAGGCGAGGTGTCACAAGCATTACAAGAAGCACGAGATTAAGGAAGATGCACTCCAGCATCCTTTTTAGGATGTCCGACCTGAAGATTGAGAAAAATTTTACAACATGTTTGAAGATCCATCATATAAGGTAAATTAAATGAATTCTTTATGTCCTATTTATAATTTTCACTTACTAATTTTTACAACTTCTATACTGGAGCGAAGTTAAATAAACAAAACAAATAGATCGAAGTTGAAGATTCATCATGATGCAGACTCAAGATCTTTCCATAGCCTCTATCTGAAATTGGTAATGTACTATCTTTTTTTTATTATGTATAGTTTGTTTTTTGGAGGTACTAATTTTAATATTGACTTTATATCTTAACAATGTCTCTTGTAGAAAGAGTTAGACACTAATTATCATCTGAAAAAATTATATGCTGCATCACATATTGATAGTAATGGAGAGTGAACTCATCCTGATGCTCGTGATAATTATGTAAGTATTATAATTTGTTTTAATTAAACATATTTAAATTATTGTGTCAATATTAATTTTTTATGTTATGTATAGAACAAAATGGTTGCCCTCCGTGCTAAAGCTGTATCAAATCAAAATTCATCAATAAGTGATGTTGAAATCTTTACACAAGTTTTGGGTCAGCGTTCAGGATATTTGAGGGGTTTAGGTCGCTGTGTAAAGCCTTCAGGCTCTTCATCAACGTCAAGTATAACTGCCACTGCGTTAGAGAATGTGAATTCTAGGATCGAATAATTGATTGCAAAATAGTATGTGTTAAAGGCTCAATTGACGAAACAAGCAAACATGAAGATGCGCATAAAACAGCAAGAAGATCAACAAAAAGAGATGCAACTCCAAATGTAGATGCTTAAGCAGCAATTCAGGCCTCCAAACAATTGATTTTCGTGTCTTGCATAAATTTTAAGATTTATAAAATTCTGTACTGATAACATTATTAGTATTATTTCTATTTTATTTATTTAGTTATGACTTATTAGATTAATTTTATTTATATTGAACAATTTGTAATGTATTTTTGAAATATAAATATCTATTTGGTTTTAAATTAGTATACTTCATGAAAATACTAACCGTTCGAACGATCATCAAACGTTCGAATATATATACATTGGACAAAACGTTAGAACACGTTCGAACAGGCAACTCACTCTTTCACTCCCAAACACATTCGAATGGCTTATTCAATTATAAAAATTAATATATTTAACGTTTGATCATCGATTTATTTGTTCAAACGTTTTTTCATGTCTATTTGGTCGAACGGACTGGTATCGATCGACCAGCCAAAAAGTAATCATTCAAACAGACATATTGTTCGAACGGTTTTTTGGCCATTCGAACAACTTCTTGAGACGAAATTGAATAATCCCAGAATAAAAATTCCGTTCAAACGTGATCGAACGGTCCAACAAAATTTCATTCCAAAAGATATTTTTTTGGATGAAATTGTGATTTTTGTCCCAAAATACCTTTTGGGACAGTGATATTAGGACGACCTTGAGACACTTTATTTTCATCCCAAAATATATTTTGGGACGAAAATCCAGTCACTTTTCATCCCAAAAGATCTTATTTGTTGTAGTGTCGGTCATTACAGAATAATAAGGTTCTTTGACAATTCCAAAAGTACTTTATAAATTTAGCAAAACGATATTTACAACAAGAAGAAAATAACATTATATATGCATGAATTTTCGGATGAGATTTCTATAGACAACGCACCTAAACATAGCCAAAATAGTACGTAGTGTACTAAGCTTCACAATATAATTTCACATAAGTGGCGGTGCAAGTCAAGCCAACATGAGCAACAAGCCAATTTGGGCCAGCCTAAAAATAATAGATCTTTTACAAATGCATCCTAGAGAAAATGTTTGAACATGCTTAAGAGAAAACTAGCTAGCTAGTCTTTTAAGATAGGTTTTTAAGAAGGAAAAAAAATATATATATATATATATATATTATCGTGAATATCTAACTCAACGAACATTCGCAAGAACATTTATTGTATAAAATGTGTTCAAAAGTTCTTTAAGATTAATAGAACTTTTCTTCAAATGTGAATGGTAAAAGGTACGGACGTAACTTACAGTTCGCACTACAACAAATTTTTGTTTTAGGGATGAAATTGTTAGTTCGTCCCTAAAAGTAATTATTCATTTCGTCTCAAAAAATGGATGACTTTATAAAAATGTTCAAACGGCTAAATATCCGTTCGAACTAGATATTCTATGACGAATTAGGTCATCTCAAAAAGTCCAACCCGTTTGAATGGCGAAAAATCCATTCGAACAGTCAATTAATATATGTTCGAATAATTTATAATCTATTCGAATAATAATCTTGGCGGAGAAGTAATTTATTTTGTCGGAGAAAAGTTCAAAGTCGTTTGAACCGCAATTGGTTTGTTCGAACGGAAAAGATTTGGTGGGAAAATCTGGCGAGAAGGTTGCAAGATTGTTCGAACTACATATATTTTGTCCGAACACAATATTTATGCATTTGAACGGATAGTTTGGTGGGAAATTAAATTAAAATTGGCAGGGATTTTTTAAAACCTGTTCGAACGGAACATAAAATATTTACATAAATTAATTTTATTTAATTAATGTAAAAATATTTTAGTGATTTATTTTATGTTAAATAAGATTTTTAGTTAAATAAATATTACTTTAAAGATAGTGTCATTTTTATATTATCGTGAATGGTAAGTAAAATGAAAAAAAAAAACATAATTAACAATAAACTAGCTAGCAAATATTAAAAATAAAAATCATACATTAATTGCATCCCAAAAATATAATGTATGAATATAATGTATGATTATTTGAATATTTAAATTATTTTTACAAAATGCAAATAGTCATGATTGTCCATACAAAAAAGCATATTTAATGCAAATAAAAGATATACACTACTGGGACAGATCGTGTAGCACCACCTCGACTCCAACAAGGCGTGTCTCAATATCTGTCACTCGAGACATGAGCTTCGACTCAGTCTCTTCGAGGGCAACCCGGACTGCATCAATGATCTCTGATGTCTATGCGCGCATCTCTACATACACGATATCTATAATCTCCTTACGAGTAGCAGTGTGTGATGCACCCTATGTAGATGCCTCACCCGATACGCCCTGTGCACCTCCCTGAGTGTCGACCGTCTCTGTAGTGGGTGCACAAATACAAAATTTGGAGTGTTCGGTGCTACGAGAGAAGGTCGTCGAGTTGATCGGTCCAATCGGCTCCTAAACACACTCAAACGCATCTAGCCTGACTCCCTTCGCTAAAAACAAATCGTGTGAGCAGGACTCCAACCCGCAATATATCTGTCGTAATATATTTTTGATAAGTAAAAGTATTATATATATCAAAATGAGTAATCAAGTATACTGAATGTATACAACTTTACCTATCGTAATATAGGTAGCCTCTAATCGAATCCTAGTGAATATATATCTCACTAGGTCGATAGGCACCCCACGAGCGACCCGTAACATAAATCATGCCCGGTCCATGCTCACCTTAATCTTGTGTAGTCGCGGATCGATGTTGTTGGCTATTATAAAGTTCATAATCTTGAAAAAACTAGATAAGTCCACCTATTTGATGCTCTTGCTCCCATCATAGGAAGAAGCATCTGGACCCACAACCAACTAACGAACCTCATGATCAGCGAGGCCATCGATCTCATCAGGCATCATAGTATCCTTTTCCTCTACAGTCTCCCCATTGCCTGCAGGTGTAGACTCCCTAGGCACCACACTAGGATATGCAGTGGGCAGTCGAGGGATACCAAGAAAATCAGCAACTGCATCAACTGAAAATCGTACTGAGATGCCCCAGACAGAGAAGGTGTATGCGTCATCATCCTAGCTGGCATGAACAAGTTCTCTATAGAACTCAGATACAATATTGGTGTAGGAAACTATCTTGTTCGTCCCTTCATCCTTATGGTCAATGATCGGTGTCCAACCACGATCGAGAAAGACAGATGCGAGAGAATGTCTCAGCCACACAAGATCCTTAAAATCATCTATCTTCACCTGCCGCTCCAACAAAACAGTCCTCTCTCGGACTTCTTCACTAGAGGATTGTCCTGACGTGACCCACTTCTTTCCCCAAGAAGCCATTGGAATGACGCTAAATATAATTTATAAAATTAAGGACAATAATTACAAAATATCATAATTATAATTAGATCAAGGTAATAATATCTAACAATATAATATATGTTACAATATTATCTATTCAACTCTATAAAAAAATTAAAATAAGAAATGTATCGTTTGAATGCTTAACAATATGTTCCAACAGTACTCGGCAATGGCTGAGTCGATGCCAAAACTGTAAATAATCGGTTTATAACCTTCGTTTTTCCTCCCACAACAATAATGAATGGCCGGGATGACCATAGAGTCGTCCTGTCCTCCATTTCCAGCTAACTACGGGATTGAAAGGGGTTTTATTCAAAACCTCATTTTCAACCCATTTAAAACAAGTTTTAGGATAAAATATTAAGTAAAAATGTTGGGGAGATCACATACCTGTTGCAAGTTGGAGAGTGGTGGTGGACGATGGTTTTGACGGCGGCATGTGGTAGTTCTTGGCACGTGGTAGTTCTTGGCACTGGTGCGGCGGAGTGGTGGGCTTTTTTTGTTCTAACGGCGCTAGGGTCTGGACACGATGGCTAATATTTACTTTTTACCGTTCAAACGGATAGTTATGGTATTTGAATGGTTTCCATAAATATTTTATTCGTTCGAACGTCTTACGTATACCGTTCCAACGGGAAAAAAATATTGCGTTAGTTAATATTATATTTGTTATATAATATAGTATATATACTTATACTACTTATATATATATACACACTTATACTAATTATATAATACTTATATGCTACAATATATTATACTTATATATACAACTATATAATTATAATTATATCTTTTTATTACCTGGGATATATGCCTTTGCTATCAGTGCCATTGGTGATTATATTGTTATATAATTATATTTTATTGTTACATTGTTATTTTATTTTGCTTTGAATGAGATATTTTTTGATGGATTATTATTATGTTCATGGTGTGGGTTCTCGTGACCTATATGATTTAAAATGTCTAGATTATAATTTAAGGCTTGAATTAGAAAATTTGATGAATAATATAAAAGATCTTAAGAAAAAACAACAATTGATGAGATAAGATTATACATTAATGATCTCTAAATATCATGTATATCAAAGTAGACAAGCGGCAATAAAATACTGGGAAGCTGATTGCGACTTTTTAAGAAACGAGATTAAAAAAGTAAGAAACCATTTGAGTATCCTTAATTTGTAAAAAAAATAAAAAAAAAATGAGTAAGAAATCACTGATACAGATTTTTACAAAGATAACCCATTGCAAAAGAGAATGAAGTATATTGGGAAGCTTGTGCTTGCCATGAAAAATCTGTTGGTCAGCCTTTACGGGTGGTTCCGGTGGTGTTCCCTCAAGTTCTTAATCTACTTATTTCTCCTCGGATATAGGAAATCTTTGTTTAAAAACCTGTCTCAATGAATTCTTCATTTAAATCTAATGAATCCACTACTAATATCCCCATAGAACCTGATGACATCAACCAAGAAGATTACAGTATAATAAATATAGAAAGAAATTTACAAGATTAGACAATTCCTAATGTTCCAAAAAACCAAATATATAAACATTCTATTTTTTCTTCTAAATTATCATTTCTCACAAATTATACTATTAAAACAGTAGAAAGAACTATTAGTTTAAATAATGATTATGAATCGTTACAACTATTAACAAAGGAAGCTATTAAACATCACAAAGAACAGAAATATTCTTTCATACATATTGGACTAGTACAAGTAGCTATAAAACCACTCACTAGAAGTGGATTAAACACCTTAGTATTACTCTATTTAAGAGATGGAAGACACTATAATTTTCATGATTCATTACTTAGAATGGTAGAATCAAGCTTATTCCAAGGTCCAGTTTATTTTAATTGTTATCCCAATTATTCTTTTTTATTATTCGATGCTAATATCTTACATGCTTTAACATTAAATATTAAAACAAACGGTTATCAGATGATTAAAGGATCACATCCTTTAACAGTAGTATATAGAATCCATTATAAACTAATGAAAACGGTCTTTTTCAACAATTTGGATTTGCCAAAATCCATTTTTCATGTCAAATTTTAAAAATACCGTAGCATTATATAATCGGGATAATAAATCTTTTTTATTAGGAATTGGGTATCTAATCCATTGTAATACCTTATTTAAATGTTTATAATTGATGACTAGACGAGGAACTCCTTTTTCTAATTTTACCTATTTTTTAACCTAAAAGACAGCGCAACTCCATGGTGACTTACTTTTCCTAATTAATCATTTTGTTAGTAAATCATTAATTTCTTTTTTGCAGAATTCTAATAATTCATTTTTCATTTGAATCGGTTTAGCCTTAGTTGGAATATTTTTCTCATAAAATTCTTTTTCATAGGGTAATTCTACTATATGTTATTTTCTATTCCAGAAAGCATTGGACAGGTTAGAGCATACTTAATTTTCAATTATCGTTTTAAAATTATCAATTTTTTTGGTTAATAACGGGTCTTTTAATTATTCTTGAATTCTTTTATATTTTAATTCTTGTCTTAAGAAGCTTATCTATTTTTCTTTTCTTTTAATCATATTTTTTGTTAAAAAATTAATTTCTTTGGTTAATGAAACTTCCTTTAAAGAGTTAATTTTTTTTATACAAGGGGAAATAAGAATTTGAATTGAATTTCTTGTCCAAGTATTTTAGTAGAGATTCATTCTTTTGTTACATAGAAATGGTAAAGTAAGGCAAAAAAATGATTTCCTAATATTACTTTGGTATTAATATTTTTTACTAAAATAAATGTTGTTTTAAAACTAATACTTTTATTACATATATGTGCATTAGATAATTTATAATTTATATTTAATTTTGTTCCATTGCCTTGGGATAATGTTTCTTTTGTTTTTTCAAAATATTTAGAAGGTATTAATCCTTCTTATATACAATTTAAATATGCTCCTTTGTCTAATAAGGCAATTGTGGTAAAAAAAAATTCTTGATTAATTGATACTGTTACTTCATTTTTGAAAATTTATACTATCATAGATATTAATGAAATTATCTGTTTCATCTTTTATAACTATTGTTGAACAATCTCCTTGTTCTTTATTATGCTCTTTATTATGAAAATCATTTACATTTTTCTCTATTTTTAATAATATAATTTCTTGTAATAATTGTTCATTTGAAACTTCTAATTTAAGATTGGATGTTTTTCAATTTCTAATATATTGTTTTATCTCATTAATTTCTTATTGTATATCTTCTATTGTATTTTTTTATTTTTTTTGTTTTAAATCTTCCTATTATTACTGAAAAATTGTAAGGTGTTGAAGATGATGTTACTGAAGTATTTTGACTATTAAAAGTATTTTTTAATTTTTCTAAGTAATCTTTTCTTTCTTGAGGGTCAGTAATTTTGTCTATTAATTCTAATATAATATTTTCTTGTTTTGAAAATACATTAATGGTTTTATTACAAATACAATTATCCTTGTCTATACAATTGCAAACTTGTACATTTTCTTCAGATTCACTATCAGAAGATTGCTCTGAAACTCTTGTTTCTTTTAATTGATAAATTTCTTCTTCTTCTTCAGAAGAGCATTCTTTCTCTTGTACATTTTCAGATATATTTTTCTTCAGAAGAGCATTCTTCCTCTTCTGTTGTTTGACTTTACAATTTGATTTATAATGTCTAACTTTTTCGCATTTATAAAAAACAAATTGTTTTTTCTTTTTATTAGTCTCTTTATGAATTTTTATTGGTTTTTTATATATTTGCTTATTATCTTTTTATAGGGTTTTTTGTATTTTCGTTTTTTGTTAGAATAATTCTTATAAATTCTTTTTCCCTTTTTGTGTCTTCTTGAATGGGCTAATAATGGGGTATAACCAAACTGTTCACGAAAGGTGCCTAATTATTTTCTAGCAAATTTCTTTTCTTTCTCCATTTGCTTTTTTAATCTTAAATCGTTGTACATAGTTAAACCAGTTCTATTAATAATAGTTATTATATCACCATATGTGATTATGAAAGTCAATAGTACCATTTGATTTTATTAATAATTCTTGTACTTTTTGGGTGAAGTAATATAGAAATCCGGCAATGAACTTTTCCTTCCAGTATGGCTGTTGGTAGTCATTTCTGATTATAATTTTAGTTAAAAATACATCTTTATACCAACGGAAATTAGATAATTGAAGACATTTTAAATTAATCAATAAATCACTGATTCTTTCCTTGAATTGAATAGGATCACCAACAAAGTATTTAGTTAATGCATATATTAAAGTATTTATAGCATCTTCTAATGGTAAACTATTTTTTGTTTTAATCACTTGCATGTTTTCATCATATTTATATGCAGTTAATATTTGTGTCCTTTGTTCATGTGAAATATAGTGATCCCACCAGCCTTTTAACTGGCTAGAAACCCTGTAACAATAATATGTGCTACTTGGTGATCAGTTTTTCTATTACTTTTATAGACATTAACAACCATAATTATTTATTGGAAATGGTTTAATATTTCATACTCAGATAATCCATCTATATTCCATTCATATAGTACATCTGGTGTGAAAGCAGATCTTACTATATGTTCTCTTTCTTCAAATTGCATATCCGGTAGAGTAGGCCTCGGATACCAATTACGAGTAATAGAAACATGATGTTTAGAATCTCTAGCTGAAAAAATATTAACATGATGTCCTCTAATTTTATTTATTTATAAATCTAAACTTTTAATTTGGTTTTCAATATTACTAATTTCAGAATCAGATAATACATGTGAGTCTGTCTTGCTTAGTACATTAATATGAGGTTGTTTTGAGGTAGATGCAGTATTACTAATAGTTAATTTTTCTAATTTATTAGAGATTTATTCTAATAAATCATTTTTGTTTTTAAAAAAATGGTTTTTAGATGAGATGAGATTTCATGGGGAACAAATAAAGGGGTTTCTTTTACTTTTTTAATAGTAGGATATATAGGAGATATTTAGGCTTCAATTCTTTCTAATTGTTTACTCATAGTTTTTAGATATAAATTGGTGTAATTGTTTTGTTGGATTATATTATCAATATTTTTATCAGTATTTTTACATTTTATGGTATTATTATGTTTTTTTATCGGTGAAGTCAATATTTGAGTATTTCTCTGATTGAACTTGATGGCTTCAAAATGGGGGTATTCTTCATAAACAATTAGATTATTTTCTTCTTTAATCCATTGGTTAGTAGCCTTGTTTATGGTAGACAATTGATTTGATTTATAAATCTCAAACCACGTAAAGAAAGGTATATTAATCTGTATTTTCTCTAAATAATCATAATATTTTTCTTGAATATAATCTCTTTCTATTTTTGTAAAACTTGAGAAAAATACTAATCTTTTGTGACTATTTTCTTCTTTCATATAATCTTTTTTGAGATATTCTTTGTTAATTTTAAATTCTTCGTTATTCAGGGTATATATTTGGGCATCATCTCCAACTACTTGTGAATATGTTGGAGAAGAAGGTTCATTTTCAGGATTATGAGAGGTAGATGCCTTATCTGGATGGTTAACAGTATATACTGGTATATGAATGATATTTCCGGGAATAATTCCCCGAATCTGTGTGTCAAGACTCTGGGATCTGGTGTCAAAAGATCTATTGTCAAAATTTTGTGATCTATCCTGAGAGATTGATATAAGAATAGATCTAGGTGTATGATAATTATAAGGTGCTGGAGAAGAATAATGTGATAAAGATCTTCTAAAAGGTTGAAAAGCTATTTGGACTGTTCCATCCGGTTTTTTTATCTATATAATCAAGATCATCTTTAGAATTATTTTCTACCTTAGGTAATGGAGTAATGTTCTCTAATTGCCATTCATTAGGGAGAGTAATTTGATTCCAATTAATTTGTTTAGGAATTTGTACACTAGAGTTTTATATACTAGATTGTAATAATAATGTATATCCTTTTGGACTGGGAAAAAATTCCTATTTAACAAGAAAGATTTACCATCCTTATGATCCGCCGTATTATGATTGTTATTATTATCAATATGCATTGAAAAAAATGTTCCTAAAACAAAATAAAAATTTACGTCATTTGTGGTTCCTTCATTTTGACAAGTTACAAGAAATCAACACACTCCCAAAATAGTTTTCACTATGGTGGGAATATTATGGACCCGAGCCTCATCTCCTTCATCTTCCTCTCCAAGATAGTGTTCGAATTTTCACTTCACAAGACAACAGCCCACCAACATTAAGTCATTGTTCACCACTTATTCTTTTATTCCTCAAAACAAAATTAAATTGGATCATGAAATGGGAATACGTTATCAAACCTCATCCCTCTCTCAAAACCATTATGTTTCTAGCCCACCAAGTTTCTATCAAATGGTGGGAAAAATACAATTATGAACATGTCTTAAAAATGTTTTCAAATATTACCAAAACCCCAGAAGTTCTAGTCTAATGGAGCAGATTGCAGATAGCGATGAAGAAGAAGAAGCACAACATCCAGCCAGATTATATCCATTACAGCAACCTGCATTATTACCAGCCCACCAGGCCTCCCCTTCTCAACAGGCCTCTCATTCTCAAGGTAACTCAGCCGCCTCTCATTCTCAAGATTACTCACCCTACCATCCAGTACATCTGATAGATTCCCAAAGCCCGTTCGATTTGAAATTAGCAAATTATGACCTTCAGATTATATGATTCCAGAAGATTATTACTTTCTCAATTAGTCAGCATGACAGATGGAAGTTATCAGGAATATTATCTCCTCAGAAGATTATTATACTATTCATGTCAAATTATTGTCGCTACCCAAAATTATTGTCCAGGAAAACGACAAATGACTTTGTACATACTGTTCTAGTTCACGTGTTAATATTGTTCATGTAATTACTGTTCTAGTGTTGGTTTGTTTCTAGCGTCGGCTGATACTGTTCATGCATTATTAGAATTACTGTTTTGTACTGTTTTGGTGTCTATATAAAGGAGTCTGTAAAGAAAGAAGGGCATTCAGAAACTCTCATCTGAAGCCTCTTCCTTTCTCGCCCAAATCACTCTAGTCCTCCTCACTCCTCACTCTCAAAATCCATCATTTGTAAATCTTCATTTCTTCATGTTTTTTGCTTCCAACTCTTCTGAGAATTAGTCTCCTTGTAAGTATTATGTCTTTAATAAAGTTGTCTTTGTATATTTTTTCTATATTATTTACTTCCTCATGCATATGGTCAGTTATACCACATGTTCTACCTGCTTTGATGCATATGACCGGTCTTACCGACTATTATTATTATTAAACTATTATTAGTATCTATTTATTATCTGGGATATATGCCTTTGGTATCAGAGCCAGGTTATATATATATATATAATATACTTATATAGTTATATATCTTTGTTAACTTATGTTATACTTAGATATATTTATATATACATATATACTACGATATATTATACTTATATGTACTATACTTATATATCTATAACTATCATATAATATACTTATATATAATACATACTTTATAAGAATATACTAGTATATATATAATATAATTAGATAATATACTCTTATATAATATACTTATAATACTTATAAATAGTACTGTATAATTATATAGTCTTGTACACTACTATATCCTTATATTCTACTATATATTTTGACTTATATATATATATTCTTAACTTATATATATTCTTAACATAAATATTATACTTATATATACCTATACTTTTATATATATAGTTATAAAATTAGATACATAATATACTTATATATATATTTTGTGCGTTCGAACAACATGTTATTACAGTTCGAACAATATAATTACGTGTTTGAATGGACATTTACGACGTTCAAACCTATAAAATATGTTGGCACCATTGATAAGCGGTGGCGGGATCAATTTCCGCCATATTACACTTTCAATTACTAGTTTGAACGTATATAATTGACGTTCGAAGTGTGTGAACTGAATTGATCTAGGCTGGAAATGTTTCCTGCTTGACTGTTTTCAGGTTCAAATGGTTTGTAAATTCCGTTCGAACAATAAAATAAGAAATAAGACGTTTAGAAGCACAACGTGCTAGACATTTGGGAGAGTTTTTTTTAGATACAGAGAGCGTGAGAAAGAGAGAGACCATGAGAAAGAGAGTGGTGGTGAAAGGAGGCTGATTCAACTATTTCTTTCTCTTCAATTTGGTAAATTCTTTTACTTTGATATTCTATTCCCATGGGGTTTTTTATTAAAAAACTCAAATTTATGTTCTCTTCAATTTAATGAGTTCTTTTCCCTTCTATTTTTGAACAAAAGATTAAGGTTAGAATGATATATTTGTATTTGGATGTGGAAATATACTTGAGTTTTTGAACAAATATGAAAATTTATTTGTGTTTGGATGTGGGAATATGAAAATATATTTGTGTTTGTGCAATATTTGTGAAATGTTTGTGAAATATGCATCTTATGAGATTGTGTTTATCCCATGAATGTGTTCTCTAAAATTGTGTTTTATCTCTGTTTCGTGTTTGGAATCTGGGTTGCAACCGTTCGAACACGATAACTTCTTGTTCGAACGTATTATCCTATTCGAACATAATTTGAACTGTTCGAACGGTTGTACTCCTGAGTTGTAATACTTAAACTCAAATTTAATACTTAAAAAATGATAATTAATTAAAAACTATAAGGTATAATTAAAAAAGAAGTAAAGTTAAATAATAATTAATACCTAAAAAATAAGAAACATAAGAATTATTAATACTTAAGTTTTGGCCGACGAGAGGATTGACTAACGATTGAGGAACTGATGTTGAACGCATTCCGGATAGGGGTGTCAAATTGTGTTAACGGGTCGTGTTAGTATCGTGTCAAGACATGTATATTAAACTATATGGGTCAACCCTAAACCGACCCATTAAGCATATCGTGTCGAAATCTCAAACCTTAACACGACCTATTAATATAACGAGTTGAATCATATTGTGTCAACCCATTTTGACCCGTTTATGTAAATGGGTTGAACATACCCGAAATTAACCCGTTTGACCTAGTTAAATTTAGCATAATTTTATATAAATGTTGTTAAAATCACAATATCTATTAAAAAAATATAAAACTAACTACAAGTCCAAAATTACAATCCAAACAATAAAAATATCGAAATTAAAATTCCAACAATTTTATTTTTAGGTATAAGGGTATAATTGTAACTTTAACTTTCTTAAGGGTCATAACGGCTCAAAACGGCTTGACTCGTTATCAACCCGTTAAGCAATCGTGTCTTAACGGGTCAACCCGTTTTGACCTAAACCCGTTAAGGCTAAACCCTAACTCACTTTTATCGGGTCGTATTCGTGTTGGGTTAACGGGTCGCGTCACATATTGCTATCCCTAATTCCGGAGATACAAAGGTTGATGTCATGCACACTATCAAAAGTTTAGTACTACAACAGAGGTGTGCCAAAATCCATTCCAAGCAATGCCACCAAACGAATGAGAGAAGATTTATTATATGTTTGAAGATCTTGCTTATCAGGTAATTCACTACTATCTTTTTTTAATAGTATATGATAGATGTATTAAACATATAAACATAATATTGTTTTTAGTAACGGAGTACTGTGATCAAAGCAAATTGATCAAATTTAACGATTCACCTTCATGCGGGTTCTTGATCTTTTTATCGTTTGTCTAAAAAAATAGTAAGTTATTCTTATCCCCGCTAAATATTAAAATATCATCTAACCCAATTGTATGCTAAAGCACATAAAAATCGTGATGGTGTCTGGACCAGTCCCGAAGCAGAGGCAAATTATGTAAGTTTAAATTTATTTAATTCTATTTTCTAATAATATTTTTATTAATTATACTAACTTTAATTTTTTTTGTTTGTAGGAAAATATGATATCTCTTAAGAAAACTGTTGCGGATCCATCAAATGAATCATCTGTCAACGATGCTCAGATCCTTTCTCAAGTTCTTGGATCATGTTTTGGATATTTGAGAGGCTTAGGATGTTGCGTGAAGCCATCCTCAACATCATCATCCTCTTCTCGAGCTAGATCGAATGACGACAAGACTAAGAAAAAAGAGTTGCCGATCCGATTAGATCAAGTAGCGGATCTTGAGGCGAGATTTGAAGACAACATGCAGAAGAGACTGGGGGCGGAGGTACCAAAAGCTATGTTTGAGCAGTTGGAGTCAATCATGTCCTAAAACTCTATGCCACCAACACAATCTTAAAATTTATTTTTCTTTAATTATCTTTCAATTATGATATTTCAAAACATTTGAACAATTGTGATGTTTGAATTACAATTTGTGTAATATTAGTATGGTATTTTTAATTAAATTATGTTCGTTATGATTAGTACCGTTCGAATGGTAACTAACCAGTTCGGACAGTAAATTACAATTTACAAATCCATTTGAATAAAAACAGACTCATTCGAACAAAAACTAACGCATTCGAACGACAACTGAGAAATATAGTCCATACGTCTGTTCGAACAATAAAATATTTGTTCAAACAACATTAATATACAAAACCCTGTTCGAACGGAAAAAATTTCAAAAATAAACAGTCTGTTCGAATGAACATCATTTATGTTTAAACACAAGTCATTTGAAAAATTTATTAGTTCGAACGCATCAAATCTGTTCGAACACCCTGTCCGTTCAAACAGGATCAAATATGGTAATTTGTTCGAATAAAAATTTCTTATAGTTCGAACATTAAGTGTCAGTTCGAACTGATAGGATTCCATTCGAACATATTTTTGAGACGAAAAGTTTTCATCTTTAAAAAAAAAAAGACCTGTTCGAACAGGTTCGACTGGTTCCGTCCAATTTCATCCTTAAAAATCATTTCATCTCCAAAAACATTTTTGGATGAAAATTGGGTTTTTTGAGATAATTTTTTGTCTCAAAAAACCCAATCTCTTGTAGTGTTTGGACAGAAAAAGAGTCCTAAAAAGTATTCGAGCATATTATCTTATCATTCAAACGATAGAGAAAATTAGCCAAGGCCCCCCAAAAGTTTTTGAAAATTCAAATTATCTCCTAGCTAGATTTTATTCATAATTCTATAAATATAGAAAATGGCACTCCAAAAATTTATAATTCCCATATACTCTCCGAAATTTCATTATTCATAGAAGTGCCTATCTCCAATTTGTTTCCTATATATACCTCAAAATTTTTGTATAATTTCAATATATTATCTACTTTTAAGAATGTGGCCCCACAAAAATTAAGTTAAAACTAAGTTTAAGAGAAATAATAAACTTATTAATACGGATGCCCAATTTTTTTATTATACAATATTATAATTTTAGGCTTCTTAATATGAAATTCAAAGTGAAAATACAAGAAAAATCAATTAAAGTTGATGATCAATATGAAAAATACTTCATTGAGCAATAAAAGATTTATTTAAGATGTCAATTATAGTATTATATGTTTAATGTGACACAAATATATATATATATATATATATATATATATATATTACATGAAACTTTTTAAATAGCTTACATATTAGAATGAAATATGACCTTCTAAAAGATCACTAGATACTTTCTAAATATTTCAATTCAAAAATAATAATGGATGAATATAATTTCATGAAATATTTTCGTTAGAAATTTGAAACATATATTAAACTGTGTTTTTAGAATTTTATTTCTACGTATATGTAGAAATTATCGATATTTAATTTTATATATAGTTATGCTTTTAGAATAATTCTATTTGAAGGTTTTTACACCACACACCATCCAGGTGGTATAATTTGATTTAGAAGATAAATTTTAAAATTTGAATCTTATAAATCAAATTATACCATGTGCATAGTATGTGATATAAATGCCTTCAAATAACACTACTCTTTTTGTTTTACATAAACGTGTCACAATGTAAAAAATTGGCCCTCCCTCTGAACAATTGTTGGCTCCACCACTGAGAATATCAAATGCCAGCCACGTTCAGATATCAAATAATTACCTGAACCGAACCGACCACAATCGAAAAACAGAAATTTTTGTTTTTGATCAGTTTTGCTCTCGAGTCGATCATTTGAGCTCGGAATGGGTCAGAAGCTTCATTTTTCAAATCAAATTATATCTCGTTAATGGTGTGTAGTGTAAAAACTTTCAAATATAATTATTCATCAATATAATTCCTACATGTATACTTCAATAAGTAAAATATTTATTGTTCAAGTTTTTTTTAATATGTACAAACTGTAAAATAGCCATGTAAAATTTAACTAAGTAAACTTAAATATATTTTTTTAATCTCATACTTAATTAGAATACGAGGTTAATACGGATACTCGCAACAGGTAATGAGGTCCGACCTCGGGGGGAGCCACACTAAGATGCAATTAATGCATTCGATTCCCTGGGGGGACCAGATCCCACCTGGTCCCATTCATTAATGCACCAAGACGGGGAAACCAGGAAAAACTGCTAATCGAGGCCCTCTTTAGCAAATCCTTTCTAATCCCTTTTTCCCACACATTTCCAACGCATTCCCCTCGTGGCCCTCAGGCCTTGCCAGGCAGTATGGGCCCAGCCCATCAAACCCAAATCCCCATTTCAGTACCCCGCGAATTTCCTATGCATTGGTGCGGGGGAAATTTAAAATTTCCAACACTTCTCGACACTTTGTTTACTCTAGTGAACTTCCCGAATGACCTTACGCTTTTCCTTGCCTCGGGAATATGTGCAATTGTCGCTTCGCATTGTACAGTCACACTTCTTGCTAGGGTTCCTCAACTGTCACCTCTCATCCTATTAACTCTCCCCTCTGATTACCATTGTGAGCCCCATTTGACGTCTATGTGTACTCCCTCTGTCTATCAATCTCGTCCACCATCCCGCCACTCACACCGGCCCTCCTTTCGAGACGTCGACCATGGCTTCGTAAGGCTTTTCCCATAGCAAGCACCTCTCCTACAATGGGTCCGCTTGGACGTCCACCATGGATGCCCTTTAGGAACCATACTAGATCCTAGAGTCCGTGACCTTGGAGCTTCTCGAGGCCAGGCACGCCGACATTGATTCAGCGGGCAACTCAGAGAGGGTGTCTTTGTACACAGGAGCTTTCTCCCACAAACCCAGGCTTCCTTTTTTGCCACCCAACACGCGATGTTCTGGGCTTCCTGGGTTTGGCTCCGTCGTAATTGTACCCCTTCACTTGGAGGACCTTCCTGGTGTGTTGCATGGCGTGGCACATGGTTCTAGAACCCCTGGGGGAGGAGTTCCTAGATCTAACCATGCGGGAGTTCCTATTCACCCACATGGACCGGACACTGGGGGGAACGTGTGTAGCTTTAAAGCCTGGACAAATTCAAGCTCGTCCATCTTGAGCTGCATTTTTCTAACGCCAAGGGATGGTAGAGTAAATTCTTCTTTGTGTCTGGAGACAGATGGGAATTCCCCCCTTGGGAGGTTGCAGCCCGCAAGTTCTCAATCTGATGCAATTGGGGAGTTGTTCCCAATGACAAAAGGATCAAGTTCTATTTGTTCGACTGGGAGGGACCACATCCAGCTGGTGTACGTATGGGTCCAGGAACACAAGGAGGAGGTGTGGTTCGATGCCCTCCTTACTTTCTCCAGACATTGGGGGAGTCGGGCTCCAAAGCCCCTCAGTGTTCAGGGACCGCTGGGTGTTCGACTTCAGAGCTCCTAAAGGTTTGTCTCACCGCAACTCGGTTGTATGTAGCGAGGGCAGATCTTCATCCTTGTCAAGGGCGTCATATGATCGTAGCATTTCCTCCACTGCTGAAGTCGATGTGAGGTCTCGGTCGACCGGCACTACGGGGGTGACCAGGGGCTGAAGTCGGCCAAAGTGGGTGGGGGAGAAGGGCCTAGGCCGTCACGGGCGTCGTCGTCCAATCCCACCATGTCATCAGCAAGGGATGCTAGGGCTAAGGGGGTCCGAGCGATTACTAACCAATTGAACAACCTATTTTCCTCGGTGTGTTTCGCTTTCTCCTTCTCTTACTGCTTGGCTTTCGGGAATTAACTTCCTATCAAATTTTCTATCAACATGTCACAACCCCGCCCCGGGAAGGGCGGGGTCGAGACGTACGGTGTCTGTCCTTTACTTTTTTTTTTTTTTTTAGTAATATGCGATTAGCATGAACATAACACGTGTACTCTAAATTTCTAATTTAATAAAGGGAATACTTGATAGACATTGTTTTCAACATTCACCCATAAGAGACTCTCAGAGTCCATCCCCACATAAAACGTCTATACATAAACATAACCCATCATTCATATAAGGTCGAATAGAATGTTCGACCATAAACATAGCCCATCATCCATAAACATAAATATTCTAGTTAGGGAAGATACCAAGCGTCTACCTCTCCCTCTGCAGTAATGCCTTGCTCCCCAACTATTTCATCATTACCTAGATGTTTAAAACTTTTAAAACAAGAGTGAGTCGAATACTCAGTAAGTAGTACACCATGCAATGAACATACTATGCATCTATTCTTTTCTTTTGAAAACATGCATACACAAACATTTTGCTAATTCTTAACAATGCTTTCATGCATAACAGTTTGAGGGATAAGCCATACTTTATTGCATAAACATTTAAGAAATAACTATGTTTTCATGTATAAACATTTTAAGAAATAACCATGCTTTCATGTTTCACTTTCTTTGGCTGGTACACACTATTACGCCCCTGTGTTGGGGTTAGCGGTTTTCCTTTGGACCTGGATTCCGCCCATGCCCATAGGTTGGGAATCCCTTTCAGTCAAGGGGCAACATTGGGTGAATACCAATACTACTTACCCGACATTGCAATCTGTCCATTCCTTTGGTACCATTTTCATTCATATAACCGTTACGTATTTTCATACAATAAGACATTCATTCATTCAATCCTTTCTTTCATTCATTGCGGTCCTTTCATTCCCTTTTCATTTAACAGTTCATTCATGGAAAACGTCATTTAATAGCATGAACTTAAACATCATCTTTTCATTTGACAGTGCATTCATGAAAAAAAAACATCACTTTAAAAGCATGAGCTTAAACGTCATTTTTCATGGTACCCATAAAGCGTCAGTTCATAGGGACAATTTCACATCAGTTCGTAGGGACATCTTAAAATATTTTATTCGCATCATTTAAAGTATCAGTTCATATGGACATTTTAAAACACTTTCTTCGCGTCATTGAAAGCATCGCTTAAAGCATAAGGCATGAGATGTTCCTTTCTTTTCCTTTGCAATCAAAACATTTTCATCATCTTTCTTACTCCGATGCACAAACATTTTTATGAAAAATATACATTTTCATGCTACACTACATATAGGAATAATCAATAAGTTTATTGAGAGAGCATGTATGGAAATCTCATGACTTAGAACCTACGTGCATGCATTACCTTATACACATACACACAATTATAATCGATAAGGTGTTTAACATGGGCTATTAAGAAAGGTCTTGTACATACTATATACATTTACTCTTTCTTTAGAAGAACATTTGAAAAGAGAGAGAGACATTCTTTCATAAAGAGAACTTTGGTGTAAGAAGCATGGTCATAACTACTTACCTCTATGCTCCTCGATACTTCTATCATCAATATAGGTCATATTCCAATAAATAGCATAAGCGTGTTACTACTCATACAATATTCTTTAACCCTCCCTTTAAAAGAGAAAGTCACGATATTACCCATTAAGCAACTTTAAAACCTTTAAACATCCAAACTTATGATTTACCCACTTAATATCTTTTTAAAAAGCAATATATAAAATTATAAAACTAAACAAAACCTTTAAACCAAACCTCTAGCATCCTAAAAATAGATTACCAATCAAACCTCAACACAAGGCACATATACCAACATATATAATTTAAAATCATTTTAATCATTACCTATGATTAAACCAAGTTTAATAACAACATAGCATTTTTTAAATATAGGAAAATACATAGTAAAACAACTATAATACCATTCGGTTTGGGCCAAAATAGCTCATACATATTTATTTACAATATAGGAATTTAACTACACCAAAATACATGTTAAAACAACTTAGTTGGCTTCCAAAATCACATTAAAAACAAATAAGTGAAATTAGAATTTTACCTTAGGCTCTTAGCCCTTTCAAGAGGCAAGATAGAAGACCAAAATAGTGGTATAACCGTGTGGATGAAGAGCCGAAATGATAGAACTGTTTTAACCCCAAAACCGAAAAATTATGGATAAGAAAAATGGTGAAACTCGAAACCCACATGTAAATCATACTAGGGAATAAACCAAAAGTTTATTACCTTCAATATTTCACCATTTAGAAGATGAAATCAAGTTTTAGTTCCAAGTTTTGAGGGAAAACCGAAAATGAATATGAAGGGAGTGTTCTCGTACGGTTTGAAGAGGATGAGAGAAAAAATATTTTTCTTCTTCCCTTGCTATGGAGTCATAAGCTTGAAGATAATGAGAGGAGTTTGGTTTCTTGAAGAACAAAAGAGAGGAGAAGAAGAGAAGATCGGCTTTAACTTGGAGGAGAAGGTGAAACTTTTTCTTTCTTTTCCTAAGTGTAGCTGACGGGTTAAGGCGACTAAAGGGAATTAATTTTAACTTTTCCCCTTTTTGTGTTGTTTTGACCGATGGGGGCAAGGAGAAAGTGAATTCAATAGCTTCCTTAGGAAGCTTATGGGTGCAAAGAGCTTAATGGCTTGCCTTAGAAGCCTACGGGTGAAAACGGATAAATAGTTTAATTGCTTTAGTCAAAGCTTATCACATAAGCTTGGGAGATGAATGGTGGAGATCTATCCACCTCAATGATACTTTTCACCTACCAATTTAATGGTAGAGAATAATTGGACCTTTTCTTAAATAGATAAAAATTAGAGGACTAAAGAGAAAATATTTAAAAATTAATAAATTAATAAAATGACGTAAGGACCTACGTAGTAGGAGTTGGGTATTACATGACAGGCCATCGAGTTGCTAGCAGGCTGGGTTATGGACGAGTGAACCGAGGTGGAGAACAAGGCCGAGGCTTTGCACACACTCAATGGGCACGCATACAACAAGATGTCCCACCTTAGGGTGGCATTAGAACTTGCCGAGAAGGTCTACGACGAGATTGTAGATGAGAACAAGCTCTTCAGACATCTCGCCAGAGGCCAACGCGAGGTTGAGGCTGCCCTCTGGGTCATGAAAAAGACCATGAGGTAGGAAATCTCTCGTCTCGAATCCGTCGGGAGCTCCTAGAAGGCAAAGAAGTTGTCGGGCCTCAACATTCTAAGTTGTTGAAATCCCACAAATGGCTCGAGGAGGAGCTACAGTCTCGGGATAAGAAGGTGGCGAGGCTGAATGTCGAGCTTGCTGAAGCCAACAAGAAACTTGATCAGCTCACTCCCCAACTTGCAGCGGCTAAGCCCTTTTGCAACCAAGCATGGAGCTATGGGTATTCTCAAGGGTTGCAGAAGCTAAAAAAGTACTGGATAGTGAACCCTATTGTCGTCCAGCTGAACCACCATGTGGTACCTATGAGAGAGAAGAGAATAGATGGCTAGAGCAGGGAATCCTCAGATGCCAAAGTCAGTTTTCTCCTGGGAGTCTGAAATCTTGAGAGCTTTTAAAACCATGAGAGACAATCTTACTCGTTAAGTATCATCCTTTTCGAGACACTATTCCGCTTCCCTTCCATCCCCATTCCCTGTAAAGCCAGTCCGACATGGTCGTCACCTTTCTTACTGTGGCGGCAGGACGCAACATTTAATGTGGCCACCTACAGTAGGTACCGAAGTCCGACCTTGGGGGGAGCCACTCTCAAATGCATTTAATGCACCTGTTTCCCCCCAGAGACCAGATCCCACGCGGTCCCAGTCTCATTAATGTGCCGGGTCGGGGAAACTGGGACAAACCACTAGTCGAGGCCCTCTGCAGTAGATCCCATATGGGGCCCTTCTCCGGCACCATTCCAATCTATTGCCCTCGTGGCTTGTAGGCCCTGCCAGGCAGTATGGGTCCAGCCCATTGCAGCCAAATCCCCATTCCACCTATGATTTAAAATGTACATACTATTAACATTATTACAAATTTAGACTTAAACATGACTTAATTTATGATTTTATGGACAATTATTTGGAAAAACATTAAACAAAGAAAATATAACTTCAGCCTACACTAGAAACGATGACGATATTACAATGAATATGCACTCTAAACAGTGTCGTTTCACAAGAGTGCACGTATGCATTCTAAAAGGCGTTGTTTCACAAGGGGTATATATTCGATACTCTTGTGAAACAGCATTGTTTAGAGGCCGTCATACTCACTCTGCTGGTGCTAAATTATTCCTATGTACAGAGAGTATTTGAAAAGGAAAATGATTTACACAATATTTTTCACAATATTTTACATAATTATATTTTAAATGAGAGGTATTTTTATAAAATATCTTATAAAAATAATATCATTTTATAAAAATACCATCATCTTACAACATTATTGTTAAATATATTTTGAAAATGTGTTGTGTCTGCATTATTACCTATTAAAATTTTGAAGTATCCTAACGTTGTATTCTCTGAGATCGAGGCACTCAAGTTCCCTAGGGTGAGATATCTTATTTTGGTTAAGGACACAAGCAAATATTTTAGGGAAATTCTTATCCCACTTAGGAAAGCCACCGAGAAAGGTATCGATGGTGGTTTTATTTTTCGCTTAATGGTTAAGAAAATACTTTTTAATGAGTTTGTGATTTTTTTAAATAGCGATTTAAAAAATGCTTGAAAAAACACAAAAAAAAAAATACATTTTAATCTTCTCGGTAGAAAATCTCGGGATCACCTCTCGGTGGCCCTAGGCTCCTAGCAGTCCCTAATATTTTATAGTGATGATGTGATCCTTAGGTTGGTGATCATTTTATATGGTGGTGAGTTAGTCACTAAGGAAATTGAATAGTCGTGGTTCATGTGAAAAATCTTGGAATGACTGAAAGAGGTTTATGGAAAGGATTTTGGATTGAAATGGATTAATTAATTATATATTTCATTATTTTATGAAAGTGGCTTTTTGTGACTTGTAATATACAGTAAATAATTACATTACGTTTTGGCTTCTCATCACACCAAATATGGGAATTATTTTGATGCATTGCCATAAATATAATATGGAAAAGTCTTATTGCAAGCGATTTTGTGCACCAAACCGAGCACCAATATTAAATGTAAGATATTCATTTAATGAAACGGTGTGAATTGAAGAAGGAAATAATTTTCTTGAGATAGAAGACCTTCTTCTTCTCTCAAAATTTTTTTTCTTTTAATTTTTTTTTCTAAAAAAAGTTATATGAGTGTTGGTACGCGGTTTGGTGCACCAAACTTGCACCAAACTGCTTGTACCTAGCAAGCCTCATATAATATATACACCTCTCATAACCTAGTAAGGATTGGACTGATTCTTACTGAGTTATTGAACTGATCATTTCGTTGTTACCATATCAGATGGCATTCGATATTATAAAGATTAATGACAAAATTGATTTTAAGAAAAAAGTGATGGTGATAAAAACCTCAAAAGAGTTATAGTAGATTTGCTGCACTAGGAAAAATCATGTGTTGTAGAAAAAAATATTAAATATACATTGATTTTATTTGATAAATGAGCTACAGGAGAGCAAAGGTAACATCTGACCGTTGTAAACTGTCTAGCTTATTTTCACAACACATCTCATCTCATTTCATCTAATCATTACAACTTTTTCAACTTTCTACACAAAATAAAAGAAACAATTCAACTTTTTTAAATCTCAAAACAATAATAATATTAAAAAATATATTCTAACAATATTTTATTTAATTTTCAACTTTTATGTCAAATCATCTCATCTACAAAAATAAATGAGACTGTAATTTTACGGAAACAAGGTTGTAATTATTTGTTTGCAGTAATATTTTTATGATTAATATTAGATGAAATTGAGTTCTAGCATCCTTTATTTGGAAGTTCCACTATAATGCATGCTATTTTATTACATGGTGTTAACTGGCCTAAGAAAAGATTGTCTACCACTTGAAGAACTTTATTCAATGAGAATGTTAGTATGTTTTTATAACCCTGTCAACTAGGGTTCGTTTGGGGTCATTGCAACATCAATTTGTACAGGGCTAATATATGAAACTACAACATAAAGCATATTTTGTGATGGCTAAAAACCATCACAAAAAAGAAATAAACCTTCACAGAAGAATTTTTGTGACAGTTTCAAACCGTCGATGTACCGACACAACAAAGGCATCAAGAAATATATTTTGTGAAGGTTTTCAACCGTCACAAAAAAATTTTGTGACGGTTGATAGTCTGTCACTCATTCATTCATACAAACGTGATGATAATTTGTGACAATCGGCTTCCATCAAGAAAAGTATGTTCGAATGTCTACCCAACTGACTACATTCGAACATTAATTTTTCTAACGTTTGGTTATATTAGTTCGGATGGTTAATAAATACTTTCGCATGTAGTCTTCATTCAAACGTTTGAAATCTGACGTTAGAATTTTATATTCAAGCGTAGGTTACCAATAGTTTGAACGTAAATAGATATATGTTCGAATGGTTAGAATGATACGTTCGGACATATTTTTTGTTCGAACGTCTTAAATTTGATGTGACAATTTTATATTTGAACGTTAGTTGTCAGTAGTTCGAACGTGAAGAGATATACGTTTGGACAGTTATAAGTATAAATTCGCATGTATGCTTTGTTGAACGTTTTAAATATAATGTTCCAATGATACAGTAATTTCAGTTCGAACGTCTATTTACCATTAGTTCAGATGTGAAGGGGTATACATTCCGATGTCCATCGATACGTTTGCAAGTTCATAATTTATATGTTCAAACGTTATATTGCACGTATGAGCATTTGCTTCGCATATATCCTCTTTTATGTTCAGACGTTGTTTCAAACGTGAAGATACGTTCGAACGTTTTAGATTTACATTTGAATGTAAAGTGAATCAGAATTAATAAAATGACAGAATTAAATATCAGACTAATTAAGTTTAAATTGTATCACACACAAATAAAAAATAATGTCTAAAAATGTTTGAGAGAGTACAAGATAAAATAAACATTCCAATAAAACATCTTGTAGTTTCAAACGTAGATTGAAGTTCATTTCTTCTTCTTTCCTCGGCCACCGCAATCCTACTGCAGTGACATAACACGTTCCATCTGGACCAACATCTCCCGTTGTATCTATTCTTGGATTGTAGCGCATATTCTTTCCCCTTGGTCTCTTTGCTGGTCCAGCAGACAGGTCTTTAAATCTGACTATCGACACAGGAGGTCCTCCATCTCTTGTTGTCTTAACTTCATTTGCTCAATTTCTTGGCGCAGCGTCCAAATCTTTGCTAAAATTATTCGCTTCTAACCCGAGGCTATGGAGGATGAGTCGACACACTTGAAGGCACTTCCAAGTCCTCTAACCAAACCGGACTTCGTCCCAAGAACCTGGCTAAAAATGTCAATGTCACTGGGAGAAGATTCCTCAGAGGCAAACTACAACTCAATTTTTCTCCTACAAGAATTAAGAAAGCTATAATAATTAACAAAAAAAAATTAAAAATATTAGAAAAACATGCAAAACAAATCATATATACAATGGCATAACTCTTTCAAAACTGAATTTAGCTTATGTAATTCTCTCTGGCTACAAGATCAGTCCACTCACAATTGACATCGGTATGGGTCGTAGCATAAACATGAATGAGAAAAAAAAAATAATGATCGTCTCGTTTCTATTGAAGCCAAATTAATAAGATTAAATAATGTTCAAACTTCATTAAAGAATACCTTGAAAAGATATATACATATATATATGTATACATATATACATATATATATGTATATATATATATATTAACTAATTGCAATTTCTATGCAAGACGTTGAAATGATCTTGAACTTGTGGGATGTTGCATTGTCAAAGACGATCTATTTTGTGCATTAATAGAACTTAAGTACTTCATTAAATAACCTATGAAACCATGACATAATTTAAATATGTTATAGGACAAAATGCAATTATCTAATAATCTGGTCTTGCGAAAAGGTCACAACACTTCTTGCAATTATCTAAATGCATTAGCTAAAAATGTGTCTAAACAGCCTCTTCCAACATCTTAAGTCTCTTGAAGTGTTCATGGCATCTACCCTTTTGACATCGAATAATGTAGCCATCAACTCTTACCTCCTCTTTGTGATCGAAATTTAACTCGAATACATCTTAATAAGTGAATAATTAATGTTTTGGTGCATACAAACATTAACATCACATCATAAATAATAAATTAAAATTTTTTCACAAAACTTAGTATATAAACTACTCGCCAGTACATGACTCCGAATGAGATCCTTAACCTCAGATGGAATATCTTGCCAAGATCACATGTAAAAGGGTGCATAAGTTCTAACTAGTGGTCCGACATGGGAGGAAAGCCACACGCCACTATCTTCAACAACTCCAATCGATTCATTGGGATATTACCTTTGATTTTTCCATGCTGTCTCATTTTTTCCAATCCAAGGCCATGTGTTAAGCCTCGCCTACGACATAGCAAGGAATCAACTAAAATAGATAAACTATTAAACATCTAACAATTCTCCCTAAGTAGTATATAAATAATAAATTCTTAGTAACAATGTACTTACTATCAAGTGTTGACTTCTATGTCTATGGTGTCTCTTTGCTAAATTTGTTCACAGAGAAGGAAATGAAGTGGCTCATCGTCTTGCACAGATGGTTGTAGCAAAACAGGGTTTTCACTATTGGATAGAAGAGGTTCCTCAGTTGGCATGCCGTCTTAATTGGAAATTCAAAACCAAACCGTCGCTATGCCGCCGTCCAACTCCTCAAACGTCACAGTCAAACGCCACCACAATCCTAACGACAAGGTTAGTGCCCCTCTCCTGTGGTTTTTATACTATTTTGGCCTGATTTTAAGTGGGTTTCAGTTCAAACCAAAACCCATAAACTTCAATCACATTTGTGAATTTCCCGGCTACCATGGCCAACCCCTCGCCAAATGGCAACCGTAGGAAGGTTATACTTTGTGTATACTTCATATCTAAAGTGGTTATTTCCACAATAGTGTTGTGGTTGGTGAAATCGGAGATGGTTGAGTCGACTCAACCATCTTTGAAACCCCCCCTCCCCCCCCCCCCCCGGTTTATACGTTCAAATGTATAACCATACGTTCGAATGTATGTATCTTAAGATGAACATTCGAACGTAGATAATGTTACATTCGCACATTCCATCCACATGCGAACTTTAAAATCATTGTCGTTCGAAAGGTTAAAGTGCATTCGAACATAGATATTTCTCGAACTATACGTTGAAGTTTAGCCCAAACATTACATTTGGTTGCTCTGGCATAACAATGATGTGTGAACATAATTCTTCAAATAAAAGACATTGTTCAAACTATAACACTATTAACGTTCGGATGTTTTGTGTTACATTAGGACGTTATTTTTCACATTCACATATAATCTTGAAATTTGAACGTTAGTGTGTCATGTTGAAACATGTGTGTCTACGTTTGAATGTATACTTATACGTTCGAGCTTTAAAATAACATAGTTCGAACATACGTTTGAACGTGTTTAGAATGGAATGAGCTCAATCATTTATTTCTTATTTCTGTTTCTACAAGATATGTCTCATCAGTTCACAACAAGGAAACGAGGTTAGGAAGGAACTGGCAAATACTCACACTATATCTATATGAGGTGTTCAATTCGAGGTATTGGTGGACGTCTTCGCGACCTACTCAAGATCTCTCAAGTTTGAGTCATCCCTTACATTGGATCAGGCCGAGAACGCACCGAACGTTGGGATATTTGGATCATCTGCTGGCCTTACTGAGATCGATCTGACGGATGGCTATGGAACTCAGCCTCAGGATGATGACTGCGACGAGTACTTCTTCACTCTCACGGTGAGATACCGCACCTCGTTCGAGACAAAGAACTCCTTCCACTAGAGCATGTCGCTACCATTTTTTTGGATGTTGCAACTCATAGTTGCAACAAACATAGATCCTGTTACACATAAGGCCACCTTCAATCAAACTTGTGTGCAAATCCTTCTACGCTTGGCAGGTGGAGACCTTATTGACTTGCCATTGAGGATAATTGTGAGGATCCCTCATGAGGCCAGCTTCATCTCCATAGACAACCTTTTATATAGGGTGATCATTACTCAATTGCTATTGCAAATGAAAGTGGCACCCCAAGCTAAGGAGTGGTTGGCAGAGCAAATGAGCCCATTCAACATGACCTCACATCAGCGGAGCCATAGATAGGCGAAGGGGCATGCTCTGCGTGAGGCTGAGCCTCCACTAGATCTTGTGTCACCGGCCCAAACTAGGCCTAGTCTTGCTCCCCGCAATGGGAGTACTGGTGGGGAGATGATGGGTGGATCTACAAGGGATGTGCACCCTACTTTGATTGATGCGATTGCATCGGATATTACTGCACACATAGACCGACATATTAGGTCTCTTCGGGCATCAGTAGAGGATACTATGTCTTCAATTGGTCATTGTTTAGATATTGTAAATGAAAAGGTCAACACATTGTCAGAAAAGTTTCATACAAATTTAAACAACATGTACCTGTAGCTCTGAGATCCATTTTTAATTTTGTATTTACCATTTCATGTCTTTTTTTATTATCTTTATGTAAAGAACAATATCAGTTAATATGTATTTTAATTCTGAGATCCATTTTATGTATTTCGATTTTCAACAATTTTTAAATTTACAATTTCCTGTTTAATAGTATATTATTTCTTTCGATCTGGATATTTAAATTTGCAAATTTAGATTCCAATCTATAAATGTTCGAACATTACGTAGATACGTTCAAACATTAGTGCATCACACAATAAGAGAGACATGTATTCCATCAATTCACAATGTTTTCTATTCATTTTTTCCCATATAGCTTTCATACTTTTTGCCCCTCAACTGAATGGCTAACAATACCAAGAGAGCGGGATCTTTGATCGTATAATCACGGGTTCAGTTTTGAATTCAGACAACTCTTAACTTTTAATGCATGAGAATTTATATATATATATTGTTATATGGTCAATTTTTTGTAAGAGGATCTTAGATATTGATGCAATTAGTCTTTGATGCTAATTGTACATTCACACAATTAGTCTTTGATGGTTTACTATACCATCCTCACAATTCTAGATTAATCATGGCAGTATAGTAAAACAATTTTGAACTTATTTTTTTAATAATATGTTTTCTTTGGCTTTTTTAAGTTGGACGCTTCAAAAAAGATTCTTCCTGAATCTATGTTAGAAAATGCCAAGGAGGTTGCACAAGGCCCTCCTCCACTCCCACCCAATGTGTTGTGAAATACTATGCAAAGTACACACACCAACGATGACAAATAAAGTAAAAGCAACACAATCAAGAACACGATATAGTATTTACGTGGTTCGGCAAATTGCCTACATCCACAGGAGCTGCAGAAATCTTATTAACCAGAGGAGATTACAATCACTCAATCTCAACTCACACTCTCTAGGGTTTTTTGCTCTCTCACACAATATGCACTCACAAGACAATTGTTATCTCGCAAAATATGCTTAAGGCCATCAAACACAAGTCTAATATGATATATATATAGTGAGTAGCGCTGGAAATCCTAATATGGCAAAAATTGTGTACTTCGCTCGAGCGGAGTGTCGAGCGCAACTCGAGCGAACAGTCAAATGAACATTGGCTAAAGCGGAGTGTCAAGCGAACACTAGGGTTTGTGTCTCACTCGAGCGGAGTGTCGAGCGAGACTCGAGCGAACTCTCTCTGACTTGCCTTCGCTTGAGCGGTCTGTCGAGCGAACCTTGGCTCGAGCCAACAGTCAAGCCAACTTCAGCAAATACATTTTTCAGCTCCAAAACCAGTCTCCGCATATACCCCAACAATCTCCCACTTTGAGACTGGGTCTCCACATGCCAGCCACTGTTTCCAGCCAAGCCATATCATCTCTGCAGCTCATAGCTCCCGTCTTCAAGTTAGAAGACACACTGAAGTCAAGCCCAACTTCAGTCTTCCACATACATCGCCCTTAGTCAGCACACCCACAGGGCGACTCACAACTCCCACTACACCAGGAGTATCCGGTCTTAAACCGATCTTGGCAACCTTAGCCAACACTCCCAGACTTTCATGAGGAACGACAAAGTTGACTCCCTTTGGCTTCCTCAAATGTTTTGCGCGATCAAGCTTGTCTTTTTGCACTCTTGTATTTCCCTGCACATCATTGGATCCCGATGTCAAATACAAAGAATTAGATCTCTTACCATGCACTAAGACCAGCGCACCCTTAGTGATC
The DNA here is from genome assembly GCA_022457165.1 of Juglans mandshurica. NCBI lineage: Eukaryota > Viridiplantae > Streptophyta > Magnoliopsida > Fagales > Juglandaceae > Juglans > Juglans mandshurica. The sequence goes on from CM039627.1 coordinate 28,129,204, forward strand.
TTCCAAGCTTCTCTAGAGAACGCTACTGCAAAACTACTGTCATCAAGCTGTCCTACAGAGATCAGGTTTTTCTTCAAATTGGAACATGTCTGACTTGCTGTAAAGTCCACACGCTCCTGTTTGGAAGTGTGATGTGCACATCACCCACTCCCACTACATCCAATGCCTCTCCATCAGCCATATAGATCTTCCCAAAATCACCAGCAACATAATTCTGCATGATTTCTCGATGTGAAGTGCTATGGAACGAAGACCCTGAATCCAACACCCAATCATCAATCGGACTGTGCACTGTAAGATGTAAGGCATCATGAATTTCTTCTGCCACTACATTCACAGCATCATCATCAGAACTTTCTTGATTCCTGCAGTTTCTCTTGATGTGGCCTGGCTTGCTACAACTCCATCACGTGATCTGCTGCCCAGATCTCATCTTGCTATTTCCCCTACTCTTGGAGCTTGACCTGCCATGTCCTCTGCCTCTATTATCAACAATCTGGGCAGATCCTGAACCCGAAGACTCACCTATGTCTCTCCTACGTACCTCTTCAGCAAGCACCATGTCACGTATGTCATCGTAGTTCAGTTTTGCCTTGCCGGCTGAACTACTCACAACCATCCTCATGGCCTCCCAACTATTTGGCAACGATGCCAACAGAATCAATGCTCTGATCTCATCATCAAACTCAATCTCTACAGAGGATAGTTGATTTGTGATCGTATTGAATTCATTCAAGTGTTGGGCTACAGACATACCTTTAGACATCTTCAGATTGAACAATTTCTTCATCAAGTGCACCTTATTGTTCACAGACGACTTTTCATACATACCTGATAAAGTCGCCATGAGATCCACCGTGGTTCTCTCCTTACTGACATTGTGTGCCACTGTTCTTGACAAAGTCAGCTGAACAAGACCTAGAACCTGTCGATCTAACAGTGTCCATTCAGCATCAGCCATGCTCTCCGGCTTCTTTCCCAACAGTGGAAGGTGGAGCCTCTTCCCATAGAGATAATCCTCAATCTGCATCTTCCAATACCCAAAATCAGTGCCGTCAAACTTCTCGATCCCGGGTGCGTTTACTTTATCTCCAGCCATCATTCTCTTACAGATCCGACCTTGGCTCTTGATACCAGTTGTTGTGAAATACTATGCAATGTACACACATCAATGATGAAAAATAAAGTAAAAGCAACACAATCAAGAACACGCCACAGTATTTACGTGGTTCGGCAAATTGCCTACATCCACAGGAGCTGCAAAAATTTTATTAACCAGAAGAGATTACAATCACTCAATCTCAACTCACACTCTCTAGGGCTTTTTGCTCTCTCATACAATATGCACTCACAAGACAATTGTTCTTTATCAAAATATGCTTAAGGCCGTCCAACACAAGTCTAATATGACATATATATATATAGTGAGTGGCGCTGGAAACCCTAATTTGGGAAAAACTGCGTACTTCGCTCAAGCGGAGTGTCGAGCGCGACTCGAGCGAACAGCCAAATGAACATTGGCTCGAGCGGAGTGTCAAGCGAACACTAGGGTTTGTGTCTCGCTCGAGCGGAGTGTCGAGCGAGACTCGAGCGAACTCTCTCTGACTTGCCTTCGCTCGAGCGGTATGTCGAGCGATGTCAAGCAAACCTTGGCTCGAGCCAACAGTCAAGCCAATTTCAGCAAACACATTTTTCAGCTCCAAAACCAGTCTCCACATATACCCTAACACAATGCAGTTACCAAGTCTAGTGGTGGTCGTAGAACAAGGTCTATATTTTGAGATCATCTCAGGAAGATAACAAATGGTAGTCCCCAAAAACATACATGTGATATAGAGGCTAATGAGACAAAATCGATGACGTGTCATATAGAATTATAATGTAAGAAATATTTATTTAGGAATACGATTAAGAAGATTTATGGTTTGTCCCCTTGCGTTGGCTCGGACCACAACGAGGACCACACCAATGCAATGGCATAGACCATTTTCCAATGGCAAGTGGAAGGCAAAGAAGAGAGTCTTTTTTTGGAAAGATGGATGACGAGGCAGCAGTGGCCTTCGAGTGCAACTAGTCCAACAGGGCGGGTAGCATTATATGGAAGGTCGGGTAGATACACTTTAGCACAGGGTGAAAAATAGGATTTGTCACCCAGAATCGATCAACCAAGAAAGAGCGCAAACCTTGTCAAGGCGAGAAAGAAGGTGAAGGGCGAGATACAAGCCGACGGTGAGTAATGATCAAGCACAAGACCCATGCAGACATGAAGGCTTTTTGGGATAACACAAATGCTCAGAAGGCAGTAGTGTCATATGCAGCCCATACTCTACCTGAAAGGTCACATCTTAAGTAAGTCTGTAGAAGAAAAATTACAACTCTACAGGCCATATCATCTTAACCCAGAGGTATTGTCCAATGCCACGTGGGAGACACTTATTCAAGGAGGGATTGCGGACCGAACTAAAGACAAGCCACAGGAATGTGCGTGCTTTGTCCCATTAGTCTGTCTCTATCCTCCTATAGATGAACGGTTGAAATTGAAAGGTTCCTATTCAAGTATGTCTAGAGTCAGAATGACACCTAATAGTCTCGTCCTATAAAAAGGATTGAACAATGGACAAAGTCTTATTTTTGAATTCATAAGCGTTGGAGTTTCTTTGGAGTTGAAGTCTTCAAAAAAAGCAAGTGGCTTCAAAGATAGCAATGGAAGGAGTAGCATTGGTGCTTCCGTAGTATTCTTAATATTGTTGAGATAGGTTAGCTTCTAAGATAGTATTGGAAATGTGGGGTAAATGTTGTGGGTATGTTGTGAGATTTAACCTTGCATATTTTGTAACTTTTCTCATTTTTTCGCATGAAACTAATATACATCTTCTTCATTATATTTATGGATTACCTTCGCACTATGATTTTGAGATGATGGATTTGAATAGTTTGGATTGATGTAGTGGATTTTTGGGCGTGTGAGTCTTACTATATGTCAATCATCATGGGCAGGTTGAGAAGTTCCCGTGCCATTCCTATGACACGTTGCCGTGAGTTTCATACGAATGAGTAAGGATGCTCGCAATGATCGGGATGTAATGCTTTTGTATTAGCCTCACTTGATAGACCGGTTGAGAGATTCTTTGAGCGTATACCATGCGGTGTCTTTTAGTCGATTGACCGAGTCGAATGTGTCCTCGGGCAAATCCAGTATATCTCGATGTGTGTGGTGGAAGATTTGAAATAGGCGAGTAAGCTTGCATGTTGGCCGGATGGGAGTGAGTCCCCGAGTTGAACAGTGAAGTGATTTCCTGAAGGATTTATATGATGGAATATGATAAGTTTTATTTGCTTGAGAAGAGGGTGGTTACTTGCCTTAGTGATAAATATGTATACTTGAGATTTAGCACAGAGGATAATTCCTCAGATGGTGATTCCTCGCCATGCTTATATACTCGTGTATTATTCAGAGGGTGGTTCCTCGCCATAAATATGAATATATGTGTTTTTTTCTAGAAGATGATTTGTCGTCACAAACAAATATATTTGTTCACAGATCTTTTAAATGAAACCGTTCATTACATCTTCATGTGCATTGTCTCTCATTAGCACATTTCTCATAATTGTTTAACCTATCTGTGGTTCAGTTTCTCGGAATCGTAGATTTTGATGCAGAGAGAGCCCTAGGAGCAGTCCTCGAGGAAGAAGGATAGAACCCGTCCGAGTAGCAGTAACGGAGGCCTGTCTCCATTAATTGTTGTTTGTACTTTTGGAATGTGTACTATTTAATCAAGCGACGAATCATGTTTGGTCTGTCAAACTTGAACATAGGAAATGAATGGATAGTACTATGTAATATTATTTAGAAAGTGACAGTGACGTATGGATATTTGTGGTGGTAAGAAAAGACTTATTACCACCACAAGATTCGACATTTTTAAGATCTAAAACATCATTATGAATAAGTTCAAGAATTTCATATATACACTCAAGTTTCATGTATCATCTCAAAAAGTTTTTTGGTTATCTTAGATTGATCACAAATCTAATTTTTTTTAACATTATCGTCAAGATTAGAAATCAAATCAAGATTGAACATGTTTTTTATGGAACAATAATTTACATGCCCTAATCTACCATGCCATAAATCAAGAAATCAAAAGAAGATGGAATGTAAACTCGATTTTCTTCCATTACATTCAATTTAATCATTCCATCCATTACAAGAGTAGATTTTTCATATAAACACATCATTCTTAGATAAAACAAATTTATCCAATTCATATACAAACTTGAAGCCCCTATTATTTAAAACATTCACGGAAATTATGTTCTTTGTCATGTCTAAAACATGGTGAACATTGACAAGAGAACACTTTTCCGGAGGTGAACTTTAGCATGCGATTTGAAATAAAAGGAAACTGCTCTGGTTTTACATACCAGAAATAGAGTATATATTCTCATGTTTATATACATAACTGTTACAAGAAGATAAAGTGGATTTACATGTTGTTACAAGAGATAAGCTATAGAATATAAGCCAGCTACCAGATCAAACATACCAAGCCGTAATGATCCAGGAGACTGAACAACTTGCTTTTATCTTGTTTGAACTTTATCAGCACCAGCCAAGTCTATTAGCAAGGGATGAGATATAACAGAGTAATCCTTATCCTTAACATCTCCCCGCAAACTAATAGGGAGATCAGAAACCGACAGCTTGTCATGTAGAAAATAGAAGCGATCAGCAGTATGGCCCTTAGTAAAAATATTAGCAGGTTGAAGAGAAGTAGACATGTGCTCCAGTCGAATATCTCGATTTGCCACCTTTTCACGCACAAAGTGATAATCCACTTCAATATGTTTAGATCGTGCATGGAAAATAGGATTAGAAGCAAGAGCAAGTGCATTGATATTATCACACCAAATAACAGGACAAGAGTCAAGAGAAACTTGTAATTCACACAAGAGCATACGCAGCCAATAAACATCAGTCGTAACCAAGGCTAAACATCGGTATTCGACCTCAGTAATGGATTTGGAAACCACTGGTTGTTTCTTTACGGACCAAGATATGAGATTGGGACCAACATAGACTCCATAACCACACGTCGATCTTCTGTCGTCAGGATTACCATCCCAGTCGAAGTCATAGTAGGCATTGATTGAAAATGAACCAGGATCACCACACTCGTTTGGCTGCTATCCAGTGAGCAGTAGTTGGGGCTTGCATGTGTAAAGCTCCCACACTGTGGCGATACTCTGAAGGATCCGACAGTTCCTCACCATCAAATTTTGACAATTTGGAGCCAGAAACGCAAGGAGCACGATAGGGGCAGATGCCAATAAGATTGACTCGTTCTAAGAGATCAATAATATACCTTGTCTAACGAAGATGTAGACCAGAGGAATCACGAGTAGCTTCAATACCCAAAAAATAAGCCTACTGACCAAGATCTTTCAAAGCAAAATCTAACTGCAGCCTAGATATTAGAGAAGTTACAAATGATCGATCATTAGAGGTCACAAGGATGTCGTCCACATAAATGAGCAAGAAAACATGCACTGAGCATGGTGATTGGTGAACATGGAAGATCAACTTGAGAACTTTGGAAGCCAAGAGACAAAAGTAAAGTTCACAACCTGTTGAACCAAGCCCGAGGGGCTTATTTTAAACCATAGATGGACTTATGAAGTTTACATACAAAATCTGGATGCGCAGGATCCTGAAACCCTTTTGGTTGAGCCATATACACCTCCTCTTCTAGGATGCCATGAAGAAAGGCATTAGAGACATCCAGTTGTCAAATATCCCAGTTGAAAGAAACAGCAAGAGCAAGAACTACGCGGACAATAGATGGTTTGATAACTGGGCTGAATATTTCATGAAAATCAAGGCCACTACGTTGAAAATAGCCAACAACAACCAACCTCGCTTTAAGTCGTTCAACACTCCCATCAGGCCTGCTTTTGCATTTAAAAACCCATTTGCTAGGAACCACGTTCTTACCAAAGGGACGGGAACATAGGGTCCAGGTTGCATTTTTCAGCAAAGCCTGAAACTCACTCTCCATCGCCGCAGGCCACTCAGGCTTAGATGTGGCTTGAGCATAAGTACGGGGTTCAGAGATGATGGCACCTACATGCAAGGCTCGTAGAGGGTGACGTGTAGAATAATATAATTGAAAATAAGGAAGGAACAGGGCTGAAGATGACCAGTTTGGGATCTAGTGACAACATGATAGAGAGGTGCAGTTTGTTGAGGTTCAATAGTGTTGGAAAGAGAAGGTGTAGTAGTTGGAGAGGAGGTTATGAGAGGCTCAAGTGAAGCATTGGGTATATGCGTAGTATGAGGGGGAGAGTCTAAGTGATGCTCGGGTGAAGTAGACGACATATGTATGTTAGGTGATAAGAGAAGGGAAGAATCAGGAACTAGAGAATTTTCAGACGATACAGAGGATAAAATATGTGAAGGAGGAGAGATGAGTAAAGGTTGAGAGATACCTGAGGAAGTCACGGAGCTACCAGAGTCGGTGATAATGGATTGTACATGAGCAGGAAACACAACTTCATCAAAAATCACATTCCTGGAGATATAGACACGTCGAGAGAAGGGATCAAAGCACCTAAACCCTCTGTGATTAGAACAATAACCAATAAAAATGCAAAGTGTGCTATGGTAGGAAAGTTTATCAGGCATGTAGGGACGGAGAAAGGGAAAACACTGACAACCAAAGGACCAAAAATAACTAAAATTAGGGGGATGATGAAAAAGACACTCAAAAGGAGATGAAAAATTAAGAACCTGAGTGGGTAGATGATTAATAATGAAGATAGATGTTAAGAAGGCATCAACCCAAAACTCCTTAGGTAATCCAGATTGAGCGAGGAGGGTGAGTCCAATTTCAACGATAGATGGCAATGTTTTCGCTCAGCAAGACCATTTTGTTAAGCTATGTGAGGACACGATAGGCGATGAAAAATCCCAATGCTGCTTAGAAATTACTTAACGTTAACGGAATAATATTCACCACCATTATTACTTTAAAATTCCTTAATGGGATGATTAAATTATTTTTTGACTAACTGTTTGAATTTCACAAAGATAGCGAAAACATCGGATTTATTAGAAATAGGAAAGAACTAGAAAAAGCGAGAAAAATCATCAATAAATATTACATAGTAACGACAACCACTCAAGGAAGGAGTGGAAGTTGACCAAACATCGGAATGAATTAACTAGAGGAGCAATGGATTCTTGTGAAGATTCAGAGAATGACAACTGCTTAGATTTTCCTAATTGACATGACACACAAATAGACTTTTTATTGACTGAATTACTAATAGGAAGTGAAAAACTAGTGAGAACCCGATGAAGAATTACTGCAGATGGATGCCCCAAACAACAATGCCAAGTAGAGGTAGGAGCCTTAACTCCAACTTTCATTGTGAGAGCATGGAACTTAGATGAAGATAGTTGACGAAGATTGATCGGGTACAATCCATTATCACTTGGCCCCGTCAAAAGTGTGACCCTCGTCATGATGTCCTTCGCAGAAAAATTTGGACTAGTGAGCTGAAAAAGAATATTATTATCTTTACAGAATTTATTGATAGAAAGAAGATGTGCAGAAGCTTGAGGACAATAAGCAACGTCTTTTAAAGCAAGAGTAGAAGAGGGAGTTTTTATGGAAGCATTGCCAGTGTGTGAGATGATCAAACCTACGCCATTACCTACGCCCACGAAATCCTCACCTTCATAGGGTTGAGAAGTAGCAAGATTAGCCACATCCGTAGTCACATGAATGTTGGCACCACTATCGGCATACCATTGATGCTTATTCAGATATGTAGTATTTGCCTCAGCAACCATGGCTGCTAATTCTGTAGGACGGTGACGTCCTTGATATGCATAGTTCATGCGATTAAAACAATCGAGCACCTGATGATTTTCCCTCCTACAGATCTGACAAGGAGATCTAGAACGAGAGTCCGACGGTGTAGACACAGGTGTCGAAGTAGGCAAGTGAGGTAGTGGTTGTCGAAATTGAGAAGAACCAGAAGCATGCCCATTTGTCTTGGAAGATCCTGAAGACTGAGACCTATTGTTATTGCGAGAACCTGACTTAGCACCAAGTTTGTGGGAGTATAGAGCATAAGATCCAATCTCAGGTTGAATAGATTGGTTGTAAAACTTTTGCATGAGATCATAATTTAGTAGTTTAGCATGAAAATTAGAGAAGGGCATGGATTTCTCCTTAGCAAGCGCATATAGGCTGTAACAAATGAGTGGAATGATGAATTGAGTCCGTTAAGAACAACGAGAATTAAATCTGAATCTTCAACGGGTTTGCCAACAACCAATAATTCATCTGAAAGAGACTTGACTTCATCCAGAAAATTCTGGCAAGACATAGAGCCTTGCTGTAGGGACTCTAATTTTCTCTTGATGAGAGAAATGCGAGAAGTAGACGATGCAACAAAATGAGAGCCAAGGGCCTGCCATGCAAGTTGAGAGGTCTCAAGTCTGTAAATGGTGGACACCACCGAAGGAGATAAAGAAGAAACTATCCGGCCAAGCACCGTTTGGTCCTTATACTGCCAAACCACATAAGCAGGATTAAGGACACCCTGCTACTTGTCTTCATTGTTGGAAAATTGAGGTGGACAGGGATTGGAACCATCAATGATTCCCATCAAACCATAACTCCGAAAAAGAGGAAGCAACTGAGCACTCCAGGCAAGAAAGTTAGTCCCATCAAGTTTGATGGAAATAACTTGTGAAGCAGCCATAGGATCAAATAAAGCGTGAGCTGTACAGGTCTCTTGTACCATGAAATAAAAGGAACAGTACTTCTACATGCAGTCGACATATGTAATCGCCGTGCAGTCGGCTAACGTGGCCGATTGCCACATCACTTTTATTTAAACAAAGGAAATGAGAAAATAGTAGTATATAATATAAGTTAACAAATATATACAAGTATAACTATATAAGTATATTATAACTATAGTAGTATATAATTATATAGTTGTATGTTTGAAGTATAATATATTGTAGTGTATAAGTATATATAAGTAGTATATATATAAGTATTAGTATAAATATAAGTATATAATAATTAAGTATAAGTATTATATATAAGTATTATAAGTATATATACTATATTATATAACAAATATAATAATAACCTACGCAATATTTTTTCTCTGTTTGAACGGTATTCGTAAGCGCTCGAACCGATAAAATGAATGCGTTCGAACGGATAGTAATGAAGTTTGAACAGAAAAAAATAAATATTAGGGATCGTGTCTCGACCCAGCGCTGTTAGAACGCACCAAACCCATTCTCGTTGTCACTCCACCGCTCCAGTGCCACCAGTTGCCAAATGTCGCCGTTGAAGCCACCATCCACCCCCACTCTCCAACCCGCAACAGGTATGTTCTCTCCCAAACGTTTTTACCGATTAATTTCTCCTAAAACTTGTTTTAAATGGTTTTAAAATGGGGTTTGATCCCGTAGTTGGCTGGAAATGGAGGACGGGATTGGTCATCCCGGCCTCTCATTGTTGTTGTGAGAGGAAAAACGAAGGTTTTAAACCGATTTTTTATGGTTTTGGCAATGGTTGAGTCGACTTAGCCATTGACGATTTCGAACCAGCAATCGTCGTTCGAACGTGTATAAGTCGTTCGAATGGCATACGAACGGTTTTCATTCGAAACAAAATTAGATGGTTCGAACGGAAATCTATGAGTGTTCGAACATATATTTATTACCGGTTGAACGCACTATAACATCATTCGAACGGGTTATTAAGCATTCGAACAGTACATTTTTATTTTAATTTTTTTTAGATATAATTACCTTGATCTAATTATAATTATAATATTTTGTAATCATTGTCCTTAATTTTGTATCATCAATTTAGCGTCATTCCAGTGGCTTCTCGAGAAAAGAAGCGGGTTGCGTCAGAGCAATCATCTAACGAAGAAGTCCGAGTGAGGATTGTTTTTTTGGAGAGGCAGGTGAAGATAGATGATTTCAGGGATCTTCTGTGGGAGAGACATTCTCTCGCATCTGTTTTTCTCGATCGTGGTTGGACACCGATCATCGATCAGAAGGATGAAGGCACAGACAAGATAGTTTCGTACATCAATATTGTATCTAAGTTCTGTAGAGAACTTGGTCATGCCAACAAGGAGGATGAGGCATACACTTTCTCCGTCCGAGGCATTTCGGTACTATTTTCAGTTGATGCAGTTACTAATTTTCTAGGTATCCCTTGACTGCCCACTGCATATCCTAATGTGGTGCCTATAGATCAGTCTACACCTGCAGGCGATGGAGAGACTGCAGAGGACGAGGATATTGTGATGCCTGATGAGATCGATGGCCTCGCTGATCATGAGGCTTGTGAGTTGGTTGTGGCTCCAGATACTCCTTCCTATGATGGGAGCAAGAGCATCAAACAGGTGGACTTATCTAGCTTTTTCAAGATCATGAACATTATAATAGCCAACAATATCGATCATTGACTGCACAAGACTGATCTGAGCATGGAACGGGCACGATTTATGTTACAGGTTGCTCGTTGGGTGCCTATCGACTTAGCGAGATATATGTTCGCTAGGATTCGCTCAGAGGCCACCTATATTACGACAAGTAGAGTTTTATTTTATTCAGTGTACTTGGTTACTCCTTTTGATATATATAATACTTGTACTTATAAAAGAAAATTATAACAGATATATTGTCGTTTGGTGTCATACTCACACGATTCCTTTTAGCAAAAGGAGTCAGGCCAGATGAGTTTGAACGTGTTCGGGAGCCGATTGGACCGATCAACTCAACGACCTTGTCTCGTAGTACCGGACACTCCAGATCTCATATTCGTGCACCCACTACAGAGGCGGACGACATTCAGGGAGGTGCACAGGGCGTATTTGGTGAGGCATCTACAAAGAGTGCATCACACAATGCTACTCATGAGGAGATTGCAGATATCATGGGTGCAGAGATGCGCGCACATACATCAGAGATCATTAATGCAGTCTGGGTCGCCCTCGCAGACACTGAGTCGAAGATCATGTCTCGAGTGACTGATATTGAGGCACGCATTGCTGGATTCGAGGCGGTGCTACACGATCTGGCCTAGTAGTACTGTATATCTTTTATTTGTATTAAATGTGTTTTTTTGTATGGACAATCATGACTATTTGTATTTTGTATAATTAATTTAAATATTCAAATAGTCATATATTATATTCCCGCCATATATTATATTTTTGGGATGCTAATGTATGTTTTTTATTTTTAGTGTTTGCTAGCTTGTTTATTGTTAATTATGATTTTTTTTTTCATTTTACTTACCGTTCACAATAATATAAAAAATGACACTATAAGTAATATTTATTTAACATAAAATAAATCACTAAAAAAAATTTACATTAATTACATAAAATTAATTTATAAATTTGAAAATATTTTATGTTTCTTTCGAACAAGGTTTAAAAAAATTCCCGCAAATCTTAACTTAATTTCCCATCAAATTTTCTATTTGTATGCATAAATTGTGTGTTTGAACGAGCTTGCAACCTTCACACCTATTTTTCCCACCAAATTTTTCCCGTTCGAACGAACATATTTTGGTTCGAACGGAGTTGAAATTTCTCCGCCAGAATAAATTACTTATCTGCCAAAATTACCATTCGAACAAATTACAAACCATTCGAACAAACATTAATTCCATGTTCGAAAGTATTTTTAACCGTTCGAACGGTTTTGACATTTTGAGACGACCTAATTCGACTCAAAAGATTTGGTTCGAACGGATTTTTAGCCATTCGAACGTTTTTATAAAGTCATCCATTTTTTGAGACGTCTCCAATAAAGTCGTCCCTAAAACTAAAATTTCTTGTAGTGTAAGCCTATCATTATCCATTTCTTTCCAATCCGTACATTGAACTTTTAGGTCTCATTTGGATACATTAACGATTTCATCTCATCTCATCATTATAACTTTTCTAAAATATTCCCACACAAAATTAATAAATAATTCAACTTTTTCAAATTCTAAAACAATAATAATATTAAAAAATAATATTCAAATAATATTTTATTCAACTTTCAACTTTTATCTAAAACCATATCATTTTATCTCACTATCCAAATGGGGCGTTACAGTTGATTGATTTGTTTTAAATGTGCTAGTTGAATTATATTAAAGTTTTTAGGCATAAATAATACTATGAAATACAATTTTAAAACCATCCCAAGTAAATTTGTGATGACAATGTTTTTAAAAATATTTTATTTTATTTGTATGCGGTCTAGAAATGAAGAAGAAGAGAGATTTATGCAGTCAATTTAGTGAACACAAATGTACTTCTGTTATGAACCCACTAGGTAGAACTTACCCTTGAAAACTATCTTATAAGGGAAGGGTGCATAGGGCTTATAAACCATCAACCAATCTCATACTTGGTTGATGTGAGATCGTAACAACCACCATGCTCCGCATCCGACATCCACGGCGGTCCCGACACTCACATGGGATGGCTATGCGCTAGGTCTTTTTCTAGTTCCGGGCGAACACTGCCATGCCGATATCACCCCCTATGCCACACGATTGCAATCATCGCAACATGACCTTAGATGTAGGGTGGCTCTGATACCATTTGTTATGAACCCACTAAGTAGAACTTACTTTTGAAAACTAGCTTACAAGAAAATAATGCTTAAGAGCTTATAAACCATCAACCAATCTCATACTTAATCGATATGAGATTGTAACACAACTTCATATGAGCAAGTTGTTGGATGATATATACTCTACTAGTTGAAAGCAGCGGCTCGAATAATCTAATGGCAAAAGTCTTCATCATTGAAAAGTTGTGCCCAACAACTAGCATAATTTATGTGCATTTCTTTCCTATCCGTACATTGATTTTTTTTTTTTTTGAATAATCGTACATTGAACTTATTAAAGTTGATTGATGTCTTTTTAATTGTGATAGTTGAACTATTTTATAGTTTTTAGACATAAATATAATATTATGAAAAATATCTTTTTTCTATACAAATTCTAGATCATCCCAAGTCAACTAGTGATATTGACACGTTTTTTTAAACTTTAATTAACAAACTTTATTTTAGTTATATGTGGTTTATCGCTTACCACATGATCTTTGAGATTGAAGGGAGTAAGAGAGATTGTACGTGTAGTCGATTTCGTGAACAAAAAATCCCTCACATGAACAAGTTGAATAAAATCAATGAATTGTGATTAGAATATATAATCATATTCATATAATTAATTTGCATGATAACATCACCTACTAAAACATATTAAGAATTTCTATTTAAATTTCAAATATACGTAACAACCCTACGTGATTTGAAATAGTGTGTATGCATGTATATTATATATATATATATATATATATATATATATATATTAATGTGATGATTAATGATTTTCGGTATCATAAAATATACGTAACCCTTGATGATTAGTATGATCCTTTAGGTCTCGTTTGTTTTCCCAAAACCTTTTAACTCATCTCATATGATCATCTCATATAATCATTATAACTGTTTAAAATTTTCACACAAAATAAAATAAATAATTCAATTTTTTCAAATTTCAAAACAAAAATAATATTAAAAAAAATATTCTAATAATATTTTATACAATTTTCAACTTTTATCTCATCTCATCTTATTTACGAAAACAAACGAGACCTTAATTGCAGAGAGCATGCATGAAATGTCTCCATGTTAGAGTTGTCCAAATTAATCTCTTTTAGTTCTTGACCATCAATCATTCTTGTGAGATTATTCATTTTATGAGAAGCACATGAATTTAACCATAAGAAATATTGTCTTCGTCTTTTAACATCGAACTGTAAACGCATGTTATTTTCACAAGAACTTTACAACTCATCATTCTCATACACCACACTCTTTTTATTTTTTATTTTTTAAATTTGGTTTTATTCTTCTTAAACTAATTGAATTCTTCTACTTATCATCGATTAATATACCACACATTTGGTAAGAGAAAAAAAATGTAGTGTGATGTATGGGATGATGAATAGAATTTTTCTTTTCACAATGATAATGAGATTCAAGTTTGTTAGTTATGACCTTTCCATAGCTAGGCAGCGGAGAAAGGAGGACCTAAACATTGAAAATTCTTAGGGTCCTTTTGGCAACACAAATATTCTCAAGTATTTTTAGAAATTTTTAGATATTTCCTTTCTAAACATAAAGAAGTGTAGAAAAACATAATTTGTAAAAATATTTTCCACTCTATATTTTCGTGAGGATCGACTATATTTATAGAAGTTTTGGTACATTTGAATCTGTTACAAAGGTTTATCTGAAAGTATATCAGATTTACAAGAGTTGTTGTCTCCTAGATTTTCTCCTCGATCCTTATCTTCACGTTGGTTGTCATCTGGATGTGGCTTGTTACTTTTGTTTCCTTTTACTTTATATAGTTGTTGAGTTTCTATTGATCCATTACCGTTTGGCAATACAAATGTTCTTACAAATTCTCAGATATTTTATTTCTAAACATTACTCATGATGCACAAAACACTTTTAATTTCAATTCTTCAATTTTTTCATCTAATCATAGTTCCTAATCATTACAAAATTTTCAAACTCTCAAACAACATACAAAAAATAATACTATTTAAAATTTCAAAACGAAAAATTATATTCAAATAATTTTTTAACTTTATAATATTTTTATTTAATTTTTTCTCTCTCATTTTTTAAAATTCAATAAAACATTTTATTTCAAACTATGTGACTATTATTTATATATAAAAAAATCTATTTACAAATCTACTTATTAATATATATATTTATCAGATTAATTATTGACATAAACACCTTTCAGATCTGCTAACGTAGAAAGATCGATATTTCCAAAGGCAGTTGTCAACTTGCATGAATTGATAGTGGGCAGGTAAGTGGCCAAATTCTGGAGATGCCTGCATGCGTGAAATGAAATGCAACCAGTGATGATGACGATGATGATGATAAGGTACTTGAAGTCTTTAAAGAGCAACCTCTCAATTGTCTTCTTCGCTTTTGTCAGAGATGATCCTTTTTGTATTCACTGTATGGTGAAGTCATTGACGTTTTAACTTCTAATGTCTCCATTCCGTACCTCCTTTCTATACCCTCTTTCCTGTTTTCTAATTTTTCATTCTTGTCGCTTTCTTTGAATCTGCTGCAGGGAAGCAACATTTCAAAGTTTTGACACAGGAAAAACATGATTTCAGGTTATATATTATGTAAATAGAGTTAGTAAGATTATATAAAAATAAATTTATAAATTAACATCGTTTTATGAAATTCGTTATATTTATTTTGTAATAAAAATTATTTTATAATTTGATGTGTTGACGTCATTTTATGAGATTCGTTAGATCTACTTTATAATAAAAATAATTTTATAATTTGACGTATCACATCAAGTCACGTGAGCTTATGAATTTATTTTTGTATAGAGTCCGACTATACATCAGCATGCACTCTCTACACACCTTACATGCGTCTTTTTTTTTTCTTTAAACTTAAAACATTAGGTGTGTTGCGACTGCAGCAAACAATATGCTGATATAAATAATTTTTCTTTTGTATAATCATTTTGTAATTAAAGTATTTCTGAAATAGATTAATACTTTGTAGAGAAGAGACAAAGTGAAATTATAATACTTATTATTATATATGCTAGTTTTTCAAATAATATTAAATACTAAATAAATTCTATTAAAGATTAAAAAAAACAGAGAGAGAGATGTGAAGGGGAAGGAGGGTGAGAGAATTTGAGGCTACATACTATTCTCAAGAATTTTTCAATACATGATATGTCACTGTTTATAGGCCAATGAATCAGACCTCCACTGGCCAGCCGAGGAAGAAACTCAAATTCAAGACAATTAAACTGTTCAGTCAGCACGCATTTATAAAGCGCTGTTCGTGACCCGGCATTAAAAGAAAAATGACAGCGAGTACGATTTTTTTTTATATCATTTTTTTAATACTTTTAAATATTTAAAAAAATAATAATTTATAATATTATTAAACAATATTTTCTTAATTTCTAAGTAAAAAAAAAATCCTAAAAAAATATAAAACAATCACGCAAAATAAACGGAACCCAAAACGAAATCTCTAGCATTTCCCGCATTAAAAAGCATACAAGTTGATAATTGATTATCGATGTTATAAGGTCATAGATATTTGTTTTTCAAGATTTTTATGTATTTTACTTTATATGAAGCCTCGTAATGATTGCTGACCAACGTACTGACCATACAATATTACAACCTTGAATTCTACGTGCATAACTGTAGGTTTGGGGGTAAGATGAGAATTTTATGTTCTATTTTAGTATTTAAAATATTATATTTTAGTATTATTATTGTTTTGGGATTTAAAAAAGTTAAATTGTTGATTATATTTTGTATGGAGATTTGAAAAATGTGTAATGATAAGATGAGATGAGATGAGAATTTTGTATTTTGTTTTGGTTACCAAACCTGCCCGAAGAAAAAAATATGTCCATAATTTAAGAAATTGATTTTCATAATCAAGGATATTTCCATGAAAGAATTAATAACGTAAAAGAAAAGTTTACACTATCGGTATAATTCAATACCTTTTATCGGTGGCTCCAGTACCACCCACGTAAAATATATGTATATAAAATTCTATACACAATACTATCATTTCACTTTTATTCTATTAAGTAAGATGTGACACATTTATTACTATTAAAGTCGATGTTAAATAATGATAACTCAAAAATATATAAGGAGATAGCAGATTATTTTGAACTCATTGAAGTTTTTTTATTTTTTATTTTTTCTTCTGGTTCCCCTTCAAACTAATTGTTTGGGGTCAAGTGTAGACTACAGCCCAAAATCCATTGATGACCTAGATGGGCCGAAATATTAAAGCCCATTAAGTGAATAGTTGATTCACTTATCTCCACTTGATCCTATTCCTTTATTGGTGTTGCCCTAGATAAAACAATGAGAAGAAAAATATTTTCTAACAGGAAAAGGGGAGGGAGATTCGGCCACCCTTAGGGTTTCTAATAAGAAAACTCTGTAAATAGAGTACTATGCTTTGGCTGCTTATACACATGATTATGTACAATCTTTTCATCAAAATTGAAAAAATTAAAAATGCATCGAGACTACTCTGCCCTATATACGTATAGCCTATATATGTTCTATTCAACTCAAAAGAAGAAAAATATCCTTTGTTACAAATGCGAAAAATAATAGATTTTTACAAATAATTTGCTCGAAACTTATCTATTTGGGATTTGTAACTTTTAGTATTCATTATTTTACAAAATTATCTAAATGAATTATATCTATGAGTAGTGTTAAATGCAGTCTTAAATTGTACAAGCGTCATGCATTTTTTTTGTAAAAGAATAGAGTCTACTATTAAAAAATTAAATTTTTCATATGGGTTTCATATTTACTCACTTTTCGTAAAATGATACGCGACACTTATACAGTCTATGACTGTAAATATTATTTATCCTTATTTATTCCATTGCAAATATGATCTTAGTATTGTGAACCAATATTATTAAATATGATTTTATTAATAATCACTTTCTTAACCATTAAGTAAAAAAATAATTATATTATCTTATCTTGTTTGTTTTCACAATACAACAAATCTTTCAAAAAATTTCATAAAAAATAAAATAAATAAATCAACTTTTTCATCTTTTAAATATATTCTAATAATTTTTTATTTAATTTTTATTTCAATTTATTTTATTTTTTATTTCATCTAATTTGTAAAAATAAACGATAACTTTAGAAAATAATATTGAAAAGATTAATCAGCATTTTCCCCTAATAATATTGGAAGAATAATTTAAGAGTAATGATATATACATAATAAATTATACAACATATTGTACAATAATATTATAAAATGAGGATATTTTTATAAAATTATATTATTTTTATAAAATATTTTTTAAAAATACTCTTTATTTAAAATATTGTTATACAATATGTTGTATAAAATATTATATGTAAATCATTTTTCATAATTTTAACGTAGAAGCAGGTTTTGTAACGTTACACAGGATGTCAGTGTGTTTCAGAACCGGCAGACCAGAAGTGATGGTTTGGTAGACAGATTAATTGCACAAATGCCAAGCTTCGGCATGCATGCGTGTAAATTGCAGCCTGTGATGATCATAAGTTTGAAATATGAGAAAATATACATCAATCTCATGCCTTTTCTCAGCCTTCCGCACGGACTTACTTTACCATTGTTTCCGGTTTTGGAATTTGCTCTTCGGGTCGTTGTCATTTAAACCTGTCGCAAGAAAGCCCACGTTTTCAATTTCTCTCAATAGTTAGTCTAGATTCAGTCTTTAAATAAAAATTGCTTATGTAAGTAACTACGTATAGTTATGTTTAAAAAAATATTAAAATAATTTTTTTTTCTTTTATCATCATTCATCGATAGAACTACATACATAATCACTCATTTAAGATTGTAAATAGAATTTTTTTTTATAATTTAACCTGATTTGATTACGTATATTAAATTATAAAAAATAAATTACTTTAAAATAATTTAAGTTATATATCAATATATGAAATTTCTTTAAAATCTAGCGCTGTTTTAAAAAATGGGAAATATTACTTTGCCCTTAGGTTTGTTCTATAGGTTTGACTATTAATGTATTTTAGTTTTTTTAAAATATTTATAGGAATATATTAGTTTACTCCTAGGTTTGTTCTCAAGGTTTGACCACTAATGTATTTTAATTTTTTTAAATGTTTAAAAAAGTTACCATTAATAAATTTATATATTTTTTTCAATGTTTAAAAGTATATTTTTTTACAAAAAAAAAAAATGTACTAGCACTCACTCCTCGCGCACAGTAAGATTTGGATGATTGGCTAGCATTATCCTTAAAAAAATATGAGTAATTCTACATACAATCGTGAAATGCGTAACCGTCGCGTAATCCCTTTGAAAAAGAGTGGGGTTCACTATTAAAAAATTAATTTTTTTCATGTGGGTCCCATGTTTTATTCATTTTTTTCAAAGCGATTACACGGCGGTTACGCAATTCACGGTTGTAAGTATCTTTTCTCAAAAAATATATACATGAAGAGGGAATATTTTATATAAATACATAATTAATCTTATAAAAGTTCACACTACAAAAAAATAAGACATTTGAGACAGATTATTTGCAACGATAATGATCATTTTGGATAAAAACAGATTCATTTTAACAGGAAATAATCTTTTTGGCAAGAAATAACTGGCAGGAAATAAGCAGTTTTCTTGTAGTGTCATTTTAATATATCTACGTACCCTTGATCTGCCTTTTAAAATCCTCAAATTCGGATAAAAATATAAAAAGATCATAGACTCTGGAGAAAGCAATTGGCCAGTCAAGGGAAGAAACTCGAAAGAAAATTAACTGTTGAATTAGCACGAGGAGTTGAAGCTACTGGGTAGCGTTGTTGGTGACCTGGCATTAAATTAAAACCAATATACAAGTCGATGGGTGTCAATTAACGTTAGGTCACAGATTCTTGGAAATCATGTTTATTTTGTTGAAGGTAGCAACGTCTTAAGGATTCGTAACCACACAATATTAATGGCTTGAATATATACACGTGCATACATGACAACTTTGAAAACAGCATTTATATTAAATAAATAAATTGACGTGACCATTTCCATATATAATTAGGAATTATACATATATATATATATATATATATTAAAAATGCTTGTTACAATTACATGGTACAAATGAGGCTGACGTGGAAACCATTGATCATCCCAAACCCCCGAATTCGAAATACTACCACGCTGTGAGAGAGAGGTGATGAGAGAAAGAGCGAACTGATAAGAGAGAAAGACCGAACTGATAAGAGAGATCGAGCCGATGAGAGAGACGACCCGAGGAGCGAGAGATAGAGAGAGTTGATGAGAGAGAGAACATGTGCACTTAGAGAAAGGAAAAAATAATAATAACATGCGTCTGACGTGGCATGGACGACTGCACACCGATTATATCTAACGACTGTATATAAAAGAACTATATATATATATATATATATGCATGCATCAGAATCTTCCCTTTTTTTCAAAATACAAATGCAGCAGTTGTTGTTTGACTTGCCCTTTCCTTTCCACCTTTTATTTGATGCAGAATTAATGCCGTTGGTTCATTGCAATGTTGTTAATTAAAAACAACCATTTTTTCAAACCACGAGATGCCTGTTCCAAACTCATCATGAAGACCTTTACCGGGGAAATTAAGGGGCCTACTAGTCTTCTCCCCAAGAATCAACAACAATACTTATAATCAATCACCTTTTCAATTTGTGCAGCTCCTAAAATTCTCACCACTCATTTATGGAATATATATATATATATATATATATATATATATATATATATATATATATAATATTGAGGCTTTATTTATTTATTTTAGTTATAAATTAAAAAAGTGGAGAAAAAATAGTATGCCATCTTATTTATTTTTCTCATTTAATATATGTGCAGACCCTTTATTAAATGAGAAAAAGTATCATTTTAGGAGAGATAGTTTTGTAATTTTAAAAAATTTTAAAGATAAAATTGCCTAGGCTTGTATTTTAATCTCCATTTGAGGACTGTATCTAGAATTGCTCATATATATATGTATGTATGTTAGAGGAATGCTATGCATCAATCACTATTTACTGATCACACATTCTACACTTATAGACTTTTCATAAAGTGTGATGATTTTTTATAGGGTGTGTAAGTGTTTTTCATATGGTGTGGGGTGTGAGATGGTGAATAGTATTGGCTGATAGGAATAATTTTTCATATATGTTAATATTGTTTCTCAACCTTTTAGTGAAGCTTCCTTTTATTTATCTTAAGAATACATAAATAAAGGGAAAATGAACTTTTTTTCTCAATTATTTGATGTTTTATACTTTAATTAATTACACCTCCTAACTCCCTAGACTAGCACCTTGTATACTTAAAACTATTGTTAACTATCTAGCTACTATAAGTTTATCATGTTAAGATTCGATGAATAAGATGGCCTTCATGTGTCGCATAATCTTTGTTATTTTAATAAGAAAAATCTTACTTATCATCCATATACTATACACAGTTTGTTTTTATTTTTTATTTTTATTTTTTTATTTTTTTAGTAGATGTGTGGTATAGGAATGATGAGTAAAAAACTCTTTTAATAGTACGAAATGTGTTATTTAATAAAAAATGTGGAATGTGTGTTGATTTTTTTTTTTTTTTTTTTTGTAGCCGTAATGTGTTGATTTTAATAGTTTGAAATATAAAGTATGGAACAGTATTTATTAGTTAATGGCCGTGAAAGACATCAATTCCATTGAATAAACTTGAATTAGACGAAGACTTTCAAGTTAAAGACTATATAGTATATATTATAATAATATGAAGTTAGATGTAAATCTACGTGAAAAATGTTTTTAGTAATTCTCAGTGGCAACTAATTGGATACGTAATTATTGTTCTTCATGTGTACCACATCTTGGAAAATAAATTCCAAGCACAATATTAATTATAAGAAAAGAGTTTTGATACACAACCTCCACCACACTCTACACTCCACATTTTTTTAAATTTTAATATTTTTTAAAAAAATAATTTTGAGTTTATTTTTTTTAATTATTTCAAATTTTCTATTCATTATTCATATAATAAATATTTAATAAAAGAAAAAAAATTAAAAATTAAAAATAATGTGGAGTTTGGAGTGTTGGGAGGTTGTGAAGATTTATTCATAAGAAAATACAAGTTGTACATCCTGCGCACGCAATGAAGGAAGCTCTAACACTACATGAGTACTAAACCCTGATTTGAATAATAAGATGAGATGAAACTGTAATTGATTTTAAAAGAGAGAGAAAATATTGAAAAAAAATATATTATAAAGTTAAAATATTGTTAGAATATATAAAGTTTTTTAATATTATTTTTGTTTTGATCGAGATTTGAAAAACTTGATATATTTCTTGTATTTTGTTTAGAAGTTTGAAAAAATTGTAATGATTAAATTAAAAAGTCGAAGATTTGAAATTAAAAAATATTTGTATTTGTGGTGTTTAGATATTGAAATAAGATGTAATGAGATGAGATGAAAGGCTCTTGCCATCCAAACCAGACCTAATTCTTAATACCAAATTTGATGGAGCTCAAATACTTCATGGCTGGGCATGATGCAGCTTGCAAGTCTTTGAATTGATATTTAATACACTCTCAATTAGTTCAAGAACTTCAACAACTCAAATGGCATTCACAAATTGACTAACTTTATTTATTTTAGCAAGTAAGCCATCCAATTTTCTTAAATGATGAGATTGAGAATA
This sequence comes from Juglans mandshurica, assembly GCA_022457165.1. Taxonomy (NCBI): domain Eukaryota; kingdom Viridiplantae; phylum Streptophyta; class Magnoliopsida; order Fagales; family Juglandaceae; genus Juglans; species Juglans mandshurica. Next base: position 28,151,641 of record CM039627.1, read on the forward strand.
CAGAAATTCAATCCGCATGATCTAGATCAGTAGTATTCTTACAATTTTTTGTTCAAACCCTACGTAATGTTTATAATTGAAAAAAAAAAAAAACACATGCAATATAGAAATTTTATTATTTTTATTTATGTTGTTGCCACGAAAATATTTAATATTATGATCTGTCCGAATTATAGAAAATCGTAATTTAATTGGTTCAAATCAACCTCATTAATCAACTGAGATGTTGGAATTAACACCCATTCTTTCATGCTAATATTACTTGATTTTATAGAAAAAAATTTTAGATTAAGACTAATATTACTTGATTGTAGATCATGATCAAATAACTAAATAGACAAGGACAATATATACTAGTCCATACATAATTAGCCAAGAATCAAAATTTAAAATTTTTCTTACAAATAAAATCATGTCATGCTAACAATACAAAAGATGTATCCTCCATATGTATCGGTTTGAAAAAAGAATTTTTAAGAAAACTAATACGAACTATGCCAAAGATCACTTTGAATATAGAAATTAGATGAGATGAGAAATCTGTTAATAGTAGTGAAATGATTTGTAAATAGTTGTAAAATGGTTTGAGTTAAGATGTTTTATGAGGTTTTGAGAAATAAGAGAGAAAATGTTAAATAAAAAAAATTATAAAGTTATAATATTGTTATAATATATTTTTAAATATTATTTTATTTTGAAATTTAAAAAAATTAAATTTTTTTGTAATTCTTTTTTTTGAAAGTTCGGAAAAATTGTAATAATTAGATAATGATTAGATGAAAAAGTTAAAACTTTGAAAAAAATAAAAAAATAAAAAATGTTTATATTTAAGTACCGTTTAGACGTGGAGATGAGATTAGATTGATTGATACAATTTTAACGTTCAAACGGGATTTGGACGGCTTAGCTTACAGCTAATTATATGTGCCCTAGCTTTATATGGTGTCCTAAAAAGAAAACTATATTTACGAAATAGGAAATTGTCTATTGTTTCATTTTCAATCGTATTGCATAAGTCAAGCCATGCACTTACAAAATTGAAATCCAAAATTCTGATTTCCGATTCCGATTGCGATTGGAGTACTTCAATAATATTATTTCCAATTTCCACCCTCCATTGTTTCTTTTCTAACCTATTCCTGATTTGAGATTTCTTTCCCCCCTCTGTACTCAGTACGCATGTGTACCTCATTTGTACTTACATGTTAGAACTACTACTGTTCAAAACTCAGTGACGTATTCTTCTTTCTATTTTCAACCTTTATTTATTTTCCAATTCCTTTTTCAAAAGTAAAGCTTTCCCTAATTTGATGATGACTACAAGTTATATAGAAAACATAGTATGAACTTAGATTTGCATTTACACGCGAAAAAAAACATTTAGTACTATTTATTATTTGGGGGACTAGGGGTCATGATCATAATTCTCCTTGACAACTGCTTGGAAAACAAATTCCATCCACGTTATTAGAAATGCAATTAATCCAAATGATGGTAGAGATCGGAATGATATTTACAGTGGTGAAGTGTGTAACCACCCTACAATAATTTTGAAAACAAGTGAGTAAATACGAGATCTATATTAAAAAAAAACTAATTTCTTAATAGTGAACCTCACTCTTTTTCAAAAGGATTGTCTAGTGCTTGTGCATTACACGATTGTATTTAGTATTATTCTTATGACGGTCCAAAAATTGTCACCGGTAAATAGAGTAACGTTCAAACATTAATGTTTATACATCCGAATATCAACACACTACAAGAAATTTAACTTTTAGGGACAAAATTTGTTAGGGACGAAATAAAAATTTCGTCCTTAAAAGTCATTTTTCAATTTCGTCTCCAAAAATGCCTGAGCTACTAAATTCATTCGAACGGAAAAATATCTATTCGAACAAGATATTTTGTGACAAACAAGATATTTTGTGACGAACAAAATCGTCTCAAAAAAAGAAAACCGTTCGAACGGAACAAAATAGATTTGAACATGGAATTAATGTCCGTTCGAACAGTATATAATCTGTTCGAATAATAATATTGGCAGAAAATTAATTAATTTTTCCCGGAGTAAGTTAATAACCGTTCGAACTTAAATTTCTTTGTTCGAACGGATAAAAATTCAATTAATTTCTTTTATTAGTATGGATTTGTGCATATATTTTTCCATTAAAGTAATAAATATTTTTTCTATTAATTTGTTATCATTTTAAAAATATAAAAATGTGTATATATTATATATTATGATTTGCGGTGAGTTAAAATATTTATAAATTCATAAATTACTTTTATGTAATTAACTTCAAAACTTTATAATGATTTGTTTTATGTTAAATTTATATAAATATAACTTTAAAGATAGTATCATTTTTTATATTATCATGAACGGCAAGTAAAATAGAAAAAATAAACAAATTAGTAAACACGAGGAATAAAAACCTTACATTAATTACATCTCAAATATATAATGTTCAATACAACATAAAAAAGTAAAATATTAACTAAACGATCATAATTATTGATTCCTTAGTATATTACCATCCTCTTGCAACATTTTAATAGATCCTTCCAGATCCCTAACCTTCTCCATGATGTACTCAACGAACTCTATAAACAGAGCTCGTACCTGATCTAAAATAGTCCCTGGAGGCTGTTCGAACGCATAAAATCTGTTCGAACACCCAGTTCGTTCGAACATAATCAAATATGGACATTAGTTCGAATGAGTATTTCATATTGTTCGAATGGACGTCTCCGTTTGGACAGATAAATATTTCATTCGAACAATATATTGAGATGAAATCGGGTCGTCTCAAAAATAATTATCCGTTCCTCCAAAAACTTTTTGAGACGGCCTTTTCGAGACAAATTTGAGATGAAATTTTTTCATCTCCAATTCTAATTTGGGACGAAAATCGTGTTTTTTAAGACAAAATTTTTTGTCTCAAAAAATACAATCTGTTGTAGTTACAAAACACTATCATTTTTTTATTGAGTACATTCAAACGTCTATCAATGTGTGAACGTATATAGTACGTTCATATGTACATACTAACAGTTTTGTAGTTAATTCAAATGTTATGTGATTTACATGCGAATGTACTCATGTAAAATTAAATTTATATTATGTAGCCATTTGTCCAGCTGCTGGCCATGGTGGCCGGAAAGCGCAAGGGAATGTTGGTTTCGAAGTGGATTTCGGTTTTCACTTAAAATCAGTTGAAAAAATCTCAAAGAGGATGTGAGAGGTGCACCAACCTTGTCATGAGGGTTTTGGTGGCGTTCAATGACCGCATTGGAGGAGGTGGAGGCGACGTCGCGATAGTTCGTTTCTTAATTGAACGTATATATTAACCGTGCGAACTAACATAATCAAACATTAGGAAAATAATGTTCGAATGATATGATCGGGTAAACTTTTGAACGGAAAAACATACGTTCAAACATACTTTTTGTGATAGAAATTGACTGTCACAAATTATCATCACGTTTGCATGAAGGAACTAACTCAGATTATAACGTCATCAAAATATTTTTCATAACGATTGGACAGTAAAACTTCACAAAAAGTATTTTGTGACGTCTTTGGCGTATCAATACGTTAATGGTTTCTAACCATCATAAAAAACATTTTATCAGTACTACACCGCCCAAACTATGAGCAAACTCAAATTTAATATTTCATGTGTATTATTTTCTGTTTAATTTTATTTCATATAATGTTTTGATAGAGAAAATTTCAATTCTTAAGAAGATTTATTATAAAAATAATATTTATTTTTAAACACAACTAAAACATAGGATAAGATAATAAATAAAATATTTTTATTTGTAGTCATAATTAATATTCTCTAAAAAGTTTGTGAAGATTTTAAGTCATAATTTTAATTTTTATATTTGCTTAAACTTGATGTATACATTTCTTTAGGTTTTGATGAATAATATATTGATAGACTTCGAATAATATATATATATATATATATATATATATATACACACACGAAATAATAATATATTGCGTAAAAATAATAATATATTGATCTCAATATATACGAAATGATATGATAGACTTCGAATACATTGCATATGAGAAATGATATTAACTGCGGTAGTTTCGCGTATTTGTTTTAACATTTCTTTTCAAATAAAGTTTGTTAAGACTGTATCTAATATTACTTTTACTACATGTTACACTAAATTCTTTTATAAATAATTAATACATTCCTAAATATAATCAACCACTTGAATTTGATATTAATTAGAAGGATTCCAGCCGAATTTCCAATATTCACGTCTCTTACCTTCACTTTTTCCAGCCTCCTCAGGTTCTTTTCTCACCTGTTGATAAGTCCCTAGCTAGTTGGCTCACTCATATATGAATAAATTTTCTTCTCAGATATTTTATGAAATATGAGAATAAAAGAGTAAAATCACATATTTTTAAGTGTGTATAAGAGTATGGAGCTTATGTTTAGAATTTTTTTAATATTTCACATTTCATGATCTATGAAGCAAAAGAAATTATCAGATATGGAGTGTGGGAATGAATAGTAATTAATATATAACAAAATCCCTCGTATATATGTATGTTGTCACCGCAGGAGACAACAAATATTGTTAAAAAAACCTTCATTATTCGTTCTAGCTTATATTCTAGTCTGTTCTATTCTAACCTCAGAGTTATGCAATATATTTTATTTTAAGGAAAAACAAAACAAATTGTGTTGTTGGACGGCCATGAGACAAAATCAAGCATCGAAAACGACCGGAGAAATAAAGTCGTATATATAACAATTATCCAAAAATAAAAATTGATCGAGTAGAATTTTTGAGAAGTGTTATAGAAAGAGATTATATAAAAGTAAATTTAGAAATTGACGTGATTTTACATGATCTGTTAAATTAATTTTATAATAAAAATAATTTTACAATCTTACAGCTAGGCCTGTGCATATGACCCGATAATCCGACCAACTCGATTGACCCGACCCGACCCGGCATTTGACGGACTCCTAATAATCGGTTCACCGATCCGATAAAAACAACGGGTTTGAGTTTTGGTGTAAACCGACCGATAAAAACAATGTAAACCACTACCTAATTACTGAGAAGGGTCTACTGGGCATGGGGAATGGCCATAATAATTGCGAAGAGATGGAGATTGACAGATGTAGAGAGATACAAAGAATCACCAAGAGGGACGGTTGCAACAAAATATGTTCTTCTTCAGTAAAGAAAATATAAAACTAGGTACAAAAATCATCTGAAAACCAGCTCACTTTTTTGAGTTGCAACCCAAAAGCCTTCAAGGGAGAGAGCAGACCTTCAAGCCCGATGGTGTCCTGAGGGGCCTGGTACTTAATCAATCTTCAATTAATTACCTGGTAGGCTGTAGCTCTAGATAACTCCAAAACAATCAAAATCGCTTTGTCTTTTCTTCTTCTTTTTTCTCTCTTATTTCCTCGAGTCCAATGATTTTGTTTGTTTACTGGGTTTCTAGTTTCATTTGTTACAGATCTGTTGTTGTTGGAGGATTTATTGCGGGCTTTCTGTGTTGGGGGATTTGTTATAGATCTCGTTGTTGTTGAAGGATTTGTTGGGGGCTTTCTGGGTTTTCATTTGTTGGGATATTTGTTGTCTTCGATCGATACATTTTTTCTTGTCCAGAGATCTCGTGTTTGGTCGATGAGAGTTTTAAAAAATAATAGAACTTATTGGCTGAATGATCTAAAAATGTATAAGCTTAATGTATCATGCAACTTGCTTTTCTTGGTTGGGTTGGGAATTTTCATATGTAGAAAATGGATACAAACAAGGTCATGTGCCGACGAAGAAGAAAGAGCAATATTTATTTATTTATTTTTAAAGCCAAAGTCGGGTCATACGGGTTCGACCCGATATTGTTTTGATCGGTTGGTTCAGATCGGGTTGGCGCCTTAACTAGTTCTTTTCGGGTCGGGTCGAGCACAAATCCGGTATTTTCTAGTCAGGTTGCAGGCCTACTTACAACATTAAATTAAGTCAATTTATTAATTTATTTTTATATAATTAATTTACTTTCATACTTTTATATAATTTGTTAATGGCTGTATGTATGGTAGCATCTTTGGACAAAGTAAATAAATGGAAAAATCTACTTTGCTGCACAAAGTTTACCGCTCTATTTGACTGTTTTGGGAAAAAGAATTAATAATAATATTTTTTTTATTTAATAATTAAAGAAGTGCTTTTCAGTATATTGATGTATTTTTTATATTTTTTAAAAATATTTTAAAATGATAAAAAATATGAATAAAAAAATTAGATTAAAAAAAACACTAACTTTACACTAACTGTCACAAGCGGCACGCTTGCTTTACTCCAAATTATAACGAACCACATGTACATATCCAGACAAAATAATCGGGGAAAAAACAACAAAAAATCACCGAATAAAACTCTACGCTGTGGACCGTTCCCGCCGGCGATGAGGCGAGGACGACGAAGACAACGGTCTGCTACCTGAGCCGGCTGTCCCGAAGAATAAGTCCGATATGTAATTCCCCACATCTTCAGGGGCAAATCTGACATATAACCGCGCATTCCTCTCTCCGCTCCCGGTAACCTGCTGCCGATTCTTCTTATAAAACTCCTGGTAAACCGGCACGATCTTTCTCGCGATTGACATCTTCATTTCGTCTCGGAGTTTCGGGTCCGATACAATGAACGAACCCTTCTTCCGATACGCTTCGTCGAAACTCAAACTGAACTTCCTGAAAACCTCCTTCGCTTCCGCCGGGGAGACCTCAGCGGTTGGGTTCTCCGGCAGTGACGCGATCACCTTTCCCCAAGCGAAACGCTCGTAATTCGCCGCAAACTGTCGCACCTTGGCTTCGTGCTTTGCGAGCCATTCCTCGCCCAGAAGGTACAGTAGGTTTGACGTGCGGACCTTGGAGACCACGTGTTGAAGATTGTTGGCTAGGAATATGTATGATAGACAAATGTCTTTGTAATGATCGGCCCTGCCGTCCAGCTTACAAAGAAGCACGAGGATTAGCCAAGCTATGCGCATGAAAATCTCCGGTGCCGGAGATTCATCGGTTTGTGGACTATCGAAGTAGAATTCCGGTAAGGAGGATTTCGGAGGGGGATTCCAGTCGGCGAAAATGTCACCGAGGACATTACTATAATCTCCGAGGATTGAGAGGTAATTCATCGCATTGATCGTCAGCGGGTGAACTCCGCCGCCGAGGACCAATGACTTAGAGGAATCCTTTTGCAGCGTTGACTCGAAGTCTGACAGCATTGCGCGCACCGACTCGCTGAGACGGATCAGGGAGTTGATGGCTTGAGATCGGACGGTCGCAGTTGATTCGAAAGAGAAGATGGATTCGATCTCGGGCCAGTTTTCAGCGATGGCGGTGTACATGTCGAGCACGCGGAAGATTTTCTCGGGAGATTTCTTGCTCTTGGCGACGAGTACTTCGGGGAATCCGAATAGCAGAGTAGCTCCGTCTTTGGAAATGTCGGTGAAGCAAGATTCTCTGATGGAGTCCGAGGAAGCGAAGACGTGGTCGCACAGTATTCTCTCCCCGTTAAAGAGCGTTTTCAAGGAGATTTTTACTGCGTCCAACCAGGCCGTGATCCTCATGTCCAGCAGTTCCCAGTCCATCTTGCTGATTTGGGAGGAACTCAGTTTCTCAACGCCAAGACGGTAAATGCCTTCGTCCACTATTGATTTTCTGATGCTTTTGTATATGCTAACGCACTCTTTAGCGTAACCAGACGAGATCATACACTCGGCTATGGACCTCAAGTCCGCCATGGCAATGGAAGAAACCTCCTCGACTTCCTCGATGGAATCACCTGGGGGGCGCACATCATCGTCTACGTCTTCATAGTCGGAGGTGCTCGATCTCGTGGAGGCGCGTGAAGATCGTGCGGAGACGGATTCGGGATCCAAGTGGGCCCGGTTCATGGAAAGGATTTGATAGAACTCCTTCTGGAGTCTCTTCATGGCAATCTGCATCAGGTTCTGGGCGTACACGAGCCTCTCAGAAGTGGAGAAGTTATCGGAGACCAAGGCATGCATGGCCTTCTGGAGATCGTTAACGCACTTGATGAACTGAATGGCTTCTCTCTTGCTCTCGTAGAAGATGGAGGTGACTTTAGCGTAGGCAGAACTTTCCGGGTCCCATTTCATGATCAAGGAAGCGGCGGCGTCGATGCTCTGCTCGATCATCGTCTCGGAGAAGCTTCTCCGAGGGGTCGAGACGGAGGGATGTCTCGAAGAAGGTGAAGGGTGGCGAGAGGTGGAGTAGGAAGGCGTTTTGGAGTGAAAACAGAGGCTCCTCATACCCTTTCTTGGCATTTGATCAGATTCCAGAAAGTTTCCTACGAAGCTGTTAATTCCTTTTGGGTTTGCTAGCTGCAGACAAGTACTGCTTATAGCTCTGTTTGCTTCCCAGGAAAGAAAGAAAAACAAACAAACAAACAAACAACAGAAGCAGAACAGATCGAACAGAGGTAATTAAGGTTGTTTTTTCTGTGTTGTGTTTTGTCTGATACTTTGGGAGCAGTACCGTTTCCTGTATCGGTGGGGTTTGGAACTTTGGAGGGGTTTATATAGACGCAGTAGCGCGGCGGCTCTAGCAAAGTAAAAATAAAAATAAAGAATAAGAACGTGTGGGGGTATTGACTTAACTTTCAAAGACTTTAGAGTCTTATAAACCCACGTAAATTGACCGACTCTCGCAATTTCTACGTGTTTGTCGTAGGCTTGTAGCTTTATTTCGCGACTCTCTCCAACCCTCAAGAAATATAAATCTCAAAACAAAAAAAAGTTCTAAAAAAAATTAGCACATTTTCATTTAGTCCGATGATTTTTTATTTTCATTACGGTACTGCTAAATTGAACGCGTGCGTTGCTTCTTAGATAATAACTAAAAAAAGAATTAGTCTGCATACCGTCGCCAGACGGGTCATACAAGTCTATACAGTTATGTTTAAAAAAATTTTAAAATTACAATAATATTTTTTTTCTTTTTATCCTCATTCTTCAATAGGACGACTTAGAACTGCAAATAAAATTTCTAAAAAAATAAAAAGTCTTTCTGAAAAATAGATACATATTATATATAATGTTGCATTAATATTTGTTTGTTATAATTTATATGTGGATGATTAGTCACGAAGGAATTATTAGGATACGTTGAATGAAATAATAAGTCAAAAACAGCAAAATATGATACAACATATAAATATAATAAATATATACACATATAATATATATATATATATATATATATATATATATATATATATATATATATAATATAAACAGAAACCTTCTTGATCGATTACTAGTTAACCACAGAAACGTCGCTTGATAATTTTGAAGGATTCTTGGTTCTGATTTGTATGAGCTTTGACTGCAATTTATTTTTCACATGCGTGTTCTCTCTGATCTCTCTCTCTCTCCTTTTATTTTAATGGTAGAAGAAATTAGAAAATAAACCGATCAAAACCATGATTTGGTTACCAAATAGATTAATTTGACGTTATAGATTAGCAATAAGGTCCTATGCCATTAATCAATATGGTTGCCTACGGACCTCAAATGGAGCTAATTCCCTAGCTAATGTAGTTGATGTCGACAAACTGATCACCGGTCTATTAATGAATTGAATGGACAATTTCCTATAAAAACAAAAAAAAAAAAAACACCAGTCGCCGGGCTGGGAAAAAAAACCTCTTATTATAATATTTGAGTAATACTAGATATAATCATGGATTGTGTAAACATCACGCGCTTTTTTTTTAAAAAAAAAAAAAGTAAGGTCTACTATTAAAAAATTAATTATTTCATGTGAATCTCATATTTATTCATTTTCTTCAAAAAGAGTGAGCGACGCTTTCTCACTCTATATTGTAAATATCATTTATCATAATATTTTCATCTCATTTCATTGTTTTCTTATATTTATAAATTTCTCATGAGATCTTTATAATATGAAAAATTCTATTTTCAAGCCGGTATATAGAACACACTTAATAAAGTGCTTACATGATATAATTTAATTCGAAAGATAAATTTTAAAATTTGAATCTTATAACCAATTAATTTAAAATTTGAATCTTACCATTTAAGTGATGTGGATAGTATATATATTTTACATACCGACTTGAGAAAAGAATAACTTATACACACATAGTCAATAGCTGCTCAATATGAATCGAGATCTTTGATTATAAGATCAGTTCAAGATAGAGAACTTTATTTTAATATTACCATTAAATTAATGTGTGCATATATATATATATATATATATATATATATGTTTGTGATTATTTTCCTATCACAACGGCAGCACTTATGCAATCTAAGTTCATGCAAGATTATGTATTGGTTTTGTCTTAATCCCTTTTTCTCCTCCTTCTCCCGGCTGACCATATAATTATAATTAGTCTATGCCCTTTTGTTGAAAGGAAGCTAATCACGTCATGACTTTTCCATGTTTCTGGCTATCATGTATAGATCAAAGTACGTACGTAAGTTCAAATCAGCAATGACGCATGCAGACATATATATATACATGATCATTTTGAATGGCCCGTAATGATCTTTCCATGCAATGTAACTTTCAGCAGAAGCGCCAAACTGGTGGAAGCTGGAAAAGACTGCTGTTTTCCCACGTTTCATTTTTTCTTCGATAGAATTTTATGTCCGTCTTCCTTTGTATATAGTCTTCTTCTTCTGATCTATTCATACATGCATATATAGTTGCAAATGTTACATCTGGCCAGTTTTTCTTTTCTCCTTTTATGTTTCTAGTACAATCTCTCTCTCTCTCTCTCTCTCTCTCTCTCTTTTTTTTATTTGATCGCTAATTAAAACTTATTGTACGTTATCACTTATAATTAGATTATAGGGTGCGGCTACTGATCTGCTGCCCCCATCTTGACCGTTGGGCTTACCGCCTAGCGTAAAGTAGTTTTTTTTTTCACATTTTTTTAATATATTTAAATACATTTAAAAAATACATCAATACATTTAAAATCACTTCCTTAATCACTAAGTAAAAAATAATAATAATAAAAAAATAAAAAAAGACAAGCGGTCAAATAGAGATGTCAAATAGAGTGGACATATTAGTGTTTTCCTAGATAATATATAATTGATGAGAATTAATTATAAGCCTTATTTTTTACACACCAACACATTAATACTGATTATGTGGAAACTTTTCACGTTAATTATGCTAAAATATGATTATTGGTGTTTTTCATTTTTTCTCAAGTTATAAAAAGTTTCACTATAAATGATGTATTAACATACCGATTTATATATGTGTAGTGATCGAAATTCTTAATTGATAGTCAGATCACATGATTAAGGTTATAACACCCAATTTGTTGGGATATAAAATAGCGTACGGTGGAGAAAACAGACGCGACAAGATGACTTGCTTTTGATGGTGTTATCTTACTATATATATATATATATATCAAACAAATTATTATATTCTATATATATATATATATAGATGGCCCCGGCCAGTTTTCAGTGTTTACTTTAAATTAATTAAGTTTTTTTTGTTTTCCTTTTAATTTTCTTTAATTCGGTTGATTTTAATAAATTAACTTCTGCCCTAGCTAGCTATCCTGAAATGAGCGCGATTAAATAAAAATAAATACATGTTGAAAAAGTTCGAACCGACAAGATCAGATAAGAGATCATGATGATAAGTCTAATTATCTGATAACGTACGTTATTGAAATGCATGAATATTCTAATTTTGTTCTTCACCGGCCACCCATGCATTTCTTCATCAATTAATGCTGCTGCTAGTTGAATATCTGTTGCAAGTTTTGTGCAGGTCAAGCATGCACTCTCTTGCGGCGCAGACGAATTCATGAAAATCTCCAGATATATGCTGAACAGGCTCTCCATTAATTAATTAATTAAGAACCAGTACTCTACATTAATATATTCGATCTAGCATCCTCATGTTTGATCTCAAGCTGTAGATCGAAAAATAAAATAGAGAGAAAATAATCAGATTAATTTAGTTAACTCGTTTTGGGTGAAACCCTAATAGATAATAGATATATACCGCGAATCAATGAAACCCAGATCAGCGGCTGAAACAATGGATATTTTAAAATCTTCTAAGTTTTCATTATTAATTCTAACTTTCTAAGCATTTTTACGCAAAACAATGTACTTATTCGTAATTCTTTGTGCATTTTGACAAAGTGATCAATCGAAAATCTAGCAAGGAGTTTGTTGGTTTTTGACATGGCTGGCGGGTCAGTACTAGTACTAGTACTGGCCATTAATATCCCAACGTATAATAGATGGAAAGTTGTAAGCAAAATGATCATGCATGCTGCATAATATTATTGTTTATATATATAATTAACTAAATTCGCATGTGTAAAGGCGAAATAAAAGGAGTATATACAAGGCAGATGTTTGAATAAATGCCTTAAGAGAGAATTTCATTCATTCATAGTTTTACAATTCCGTTTTTCATTCCATCTTTACAAAGACTTTTCAAGACCTATACATACAGTCAGATTCACAACGCAGCTAAAATTACATTTCAGACTTGTGACGGCCACTTGGTTACACCTCACCATTTATGTTATAGAGAATCAACTTAATTATGTTATTTGGAATCAGTCTAGAGTCTTCTAGGCCTAGTGGAATATTCTTGCATTGGAGCTGATCCTTCTCGAATTATCTTCCTAGTTCTGATCTGAGGCAGCATGAATTATTGCCTTAACAGCCCCCCATGAGTACTCAAGCAACACATAACAGATGGTGAGGCTTGATCATAGTTGAGGAAATCGAGCTGAAGATAGAGGCTTAGTGAAAATATTAGCAAGTTGATCTTTACTGGACACAAAGGAAACTCGAAGAGCATTAGCTGCCACATGATCTCTAACAAAAGTGATAATCAAGCTCAACATGCTTAATGCAAGAATGCAAAATAGGGTTAACAGTAAAATATGTAGCACCCAAATTGTCACACCATAAAGTCGGTGGATCAGTAAGACAGACACCCAGTTCCTTTAAGAGAGATTGCAACTAGAGAAGCTCATAGGCAGTATTACCCACTGCATTATATTCGGCTTCAATAGAAGACCGAGTTATGGTGGGCTGCTTCTTAAAACCTTAGGAAATAAGATGGGAGCCAAAATAAACACAAAAACCATCTATGGATTTGCGATCATTAGGGCAACCAGCCCAGTCAGCATAAGATAATGTAGAAAATTTCAAGGAAGAAGATGAGCCAAAATAAAGACCAAGATGTTGTGTAAGGTTTAAATACCGAAGAATTCTTTTTACAGCTTGCCAATCAGGAAGCCTTAGATGGTGCATAAATTGACAGACTTTGTTAATAAGGAGTGAAATGTTTGGCCGAGTAAAAGCCAGATGTTGAAGGCTACCGACTACACTGTGATAGAGTTGGGGATCCTCAAATGAAGGACCCTCTAATGTAGTGAGTTTAACGGATGATGACATAGGAGTATAAATAGACTTAGACTTGTGCATATTTGTACGAACTAACAGATCATAAATATATTTAGACTGAGAAATAAATAAACCAGTGGAGTTTGAACATACTTCAATACCCAAGAAATAATGTAAGGGGCCAAGATCCTTAACGGGAAAAAAAGTTCCAATTACAGTGATAAAATCATAAATAAGCCATACATTAGAACCAGTCATTAAGATATCATCTACGTAAACTAAAATATAAAGAAAGTTAGATGAAATTTGAAGAATAAACAACGAGGAATCAGACCGAGGGCTTGGGAGGAGGCCAAGGGATGTTACCATCAGATCAAATAAGTGGACAGTGGATATTGGATTTAGATCTAGTGACCATAGGATGGGTGAGAGACGGTGGAGACGCAGGGGAAGGTGACACCGATTCAGATGAGAAGGGAGAGCTAGGGGAAGACTCGGGAGGGAGAGGAGTCAACGAAGAAGGAGAAAGGACAGAGTGGGTTGGTCTTGATATCTCAAAGAGAGATGAGCCTGATGTCTCGGGGAGTAGTGGGTATGATGTGGACACGGGAATGGATAGAGGGAAGAGCCCAGAGGAGACAGTGTTAGAAGGAGGAGATGGACTAGGCTTAGAAGAAAAGGGAAAAATGGTCTTAATGAAATAAACATCTCTGGAAATATAGGTGCAGCCCATGGGAAGATGTAAGCAATAATATCCTTTGTGATCTGGACTATAGCCCATGAAGACACAAAGTTGAGATCTAAAATCCATTTTGTGACGATTGAAGGGTCTTAAATTGGGCCAACAAGCCGCACAAAAAATACGAAAAAAATTTTAATCAGGAGGATGATGAAATAATGTTTGAAAGGGGGAGAGATTGCGAAGAATAGGTGTGAGCATGCGATTAATGAGAAATACAACAACTTGAAAAGTTTCAGCTTAATATTTATGAGGGACAAAAGTTTGAGCCAAAAGGGAGAGTCTAGTTTCAACAATGTGGCGGCGACGCTATTCAACACTACCATTCTGAGCATAAGAATATGGACCCGTAACACGATGAAAAATATTGAATGATTTAAGTAAGGAATGAAGTGGGCAGAATTCTCCACCCCATTCAGATTGAACAGAAATGACATTAGTGGAAAACGTATTACTGACATAACGTAAAAAAGCCAAAAAATAGAAGAGACATTAGATTTAGATTGAATAGGAAACATCCAAATATACTTAAAAAAAATCATCTACAATAGAAAAATAAAAACGACAGCCCATGGAGGACAACATAGGCGCCGGCCCCCAAACATCAAGAAAAAGAAGCTGAAATGGCTTGTGAGATTTGGACGGAGAGGGAGGATGTGGCAAGGCGTGAGACTTGGCTTGAGAGCATGCGAGACAGGAAGACAAAGCAGTGTTATTTGTTACTGGAAGTTGAAATCGACGAAGAGTAAAGAAGGTGACTCGAGACAAGGGGTGAACAAGTCCAGCGTGCCAGATCTGTGGGGAAGTACGTTCACCAAGAAAGGCTTGAGGAGCAGCGAGAGATAAGGACTCTGAAGCTTCCAAAGCAGTCGAGGGAAGGACATACAGACCATTCCTAACAGGTCCTTGAAGAAGTGCCTCTCGGGTGCGTAAATCCTTCACAAGAAAATACGAAGAATGAAATTCAAAATAGACAGAGTTATCAAGGTAGAATTGACGAACATACAATAGATTTTTAGTGATAGAAGGAACATGAAAGAGTTTGTAAAGGAGATATTTGCCAAATGAAGTGTTAAGATAAGCTGAGCCGATATTTTGTATGGGAAGAGTGGAGACATCTCCAATGCTGACTTGATCAGTGCCATGATACCATGTAGACTCCATATTAAGATTTGAAAAATCAACTGTGAAATGGTTGGTAGCTGCTATATCAGGAAACCAATTGTTTGTTTGAGGCACAGTGACAGGTAGAGCTATGAAATTAGTTGGAAGTGAGGCCGGGGCAGGAGTTTGGTAGGACTGGTTGAAACGATGATAGCAAGAGAGAGTTGTGTACCCAGGATTTTGACAAACTTGACACACTGATCGATTTTCGGGACGATTGGAGAAATAGTTGGCGAACTGTCCACCACGCCGACTTCCATGCTACATTGAGCTTCTTCCTTTGTTTGAATAGCCAGATGATGAAGGTGCCCTTGTGCTGGTCGCATGAGCTGCAAGGTTACTATCTGAAAGCAATGATTGAGTTTGATGAGCTAACCTAGATTCATGATTAAGAAGGTAACTATAAATCTGGTAAGATGATAAGAGGTCTCGACATGTGGTAATGGAGGTGACAATGGATTCATAATTTGAGCCAACCCCAACCAAAAGATAAATGGAAAATTGTGAGGCTGACAATGGGTGCCCTGTAGCTCCAAGGAGGCAGTTAGGGATTTTTCCTTGTGGTAATATTCAGAAATAGACTCAGATCCCTTCTTGAGTGTTGCAAGTTGGTATTGGGTTTGTATAACATGTGCTGAGGATTGGGCAGCATAAAGACTTTGTAAGGTTGTCCATTCCTCATGAGAGTTGGTTGTACACTCAAGAACTTGGGCTAAGGCATTATTAGATAAGGAACAGTTAATGGTTGAGATGATTAGTTGGTCTTGTAAGAGCCATCGTGTATATTCTGGGTTGATGTTTCCATCAAGTGTGGAAGGAGGCATGATAATGGTGCCATCTACATAACCAAAAAGTAGATGTCCTTTGAGGAAAGGTACAATCTGCGCCTTCCATAGTAGGTAATTATCAATTGTGAGTTTGAGGGTAATGAAATGTGTGGCTGAATTCACGATTGAGGAGTTGAGAGTAGGTGGTTGAGTTTTAGGAATTGAGGGTGTTGTTTTTGGTGATTTTTCGAGAGTTTCCATTTGAGCTATTGAGGGAGAGAAGTAGGCGTGAGCCTTATGGTAGCTCTGATACCATAAAGGCAAAAATAAAAGGAGTACAAGGCAGATGTTTGAATAAATACCTTAGAGAGAATTTCATTCATTCATAGTTTTACAATTCAGTTTTCGATTCCATCTTTACAAAGACTTTCCAAGACCTATATATACAGTCAGATTCACAACAGCGAGAATTACATTTTAGACTTGGGACCACTAATTGGTTACACTTCACCATTTATTTTATAGAGAATATACTTAATTATGTTATTTAGAATCAGTCTAGAGTCTTCTAGGCTTAGTTGAATATTCTTGCATTGTAGCTGATCCTTTTCTAATTATATATCCTCCTAGTTCTGATATGAGGCAGCAGAATCATTGCCTTAACAACGTGAAATGAAAGTACTGAGGTCCAATCATTAATCATCGAATTAAAGTGAAACAAATTTTTATTTTTTAAGAGATCACACACGAGCACCCATGCATGAATAAGGTAAACTTACCACGTAATGAATATGTACGTACGTAGTGATATATTGAAGAGTTCAAAATAATGCTGTATGGCTCTTTGGGTCGCATTTTGACAGAGACAAGAGTACTTCACATGATTTGGCTATACAAAGTTGATGAATATATTTGTACAGTTTTAGGGCGACGTGTAAGTCTCATGCAATTCTTTTAAAAAAATCGACAAACTTGAGACTTGCATGAAACATTTCACTGTTTAAGATTAATGGATCACCTCACTTTTTTTTAAGAAAAAAGTGAGTAGAACTTGCATATTTTAATAATTTATCTACCATTATTCTTAATGGAACTATATATTTTCTTCCAGGATACTACCTCCCCGAATTATGGACCATCGATCTACCAATATGCACCAATATATATATATATATATATATATATATATATATATTATAATCACTTGAGACAATATGCAATATATATGCATCCATGCTCCTATTTGACTGACTCATCCCATGCATTAATTTGTGGACTTTTTCGAGTCTTCTTTTTGTAACCACGCGCGTGCAACTGTGCAAGATGACATGCCTTCCGCTCCTGTTTATTGAAATACACTCTACAACCTGTACGTAATTTCATGAGTCCTGTTTGGCGGCCTATGAATTTGCATATTTTTCTACGATTAAAATATTTAACTTTTCCTTATCCTTCATAATATTTATTGATTAATAACTTCGTATGATCCATTTTCGTCTGTCGAGACCATCATTTTCAAACTTATACTCTCTCTCTCTCTTTTGCTTGCTTCCAGGTTTTGGTCAAGACCATTAAGAAAGGGAGCCACATAATGCCTTCTTCGTCCCTATGCCCAGTTGTCTTTGAGAGTTTGATCTATATAATTTATAAGAAAACAATCAAATTTTGGTCTTTCAAGCAGTAGTACGTGCGGATCAAGAAACTTACCATTGACAAGGCGAATTAGTTTTGAAATAATTAAAAATCTTGTTACATACGCTACTACATAAAATGATATTAAAAGGTCTTTTAGGATAATTTTTTTTAACGAAATCAAAATCAACCCAAAAAATGAGTTTTAGGGACGGTAGTTGTTTACCGTTCGAACATTTAATATTACGTTCGAACAAATGCTCGAACGGGTAATTTAGAAACAGAAAATGTCGTCCCTAAAGTCAATTTGCATTTATACGGGTACTAAAACGTTCGATTATGAAAGAAATAAACATTCGAACGGAAATTAGTTACAGCGAAACTAAAAATTGGTGCGTTAAGTTAATAATTTAAGTGTTTGAACGTTTATATAAATGTTTGAATGTAAAAGAAAATTTTTGATGGAATTAAAAATAGAACAATTATTATTCGAACGATTTGATCAATATTTTTGGAGATGGAAGAAGTTGTCCCAAATATTATAACCATTTGAAGGCTTATAGAATGAACATTAATAAATAATTTAGAAAATGAAAAGATGGACGGACGTTAACAACCTCTGTTATTAGAGAAAAATAAGGACATATAAATGTGATAGAAGTGATGCTTAATGATATTACTTAAGCAATTATTCATAATTAAATTAGTTTTAAAACATATGTAATGTCCATACAAAAAACTTTGAAAGTGCATATATAAAGAGGCACTACGTGCCCAAATCTTTAACCACCGTTTTGACTGCTGCTAGGTGTTTCTCAACCTCTATCAACTTAGTCAAGACCGTGACCTAACTCACCTGCATATCTGGACCCAATTATGTGATTATGCTAGTAATTTCTCTACATACTTCAAAGATGACACTTTGGGTCTCTATACGTACATCATCTCTGACACTCTAGATCTTTGTACGTATGTCATCTTTGACACTCCAAATCTCTTTATGCACTATGCGCACTATATATGCAGTCTCCTC
Source organism: Juglans mandshurica (assembly GCA_022457165.1). Classification (NCBI taxonomy): domain Eukaryota; kingdom Viridiplantae; phylum Streptophyta; class Magnoliopsida; order Fagales; family Juglandaceae; genus Juglans; species Juglans mandshurica. The sequence goes on from CM039627.1 coordinate 28,170,435, forward strand.
ATGAATAGTAGTGAGTGTTGCCCCCTGTGTAGAGGCCTCACCTGATACCCCATGCCCTATTGGGTGTGCATCTCCCTGAATCTCGTCTGTCAACGTGGTGGGAGCATGAGGACTTTTGTTGAGTGTCATTGTGCAAAGGTGGAGGAGTTGATCTGCCCAATCTGCTCCCGAACACGCTCACCAACATCTGTCTACACCTCTGTAGCTAATATGAATCTTATGATCAGGACCCCAAAAGGCAAGATATCTGTCATAATATAGTTGGCCTCTGATTGAATCCTAGTGAAGATATAACTCACTAGATCAATAAGCTCCCCACGAGCGACGTGTGTCATAAACAACATCCGATCCATACCAACCTCAACCTTGTACAATCATATATAGAAAGAACAGTAAGAATTGGAAGGTATAAAAAATGTGAATGGATTCAAAATTTTCATACAATATTCCGAGGACATTATTAATGATGAATTTTAAGTGTAGAGAATTCTCATACAACATTAATAGAAACAACAACATGATATACACAATCTTGCGTTATTAATACAACTACTAACTAATTGTGTGTACACTATTAATAGAAACAACAACATGATCAACCATTCGATCAAATTTGAAAATTGTCACTTATCATTAGAACATAAAAGTTACTGTTCAAATGGGATAGAAGCGGTCGAATACGCCATTCGGATGCCCGTTCGAACGTAAAATATGCGGTCGAATGCATAGTTTGGCTGTATGTTCAAACGGTAACGTAAGAGTTCGATGAGTAAGTAACTACTGATTGAATGCATATTGGAAGCGTTCGAACGGTTCCTAGATAGAATATAACAATGACTGAGTCAACTCAGTTATCATTAAACCAAACGAATCGAAGAATTTATTTCATTCTTCCACAAATAACAAGCATAGAAGGTCCGGATGAGCATAGAGACATCTCGGCCTTGTGTTTTCTGGCCACCTACGAAGTCTCATGGAAGAAAAACGTAAACCCAATTTATTTTCCTATTTTATAAAAATACTATCCCAAACAACTCAAAATCAACCCAAAATTTGAAGGAAACTAGTGTACCTATGGTGTAGAAGTAGAGGCTGACGACGAGATGACCGCGTTGGCTGCGGATTGAGGTAGCAATGGAGAGCTGAAATGACGTATGTGGATTTTTGTTCAAACAATGCTATACCCTGTCCCACGGGTTGCAATAATGTTCGAAGACTAAATTTAAACGTTCGAGCATTAACTCATATGAAACATAACGATCGAACGTGTTATATGAACGTTCGAGTGGTAAGTCAGGTGACAAATACTGGTCAAACGTTGATTTTAGGGTTAGAACAATTTTGCATTACGTACTAAAATGTTTGAACATATAAGAATAGTTTGAATGGTATGATAAATGTGCATTATAATAATTTCAAATAGATAATTTTATATTTTTAACTTTATATGATTATTCTTGAGGTATGCAGGGGCCTTTATAGTGTAATATTTGGAGAACTATAGTAACACCATATATTAAGTGATATACTGATATACTAATACTTTATATATACTAGTATCATATAGTATTTAGTATGTCTATATTACTATATGACAATAGTATACATTACTAGTATTAGTATATATCTTAGTTAATATATAGTATTACTTTAGTTCTCCAAATATTACTAATACTATAGTGTTATATTTTAAAGTGATATCAGTTATATACTAATATAGTGAATTTATATAATGTTAGTTTTATATAGTGTTCAATATAGTAATATGAGGTATCATATTTGTCTACTACATATGCTATATTTGTAGTTATAACATAAGAAATGCACGATCAAACATTATAATTACATGTTTGAACACTGATTTCAGTCTTTGAATGTATTAGTAATGGGAGATTGATTGTTCGAACAAAAATTTTGGTGTTGGCGCCTCTTGAACTAATGGCAGGATTGTTTCCCACTAAGCTATCAAAGAACGTGTAAACATTCAAATGATTATTTAGATTCCTTTGAATGTACTGATGCTGAAATTTTGCCAGTGGGAAAAAGTTCGCACTGAATGAAGTTTTTTCGTTCGAATTAAGTTAAAAACCATTCGAACGCAAAAATTTGAAATAGGACGCACAGGTGACGATTTTTGCCTCTGTAACAAGATTTTTTTAAGTTGAGCAATGTCATTTCATGTTTGGAAACCTGTTACAATGACAATTGTCGCCTTAATAAGTCCAAAAATCTTGAAAAAATATACATGCCCTAATTTATGTAAATTGAGTTCCTCTCTTCGTCTTCTCATTTGCATTTACTAATCTGTTTAAAGAGAGAGGTTGGCTGTCGATTTTTACAGAGAGAGAGTGAGTGGGAGTGAGGGCTGCCTACTGATTTTCAAGTATGGTATTTGTTAAATTTCTATGTTTTTATGTATGTTCTTGAATTTCATAACTTTCGTTTAATAATTTCGTTGTATTCACTAAATGTTGTATATGTGTTTTGTGGTTTATTGAGTTGTTTAGAATTGCATTGAAGGTAAATATTATAATTTCTAAGAACTTAGTTTATGTATTATAGTTGAATATTTGTGTGTTTGTCTATGTTGTGCATGATGAAGGAGGGTGTGTTTATGAATATTCACTGTGTTTTGATTTCTGTATTGCTTGATTTTGTTCTATGTTTGTGTCTAGAGAGTATTTAGAAACCGTTTGAACGTGAGTGTGAGAGAGAGATAGAGAGAGACCACTCGAATGAACGGTATATATGTTCGAACGTTAACCCACATTGCATATTTATTCTCGAAAGAAACGTTAATATAGAAAGATCATTACCTCTTAGGAAAAAATATACCTTAAAAAAATAACGACATTTATATTAAAAGGAAAAAGAAAAAATTTATCCCCACCCTCTCTCTCTCTCTCTCTCTCATAAAAAAATCAAGGGTTTCAGATCTGGTTTTCACTGAAGGGGGAGGAGGCATCGACTTCCTTCTCCTCCTCCCTCTCCTTCCCTCATTTCTACATTCACCCACATTTTCTATCAAGGTTCTTTTCCTTAGTTTTTTTTTTCTTTCTTCAAGGTCGAAAAAGACAGATCTACAACTTTCCGGCAACTTTCGAGAGACACGCGTGATACAAGCAGATTCACAAGTTGAGAATTGTTCAGAGGAAAGTGGTGATTTTGCGAAAATCACCGCACGTGGTTGTTACGCGCCACCCATATCTGCGCGTGGTCCTCGTGTGCCACCCCTTCCAGCAGCTCTTCTCGATTTTGTGGCTGAAAAGAGACAAGTGTGTTGCATTCGCAAGCCGTCACAAATTTTGAAGCCTATCGGAGTTGGTCCAAACTGTAATATGTCATTTTTTACATCTATCTTATTGCTTTCCTTTTTGGTTTCCTTATTGTTAGTTAAAATTAAAAAAAAAAAGTTCGTCTCTCGAACAATTTTTTGTAGAGGTTGAGTCATCTCTTCCTATGGAAGATGAGGTCGAGTCTCTGCTTAGGTTGAGAATGTTATTTTTTGGACGTTTGTCTATAGAGAGTATCAACAATAGTGAAGACTAGTCCTATCACAAAAGGAAATAGTGGACTGGTGGAGCTTCAAATGCATTATTTTGGTTTATGATATCATGTTTGATATGGAGATATTCCCAAAATGCATCTGGTCATGGATGTAAATTTTTCTAATGATTGAATTATGATAGTTTCTCTTAAAAAAAAAATGAAAAGAAGAAGAAATTTATAACTTAGTAACATCCAATTAGATTTAATGCAATCATATAACATAATTAATTAGGAAGAAATAATACTTTAAAAAAATGGGGTCATTTATATTAAATGGGAAAAAAAGAAATTTAAAACTTAGAAACACCCCCATTATATTTTAAAAAATATAAAATAACTAACAACATAATTAATTAGGAAAAAATGTACTTTAAAAAAATAAAGACATTTATATTAATTAGAAAAACTAAATAAATTTATAACTCAGTAACCCCCAATTAGATTTAATGCAATCATATAACACAATTAATAACATAATTAATTAGGAAGAAGTAATACTTTAAAAAATGGGGTCATTTATACTAAAATGGAAGAAAAGAAATTTAAAACTTAGAAGCACATATGAATAGCAATAATAATAATAATAATAAATCTAACAACATAATTACTTAGGAGAAAGTAATACTTTAAAAAAGACATTTATATTAAAAAGGAAAAGAAGAAGTTTAAAACTTAGTAACACTTTATTATTAGATTTAAAAATATATACATATATATATATACATATATATAACACGATTATAAATATAATTCAATGGAAAACTTTATGTCTTTAGTTGTTATCACTCTTTACTTTTTTGTATGTGTTTTTTGTATTATTTTCGTATCTTATATATTGCATCTAAGAGAACCTTAGACCCATATTGTTGGAGTTAGCAATCAACTTTTGTTGATAACTCTTGAATTGTTAAGAGTGGACAGTTTGAGATTGTAAGATCATTTTCACAAACTTATCAACTGTCTGTTCCTATTCGACATTGTGATTTTGATAGAATCATCTCGGGTGTTCTCTAGATAAGCAGTTGAGTTGTTAGTGCAGACATATTACTCATCAATGCACCTAACTAAACGAGTATATTTGGAAAACTATGGAGAGATGATGTCGAAATTTTGTTAGACGGGACATATAATAGTTAGTAGGTTAGCGATTATGATCTTACAATCCCGAATGTAATAGAACCAATTAATTACCTAATGAAATGTAGAGATTAGACAATGGATAAGTACATGCTTGCTTGTTGATGCGCATGCGACTGTTTGTAATAAGGTTTTAGGCATGAATAAGAGTTGGATGTGAGTTAGAGATCGATTGGCTACGAATTACAATGTATATGCTGAAGGTATTAAGAAATCCTTAGAGTTTGCATGTAGTACAATTAATAGTCACAAGCGAATCAAATGCCCATATTGAAAATGCAAGAATTTGTATTCTCATAACATAGAATTGGTGGGAGAGAATCTATTTGTCAATGGTATTGACCAGGGTTACATAGATTGGATGTTACATGGTGAACCATATCCAACATTAATATTAGAGCCTCGACATGAGGGAACTGACATCGATGAACATACACCATCAGAGGTTGGTGGTGATAAATACGATTGAGGATATGGAGGAAATGCTGGGTGAGCAGGAATATTTATGTATGAAGGTGCTACGAACACATCAACTGCAAATGATGTGTCATAACACTTTTGCATGTTTGTGGGTGGATTTGCAATGTGAACTATATCCAGGATGCAGAAGACATAGTAAGTTTTCCTTTACAATCAGATTGTTTCACATATAATCTATGTGCCACATATCTATTAATGCTGTGAATATGTTACTTGAATTATTTAAAGAGGCACTTCCATCAGACAATATCTTACCTCGTAACTTCTATGAAGCTAAGTGACTAAAGCGAGGATACTAAAATATAATCCATGCATGCAAGAATGATTAAGTCCAATTTTGATGAGAGAATGAACATATGAATGAGTGTTCCGTGCGCCATGAATCAAGATGGACACCTGAAAAGCAAAATGTGCCCCAAAATGTGGTACATCACTTTCCACTAATACTGAGATTACAATGGTTATTTTTATATCACGTGCAACGGCTATAGATATGACTTGACATTCATTAGGCAAAGTTAAGAATGAGAATATATTGTCACATCCTACTGATTCTCAAGTTTTGTAGGAGTTTAATTTGGAACACCCATGGTTTGTTGAAGAACCACGGAATGTTTGACTTGGGTTGGCAATAGATGGGTTTAATCGGTTTGGAAACATAACTACTAGTCATATTACTTGGCCGGTAGTACTTATGACATTTAATTTACCACCATGGAAGTGCATGAAAGATCTATATTTCACGATGAGTTTGGTCAGTCCTGGTTCGATATCACTGAAAAATGAGATAGACGTACATTTACAACCATTGATCGTTGAGTTGAAAGATTTATTGTAAAATGGGGTCCAACGTTTTGATGCATCAACATTAAGCGAGTCGTTCAAGATGTATGTTATAGTGTTATGGATAATAAATGATTTTCCTTCATACAGAAACTTATCAGGTTGGAGTACTAAGGAAAAAATGGCATGTACATCTTGCAACAAACACACCCAACCCGAGTGGCTTATGTATGGGAGGAAACTATGTTTCATGAGTTTTCGTCAACATTTACCTATTAACCATAGATGGCGTGGAAAATACTAAAATGTTTGATAGCACTGTTGAATAAGGGACACCTTCCACCATATTTGTCTAGGCAAGATGTACTTGCACAATTGGTTGATGTTTCTTATAATGACTTTAGAAAAAAAATGATGGAACCGGAAGCGAACTGCACATGAGTTCAATAGGACAAAGAAGAACATATTTTTTTGAATTGTTGTACTGGTCGACATTGAAATTGTGGCATAATCTCGATGTTATGCATATTGAGAAAAATATATGCGATTCAATGTTGGGTCCATTGATGTTGGTTGAAGGCAAAACAAAAGATACCATAAACTCACATAAAGATTTAAAAAGGTTAAGAATAATATATGAAATGCACTTGCAACGAAGTGGCTCATCTGTCTATATGTCAGTTGCTCGCTATAAGATGTTAAGGAACGAAATGTTTAGATTTTGAGACTGACTAATTAAAATTAAATTACTACAGGGGCATGCCTCGAGTCTAACAATGTGTGTGCGTGCGCATGATTGGAAGATCACTAGATTAAAAAGTCATGATTGTCATGTTTTTCTACAACATATCTTGTCAGTTGGTATCCGTGGTTATTTGACGAGGTATGTGCTCATGGCTTTGATTAAGTTAGGTACAACTTTCAAAGATCTATGTACTAGAACATTGAATGTACAAACTTTGGAACAAATGGAACGGGAAATTTCTGTATTATTGTGTAAGTTAAAGAGCATTTACCCACCATTGTTTTTTTTTATGTAGTGGCCCACTTAGCCATTCATTTGTCACTACTTGCAGCGCCAGTCCAATATAGATGGATGTATCCAATTGAAAGGTTTCTTGGAAAGCTAAAATGCATAGTGGGAAATAAGGCTCGCCCAGAAGGTTCAATTGAATAAGCATACAGTGACGATGAGTGTCATACATTCTATTCCAAGTACTTCTATGGAGTGGACACAAGGTTTGATCGGACTAAAAGAAATTTTGATGTTGATCAAGCTAGACAAAGAAATGAATTTTTTGTGTTTTTCCAACACGTATTTGCATTTGGTGTAGAGTGTGGTTATGATTTATGTGGAAGAGAGTTTGAAAAAACTTAGCAGTACGTGCTAAACAATTGTCATGAGATAGAAAGACATTTGAAGCACGTTGTCATTATTTGTTAATTAATATTATAATCATCATAAAAAATTATAAGATTATAAATTATTTAGTAATTCTCATTTTCAGTGATCATACCAACGTGCTCAAAGAACAATGAGTAACTGATATAAACTAAAGACACGAGGAGGAGTTTCTGAATTGGTTTGAACAACGAGCAATGACATTATAGATTCAATTTTTGAATTATAACCTTACACTTATGATTTTCTACATATTATGTCTATGCTATATTCATGATGTAGGTTGTATAAATGCATGCGAGTTGATATCTCGGAAGAACTATATGCATTGGTGTGTGGCCCATTGAGATGCCCAGTTTGATATTCTACCTAAATTTTTAGGAGAAGTACTAGGTATCACACAATAGATCGAGAACGTTATCAAAAAATACAAAACAGTGGTGTTCTAGTCGAAGGAAGTCATGAGGGGGAAAACATTGATTTATATAGGGTTAGTGTTGATATAATTAGCTTCAAATATTTTGGGGAGCTTGTAGTATACCTGTTTAAGTTCAATTGGTGGGATTTAAGCAACCTTTGAAGGGCCATGCGCGATGATGAATATTGTTTTAGTATTAATACATCGCGAAAATTGTCTGATGAAGATGATTTTGCTTTGGCTTCTCAAGTATATCAAGTCTTCTATTTAGATGATCCTACTTTAGGTAATCAATGGCAGGTGGTACAAAGGTTTTCTCCAAAAAATATATACACTACAAGAAATAATCCTCACTAATAGAAAACTATATGTGAGGAAATATTGTCGTCGCCAAACTAATTTTTGTCGTCAAAATTTATTTATCACAAAAGATACAATAAGAAGCTAGAGTCTAGCATAGGTGACGAGTTAAATTTGTCACTATTGTTTACTATTGGCAACGACTAACTCTCGTCACTACTCACCATGATTTAGAAGAGGGTCCCTCTCACAAGAAGATACCAAGAGATAGTATGACATGATACATTTACATAAAGAAGATATTGAGTCTGAAATTGGTGATGCGAAAGTCAAAGAAAATGTTAAATCACCTAAGTATCTACTGACGAGGAGAGAGAATGATTAACTAAAAGAAAAACACTATAGACACAAATGAACCCCACAAAGAGATCCCCACACTGATGTGGGACACTACTAGTGTGCAACGTCCCCCCCCCCCCCCCCCTTTTCTTTCTCCCCCTCTCACGTGCCTCTCCCCTCCCCTCCCCTCCTACCCTTTCCTTCTCTTTCTCCCCCCTCCCCGTGCCCGCCATGATGGTCGAGGACTACCTCAGGGTGGGCAAAAGCCGCTGGCGGTCCAAGCGGCACCGCTGACGGGGACATAGGAGCTCATGGCAGTGCCGTCGCCGGTGAGGGAAAGTGAGAGGGAAAGGGGATGAAGAGGCACGAGGAGAGAGGGAGAGAAAAAAAAAGAAAGAGAAAGAGACGTGGACACTGATAGTGCGCCACAAGAGTGTGTGGAATCTCTTTGTGGGATTCATTTATGTCTCTAGCAACCCTCCAACTAAAATGATACGGATGAGTGATGTGTTTTGTGCTCACAAGATACTTTAAGACAAATTTCTTATGTGATGTATGTCTTAGTGCTTTTAAGTCATGCCACCCAAGAGGAAAGAAGTTCGTATTCTACCTCCACTTGTTCCTAGCTCTCTTATTGACTCACCAGTGGAGATTAACTATCTGTAATGAGGTAAAATATTTATAAAAATTCTATCTCAATTAAAGTAAATCATACATACTAAATATATTCTAATTTATCATTTCCTTCATTTCTACCATAAATGACTTTTTTTAGAGCTAGTAGTACAATCCGTCATATTGGAAAAACATCGTATAGTGGATAAGATTAAGATTAACATTCCTGGTGATCACACTGGAGGTGAATGAGAATCAGTGGCTTGGCTTGCTTCGCATGTGAATGCTCTTATACAAAATTATGCACATTTAGCTACACATTCATGTTATAAAGTCCCCGAAGATGTCAAAGACCTTATCAAGAAGCATTATTTGGAAATTTTTAATTTATTTATCAAATTATTTAATGTGTAGTAGGAAAAATATAGAATATACAAATGATTTGTTCATATAATAATTTTTTAAGGATCAGTTCAAACTAAATTTTGGCCAGAGAGAAGCGTAACACTGTTGACAAGTTTATATGTAATGCATTCGATCTACAAATATAAGGTGAGATGTCATGAGCATTACAATAAGTTCTACAATAAGGACATGGCGCACCAACATCCTTTTCAAGATGTATGATCTTGCGAGTGAGAAAAATCTTGTAACATGTTTGAAGATCATGCATATATATAAGGTAACTGACTTATTTTACGTGTCATATTTTATAATTTTCTCTTGCAAATATTTACTAATTAATTTTAGGAGTGGAGTTCTACAAATAAAGCAAATAGATTGAATTTAAATATTCATCATCATGCATGTTCAAGATCTTCCATCATCCCTCTAAGAATTTGGTAATGCTATTTGATCAATTAGGTTACTCAAGTTTATTGTTTGTCTAATTCTAATAAGTTTATATCTATGAAATATGTGTTTTGTTGCAAGAATCAGATACCGATTACGATCTGACAAAATTATATCTTGCATCACATACTAATCATAATGAAGAATAGACTCATCCTGACACACGTGAAAATAATGTAAGCATACAATTATCTGGTTTTTTTTTTATTTATGTAAATACAAATATCTATTTGAATTAAAGATATTTTTATATTTTTGACAATATTAATTATTTCTCTTATGTATAGGAAAAAATGGTTGTCCTGCATGTTGAATCTGCATCTGATCAAAGTTTCCTAACAAGTGATGTTGACATTTTTACAAAAATTTTGGGTCCACGTTCAGGATATTTGAGAGGTTTGAGTTGTTGCGTCAAGCCTTCTAGCTTGTCCTCATCATCCAATAATGCCTCTAACATATCTAGAACTTTAGAGGAAGAGATGTTTGAGATTGAGTAATTAAGGACAAAGCATCATTAGTTAGAGGCTTAACCGACACAAGTAGACATGGAGACGCCATTGAAACAAAAAGAACAACAACAAGAGCAACTCCAAATGTAGATGATGATGCAACAATTCAGGCCTTCTAGCAACTGATTTAATAATTCACCTAATGTTTGTGTATTTTGAACAATGTTGCATTTATGAGACTACTTTTTATGTTTATTGAACAAATTTGTATTTTTTTTAGTATTATGAATGTGTATTTAAAGTTAGTATTAGATAAAAGAAATTCCTATTGTTTGAACGCCCAAAAACCATTCGAACATATAGTCAGTCTAACAATTCAAACGAGTACTCAAGACATTCGAACGTAATCTATAATTATCATTCAAACATAGATACAATCGCGTTCGAACGTAATAAGTGTTCAAATGATTTCTTACAACATTGAACATTACATATACGTTTGAACAATATGATATCTTGAAAATACGTTTGAATGTATAAGAACTCGATTGACCACTCAATGCAATGCATTCGAACGTAGATGTATGTTCGAACACTAAATTTAACAGTCGAACGTTTCTACATAACAATACGTTCGGACATTTTCGGATTCAATCGACCACTCAACCCAACGTGTTCAAACATAGAGCTATGGTCAAACATAACGAACTAATTGTTCAAACATCTATTGGGATGAAATTTAATCATCCAAGAAAACTCATTACATCCGAACGACATCGAATAGTTTCATACCAAAAGGTATTTTTTGAGATGAAATTCAAATTTTCGTCTGAAAAAACCTTTTTTTTTTGTTGTAGTGTATATATTTTCCGTAATGTATATTGTGGCTAGTTTGTATAATATAAATATATATAAAAAAGATAATTCGAGATACTAAAGCATTATTATTATTATTTAATGCACAACTATAATAGCTAACACTAAAAATATATTCTTAAAAAAACTACGAATATATAAGAATTTTCCATCTTTAACAAAAAATTATATGCACAATGATAATTACAAAAAAATGTTAAAAGAAACTAATTAAGAAAAAATAAAGAAAATCATGTGTGGAAAAAGATCAAATCTAATGAAAAAGAAAAATAGGACTGTGATGAAAAATCACAAAGATTACACACTATGTACTTTTTGACTTTTTAATTAATTTTTAATTAAAATTTCGATAGTTTTCGATAGTTTCTTTTACATTATTCTTGAAAATTTTATTTGCAAGCAATCTGTTTACTTGTAACACACGAAAAAAAAAAGTAAGCAACTAGAAAAAAAGTATCTGTGTTTGATTTTTTTTTTCTTATAAAAATATGGATTCCATGCATAATAATCAATTCGTTTCTTTTTTTTGTTATAAACCGACTTAACTAACTTTTAACATTAAAGTCTTATTAATTCATCATAATTAATAACTCAAAATATATACATATAGCTGAGACAACTTAATGCTGCATGCAGGAGTACTTAATTCCTAATTAATTAAATCTGAAAGGTCTGCTCATTTGACTATCAAAATCAGAAACAGCAAGTTGAGAATGCTTAATTATTAAACTGGACTGACTACTAATTAATGGAAATGTGGTCTTCATTATTAATATTGCTGTTGTTTAGGTCTGTATATATAAATATCATCATCATCATCATGTCTAGCTAGCTTGCTTGCTTGCATCTTTGTGCGTGCAAGTTGTCGATCTGATGATCTGTTAATTCTCAATTTTTTGAATTTTCTCAACTGATCTTGATGATCACTTGGTAGAAAGAATTGGGTAGCTAGAATGCATGCATGCATTATGCAGCTTCTAATTTATTTCTATGATCTATAGGCTCTACATGTGATACTAATTAATTAGGCGCGCGCCTCTCTCTATCTTGGAGGCTCATTTTGTTGACCGACCAGATATTAATTGAAGGTTTTGAATTTTTTTTTTATTGTTTCTCCCTAATTTATAAGCTGATTAAGATATTATATATATGTATATGTTCTTTATACTTGCTAGATCTAATCGCCATTTCAATTGTTTATACTTTAACGGGGCACCTCGGATCGATATTGATCATTATCCATATCGGTTTTTAGATCTGATGATCTTGTAATTATATAAACCTAAAGTACTATTCCATTAGTCCAACCTCATAAATAAATAAAAAAGTCTGGACTAGGCATAGCTCTTCATGAGATTGTCTTTATCCACGTTGGTATATATATGCTATCAAGCTACTATCAAGCTTGTTAATTTCTTGAAATTAAGCTATTACATGTGAAAGCTCCCCAATATGAATGTGGATAATAGAGCTATCTTTTTTTCAGACGTGTGGATGATAGAGGTATCTAAATCTAAACTATTGAATATATATGTTCCAATTATATATGGGTGAAGGACTTTTACTTTTAGCACCATAGAAGCTATTTCTAGGTGTGAATGGGATATATATATATATATATATATATATATATATATATATATATATATATTAGGGTTGTACAAAAATCAAGGAAATTGGTTGTCACCAACGTCGGCGTAGAACCTGCCGAAACTAGCATAGAATTGGTCAGTTGGCTATAGAAATAACTCAAAACCGACATCGGCGGTTCGGTTCTAGTTGGAAACAATATCAAACAACCGAATCGGCCAATTATATATATATATATATATATATATATACATATTTTTTTTTATATTATACGCATATAAAACGATGTCGTAGGGAAGAAGTGAGTGAAATGACGTCATTTTAGTTTGGATTTTTATAACAAAAAATTAAGTGAAACGTGCCGTTTCGACCTGGGAGTAATAAACTCCCACTTTCTTCTTCTTCCCTCTGCTTCTTCTTTTAGAATCGGCTCCATCGACAATATATATATATATATAAGTGCTAGATTCACATGAATTTTTGACAAAAGTAAAATTCGGAGATTGATGAGGCTAATTTTGATACGTTAGATCTTATTTACAGTAAAAAAAATACTTTATAATTCGATATATCACAATAAACCACATCAGTTTGTAAATTCAGTTTTGTGAGATCTCTTTATAAATCAAATATTGATTAGATGGAGGTGCGTGGCGTAAGGCTTCCTTGCATCATTCCTCTTTTTGATATATGTGTGTTGTTTTGTGAGATAAGTCTCTATATATATAGATCAAATATTTGTGTTGTTTATATTTACTATAGTTTAGGTTGGGCAACTAGGACTTATCTCCCAACCTACCCGTAGGGTTAAAGGATGGATTTTCCATCCCTTAACCTGTCTGGATAGATAGTTATAAGATTAAGAGAAATAATATTTTCAGTCATAGAATGCACAAGTGCCGTGCACTTATTTTAAAAAAAAATGATTTTTTTAATAGTGAATCCTATTTTTTTTTTCAAAACAAGTGTCGGTGCTTGTACAACTTATTATTGTATTTAGCATTACTTTAAAATTAAGATTAATGATTGTTAAAACGGGTAGATGCGGAGTGGGTTAAAGATTTGTCCATTAAAAATCCCAACGTTGCTCTTTTAATATTTTAAAAAAAATACAAACATTTATATATTAAGAGGAGTATATAATGGTAAATTTATACTCATTAGGGTAAGTCTCGACTCTTCTTAGACTCCATCCCTACCTCGTCATCTCTGTCATTTTCATCCATACCTCGGCACCACCTTGGTCACTCTCATTTTCAACCTCTCTTCGTCACAACAGAGCATCACACTGACACGAGGTCCGCCACACTATCAAATCATCATCCTAATCTCCTCCCTCTCAAACTTTTTTTCCTAAACTTTTATCTTGATCTCTCTTTTGGTTTTCTCTCTTTTCTTCAAATTTCAGTGCTCAAATCACATTTTTTCCTTACATTGGTTTGAAAACCCCAACTTTTTCTTTGTTCCAAGTTATGGTTTAGTTTCTATTCTTTGGTTTTGGTGGCTGTGATTGTTATTGTGAAGTTGACTTATTTGATGGTTGATGATTTGTTTGGTGACAACGAGAAAATCCCACCCCTCATCCGTCAATCCGTAGTACGGGTGCTTACGGCTATACCTATGGTGGCATGGATAGGGACAGGGGAGGTGAGAAGGCTAGCTATCTATCCATATTAAGTAAATAGCAACCCTACCTACTATAGTCTATTAGCTTAAAAAAAAAAAAAGAAGATATTTATAATCATAAAAATATGAGATTTAAATGAAAAAAAAAAAATTTAATAATAAATATTATTTTTTTTCAAAATAATTTAAATATATTATATATAAAATTACTCAACGAGATAGATGTGTTTTGCAGCATCCATTCTTGCTTCCTCCCATGCTATACTTTCTTTGTAATTTTAGACACCATTTTAATATTTAAAGATCTTAGACGCGTATATCTAGATAACCACTTTCGAGGATGCGATCACTTTCTGCCGCCTCTAATATAATTGACCAGTCAAAGTCATGATCACTGATTTTTTTTCCTTTTTCGCAGTGACAAAATGTAAATTTATAAATTAATTTGATTTAATTTCCTATATTAAATTGTATTATTTATAAATTTATAATAAAAATAACTTTATAATCTAATTTATCGTATTAATATAAATTAATTTATAAATTTAATTTTATATAATTTATTTATGTCTATAATAATTATATATATATTTAGATAATATTATATAAAGTCTTGTACAATTTTCACGTATTTCTCTTTTTTAAAAAAAAAATAGAAGAGAGGCACTTGGCAAGAAAGAAAAATATTGTTTATTGCTGTTACGTGTGTAAATCAATCAGCATTTCGCTTTCTGAAGATTTCCAATATTTCTAATGTGAGAAACACAATTCCGTACACGGAAACCAATCAAAATTGTTGATATATTGATTTTGGTGACGCATATACGCACGAAGGAAGTGTGTGAAAGGCAGAAGATTCTTTGTTCGGCTAGCTTGGAAAATTCTACGACTGCATCCTTTTCAAATTTCCTTCCCAGAGCCAAGAAAATATGCACGAGATATATAGAAAAACACAGAGAAATTAGTTTGCCCTCTGAAGTTAACCAAGATTAATATTCCGCAAAAGAAAGCAGAAATCCAACCCCAGAATTTCAAAGAGTAACAATGTTGATTGTTGTTAATGTCATGTTTCATACGTTTTTGGGTCATGTTCTAGCAACTCAGACCTTTTACACTGGGCCTACAAAAATAGAGAAAAATGCAACTTGGAGAGGATGGCTTCGGATCGGAGTCTCCGATATCAAAGTTAATCAAGTATCTTAGAAGTTTGTAAATAAGTGAGAGAGTCTAGGAATTAGATAGCGTTTCTCGTACATGGAGATTGTTATTTATACTGAAAGTTTGGGGGGAGAGATCGTGTCTACCCCGTGGAGTCCATGTCCATTGTACTATTCCTTTTGTCAGAGGCCTTTAACACGGCGTGCCTTTGCGACGGCGTCATTGATATAGAGTGTAGCTCGGGTAGTGGTGCCATTAATGCGAAGTGATTCCCCCCGATTTGCTTTACCTTCGATGGTCCATTGATATCTCCATGTTAGAAGATCAAACGTTCTCTGTCTTTCCTGTTCTGCCATGTACAAGTCTCCTTGAGCGGAGCGTGGCCGAGCGACGTCAAGCCTGTCCATCCCATCAGTCATCACTGTTTACTTTTCCTTATAGACAATTTGCTTCATGGGTAGGTTTGGACCCTAGGGCCAGGTATCGGGTCAAATATTTCCCCTGATCTGGTAGTTGTGGCGGTATGGCCTTGGCCCTTGGCCCTTTTTAGTCGTCGTAATAAATCTAGTGTTATTTTTTTAAAAAGAAATTTAGGGGTTTTGTTTACTATTAAGGGCTAGTTTTGGAATACAAGTATTTTCAAATATTTCCTTCCCAAATATCATTTAAATATAAAACACTTTTAAATTTTAAATATTCAACTTTTTCGTCTAATTATTACGTAATCATTACAATTTTTTCAAACTTCTAAACAAAATACAAAAGGCAATACTATTTTTTCAATTTTCAAAAAAACAATAATATTCAAACAATATTTTAACTTTTTAATATTTTTATTTAACTTTTTTTTTCTTTCATTTCTCAAACCCAATTATAAGCATCTTAAGTCAAATTATTTTACTACTATTTACAAACCATTTTATTATGATTCACATATATTCTAAGTATCCAAACGAGCCTTGAATCTTAAGTTTTTTTGTTTATGTTTTATGATTTCAGTGTTGTATATTTTTTATATTTTTAGTGTTTTAAGTTTCTTATTTTTTTTTTAATTGTTAGTTTTTTCAAATTTGTCAATTTTTAACATTTTAACTATTTTAAATTGTTAATATACTAGAAGCACCCAAATATCTTATCAAATATCTAGAGGTGCTAGGGCAGGTAGCACCCTCCAATCCTCCCCCAGCCCCGCCTTGAGCCGCTATCTGTCTGCCTCCATTTAACTGATTGACAGATTTTTTAACCTACCGCCTAGGTTTGGCAATTCGTGTTCGCCCTGCAAAATGTCTAACCTATAATAAAACTATTTTTTAGATTTTAACATATAATAAAACTAATATTACAAAAAAAATAACAAATATGAGTATAGATCTAAAAGTACAATCCCAACAATAAAAACATAAGCATATTGAGAAATGTCAATATTACAACTCAGTAATAATAAAATTATAATTTTGAAATAAAATTTAAAAAGATTATTATTGCGGGCCGATTACAAGTTAAGCATGATAACACGTTTATTAATCATGTCTTAATGGGTCAAACCATTCTGACCCGAAACCATTTATATCAAATCCAAACCTGTTAATTTTATGTCGTGTTCGTATTGAGTTCACGAGTCGTTTCACATATTGTCACCCCTACCATCGCCCAATATGCTTTGCCCAGTAAAACGTCCAAACTGCCCTACCCCTCTTATCAAAACACCTACAGAGGCAACTCTCAACACTTTGCTAGTTTGCTTGGCTTCTCTTCTATTATCTGCATCACAAACCTACAGAATCCCAGATCGCTCCCCAAATCTTCAAATCCATACAAACGGCCAAACAATGGTCATGGGTTTCGAAAACTCATAATCCTTGGTCATGGGTCTCTGTACAAACCCACGACCAAGTCATGGTCGTTGGTTGCAAAAGCCCACGTTCATGACTTAGTTGTGGGCCTCTGTGTAGACCCACAACCAAGCCATGGTCGTGGATTGCAGAAACTCAAGACCACAGCTTAGCCGTGGGGGTCTAAAGGCCTATAGCCAAGTCATGGTTGTGGGTAGCAGAAACTCACGACCATGGTCGTGGGTCTCTTGGCTACAACCAGCTTGAGTGATCCATGACTAAGGGTCTGTAAGAAGAAATGTAGAAGGAGGAGGAGGAGAATGAGACAGGGAGATAAGAGAGTTTGAGGTAGTGAGTGGCGGGAGAGACTGAGAGTAGAAATAGAAATAGAAATTATGATTTTTCAAGTTTATATAGCATAGATAGTCGAGAATGTTATATATGAGGGGAGGGTACCCATGTTTGCCACCCCTTATTTGCTTTAATTTTTAACTGAATCCGATTGCCCGCCTAGGATAACGGGAGGATTTTCCACCCATTACCCCTATGGGCCGAGCATATTGGGTGGGTGGGCCGAATTCCGGGAGGCTGCCGCCTAGCCCTACAAATATCAGGTGTGACACCATGACTAAAAAACTGAAGTGATGATGACAAATGGTTGAACCATTAGAAAGAGGTAAGGCTTTGCATCACTGACTAAACTCATGCTTGGGCGTAATGGCCCTAATCTTCCCTTCTTTCCAAATTCCTCACATGTTTCTTCCAGATGGTTGGACTCCTACTCTTAATGCTTACCTCTAGCATCATTGACCATAAAAGTAAAAGAGAATTACTATTATGTTGCCCTAGTTATACCGTTCATTTTGTCCCATTAACGTGGTGCCACGTGATTTACTAAAAGCCAAAAAATATATTAAAAAAAATGACATCTAGAAACAAAAAATAGAAAGACTGAAAGTGATGCTTTAATAAGAAATTCTAATCACATAGTATGTTGTGATTGGATAAGAGTACTTAATCATTTCCGCAGTATTGTCATATTAAAGATTTTCAATTCTTTTCTAAACTAGTGTTAAAACATTCAATTTTTAATTTTTAAGTTTAAAAATAGTCAACACTATTTTTCATGAACGACTAATATAGATAGGATATAAAAGATCTTCCATCAAATATTGTAAGTAAATAAAGTTAGAACCTTATAGATAGTTGGAGGGAGGGGGATACCAGGGATATCACTGAAACTGTGGATGGCTTTATAATAGATGCTTATACTAAATGGTGGGATGTGGACAAAATGAGAACCTTGCTACCTCCAGCTGCTGCAAATGAGGTTTTAAAAATGGAAAATGATAGTTTACTATTCTATTTAAATTAAAGGGTAAGTAAGTAAAATTGAAATTATCTTTTAATGAAGTGTCACAATTACATTGGTTGATTTAAAATGAGTTGTAAACTAGTCCTAAAATAGTTGTAGGTATATCATTACCCTTTAAAAATTATACCAAGTCCAGGAGAGTCTGAAGATACTCAAATATAGGCACCATAACACAATAGAATGTTTAGTGTTAGAAGTGCCTATAAAATATTCAGAGATAAGAAGATACATAGGGTGAATGGGGAGAGTTCAAATGCTGGGAGTAGGGGTGAGATTCATTTTTGGACCAAACTGGACCGGACCGGTCCAAATTATATAGGATCGAATGAATTCGATCCGGTCCCCGGTCCAAGAGTTTTTCACCCCAGACCGGACCGAATGAAAATTAAAAAATATAAAAAATATATTTTATTATTTATATATATTATTTATATAAATAATTGTATATAATTAATTATTAATATATCACAATATTACATAAGTATTATATTCTTTAATGTATAACTATAATATATAGTACTAGTATATATTAATATATTAACATATTATAGGAGTTATAGTATAAATTATAGTATATGTATAAATTTATAATAGTATTAGTATAGTTAACTTAATATGTTAGTATTAAGTCACTATAACTACATAGAGTATTATTTAATATAGTATTAGTATTATATATTATAGTTATACATTAAAGAATATAATAATACATTGATCTAAATATATATAGTTATAGACTTGGTACCAATACTATAACTAATAACTATACTCGTAGTATTACTAATATACTATATGTTAGTGATAAATTGGTAATACACTACTAGTATATATTAATAATTGTACAATTTATTATGTAATTTTCATTTAATAAGTCACTTAATTTTAATTTAGTATTTTAAATAATTTTTTTTATTAATCGATTTATAAAAAAAAAAAGAAGAAGAAGAAGAAGGTTGGACCGAACGGACCGACCAGAACGGACTGTCCCGAATGGGACCAGACCGGACCAGTCCTTAGGCTGTTCGGTTTGGTCCAGGGTGGGAAAACCCAGGACTGAATAGGTCCAATCCGGTCCACAAAACCTCCTGGGACCAAACCAAACTCACCCCTAGCTGGGAGACAAAAGCACATATGGAAAGAGATTTGGAAAATGCAACTCCCTAATAAGGTGAAAGTGTTTGCTTCGAGAGATTGTAAAGAAGAGCTGCCAACAAAACACAACCTAATGAAGAGGAAGGTATTGCTTAATTATAATTGGCAGCTCTGTAAAGCTGTGAAGGAAGAAACTGTACATGCCCGGTGGTATTGTCCTACCCTGTAAGGCAACTAGAAAAAAACATTTCCTTACATTCCAACTAACTGGTTCTCACCAAGATTTTGTGGAAATTGCTAGACAGTTCAGTGAAAAATGTAGCAAACAAGAAGTGGAGTTATTGTTATAATTGTATGGAGTTGCTGGTATAGAAGAAATTAGTTGGTTTATGAGAATAAAAACTTGGTACCTGATCAAGTAATTGGTTATGCCCTTTCTATGTAGAAAAACTATAAAGAGCTTAAAGGAAGGCCACTTAAGATGAACAAGAGCTATTGTCCATGGGAGCCTCCACCTCAAGGGATTATGAAACTAAATGTGGAGGGCGCTATATTTGCTGATTATTACAGTGCAGGTATAGGGATTATTCTCAAAGATGATTGACAGGCAATGATCATGGCAACAAGCTAGAAGGAGCATGAGGTTAATGATCCAATCGAAATTGAACTACTGCTAATACTCAGAGGCCTATAGCTAAGTGTTCATTCGGGAATAAAGGAATCATATTAGAGAGTGATGCTCTGATATTGGTGCAAGAGCTTCAACGCCCAACAGATTCAATGTCCCGCTGGGTAACATTATGAAAGATGCTTGAGAGTTGATGAAGAGATTTAGAAGCTGTAAAATTTAGCATGTTGGAAGAATGGGAAATGAAATTTCTCATAAGCTTGCAAAATTTGCTTGGAATGTAACTGTCACTAGTATTTAGTGGGGATCTTTCCTTGATGTCATTGCTTAGGTCCTTTGGACTGATAATCATTTGTAAGGTTGTTTTTCAATAAAGCTTAAGTTTGCTATAAAAAAAAATAAAATAAAGAACAATAGTATGGATAAGGGTGATAACTATCTGTAACACCTCACTCCCCAAGTTTAATAATAAAACCACTTTAAGAAATTCTCGGGGAAGCCACCTCCTTTGGATGTTTTTAAGCTAAACACTGATGGGGCCATGTTTGCTGATCTAAAGAGAGCAGGTGTTGGGTTTCTTCTTAGAGATGATAAGGGAGAGTTGATCATGGCAGCTAGTAAGGTAGAGTACGTATGATGTTGAAAATCCTGAAGTTATTGAGTTATTGGTTGTGTTCTGAGGCATTCAATTCTGTGCTAGTAGGGGTATCTCCAACTTGATAGTTGAATCTGATTGTCTATTAGTCGTTGAGTTTGTACAGAAAGACAATATGTTTGATTCAGCTCTAGGGGCGTTATTTGCAGAAGTTAAAAGACTTAAGAGTTGTTTTATTTCTTGCTCTTTTACTCATGTATATAGGGAGTGTAATATGGCAACTCACAAACTTACTAGGAATGCAAGGAATGTTGAGGATTGTGAGATTTGGAAGGATTGTATTCTAGACTTTCTTTCTCAAATCATATGGTTTGATAAATGTCTGTAATCTTTATTATCAATGAAGTTTGATCTGTTATAAAAAAAAAAAAATTCTCGGGAAAGCCAGAGTGCTACTACTGAACTTGACCTTAAAATATTTTCTTATAATTGTGACAGATACAAAGATTCTATAAAATAGTTCTTTATAAATAAAATACTGAGATCATAAGAGGGAGTGCGTGAAAGGATTTATTAAAATTTTTCAAAATATGTGCCATAAAAATTATAATTTAAAATCTCTATACATGATCTAGGCCACTGCCACGCCTCCCTAGAGTAAGTTCCGTCTTGCAGCTCTACTTTCATAAATATTCTAACCTGGGATGGTTTAAAAACAAATTAAAATAAGTCAATGATTTAGTAAAAAGCCCATCATAGCATAACATATTTAACGTAAGATTTTCATAAAATATTTCATGCTGAGCTTCAAATCATGACCGATCATACTGATACTTATGCTATGCATGACTCATTTATCTGAATTAACTGACTTGTTTGGTTAATTTGAATTATCTGATTGTTGTGACTGGCCAACACACTTAACCTTGTGTGCGAGGTTGTGCACCGACTCCATGCCCCATGGCCGCACGTGGAGCCGCTGATAGCATTCTGGCATACTATGGTAGACCACGCTTGAGTCCGTGGCTTGCACATCCACCTTGAAACAACATTGGTACCATGCATCTGAATAGTCATCTTATTAACTGTTCTAAGTTTATCTTACACTTGATCTTATGAAAGTTTACGTGTTTTATGCAACGTGAGATGCATGAGATGTATAATACATATATAACCATAATATGCTGAATGAAATATAATGAATGACGTGCTTACAAATATCATGACATGTGTGGTACAAAAACGCTAGCTTCAAAAGAATTGGCTTTAATAATATATATATATATATATATATATATATATATATATATATACACACATATATATATAACTAGCTACCGTATGATAATTCTAATTTATGATCAAGCTACTTATCTTGTAAAGTTGCTTCCTAAAATTTTCAACACAAAGTCCATCATGGTGCAATGAAGGGACGATGGTGGTTGTAATTAGCAGGAAGGAAGAGAGGATGGTGGCCTTGCCGTGTTTCATGGTGGGGGTGATGAGGCTATGACATGCTGAAGGTAAAAAGAAAGCTAAAAACAAAAAGTCTAGGCTTGAAGAGGTAGATGCACACACAGTGCATGAGAATCTATTTATAGGATGATATGGGTTGGATTTAGGAAACTTTAAGGTAAAGAGGATTCTAGAATTGTAATCCTAGTGTGTTTGAAATCTAAGACATACTCTAGTAGTTTATTTAATGTAGGACTGAGAGTGCCTAAAACTATGTAGAGAACTTCAATCAGTGATCATTTTAAATTGAAATAAATTTCTAATGGCCGATTTTTAAATTCTAAAAATCGGATTTAACCTAATTAAAACTCCTAATCAACCTCAATAATTTATCACTCGTGGGCTTATCTATATGGCTCATTAAATATAATTTAAGCTCAATAAAAATTATCAATATTCTGACCTTAGAATTATTGGGCGGGGTTGTTACACTATCCTATACGAACGGGTTTTCGCCTTATTTAGCACTCGCTCCCATGCATTCGCTTGCACCTATCTTATAAGTGCCATGACTCGAAAAATCGAAATCGGGTTCAAAATTAGGTAAGAACTAATTCAATGAATCAGGGGATTCATGATAATTTTGAACCGTTTATTTTAATGTTAATAAAAAAATATTAAAAATTCATATGTATAATGCAATTCAAACATTTTATATCATGTATAAAAGAGTATAAAATATAAATCATTGACTAGTTTTAATAAAAAAATATTATATGAATCTAAATGGTTTCAATAAATATGTAATCTAATTATCTATGTATTTAATCTCAATTGTAGACAATTTTTTGCCTTATATACAAAGAAGATAAAGACCATTAAGTTATAAGCAGTTGACAAATGTTGTGTTTTATGCACAACCACAAATTTAATATAAATTAATCGTTTATCTCTTAAATGTTTTGTTCAACTAAAGAAAATGAAGAATTACATGTTTTATCTTGCAATTTTTCTACAATTCTTATTGGATAAAATGATAAAAAAAAATTAATATTTGTTTAGTTCTCTATAATATTTTCGTTCAAGAAATTAAAAAAAAAAATCAATTATTAGACAACTTAAAAATAAATACAATTTTGAATCAATTCATATCAGTCTAAAATTGGCTAGAATTAGTTTGAATTGGCTTAAATAAATTGATTAAAACAGTTCAGATTCAAAAAGTTGACTAAAATCAGTTTGATTTCTTATTGATTTAATTTGAATCAGTTTAAATCTACCTGAATCGAACTGTAAAAACAAATCTTGATAAGTGGGCGAATAAGGGTTGGGCTTGGCCGGGCTACGTAAAATTCGGGGTTTAAAATAATACCTTCGATTCAGCAAAGAAGTCGAACCGAGTAACGGAATGAGGCCCAAACAGTAAGTAGGCCGAGTCTGAGTTTTGGTGCACAAACCAAACCACATGCATGGGGTGAGTCCCATTGGCCGACACTGATTCTGGTGCCCTTGCTGTGGTCCGATCAATATAATTAAGTTAAACTGCTTATATGCACAAGGCTACCCAGCCCTTTTTCTTGAAACAAAAGGCTAATGGAATCGGGCCTAATAACTATATTTTTTCTTAAAAAACAAGGTCTGAATTCCATGTTTTGTAGAGCAAGAGCACATTTGCGATAGATTTGGTGTTTTTTAGTATTTTTGAGCAACTGTAAGATCGACTGTCAAGACAGGATTTGGTGTTCTTTGCTATCTTGGTCAGGTTTCTTTGGTTCAGAAGAAATACTCTTTGATTCTTTCCAGGCACCAACCATGGTTTACAAGCAAGCTATTATAGCTTTTGAGAATTTCCAAACTACAATGCAACAACAAACAGTGACCAAAATTCCTCATCAACATACAGAAGTTCATTGGGAAACTTCTCCACCACATTGGATTAAAATTAATTGGGATGTTGCAATTAGAAATGAATGTAATAAAATTGGTATTGGTGTCATCATTAGAGATGATATGGGTTCTGTTATTGCTAGTTTAATGCAACCCAAGTTCTATTCTGTTGATCCAGCTATTGCAGAAGCTAAGGGTCTACTTACTGCTGCTAATTTTTGTAAAGAGCTAGGTTTGGATTATGTGCTTTTTGAAGGGGACTCGCGTCAAGTGGTGCAAGCAATGACTGGCCTAAGGGAACAAACTGTAGAAAAGTTTCAATGTTTTGTTTCAGATATGCAGCAACTACTGGCTAACACTACATGGCAAATTCGTCATGTCAAGAGGGAACTTAATGGTGTTGCTCACCAATTGGCACAACAGGCTATTAATATGGAGCATCAACTCATTGATGTTGACTGTGTAGCTGAAGACAATTGTAATGGCTAAAGGCCATAGTCTATGATTAATCCAAATGTTGGTTTTGATGTCAAAAAAAAAAAAATTGTTATGGATCGGTCGGGATTGATCTTGGTGAAACGGTCACATTAAACCAAGAAACTGAGTTCAGATATAGGTTTTGATGCAAAAGAACAGCGGATAGACCAATGTCAGTGAAGAACCAATCCGTTCTGATCTATCTAGTCAATCTTTTAGTCATAAACACACTCAAAATCAAAGTAAAATACACAAAATAAAAGAAAAAAATGGTAAGAAGATAAGACTAACTTTTTGTTGATTCTGCGAGTCCAATGAGTCTCACCATTGAGCTGAAAAAGTAAAATGAGAGAGAGAGAGAGATTTTACCTTTGGGAAATGCGACGAAGTTATGGGAGGATCAGAAGCTATGCAATATGGCATATTGTGGGTTGAGGGAGGACTGGTAGCAATAGAAAGGATGGCATATGGATAGGATCCATTTCGAGTAAAACATGAGTTGGTTTTATTATTTCACTTATCAGTCTAAGACCTTTCAAAAACATAATAACTAAAATATATACTCCATTAAATAAGTAACATCTATTTTTCAAATGAAATGGAAACGATCATATTCCAACTTTTGGAGTCATATCCAGATGTTGCCTTGCATAGTTCCAGCTTTTCCATCTCCAAAAATGTATGAAGCTGTATAGTCAAATCCAACAGTGAAGACATGCTATTCAAAGCATGAAAAATTGCTTCTTAATAGGTACAATAGAATGGAAAAAAATAACTGCATGTCCGAGAGCTCAACCGACTTCATTAACCTACCTCCACCGTAAACCTTCATCGGAGGGGAGGAGCGCTCTTCCCTCTCCTCCTCCTCAGCTGCTACATAGTAGCTTTTTGGGTTTGTTTCTTCTGTTTGTCGTTGGTTTTTTGGTTTTTTTTTTGTTTTCCTTTCTTTTTCCATTAGATCGGAAATATTTGATTCGTCGCAATCTGGCTGTCGAACTTCCACAGGTGCCCCACAACTGTGTGCTCACCAACCATTGATCTTCAAAATCCCGGTGAAGGAGCTACCAAATGACCGTTGCGTTTCTCGGCTTTCGACCACTAGACGCGCAGCATAGTTGGACTCCCCACCTCTGGATCCTTCAAATCTCAGTCCCCTTGCTTCATTTCCTTCAGTGCGTGTAGCTTAGACGTTAGCTTTGTCGCACATTCCTCCGAAATGCCAGCAGCGACCCAAACTGCCTGATATGATTCAACTTTCCTTAACCAACAATCTAAGGGAAAGGAACGAGAAGATCTTCATCAACGATTCCAAAATAAATGGTTGTAGTGCTTCTTTCGCAAATGCGGATCACAATCGCATTCGACAAATCTACCAATTGGATCTTATAACTATTATCAGCGGTCCCCTCCTTGGCCGAACAAATGTCTGGGTCCAATTTATTGGTCCCATTGGAGGTGTAACCGGTTCAGTCCGGTCTGATTTTGGACAAAATTTAGGACCGAACCGGTATGTACCGATTTTACATTTTTCAAATCCGAGTACGGCCCAATTAACCTCCTAAACCGGTACCTCCGGTTTTATCAGTTTCCGGTCCGGTCCGGTCCGGTTTTCTGATTTTTTTAAAATGTAAAAAACATATAATAAAGTGTTACTTCTTATGATAAAATGTTATTAATAATTTAATATATATATATATATTATGTTTAAAGCATATGATCAATTAAATTTTCATCTTTAAGATTAAATTTTTATTTTATAAATTATAACAACATTATCTTATATATAATTATATTAATAACATATGATCAAACAAATTACAAATATTTATATTTAAGATTAACATTTTATGTTATAATTTATAAATTATAATATGAAATTATTTCATATATGATATTATATATATATATAAATTTAATATATAATTATATATTATATATATAAATATTTTGTATAATATATAAAAGTAATTTTTATATATATATTTTTCAACCAGTCCGGTCCGGTCCTGAAAACTATAGAACCGAAACCGGACTGGATCTGGCCGGTTTTCATAAAATAGGAACCGGTTCCGGACCGGACCGGTTCAAAACTAGACCAACTGGTCTGGTTCGGTTTGGTCCGGACTGGTTTTCCGGTTTACTGGTTTAAATTTACACCCCTAAGTCCCATAGCCCGTTTATTTTTATTTTCTATTTCCAATTTCTGTAAAGGGGCTTTCGTCAGGTCACCTGCTCTCTCCTATTGTATATTGTCACTTAATTCAATGTAAATTAGTTGAAAAAAAAGGTACAATAGAATGCGGTTACAACACAATCAAAAAACTAGATAACCACATATAAATCTTATAATTTTGTACTGAACCTACAAACCCAACATGAAATTGTGAGTAAGGATTGAGTGGCTTGACCTTTAATTAATTGGTTTGGTTGGACGATTGACTTATATACAATAACATGATTTGACGCAACTCAAATGCAAAACAAAATTCATGGGTTAGAGTTAAAGAATTCAAATTATTTAATTAAATAGCTAGATTAATTCATATATAACATAAACTTGTCTTCATATTACTATTGCTAACTAGGAAATTTCGAGCATGAAAAGTAGGAGTTAGATCCAAAATCCTTCGAGCAAACGTAAAAAGGGTTTTCCAAGGGGAAAAAAATACACTCATATTTTCGTTTTAGCTACGCACAATACACTCCATCTTCTAATAAAATCATGTAGACATTTCTACATATCACACTCTCATATTCACCCACGTCTCTGTAGAAGCACTTCTCCTTAAACCCAGTTCCCTCCCTCATCTGCAACACATCTTGGCTCCCAGTACACTACCTTAATTGGGTTCCCTTTTATCTTCACACAACAAGAGGCCATCAAGCCTACTACACTTTCAGAATCTAGACTCACACCACCTCTGCATTAATACTGATTGCGGATGCCAGGTAATATAACTTTTAGCTTAAGGCTTATAGTTGTAGAGTTTAAGTAATAAGTTATTATGTATTAAAAAGAATTATTGTTTGGTAACTATATATCTAAAACACTTTTAAATGTGTTACATTTGTTTGAAAACAATATACTTTTTGAGGTAGAATTGGCATAAAAGATCATTTGAAAGTTGTAGTGTTGTGCATGTATAATAAAACCAAACGGAAAAGTTGTAATTATCTGTACGTTATATAGATATTTTTGCCCATTGATGATCTATTTTTAAAATTGAAACTACGTTTCACATTACCTAAAAAAGATAGAGGTCCAAATTTGCTATTGTCACTTTGAGGGAGATTGAGGTCCGAAATTGCGGGAGAAAAACACCTTGACATGGGGTCCAAATTTGCAGTACCTGATGATAGCACCTTGAGATTCAAAGGGAGATTACCTAAGGAGAAGGAGATCGCATATGTGATTTTGACGGAGGCTCACTGCCTACATTTCTAGTGGAGCAATAAGAAATTAATGATGGTAGCTAGCTATGTGGCTCAGTGTTCTACAACTCACCAAGTCAAGGCAAAGCATTAGAAACTTTCAAAAAGACAGTATAGCTAGTACTTCCTATACCTCTTTAGAGTTGAGATGAGATTAGCATGTATTTTAAACCATGATTTTCAAGCAGCATGGATGATTGTTGATCGATCAGTTGTCAAAACTAGCCCACTTTAATTTGTTCTAATTCAGATGATATACTCAATGGAAAAGTTGGCAAAGTTATATGTCAGAATGATCATCAGATTTCATAAAATACCATCCAGGATTATCTCCGGCAAAGATGCCCAGTTCACCTTGATTCTAGAGCGTACAAAATGAATTGAGAATTAAATTGATATTGTAGCAAAATGGACAATAAAGAGAACTGTGCATGGAGGACATGCTCACAACTTGCATGATGGACTTCAGGGCCGATAGTTAGATTCGATACTGGCAACTAATTGAATTTGTATACGATAAAAGCTACCGAGAAGTCGTAAAAGTCACATCTTAGTGACTCTAAAATGCTCACCGTTGCTGCAACCAAATTCTTCCAGAAGTTTTCCAACATGACTCTCCATGTCGAGTACTACATGCATGTTAGATCAATTCATGTGATAGGCATGCACCCTCAGCTTAAAGTTTCTGTTCATCGATGCATTTGCTGCCAATTATCTTTGTCGAAAACCCCATTAGTTCACTGGCTTGGGTTAATTTTTAGGTAATCTTTGATAATTTGTTGCCTACTTTGTCGTCTTTGAACTAATTTGTATTCAACTATATTTGATGACATGTTCTAAAACATTGTTATTGTCTCAAAATCTATGGCTTTGGTCACCCTGCTGATCTATTGCTTCTTTCCCTTATATGGCACTACCCTTTGGTGCATGTTTTGGCCAATCCATTATTAGGGAATAAAGTTAGTCATGTCATCAATGACCCATAACAACTCAACCAATTTTTAGGTCATAAATAATTTGTCAAAAGAATTTCACTTTTCAAAGAATCTGTTATGTCTTTCTTTCGTGATGACCCACCACCACCACTAGCTTCACCAACATCTCTTAGCCATTCCCTATCAATCTCGGGTCTTGGTTTGTCCCCGTTCAAAAGTGAGTTTTTGAGACCCACGGCCACAACGCATTTTGCATTATTCCGTTGTTGTGCCGCCACTTCTAGCACCTCCGTGATCTTTCAAGAATTATATCATAGCATTGTAAGTATTTTTTCAAAGAAATTTTGATATTTAAATGTATTTCTGCGCTAACTCATATTTATTGTTAATTGGTTGATTGTGCCAGACTGAGTCTGAGGAGTAAGGGGGTCGGTTAGATTGGGTGATGGAGTTTTTGTGTGATTGGTTTATGCTATGAGATTTGTTGGCTGTTTTGAGGTTAAATATTGGTGCTTTGAGTTTGAAGTTGGTTATGGTGGATATTGGTGATTTTAGGAAGTGATAAATATATTTTAGAATTATGAGGGTTTTAAGTTTAGAGGAATTAAAATAGGTTATTTTAGAAGGTTAAGCTTAAATATCGAAATCCTTGATTGATTGAAAACTTACGGAAATTATGTGATTATTTTTATAGGTGACGATTTATAGTCGACTCGACATTTTGAGGAAAATTCTGAAAAGCTAAGTTGTCCAGGTAAGCGGGGTTCCTATGCTAGGTTTTTATAGGGATTATTGAGATTGATGTTGACTTTTTAAAAACTCTGCATATTTTGTGATGAAATGAAAACTTGAGAAAAATCAACCTCGGTCGTTTATTTGCATCACTCATGAAACTTGTAAGAAAAGAAAATATTTTCTGACATGCATTGCTAGACATGAGCAATATTTGACATGTTTATGAAATATGCAAAAGAACGAATATGATATCATTGAGATTTTTATGCATGTAATATGAAATGATTTGGATCTGTTTTTGATCAAATGAAAATGATATGAATATGTTTCAAACGTGTTTTGATATGATATGGATATGATAAAATTTTGGCATACTTATCTATTCTGAATATGGTTCTGATATGATGATACTGATTCACATGATATGGTTGGTACTACCATGATATGATATGATATGAGTGCACCCACTTTGGAAACAAAGTGGTCTTTTTACGTGTTCTTTCCTGTGTACACACTCGGGGCTCCGAGATTGAAAAAGGGGAAGTTCACCACATGATACTGCCTGGTTTGGCCACCGGGGATAGCACAACCCTACCACGAGGGTTAAACATGGTATATGATATGATATGATAAGATGAAAATGTTCAGTTATGTTATGCCAAAGCGTTTTTTAATATAAAATGGATCCTTAAATAAGAATTGTTGATTTTGAGGATGAAAAGATTGAAAAGTCGCTCTGATTTTCTGATAATACGTTTTTCTGAGATCTGCAAATAAAAATAAAATGTTTTTGTTTCTGCATACTGAACTTTCTGAAAAGGCTCATGTTTACATACTAGTATATGTTCTCTGCTTACTGAGTTGTTGATAACTCACCCCTTATCTCCACAAAATTTTTCAGATGATTTGAATGTTTCAGTTGAAGATCAAGGATATAGAGCATGGGTGAGAAGAGTTAAGAATGATGGTTTAAGCAAAGTCTTAATACAAAGTGCTCTGATGATGTGATTTGTTAGGAGATTAATGTTTATATTAAGACTTTGTATTGTCTTAGAATAGTTATTCTGGAGTAATTGATGTAAATATATGAGTATTTTGTACGATAGAGAAAAATTAGAGTATGTAATATGTGGAAGGAAAATAATTTTTAAGTGACATGAGTTAGCTCTCCGGACCCTCGGGGACGGGG
Source organism: Juglans mandshurica (assembly GCA_022457165.1). NCBI lineage: Eukaryota > Viridiplantae > Streptophyta > Magnoliopsida > Fagales > Juglandaceae > Juglans > Juglans mandshurica. Next base: position 28,201,641 of record CM039627.1, read on the forward strand.
CGTTACATATACTTTTCATATGAAGCAAACAACACAAAACATCAACAACCATGCAATCCAAAACCTTAATATGGCATTTCTAGCATTTCTCTTGTAAATGATTTCAAGAACCTTAATAAATCACCAACCCTAGCTTTTATTATGCTAAGTACTCAATCTTAGTTGATAAAACATATCACTAAGCAAATAAATTCAAGATGTCAAAGAGATAGAACCCGATTAGGTCATAAGCCCTAAACCGAAATATGCATGCTTTTGTTCTAAAACAATGTGACTAAATCTTCATTAAATGTGAGCTTTTCTTGAAAGAACTCATCCATACACATCATAGTTATGCCCTAGCTAGGTCTTAGCATCATTTCAAAGGATATCATAAGCAACTTCAAGATTAAAGCAAGTAGCATGTCAAGAACATCAAAACTTGCATAAAAATCATGTGTTCATGAATATTCATCAAGGATTCAACTCAAACCATAGTTTCAAGGCTCAAAATAGAAGTCAATACATAAATCTAACTCCTATTGGCAAGGGTTTCCAAAATCCATTTATCCAAGTCTCAAAGAATAAACTTTATCAAAGAACTTTATGCTTAAAGTTTCGGTTTTCTATAACCCCAATGGACCATGCAATTTCTCTAATACATCTCTTGTGCTATGAACCCAAACCAAAGATTAGCATACCATACATGATAGTATCATCATTAGAACCGAAAATACCTAAGATTATACAACATTACAACACAAAACCTCAAGGCAACCAATACATCCTAGTTGAAACCTTCAACTTCAATATCCTTAATATTCAATCATTAAACCTTAAGGAAAAGTTAATCCAACACTCAACCAACAAGATCTTATCTTAGAGTAACATAAAATAGAAGATGAGAGGTTGAGAAAAAAACTTACAAAACTTGATCACCAAGAGAAAAGTGCCTAGCCTCCTTTGTTTTTCTCACCCTCTTGGTTTTGGCTCTCAGCAGCTAAGTGAGAAGAGTGAAATTTGCGTGCAAGTGAGGAGGAAATGGTGAGGGCATGAGGGACTAAAAGAGGTGAAGGAGGGACTTTGTGGGTGGTTGGGGCAGGTCATGGGTGATAGGAAGCTTTCTTGATGGCTTGGACAAAGGTCTTTGGTGATTTGACTAGGTGTGAATCGACTGAGTAGGATGGGAGTGGGGTCACTATTTGGGATGACATGGGAGTACGTGGTAGGTCATGGAGGTGGTCAATAAAGGGTGACATTGCTTGTGGAAGAAGACAAGGGGTTGGGGCCATTCGGTTGGTGCATTTCTTCTAACACCCGATTTCACTAATTTGGAGTTTGGTTGGGGTTTCAAGCTTAAAAACAATAGGATTTGGTCATGAATGTGTGTATGAGAAGTACATAGGGGTGTGATGATTGCTTGTAAAATTTGCTCAAGTCAAGAGCGAAAAATAAAAACAAAACCTAGTGGGGATTAGGAGCCATTTGGGGTTACCTTTTGAGGGCTAGTCAAGAAGGTACATGTGTAGTTGGAATAGTATGGTGGGTGGAAGAGAGGTATGAGCATGTAAGAGACTATGGGGTTTGCTTGATTCTCACTCAACCTCCTTACACGTATACCAAATTTGAAATGTATAAAGTGAGGTCCAAATGGAGGGTGGTGATTGTGTACTGTGTCCAAGAGGTTCCCTAGTATTCCTAGGTTGATTTGGACATCCTACATGGCGATGTGATAGTTGGTTGGTGACGTGGCACGTTAAATGCCACGTGGTGCTCTCCGATTGGTCTATATTACGATATTTTTTGTTGCACCATAAAATCCTAAACATTTATATGAGCAATTCGTTTCGTCTAATTATGATCTTAAGTACCTCAAAAAACCCAATATTTATTACGTTCCTTTACTAGGATTTTATCCATGAAATTTCTCCAACATTTTCATAGCCTATTAAATATCTAACTAAAATAAATTCTTTCCATCGAATTTCTTTCTAGGCGTTACATGGCCTCTCAATAGATATTAGATTGAAACAAGTTTTCTTTGTTTCATTGTTCTATATGAAAAGAGAGATGTATGAAAGTAAGGCCAACACTCCTAGTAACATAACTCGATATGAACAAAATAATAAGATTACAATCAAGCATCAATTTTAGTTTAGCATGGAGGCAAGTTGACTCGATTGATAATAGTGTTAATTTGGGGTCAACTGTGTGACTTGAAGATTGACCTAAATTTCTTGTTAATTTGGTTAATTATTACTATTAAATAAAGTTAATTCAGATTACCTCAAGCGAAGCAGGATTCCCACAAGCCCAAATCTTTACTCATCTTACAGTCCACATCAATTTTTTGTGATTGCACCTCTACGTCGCTTAGGACACTACTAGAGTATCTTAAAATAATTCTACACTTCAAAATCAAGAGCTCAGGATGGTTGCTCTAGGAAATTGTAGAGAGAGGAGAGCCTTTGTTTTGTACATTCAATTTTTTCATACTCTTAAAATTAATGTACGTTAAATTCTTATTTAATGAGTTTTTTAATGGGGTGGTTAATTAAGTTCTCTGAAGTTAAGTACTAGTGGTGGGAAGTTAATTAACCGCTTTTAACTTCCCCACCCATGTAAACACTACATGGGTCATAGGTTGCCCATTACTAACATCTCTCACTTGTCCACAATGGGTGCCATGCCTATTAATAGTCTCCTCCTGATCACTCAATCAATTATCTCTCATACAAAAAATTAAGCGTATGACTTGACGAGAAAGCAAAAGGTAGGAGTACTATATCAAGTCACCATCTTACTAACATAGTACATTACTCAGAACATCTCGTCTATGCCCTAGACTATTTGATCTCACTTGGTGAAGGGTTCTTAATCCCTCACGGGTCTATAACTCAAAGTAATTATTGATCTCACATTATATAATATGTTCATTATTATATAAAGTTAAAACGACATAATCACTTGGGCTATGCGTCATAAAATAAAAAGGTAAGAATCTAAATAATATTCTCTTGACACTCACATAAATTCAATTAGACCTGACCACTTTCTTAGACATGCTCTGCGAGATCGTATCATTCATGGCCCTAAGATAATATGCTTAAGTAAAGACATCAAGTTTTCATCTCATGACATAGTTTCAAGTTCAAGGCCATATGAATAAATCATTTATTGATCCATTAGGGCTCATATACTGATGGAGCATGTACCCATCTAATTACTCCCCCATATGACTGTCTATAACACATATAATATGAATGTATGTTATGGCGGAACTCCCACTCACTTGGGCTTGTCACATTCAAACGTAATAGAAATCTTAATCTAGCCGCCACAAAGGTGACCGAATTTCTTAGCACAACCACTCATTTAGTGTCTGCCTAAGATCTCACATTCCGCTTCAAACAAACTTCATAAAGTTGTGCAAATACTTCATATACGACAATTTTAAGTCTCATCTTAGCCAATTTAAGACGACATTTTTAAGTTTATTTTGAATGCTGTCAAAGTATTAAGATGTTTACTTGTTTCTTTCCAAACACCAAAGTAATCAATTTGTCTCATTTTACTCGCTATTCAAGCTTCAAGGTGATCATCCATGTGAGTGAACGGATCTTTGTTTGGTGAAATATTTATAATGTGTGTTTTGATCTTAGTATCAATTACCTTATAATATGAGATAAAAAAAAAATATTCTCATTAATATAATAGATACTAACAGTGTCAAATATACAATAAAGTCTAAGGTATTCTTAATACAACATATATCAAATCCAATGAAATCCCAAACTCCTAACATGAGTTTGGGAAACATTTCTATTAGTAATCTTAATAAGAAGATTAGCTACCACCTTACTAGTAGAGATATGTTGTTGAATCACCTCACTTCACACAACATCTCGAATATAGTGAAATTGAATGTCTATTTGTTTGGTTCTGCCATGGTATTTGGGATCATTGGCATATGTTAAAGCTACCATACTATCACTATATATCTTAACGGCTTCATCTGTAAAAGTTGTAACCTCTAAATACTGAAAAAAATCATCAACCAAACAACCTCTTGTATAGCTACTAAACAAGCAACATACTCTGACTCTATTGTGAACAAAATAATGTATGATTGATTCTTGTTACACCAAGAAATAGCTCATCATTAAGCATAAACGCATAACCCGTCATTAATTTACGTTCATATTTATCACAAGCTCAATTAGTATCGCTATAATCCTTCAATCTCATATCACCACCTTGATAGCAAAAAACAAGGTTTGTTGTGCCATGAAAATATTGGAAAATCTCTTAACTGCTTGCCAATGAACAGGTCTTGGGTTATCCTGATAACAACCAACAAATCCAACTAAAAAGCAAATGTCAGGTTGTGTACACAACATAGCGTATGTTAGACTCCCAATTGCACTTGCATAAGGAATTCTGGTCATCTCTTTATTTTTCTCATCATTTTTTGGGCAATATTTTAGGCTAACTATTTTCAATTGGAGTGTCTATAGGTTTCAAATTGTGCATATGGAATCGTTCTAATATCTTCTTAATGTAAGTCTCTTGAGATAAACCAAGAAATTTCCTAGACCGACCCTTTAAGATTTTAACTCCAAGCACATAGTTTTCTTCAACCATGTCCTTCATCTCAAAAGTAGAGGACAACCACTCTTTTGTGTCAACTAGGGGTGTAACCGGTCCGGTCCGGTCCGGCTTTGGACAAAATCTAGGACCGAACCGGTATGTACCGGTTTTGTATTTTTCAAAACCGATTACGCACCGGTTACCCTCCTAAACCGGTACTTCCGGTTTTACCGGTTTCCGGTCCGGTCCGGTCCGGTTTTCCAGTTTTTTTAAAATGTAAGTTTCATAATTTGTCATCATAAATTTGTTTATAAAAAAAAAAAAAAAAACTAATTTAAAAAATATTGTTTTATACTTTTATTATAAGTTATATATTAGTATTAGTTATAAACTTTTAGTGATTTAGTATTAACATTTTATGTAATAATTTATAAATTATAATAAGAAATTATTTCATATATAAATATATATATAATTATATATAAAACTTTCACATAAAAAATTATAATTATACATAATATATAAAACTAACTTATATATATTAATATATATATATAATAATTTGTATAAAACTTATATATACAATAATATAAATATTATTTTTATATTTTTTTTATCAACCAGTCCGGTCCGGTTCGGTCCGGTCCGAAAAATCTTAAAACCGGAACCGGACTGGAACCGGCCGGTTTTCACATTCTAAGAACCGGTCCCGGACCGGACCGGACCGATTCAAAACCGGTAAAACCAGTCCGGTCCGGTCCGGTCCGGTCCGGACCGGTTTTCCGGTTTACCGGTTTCAACTTACACCCCTAGTGTCAACAATTATCTCCTTATCATTTCCATCTAATAAGATATCGCTAATAAGATATCATCCACGTACAGAAACAAAATCAAAAAACTCTTCCCTATACTTTTGACATATACACAATGGTCTTCTTCTAGCATCTCAAAGCCAATTTAAGTAATGAGCTCATGAAATCTAAAGTATCATTTTCTAAACTATTGTTTAAAACCATAAATGGAACGTTTCAGTCGGCATACTTTGCACTCTTGTCCCTTAACCTCAAAACCAATAAGTTGGTTCATATAGCTCTCATCGTCTAGTTTTCCATTGAGAAATGTAATTTTCACATCCATTTGGAAGAATTGCAAATTAAGATGTGCAGCTATAACCATAATAAAGTGAATGGAAGCAAATCTCACCACAAGGAAGAATATTTGTTCATAATATGTACCCTCTCTTTGGGTATAGCCCTTCACCATGAGCCAAGCCTTATACTTGACGATTGATCCATCTAGCTGATGCTTATTTTATAAAACCCATTTGTTTCCAATAGATTTGTGCACATGTGGAAGATCAACTAATTCCCAAACTTGGTTCTTTATTATAGAACTCATCTCATATCTTGTAGCAACCAACCATTTATCTAAAGTAGGTAAACTTAGTGCTAAATAAGAAGCAAGCTCATCAAAGTCACACAGAGCACACATGAAAGATTCTCCATCAATCTCAAAATGATGACGAGGAATGGTTCTACATTCGCTTCTGCATAATTGAGACTTTTGTGAGTCATTTTCTAGTGGTACACTCCCAATAGGAGGCAAGTCACTCTCACTATCGTTTGCGATTTTAGGATGTGATAATTCACACTAATGCATAGGATGTGATAATTCTCCACCTTCGCTAAAAGATGGTGTAACTCCCTCAAGTTCTTGGAATTCAAAAAGTTCAAGATCATTCTTTAGTTCACAAATATGGAAATATTATTCTCAATATATATGACATCACGTGAGTCTATTTCCGTCATTCCTCCATTAGGATGATCACCATACATTACATAATCTTTTGAGTAGGGGTGGGCAGCGGGGCCCCACTCCTACTGTCCCGCCCCGCTTCCGCTCCGCCCCTGGTAAACGGGGCGGGTGGCCCCGCCTACATCTGACCCCCATGGCGGGGGAGGGGGCGGGATAGGGGCTACCCCCTCCCCTTAAATACCCCGCCCCGCCCCGTTATTATATATATATATATAAGTATATATATTAAAAAAAACCAAGCATGAAACGACGTGGGTTTTTTTTTTCAAATATACCCATTACAAAACGACGTCGTTTCGTCAATGGTGAAACGGCGTCGTTTCCTTTTTGTTTAGAATCCCCCCCCCCGACGATCACCCTCCCTCCCACTCTCTCTCTCTCTCTCTCTCTCTCTCTCTCTCTCTCCTCTCTCTCTCTCTCTCTCTCTCTCTCTCTCGGCATCTCTCAGACTCGCTCTGTCGCTCACTCGCCGCACTCTCTGTGTCTCACAGCTCGCTTTGTCGCTCGTCATCGCCGCAACCTTTCGTGACTCCCCGTCTTCATCTCCATCGCCGAAGGTAAGAAACCCATCATCTACTACAATTTGTTGTGATATTTATTTTATGGAATAGAGATTGGAGGAAGGATGGAGTTTAATCAAAGATGGATGATGAGATTTTGTGAATTGTGTGCTGTGGAGACTTGATTGTGCATGTGGCTCACTGATTGTGCATGTGGTTCACTTGATTGTACAGTGTGTTGACACTGTGTAGTGTGTTCGTGTGTGAATCTTTCGTGATTGGCTTACTTTTTTTAATTTTTTCGAAATACCCTTAAATAATTTAGGGTTTCGGATCCCCTAAATTATTTTAGGGTTTCGATTCACCACTGAGTGAATTCACCCCTACACAACGCCACGCCGCCATCCCAAATTGATCAAATTGAAAAGTTATGAGTTATAATTGTTAATTTACAATTAAGTGTAATGTTACTATAATAGTTAATAGTACAATTTTGTAATATTTAATATTTTTAGAGGAGTTTATAATATTGTAATAGTTTAAGTTTATTAGTTCTCTTAGAGTCTTAATTTGTATAATTGTAAATTATAATTTGTAATAGCTTAGTAGTTAATAGTTGAAATTTAGTACATAGTTAATAGTTCTATATATATATGTGTATATATTATATATTTTTTCAATTTTTAAATATATTTAATTTTTTCAGTTAAATTCTCGGCCCGAAAACAAATTTTGGGCCCAAAAATAGGTTTTGGGCCATTTAGGGCCTAGAAAAATGAGCTGGGCCGAAGGCCCGGTAGGGGGGGGGGGGGCAGACAGATGAGGGTTTACCCTCGCACCTCGTCGAACGGACGGGGTACCCATCCCCCGCCCATGCGGGGGCGGGGGAGGGGTGCTACCCGCCCCCACCCCTACTTTTGAGCTCTCTGAATATCTTACTAAGATATGCTTATTTGCTATAGGGCCAAGTTTTCCATATTTATGGAAAGTGTTGTGAACATAACCTACCCTTCTTTAGATTATATCATAAGGTGAGACAGATTTTCTAGATCCTCTTATTCATTAAGCATATATTGAATTTTCCTATGCCAAATGTTATAATTGGTCTCATTCAGTTTCTCTCATTTAGTAAGGTCATCAACTATGTTCTTAGTATCCATTATCATTACATTAATTGGGCGAGATTGACATCAGTACATATTTAATTTTATTCCAAAATCTAACTAGACCATGGAATTCTTTCCTACATAGTGAGATAAAACATTTTGCTAAAAGATAGTCATCATCTCTCACTATACAAGTCAAATACCACATCTGATTAATTTTGAGTAAAATTTACAGACGAGTCTTAAAAAAACTCATAACTCATGCTCATATAATTCATTAATCAAATATGAAAAGATCCCGATCCATAATTATTGTGCTAAACACATTGCTCATAGGTTAGCTGAAGTCTTATTGGTAATTTGGTACATAATTTTAAGATGACCTTAAAGATGACCTTAAAGCATATCGATAGACGTGAAACACATCCCTTTGCATGGCATCAATAATAAAATTATATTTCCAAACTTTTAAACTCACTCCAAAGCATCAAACAAGATGTAATCAAGTTCATAGGGGCAAAAAAAGAAGCATAGGCTCTAATACCAATATTAAATAAGGTTAATTCAAATTACCTCAAGCGAAGCATAATTCACACAAGCCCGGATCTTTACTCGTCTTACAGCCCACGTCAAATTATTATGATTGCACATCTACATCGCTTAGGAATCTATTAGAATCTTCTAAAATAATTACACACCTTAAGATCAGGAGCCCAAAGATTTGCTCTAAGAAATTGTTAAGAGAAAGGAGAGTCTTTGTTTTATACGCTCGCTTTTTCACACTCTTAAAAACTCTCATTTAAAATTTCTAAATGAGTGATTAATCAACTTCCATAAAATTAAATGTTAGTTGTGGGGAGTTAATTAACTACTTCTAACCTTCCACCCATGTGAAAACTATATTGGTCATGGGGTGCCCATTACTAAGTATTACTATAACATATCATTCAATTTGGTCCATTCTCACTATATTTATAGTACAAACCTTCTAAAATCTCTATAACCTATGAATAAATTTTGAGGAATTCTATATACAGTCGTGGAATGCGTAAGTACTGTGCAGTTGCTTTGAAAAAAAAAATAGGGTTCACTATTAAAAAATTCATTTATTTTCATATGGGTTTTGTATTTATTCATTTTTTTCAAAATAATTGTGCGACGCTTATACACTCACGACTGCAACTAATTTTAAATGACTATTTTATTACAAAGTTTTAATGAAGTTACAAAATATTATTACATCTATTTTAATAACTGATTAGTTTTGAAAAATTAAGCCCCTTAATTGTGAAGATCCCTTTGTGGTTAGCAATGCAAGAGTCCTGATCCCTAAGATGTTAGGCAGGATTGGCAACACAATTATTTTCAAGTATTCAGTATTTTCTTTTCAAATATTATTTAAATATGTTTTCTTTTTAATTTCAAACTTTTAGATTTTAAAATTTTCATCCAACGATCATAAATAAAATCCAAACTTTCAAACACAACTTTCTCAAGATGTGTATATGACTCCAAATCTTAAAAAAGTCCACGCAAGAGCACTGACCTGGCAGTATCAAATACTAACTCCTCGGCAGGTAAAACGTTCGAACACTATCCCCATTCGCTTTCCAATTACTCCATTGCATGGATCCCACTCCTACGCTATCTCCCTCCATGGTTCCTTGGCTTTCACCCTATCGGATGTAGAAGGCAACCATAGATTGATGCACACAGCTTGCTTCAGCTACTAGTTCAGTGGATGAAACCTTCTGATCCAATCCACCAACACCAAATCAAAGCTTGGTTTCTACATAAGGCTTGAGGGGTGTCGGGAAGCTCCACAGATCTTCGTTGTCAGAACCAGGCAAAGCTCAGTGTCAACTTTCGAAGCATGAAACAGTTGCACAAGCAATCCATCGGGAACCACAGACGAGACGAGGAGATCCCCATGGGGCCAACCTCACAATACTCTCCCAAAACCATCAAACACCCCAGATCCATCAACTACCTCTTCAGAGAACAGAGGCTTCTGTTCATCCTTGTCGGGATTTTTATTGGTTCCATGTTTTTCATTCTCCAGCCAACCATGTCCCGCTTCGGCCCCTCCGAGCCCAACTCCTCATCCTCCTCCATTTCGCGCCACTTTTCTGCCGGACTCGCCCATCGCGAGCAGGTCTCTTACTCCGTTCCATATCCCACGCATCACGGCAAGGTCGGGCGAGTCCCAGCCGGGCTCCCACGGAAGAGATCTAGGATTGTGGTCACCGGTGGTGCCGGATTCGTCGGTAGCCACCTTGTCGATAAGCTTCTAGACAGAGGTGACGATGTGATTGTAATCGATAATTTCTTCACCGGGAGGAAGGAGAATTTAGTTCACCGGTTTGGGAACCCGAGGTTCGAGCTAATCCGCCACGACGTCGTGGAGCCGATACTCCTTGAGGTGGATCAGATCTACCACTTGGCTTGCCCGGCCTCCCCCGTTCATTATAAGTACAATCCCGTCAAGACCATCATATCCTTCTCAAGTTTCTTCACTTTTTGCTTTGATTTTTCTAAAGATTCAGTTGGGAATTTGATAGAACAATGAAAAAATGCAATTGGGATTGTTTATTTATTGAATTTCAAGTGTTTTGAGGCCCTTGACTGTTATTACAAGACTAATGTGATGGGTACCCTGAATATGTTGGGTCTGGCAAAGAGAATTGGAGCAAGGTTTTTGCTTACGAGCACGAGTGAGGTTTATGGCGACCCACTTGAGCATCCCCAGAAAGAAACGTATTGGGGAAACGTGAATCCGATAGGTGAGATGGTAGTTAAATAATATCGTGAAGTCTTTATGATGGATCATTGTTGTTGCTGTTTAGTTCATGACGCATTGGTGTTGTTTGTGTGTCTAATGTACATTGACAATAATTAGGTGAGAGGAGCTGCTATGATGAAGGAAAGCGGACAGCGGAAACCTTAGCAATGGATTATCACCGAGGTGCAGATGTTGAGGTAACTAATTCTGAGATTTACGAATACACTAGCTACACAACTAGGTATTAAGTAAGAATACGCTACTATTTTACGATTTTAATTGTATTACTCAGTATACCAGCCTAGATCTTTTCCGTTATCTTTTATATGAAGTTAAAAGAATACATGCACTTGTAATCATATGCAACACAGCCCAATTGGAATAATAAGAAACTCTCCAGGGCTCAAGAGATCAAACTTTGAATGACCGTGCCCATACTTATAAGTGAATGTATTAATACCAACTTAAATATCCTTTTGTTTGCCTTTAGCTGATTCTCAATAGACATATATTTATGCAATATAGTTTTGAAGCTTTCCATCCTTGGTCTGTATCATTATCAAAAAAGTTTCCTTGAAACTCTTATTTTGGAAGATTTATCAGGAATTCTAGGAACCGATTGGCCAGTACCTGGTTTTAAGTTTTAGGACTTTTTCTAGATGCATGTGTTTCGAAAGTTTTGGTGTCAGTTATAAAATCGACAACAAAAAGCACACTCACACGGTGCACGCACACACACTCTTGGGCAGATATGTTTTTCCCCTGCTCTCTGTCCCACAAGAAGAGGTATCTTGACATATCTATTTTGCAGCATATTGTTATCCTATTCTAGTGTTTGTATCAACATCTATGATTTATAAGCTTTGTAATGACCCAAAGAATAGCACAAACCGCCTCTGATCTTGTACTCCAAAAGGACAAGTCGATGTTGCAAATGGAGCTCATGAAATAGTAATAAATCCCAGTTCCACCTTGTAAAGAACCATTGCAGCTTCATATGCAGTACACCTTTATCATATTCATTGACGTCTATCATAGATCTCCCAGCCTATGTGGGAATTTGTGAGGAATTACAATCTCTCCCACTCAAATTTTTGACGTCATCTTCAAGAGTCCACATGGAACTGAGTGACCAATACCACATGGTGTTACTAGATTGGCTGTGATACCATTTGTAATGATCCAAGGAAAAGCCCAAGTCATATATAGATTTATACCCCAAAAGAACTAGTCAATATTGAATCCAAACTCTTTTATAATAATTATATAGCACAGTTGAACCACGAAGGAACCAATGTGGGACTTGATATGCAATGTACCTTTATCATATGAGAAAACCTTAGCACCGGTCCATCCAATATTACTCAATTAACAGCCCACCAATAATTAAGTGACACGTAGGCATCCCACCACAATTATCATGGAGATGTTGTGCATCTCAGCCCGCACTCGTTTCTCCCTTCGCACTCATTTCTCCCTTTACAAAAAAGCTCGTCTCCCACCTCTCCGGTAGTGACTCCTCTAGTTTTTGCTCCTTCTCTCCTCAAGCGGCTGCTCCATCTCCAACCGCAGTTAAATCTCCTTTGTCGTTGTCTCCAAGGTGCTCGGTGCTGCGCATGCGGCCCACCAATTCCAGTCCGGCGTCGGGAACATGAATAGGATGCCGATCGGGCGTCGGGAACCCTAGGATTGAAGGGCGCATTGGAGGAGGTGAAATCTCGAGATCAAGGAGTCAGATACAAGAATATGGAGAACAGAGTGTGTTTTTCCCAAACGGTTCGAGGCTTCTTCTTGTTCACATACAAAGAAAACAAATACAATATCAAGGGTTTTTGCTGCTTGGAATTGCACGAGAGCAAAATCCAGAAAATTAGCCTGGAAAATTTCTTTGTTCTCTATTTTGATGGATTGAAGTATTAGGGTTTATGTTGGAGGTATGAAGGTTGGCTGTTTGTATCAAGGAAAAGGATGATGGAAACGTAGAAGAGCTGCTGCGATGGAGAACACGGTGTGCATACAAGGTGTTTGCTAAATTGTAGAAGAGAAAATCACAAGTGTATTGTGTAAATATCAAGTTTTTCATATGCTATTTATGGTTGTGGAGTCAAAGCCCTGGTTCCTATATACTGAAAGATATTTAATTTCCAAACCCTAGAGGTTTCCCATTGCTGACCTTCGTAACAATTGGGGTGTTTTCATCTTGAACAAACTCAAGAAGCAAATAGCATTCTTATTCCTCTTGGTTTTTTGGTCTCAAATTTTAGGAGTATGGGGATGGTAATACCTCGCTTGGTAGATTTTTTTATTTTTTTTTTCTTTCCTTTTAGCTGATCTTCATAATAATTTGGGTTGTTTTCATGTTGAACAAATTCGAGAACTAGATAGCATTCTTCTTCCTCTTTTTTTTCTTGGTCTCGAATTTTAGGCGTATGGGGAAGGATAATACCTCTTGTGGTAGATATTTTTTTTTCTTTCCTTCACCGATTTTTTTGTAATGCATACCCGTATGCGGATATGTATGGCTTTGAAAATGATGCAAGCTTTGCCAACGAAGAGATCTGTGCAGAGAGGGGGGAGATCTGTTACTTTTTGGTCGAAGAAGAGATCTGAGATGGGGAGAAAGGAGTGTGAGAGTCGAAGGTAGGCAACAGACGGTCGGTCGGCGTCAGACTGACATGGTGGCGGTGGAACTGACTTCACTCTTAGGCGACGGCGTGGTGGCGGTGGAGCAGATGAATTTCTGACAGAAGAGATGAAAGGGAGGGGCTCGTGGGTGAAACGTCTCTCTTCTATTGTGTGTGGTTGAGACTATTGATGCTTTTGTGTGATTTCTGACGTTGCAGCAGTGCAAAGGAGGTCTGCTATACTTCAAAAAACAGCCCGTCCACTTAGAAGCGGGACTGTTATCATATTAACTCACCTCTATCATTGATCTCCACCCAATGCTTAGTAAGTGGGACGTCAGAGATTGACCTCAACTACTGTGGGTTGAGATGAAAAGGAATTTGGATTGGCCTCTCTTAGCCTTATGAAGTTCACTGTTTTTCTGATTTTGGCTGCATCATATATTTTATGGTTGACTTGCAACTATGTGTCAAGACACGAACTTAGATCTGCTCTAGTATATGCATTCTGCACTCTTTGCAGGTCCTTCATACTGACCCAAGTTCTAAAATAATGCAATTAAAAGTGAGATATGATTTCCTTCTAATATTCTATTTCACTTATAAAAAAATAAAAAATTCTAGTTCAGCTCTAAATATGTTGTCATTCCTGCCATTTCACTACACTTATAAATAGATGATTGACCTGCTGGTACTGATGGTAGGCTTAACCTTTACAGGTTCGTATTGCTCGCATTTTTAACACATATGGCCCTCGTATGTGTTTAGATGATGGACGTGTTGTTAGCAACTTCGTTGCTCAGGTTGTAAACTCAACTCATATCTTTTGGTATTCTTACATGTTCATTAAAAAAATACTAGAAATGGGAAAGTCCCGAAGAAGATTATTGTTGAATAGTTTTCTAACTATAATGGTTATCTTCTGTAGGCAATACGCAAACAGCCATTAACAGTATATGGGGATGGAAAGCAAACCCGAAGCTTCCAATATGTCTCTGATCTGGTAGGGAGCTTTATGTCTCATGTTATTTTACCATGAAATTTCCCTATCCTCTGGGAGTTCACTGGTGCACTATCCCATATGTATATTATGTTTTCTATATTCTCTTGCAGACTTGAAACTGTTGTATCAGGCCCATGGATGCAGCCTATATCCTATGCTAGCAAAAAGTTTGATTGATCACAAGCTAAATTTAAAAATGGTTTCAAAGTTTTCTTGAGAAATAATTTTAATCTTCATATTTGCATCAAATTGAAGTCTCAAAAGAGTTCAAGCTACGCTGCCCTGTGAAAAGCTTCTCTTTAGTGCCAATTCTAGAATCTTTGAAGTCTAGAGCAGAACTCTAGTCACTATTCATGGATCTTATCAGTTTGGCATCCTAACTAAGCTATATATAGTGTGTGGAAGGTGCTTAAGAAAAAAGCTTGGTCAGGATGCTAAAAACTTAAACTTTTTTTATGATAGGTCAATGGACTGGTAGCATTAATGGAAAGTGAACATGTGGGGCCTTTCAACCTGGGCAATCCAGGGGAGTTCACCATGCTGGAGCTTGCTGAGGTTCGTCTTCCTTCAAAACTTCCTATTATTTCTGAATAAAGCCTGCTTAGATCTCAGAAAAATGCTTAGATATGGTTTTTTATGAATTATTCTTTTCTTGTCCTTTGCGGTTCCAACAAATGCATGTCGTTTTTCTCTGAATGTGTGTGTTTGTACACGAGGGAGAGAGAGATTCTTAGTTTCCATTCATTCAATCTGACTATCTTCTCTAACTATACAGGTTGTCAAAGAAACAATAGATTCAAGTGCCACAATAGAATTCAGACCAAATACTGCTGATGATCCGCATAAGAGGAAACCGGACATTAGCAAAGCAAAGGAACTACTGAACTGGGAGCCAAAAATCTCACTTAGAGAGGGACTGCCTCTTATGGTGAGTAATTTCCAGAACCGCATTTTGAACGAAGACGAAGGAAAAGGGTTTAACTAGAGAAGACAGCAAAACAGCAAAAAATAAAATAGCAAAACTATTATGTATAGTGTAGGAAATACAACTATTGTAGGAAGTTACACTAGTTCTTCTACATCTGTTGCTTGGTTAGCAAAAGAAACAGCATTTTCTTGTAAGTTTTAACTCCATTTTTATACCCCCTTTTTCTGGCACTAAACTTTTCATAATGAAAGACCGTAATTTTGTGTTGGTTGTATTTGGCATAATGAGAATTTGAGTTTCTGTAGGAAATCTTTTGTTATAGTAAATTAAGGACTTGATGACGTGATGAGTCGTACTCCTTTACAATGAATCGCGCTGGTTGCTACTTGCAATTCTGAGTCCTGAAAATTTGGGGGCAGTCGAAGGCTTGGGAAGCTCAACCTTTGACGGACTTGAGTAGTGAATAAAATAAGAGAGAGAGAGAGCCTTGGCTAGGGTTTCTGCAGGCAATGGGGGAGAAGAGAATCGGTTTCGACTAAACACAACCTGCCTATTATATGTTGACCCGATGAACCCATTTTTGTTCGGGTAGGGCAGATCGGTTAGTCGGACGGATCGGGCCCATAGCCCTTTATGCACAGCCTACGCTTTGAGTAGTGAATAAAATAGCAGAGAGAGAGAGAGAGAGAGAGCCTTGGTGGGGTTTATGGCTATGCCAGTGTACAAAATGGCAGTCACTAACATAGAATTACAGTGGTACCCAGTTGAGCACAACCATTTTGCTGGGATGCTCTTGGGTTTAGACATGAGCCTCTACAAGACATTAAAGAATAATGCTTTTTATCATCCGAACTCTTTTTATCTCTTTTTTGTATCGAATTAAATGATTAGATGATGATGAAAAGATAATAGTTAAAATAATGAGGAATATCATTTTTCTTTTGTAGAAATGATGGAAAAGCTATAGAGAGAAAAAGAAAGGTGAAGAAAGAATGTCGATTTTTATAAGGAGCAAGCGCATCATTTTAATGGATTCATTTTCTTTGCACTCGTTTCCTCTTCCCACCTTCCATTCTTCCACTCGTCCACCATCCAGAGTGATAATGTCAAGTCTGCATTCCAAGATACGTAAGCACTAAGGCAATACAAAAGTATTACCTTTAGGGTTGACGTTCTATTCATATACATGTTAGATCATCGCTCTCTTGCACCTTGCTTGGAATACGGAACCTTGATATTTCTCCAAAGCTTTTCCCTACCCAAATCAAAGAAGAGTAATTTTATATACAACCGTGAAATACGTAAACGCCGCATAATCGTTTTGAGAAAAATGGAGATTTACTATTAAAAAATTAATATTTTTCATATGGATCTCATGTTTTATTTACTTTTTTAAAAGCGATTACGCGATAGTTACACAATTCATGGTTGCAAATATCTTTTCTCATCAAATAAATATTATTGTTTGTTTCTTTATTTGCTTTTCAACTTTTTTTTATTAGTATACATGGAGCAAGATACTCTCTCTTGGGAGACCTTCCTCTTACATTATTATAATCTCCTAATATTTTTTGTCCGGATTATAAGGCCGACAGAGATAGAGATAGGATGTAAGATCTCTACAAATTGTATTGACTATTTAATGTTGTTCGAAAGTCTTATATAGACACAATAATAAATATCAACAATCAAGTCTTAATTGGGACACTTATTTGAAAGAGTAAAAATCTAGCTAGGTCCATCTATCTTGGCAACTTTTTGAGTACATACAGTCGTGGAGTGCACAAGCGTCGTGTAGTCGTTTTGAAAAAGAGTGGAGTCTACTATTAAAAAATTATTATTTTTTCATGTGAATATCATATTTATTCATTTTTCTCAAAGTAATTGCACGTCGCTTGCACACTCACAACTGCAACTATCATTTCTCAAGAGATAAATACATTGGACCCTAAAATAACAAGCTGCATGCTTACCAAAGATCAGTTAAAGAGATATTTTGGGAGATTGATTAGAAACCAATAAACACAGTTGGGACAATGACTAACAAAAGAAGCAAAGATAGGGATCAGTAGAAGAAGAATATGGAAATGGGAAAAGGAAGCAAATTTGTGGACGAACATGTACAGCTCAGGGACCCCAATATTCTTCCACTATCAAAAGCTCCACTCATTCTAGTCTATATATTGACAAGTAAGATGGGTTGTGAGTGATTGTGGTCAATGAATGAATAGGGAAAAATATGGAATCGTTCGAGGTTGGCATTCTTTAATTGGTGGGAGAGGGGGCTAGCTGTGTGATAAATGCAAAGGAAGAAAGTGAAAAGAAGAGCAGCAAGAAAGCAATAGAAGCATCTGATTCTATAAAGTTGAATGGATGGGTAGAGAAAGAAAGTGGCTTTGCGTCTCATCTATCCTCATCGTGAAGATATATTCCAGTTGATTTATCAATTTGCGGTGGCAGCATTTGTTCCATTAGAATCCAAATTATGCTGCTCCATGATTGCTCTTAAAAGACTTACGGATGATATTGATAGTGCTCACTTATGATGAATGAATACCGTGATAACAATCTCTAGCACTCTGAGCTGAGAGATACAATTTTTCATAGAAAATCTCAAACCAAAGTGCAAACATCATTAATCTAGTACTCTAGAATCTAACTTATAAGAGCACTAGCATTGGTTTTTCTATATATATACATGCAAAATCACATCTTTTAGAGATTGATTTTGTATATATATATATATATAAAAAAAAAAAAAATCTCACATTGGATTATACATATTTGAGCCAAATAATAATAATTTATTATTATTTATTTTTTTCCTAAAATTATTTTTTTCTTTCCGCTAGTGTCGAGAGAGAGAGCAAGGAGAAAGAAATGTTTCGAGAGAGGGTTTGTTTTCGTTGGTGTCGAGAGAAAGGGAGAGGAGAGAAAAAAAAAATAGTAAAATAAGATTTTATGAGTGAATAGTGTATCTTCAAATTTGTAGAAACATTATTCATAGTTATGTAAATTTTTGGATATTTATAATCTAATACAGTCTAATTTAAGATCATATTATACAAATATGTAGATGCATATGAAAATGCATAATCCAATAAGGTCATAAGCCGAATCAAAATGCAAATTACTTCAAAAAGAAAAACTCGAAATCACGTAACTACCTTTGATGAGCCATATTAATGATCGCATGTGTAGGAAAATAAAAGGAAGGAAAGTATATATACATACATACATATATATATATATATATATGCTTTTTGGTCTCTCATGATTTTGATTTATTTTGTCATCCAATAAAAGGTAGAACTTAAATTGTTTATGCAAAAAACACAACATTATTGCTCAGTATTTAATAACAAAAGGAGAAGAAGTTTAATTGCTGGTGGTTGAATAGCCGTTGCTGTGTCTCATCTGACTCTTCTGTCTTTGTTCAAACATAACATTAAATATTTTTGTACAGTTTCCAGTGAGCTTTTAAGAATTAAATATTAATTTGTAGGGAATGCCCAACTGGTCAACAGAGCATACGTACGGTAACTGACAGTATTCAGTTGTATATAAATATTTTTCATGTTTTCAAACCAGAAAACTTCAACCAAAAAAAAACAGGATAGAGACTTTGAACTTTATTATTATAAATTTTGTAAGCAGGCAAAATCACCACATGGAGATGTCACGGGAAGCCCAAGCACATTCAAACCAAGGCTGCTGTACCATGTGTGTATATATATATATAAATGCTAATATATAGATCAAAATATGCATTAATTTGCCTTGGTTTTGCACATCTGCTCTACCTGCGCCCCGCTGTAACCAGACCTCAGAGTGAATATTGCACGCTTGAAAAGAGATTCATCAATACATGTCTTAAGAATATGGAACACCAAGATACTAATTTTCTATTAATTAAACAAGCATATATATATATATATATATAATGGCTCTCAACTGTAGTAAAACTGTTGATGTCGTGTTTCACAGTCCGAGCAGTCTTGTGGTAGCCAAACCCACAAAACCTGCAGCTAAGAGGAAGAATGGGCTCCAGTGACATCCGAGATCCCTCTGATGCCAAAGTCAATAAAGAATACTTGGGTGATGAAGAAAGGTAAGAGAACTTAAAAAATAGTAAAGGGTTTAGAGAGCCTTCCTGTGAGAGGGATGACTGTTATTTATACCTAGTTTGAATCCGACTGTCGAGGGAGATCGTGTGGTATCAGGTCGTGCTTGGGTCAGACCTGCCACCACCCTCCAGTCGTGACAGTGTGTCATGTCGCGGCTCAAATTGCCGAGGGAGATTGTGGCTTGTCAACCCTCCTACCGTGGCAGAGTGTTAGGTCATGGCTTAGCCGTCCACGGTACCTCTAGCAGCACGTCATTGTGTGTTGAGTTCCATGACACGCATTGAATGCGACGTGTCTCGAGTCTGGCGCGCCCACGATAGGACACGCCCAGCCGCCTGCGTCCAGCGGTGATAGTCTGCAATGTACCTTATGGCAGGGCTCGGTAGTTCACCGATTCCCCAGGCGATCACTGCCTTATGGTGGGCTTCTTGGCATGGCCGAGCTCAGTGCCAAAGCCTTTCCGGATGGGACTATGGCCGTGGGCTTGATACGTGATTTCTCGATCTGGGTTTCTGGCCTGCTTTGGGTTTCCGCTTGAGGGGTCTGGAATCTCCGTGGCTTTATCTCTTTGGGTCTGGATCCCTCTCTTAGAAGGGGCCCCCTCACAAGAACATTTATTAAAAGTGTTGGATTTATAAAGTCAATTACAAAGAGAAAGCTTGTAAACCGATATAATTTGACATGTTATGTCAAATTTAAAAAGTAATCATTTACTTAAATCTTATCATGTCAACTATATGAATAATGACTTACTGATATAAATTTTTTCGGAAATTATAAAATGTTCATATATATTGTAAACTTTTTTAGAGCTGTGATCTGTCTTTCTCTCTCCCCTCTCTTGAGTTCAAGCTTAAAAGCAGAACCAACTTGTTTTTGGATGAATAGAGCCATCTACTTTGGATAGAGTTTCTCTCTCTCAAATCATATATACAGATTCTGTAAACCACTATTTCTGCTACCTCTACACGATTATCGTTATCCAAAGATAAAGATGAAAGGCATAGACATCTTCTGCGCATCCCAAGCCTCAACAGCCATATGTCTGAGCATGGAACAAGCCTCGAGCAGCTCCTCTTCCTCCACCATTCAACTCGGCGGCCGAGCCATCGACCGCCACAACCCCATCATTAGAGATTCAAGAAGATCAAGCCCCAAACCTCTCTCCACTGCTCCTTGCTCTTCTCACCCTCCCATCAATCCCAAACCTTACCGGAAGTCCAAGAAAAGCTCTTCTTCTTCTTCAAAGCCAAGCAGCCACCACAAGAAAAGCTCTACCACTAAGACAATTTGTACTGATCAAAAAAAGAAGAGTGTGGCTACGCCAGCTGAGGATCAAATCATCAACAAGAATTCTTCTCAGGCAACTGAAATTATAAGGAAGATTTGGGCTAAACAGGATGACTTAATCACTACTCCTGCTTCGTCTAGATATTTATTGAGCGAAACTGCTTACTTCGATGGGTTGTCTGATTACGACCCGGTTTTGGCTTTGGCTCCGGTTGATAATGAAAAAAACAAGAAGAAGATCACTCAATCTACAAAAGAAGATGAATCTGCTGCTTCAAAACCCTCTTCCTCGTCTTCCTCAAAATCTCCTTCCTCTGACCAGGTTCGTTTGCAGTCTCTCTTTCATTTGGAAAGGCTAGCCTTTTAGTATGATCAGCAATATTCTTGAAACTTTTTTTTTTTTCCTTAGATGTATTTCACAAGAAACCAGTTAAGGAAGAAAGATAAAGGGAAAAGAAGAAAAACTACGAACTTTTGCTTGTGGGGTTGTTTCTTTAATGCATTCCAAGCTAAACCAGAATCAACACAACCAACTATGTAGGTTTTTATTTTATACATGTTTTTAGTTCTTAAAGTACTTCAGATGATGAAAATGCTCTAGTACTGGACTATTTGTCAAATTCTTGAAACCAAGTTGACATGGTACTGGAAAATAGAAGCCAGTTTTATGTGGAACCGTTATGTTTTATGTATAGGTGGTGATGATTATGATGATTAGGATGATAATATAGCTTTTAGTGTTGTTGGTGACATTAATGAAATCGCTCGCAGGTTGTGGTCCTGAGGGTGTCACTGCACTGCAAAGGCTGTGAAGGAAAATTAAGGAAACATCTATCTAGAATGGAAGGTATGCCTATGATTTTGTGCCTATAACTTCTTTGTTTATTTAAAAATGATAGCGTTTGTTTTTTGAGATGAGATGAGATGAGATGGGTTGAGATTAAAGTTAAAAAATTGAATAAAATATTATTAGAATATATTTTTTAATATTATTTTTATTTTAAGATTTAAAAAAGTTGAATTGTTTATTTTATTTTATAATGGAAGTTAGAAAAGTTGTAATAATTAAATGAGATGAGATAAGATAAGATACTTTCTGAAAATAAACGAGACTATAAACTGACGTAATTTTACCTCATCTTTTACATTTATTTTATATTAAAAATAATTTTATAATCAAATTATATTAATTTATAAAATTATTTTTATTTAATTTCTTACAAAAAAGACATCAATTTGACAATTATTACTACACTGTTGTCCTTTCTCTGTCACATCTCTAGCTCTCGAGTGGGGGAGAATTCGCTGCAATTTACTATAATTTAGAGCAAGATAAATACAATATAGGAACTTTACAGAACTCTTAACATTTATTATATATGTGAGCAGGAGTGACGTCCTTCAACATAGACTTCAAAGCAAAAAAGGTGACAATCATGGGAGATGTGACCCCGTCGGGCGTCCTGGCAAGCGTCTCAAAGGTGAAACATGCACAGTTTTGGCCAGCTACAGTTTCATCACCTTCATCAGCTCCTGCAAATGGGTCTAGTCATGTAGAAATCAAAAAGTAAATTTATAGAAATCGTACGTTAAAAATGAGAAGATTCGGAAATTATGTCATGGTTGTGGCCGGGAAGCATCAAATGTTTGATTTTAGTGTAAATGACAGGATTAGCATGGGTAGCAAGAATAGAATCTGTGCCACTTGGTAGAAAGTAAAAGAAATTAAAGCAAATTAAGAAGTGGCTTCTGGGTCCTCATCTTTTCCAGTACTTATGCTCAGTGCCTGTAAGATTTTTAACTTTCTGTTTGTATAAAAAGAGGGGGATTTTTAAGAATGAGAAATGTTATAAATATAAAAAGATTACGTAAAAATAAATTTAAATTAATGTGAATTTACATGATCCGTTAGATTTAATTTATAATAAAAGTAAATTTACAATATGACATACTGCATCAAGTTACGTCAGTTTGTGAATTTACTTTTGTATAATTTCTTTACGACTAAAGTATTTCTTTATGAATTGACATTGGTCTAGCTAAAGTCATCTCCAGATTTAGCTAAAAATGCATGCTGTTGCATAAAACTAAAATTATTCAAGATATAACGCCCCACAATAGATTTATGAGTTAAATGTAAATTTGGCTCATATAGTTGTCTATAATATATATGGCTACAGGTAGTTGTCTTATAAAAATCTTCTCCTCCTCCTCCTCCTCAAGTAAGGAGTTATTGATAAGTAAGGATAAATGGCAAGATGAAGCTGAATTTAAGGGGCCTTGATTTGCTCAGTTTTGCCTAATAAGTGCATTTAATGTTGTATACACGAGAATATGCTTTATAAATACATTTGCAACTTCCATATGCTTCGAGGGTCTCTACTTGTTTCCTTAATATATGATTAGGATTGTAAATGCTCCCTTTATTTATTTTCTGTTATGCATCTCCATAGCAGACCACAGAGCATACAAATATCATATATTCTGTCTCTCTTTTCACATGCATCATAGGTTTTTCATTCAAAATAAACAAGAGTTTGTCCCAATATCAAGTAACACAGAACCAGAGCATACAGACCAAAATCAACCAATCATTAGAAATAGAAATCAACCAGTTCCAAAAATCAACCAAAAATTAGAAATAGAAATGAAAAAAAAAAAAACTCACGGTCATGAATTTTTACTAAAATATTGTGTGCAATGACTAAATCACGTATAATACAAAAATAGGTGATTTAATGTGTGCAAAGTGCAAACGATAAATTTAAATTTTCAACTACAAATTCGCAATAAAGTTAAATTTACAGCACCAAAATATAAATAATAATCTGGATTTGATTTGAATAGCCCAATCCCACATCAGTCCTGACAGTCCATACATTTGAGTTGATGACTAGATAGTGATCACTGATTTCTTGCATGAAGTTTTACTAATCAGATGCACTATCTTTTGTTTAGTCATTTAACTATAGACACTACTAAACCATCAACCAAGTGATACATGACATAAATAGAACATATTTACATTATGAACTCACATCCACCTCTAACTCTAACGAGTTTTGCATGATGGTATTAAATTTCTCACCAATAAAGGGGTCTGGGGTTCTCCATTCAATGGTGCTTCTGTCTCAGTCATCCACAATTAGTCTGGGGTACACAGCTAGGTCTACGAAATCATATAAATTATAAATTAAATAATGAAAACATTAAAATTATGTAAATAATCATTTAAAATCATAAAATCACATGATTCAAACCTATAGCTTTTGGCATCAACGGTATCTACTCTAATGGGCGTTGAACTTAACTAGTTCTATGTGTAAACGAGAGCCTCGACGGTGGTCAGAGACAATGAACTCTGATAAGTATCCAAGACGCGACCTTCGGTGTTAAACGCCAACTTAGATGCAACCTTAATGATAGAAATGGCTAGTACATCCCTGGCTATTCGGGAAATGACTGCTTTTCAGAATTCACCTTCCACCAAATTAATATCTGAAATGTTTCACTAAGTACCTTAACATCTTCCATAAAATAACGCTCAAGCTCAAACTTACACTGCATAATATTTCTCGATGCACAATTTTGATGATACCGTCGCAACCGCAATAAATTTAAACTTTGTGCATGTGTGTCATCCCAGGAAGATGTAGAGCCGATCGGGCGTGAGGAGCTATCACATCCAGTTGAAGACTGACTATTGTTGTTATAATGGCTATATAAATCATCAATATCACATTTAAGCGATCTAATAAACTGATAAGCATCCTCATCACCGAGGACGTCCCTAATCCAATCTTCTACAATCGCCAACTTATATCGGGAGTCAAGAATTGCAGCCACAAATAATAATCTATTTATCTTCTTCACATTTTTTCAATATTTATTATATTTTTATTTCATTCTCATAGCCATTGCACTCAACAAATCCAAATTGTCAGCACAACTCTGTTGCAAGTGGTCATAAAGCCCCCAGAACTCTTCGAAGTACATGTTCGTAGTAGGATATTTTGTCCCAGATATCCGCAAAATTATGTCATAAAATAATTTCAAAAATTGAACAAAATAAATGACATTGGCCCAATCAACTGTGTCTGGCCCACCAAACCCCCTTCTCTCCCCCCCCCCCCCAAAAAACTAACTCAAGCAAAGCATATCTCATGTCCCCATCCTCGACCTCCATCCACTCGAACTTTGTTTGGTACTTCTGTGCTATATCCAACATCATATATGTATAGTTCCATCGAGTCGGAACATCCAGTTGCAACATACTAGAAAATGGGATCTCAAGTTGTTCGGCTATTACCTTAAACTGGCAGAGCCGTTGAGGGGAAACTCTCACATATCTCATAAGGTTCCGAACTTCAATAATTGAATCATCAACCTCCTTAAACCTCTCAGAAACTATGAGATTGATGATATGGGCACAATACCGAACATGGATAAACTGATTCTCACAAATGATATCCTCATTTGCCATCGTATTCCTGCAGAACCAATCAATAGCAGTGTCATTCGCATTGGCATTGTCGTCGTATAAACCTTTCAAGTCAAGATTCATTTTTTCCATGCACTAGTACTCATGTATGTCTTTTTTAAGCAGCTATTTGTGTCGTTTAAATATCCAAGTGATATTCCATGGCCAGTAGTGCTTGTCATCACATTCAAATTATCTTTGGATTTTGCATAAATTACGGGAATAATTCTACATACAACCGTGAAGTGTGTAAATGTCACGCAATCGTTTTGAAAAAAAGTTGAGTCAACTATTAAAAAATTAATTTTTTTCATGTGGGTCTCATGTTTTATTCACTTTTTTCAAAGCGATTACGAGGCAGTTGCTCAATTCACGGTTGCAAATATATTTTCTCTTTTCTTTTAACCTCACTGCCTACGTCAAGTATGGGACGGTGGGGGACATCTCTAGTTTAAGAGTCATGCAACTATGCTGCATAAGTGACCGCTGGACTATACAGCTAGTTCATTCTATGTTTTTTTTTAAATATTATAAATTCATTAGTGGTAACTTTTTTACCTATTTAAAAAATAATAATGCTGCATGTAGTCATAGAGTGCGCAATCACCATGCACTCACTTTGAAAAAGTGTGGAGTCTACTATTAAAAAATTAATTTTTTTCATTTGGGTCTCAAGTGATTGCACGGTACTTGCACACTCACGACTGCAACTATCATTTCTTTAAAAGAAAATTTAAAATATGGACAGCTTTTGATAATAAATTAGAGCATTTTAAGGGGACAATTTTTGGGAATTAGGCTACATTTGGTGATTGAGGATCTCCTATTTATTCCTAAAATAATAATTTCTCTTAATGGAGGGATTGCCGATTGTTATACGTACATATATATATATATATATATATATATATATATATATATATATATATATATTATATATATATAATTAAGGCAGACAAAGAAGATTGAACAATCAAGAAGATGGCTGTAGCAGGACAACGGTTGCTCTGGATTGCCTTTGTGCTTGTACTAGCACTTCCTTCCGAGGCGAGAAAGCTAGCAATATTTGAAGAAAAAAGTTCCTTCAACTTGGAGGATGATGCAAATGTCAAACGGGTTGTGTCCGGAAAGCTACTGAATTTTGGTATGCTGCCCAAGTATAAGCCAATTCCTCCATCTGGGCCTAGCACAAGGATCTCCGACTCTACTCCACCTCCTATAGACAGGCTGAATTTTGTGATGCTACCCAAATATACACCCCTTCCTCCATCTGGGCCTAGCACAAGGACCTCTGACTCTACTCCACCTCCTCCTCCTCCTGTCATAAGAGACTGACAAATCCAAAAATGGAGTAAGTTCTAAGATGCCTCCAGCCCACTTCTTCCACCTAAGTAGTGCCATTCCAAGCACTAATCATGCATGCACTTTGAAGTAAATCTTTCTGTTGTTTTATTGCAAGAATAAACGTAAGAAATGTTCAAGAATGTATTAACAATAAACAAAATAAAAGTTAAAAGAGTATTATTGTTCATGTTTTATATTCATAATAATATTGTTCGATGTCTTTGCAACAATGATTTCTCTTCTGGTAATGCCTTGTTATTGTGCTTTCAGCGTGGTTGTATGTATGGGGGCAAGATCATGATGTAGTGTGATTTTTTTTTTTTTTTTTTTTTGACCATGCAAATAAAATTTCAAACTATATCGATAGATAAGTTTTAAGATTAACAAGGCTTTTAATCTCCTGAAGTTTTTATAATTCTATGATTAGAGCTTGAAAGACGCACGTATAAAGTCAGTTTCGAGAATATTTTTTTGAGTAATGTTAAATATAATCTTAGGGTGTGGAAGTGTGCGGGACTTGCATATATCCAGAATTGTAAATATCATTTTTCTATTTTTTGTAATTTGTATAATCTCTTTATTAGTATTTATCGTAAAATTAAATCGTTTCCTAATTAAAGAACAATGTAAATAATATTGTAAATAAATAAGTCACAAAATCTACGTTATTTAATTTACAAATAAATGTTTCAATTTCAAGAATTTGAATCATAAAGTTACCTAAAAAATCTAAAGTATCTCATACATTTAGAAAACAATTTTATATACGTACCATCAAGTATCAATGCTTTAGAGACGCTTGAGTCAAAATTAAACTAGCGCTAATCGAGAAGGACTACGATTACAAAAATATTTTAGAAAAATAAATTTATAAATTAAGATGATTTTATCTAATGTATTATATCTATTTTACAATAAAAATAATTTTAAAATATAACAGTACTATATCAAATCACGTCAATATATAAATTCACTTTCACCTACTAAAACATTAATTTTCAAACCAAAATATTTCCATCATTATCATGTGCTTTAGTCTTTAGAGACAGATTGAAAAGCCTATATGTTGCCGGCTGGCTTTCATTATTCATAGTCTCCCATATTTACATTGCACTCATGTTGTAGGTTTGTCTAAACTTCTAAAGTCGTATGGACAATATTCTAACATAAAAATTATGAGTAACATTACACCTATCGAAAAAGTGTCTCGAAATTGTATTTTATTTTATTTATTTTTTTTTTATATATATATTTTTTAATTATCATAAACATTTTTTAAAAAAATAAAAAAATTCACAACATCATTAAAAAAATACTTTTTTAATCATTAAGTAAAAAAAAAATACGTCGGGACACACTTCCGAGACACTTTTTTGATGGATTTAGCATTTCAGCAAAATTATACATCAAAATTAGAGGTCTAGAAAGGACAATATGGAATATTGAAAACGCTTTTTATAATCCATATATGAAAGCATAGGAATCATTTATCCGAAATTCTGGTTAACTTTGGCGATTGTTTCTCTCTCTCTCTCTCTCTCTCTCTCTCTCAATAAGGGTCTATTTATTTATTTGGAATTTGAATGTTGTGGCATTTTTTAAGTACTTCTAAAATCCAGAAATTACATACTAACAAAGAAACTCTATTTGTCAGAAAATCAAATCATTTCCTTAAAAAAGAATAAGTTTAATGTAAAATGGGTGATTTTCTTATAAAATGGTAAATAATGAATTATGAAGATCTAATTCATCTAATTTAAAAATTAATAATTGCATTGATTTCAAGATATTTATTATAAAATAGTAAATAATGAAGTGTGAAGATCTAATTCATCTAATTTACAAATTAATAATTGCATTGATTTCAAGATAATTAGAATATGATGAGAAATCTATAGGAATATAACTTCGATACCCAAAATATTCAAGGCAAATACCAAATGAGAAAATGAACCACCTCACCTCACCTCCCCTCCTACAAATTACATTTGATGATGATTAATGCGGATGCCACGTGCCTTTAATTCCTAATTCATTCTTTTGAGAAATTTCTTCTCCATTAATCTAGCAAGTGCTCAAATTCATTTTTAGAAAAACCTATTGTTTTAAGTCCTCTAGATGATCATTCACGTTGCAATTAGCTACTTGAAATATGCATATACAGTGCATAACAAAATGAATCTAGACATATAAATTGATAGAAATATCCCTAATACATTACAATATATGTAGAGGAATTCTATGCATCAGCCACTATTCACTTTCACACCCCACACCCATAGTTTTTTTTTTTTTCATAGGGTGTGAGGGTGTTTTTCATAAGATGTGTGAGTGTTTTTTATAGGGTGTGAGGTATGGGGTAGTGAATAGTGACTGATGTATAGAATTTTTCATATATATATAAACATAATAATTTTCTATAAAATCAAAGAAAAGTATGTGCCTTTGTAGGTCATTCATCTTTTTTTTTTTTTTCATTTTCTTTTAACACGTAATTTTTCAAAAGCAGAAAAAGTAGCATAATAGGTTTTTTGCTTATCACGGTTTTCTTTTGAACTATATTCATTAACAAGAGCAACTAAATCAAATTCAAATGGTCTATTATTCATTACAGCCTTACTGTGATAAATAGACCCTTTGAAAGTCAACAAGATAAGTGAAATGAAGAGAAGTAATTACGAACTATTCAAATGAATAGTGAGACTTTGAAATTTTGTAAAAATTAAATCAATGATCTTCTTAACAAAAAAATAATTAGGCATAGTAAGTCTCATTGGTCTTGTGCAACTTTTTATGTTCAGAAAAATGCTGAGATTGAGAGAGGAACCCCCCGCCTAATTATTAATTACAAACCTTTGAACAAAATCTTAGAGTGGATTAGATACCTTATCCCCAACAAAAATGACTTGATTCATAGGTTGAGTGATGCTATTGTCTTCTCCAAATTTGACCTAAAGTCAGGATTTTGACAAATCCAAATAGGTGAGTTAGATAGGTATAAGACTGTTTTTACCACTCCTTTTGGACATTACGAGTGGAACGTGATGCCTTTTGGTCTCAAAAATGCCCCCAGTGAATTTCAAAATATTATGAATGATATTTTTAACTCATTTACCCATTTTACCATTTTCTATATTGATGATGTTCTCATATTTTTTAAGTCTATTGATGAACATTGGAAACATTTGAATTCATTTATGAATATCATTAGACTAAATGGTCTTGTTGTTTCAACTAAGAAAATCAAATTGTTTCAAACTAAAATTCGATTCCTTGGTTATGACATCTCTGAAAGCAAAATTAGACCTATTTGTCGGCATATTGAATTTGCTGATAAATTTCCAAATGTTATTCTTAACAAAAACTAATTACAAAGATTCATCAGTTCTCTCAACTATGTTGCGGAATTCTACCAAGACATGAGGAAACAATGTCGCCCACTCTTTGAAAGGCTGCAAACTAATCCTCCATCTTGGACAGAAATCCATACTAATTTGATAAAACAAATCAAGACACATATCAAAACTCTTCCGTATCTTGGTATCCCTACTTCTGATTCTTTTAAAATTGTTGAGACACATGCCTCAGACATTGGTTATGGTGGCATTTTGAAACAAGTTGTTTCACCAGACTCATTTTAACAGATTGTTCGCTTCCATTCTGGAGTCTGGAAGCCTGCACATAATAATTATAATACTATTAAGAAAGAAATATTATCTATAGTACTATGTATTTCTAAATTTTAAAATGATTTACTTAATAAGAAATTTTTATTACGTATTGACTGCAAGAGTGCTAAATATGTTTTAGAAAAAGATGTTGAAAATATTGCATCAAAACATATTTTTGCCCGATGGGAAGCTATTTTAAGTGTTTTTTATTTTGATATTGAATATATCAAATGATCTAATAATTCAATTCCTGATTTTCTTACCCGTGAATTCTTACAGACACCCAACCATGAGCATCAAATACTTGCTGATCTTAAAAATGAACAACCTTCTACCAGTGCTTAAAAAGCAATGAACATAAAGACGTTCTTATCGAAACTACAGATGAATCATCTGACAATGATTTTTCCGTAGCCAAAGATATTGATTTACTTGAAAATAATTTTCACGATTTTGATTTAAAATCTAAAATAGCCAGATTCTCTTCAAAAGGATCCAAACCAATGAATCTGATGAAGAATTGGTATTCCAGGTCAAATCCTCCTAATTTACAATTTGAAGAAAAAGTTTTTCAACCTTAATCTTCTTACTCTGCTGATAAAATTTATGAATAGAATATTGATGGATTGTCTGAACAATAAATCCTCAACACCATGAGTAAAATGTCTTTAGTTGCTGATGCTTATATTAACAATAATATCAGGCAACCTGATATTGTTATTATTTTAATTAATGGTTTTTTCGGTATGCTTCGTCATTGGTGGGATAAGCATCTCACTGATGATACTAAGGAAACCATTTAGAACGTTGTTAAACGTAATGATGAAGGGTTACCTATTATTTATGAAACCATAAGAATGACACATCCTGATAGACTTAATACTTTGATTTACACTATTCTTAAACATTTTGTTGGAACTCCCTCCAATATTACTAATCGTATTAGTGACCAGTTGAATAATTTACGATGCCGACAGATGTCTGATTATAGATGGTATCAAGATGTCTTTATTTCCAGAGTAATGCTTAGAGACAATAGTCATAAGCCTTACTAGAAAGAAAAATTCATTGATAGTTTATCCCGTTTATTTGCTCATAAAGTGAAAGAAGAACTCACTGATATCTCGAGATTTCTTAATTACGAAAATTACACATATGGTGATATTTTCAGTGTAATTAAGAAACTTGGTATTAGTATGTACAATGATCAAATAATGCTTCGCGAACAGTTGAAGAATAGCAAGAAAGTCAAATATGAAATGAGAACTTTTTGTGAATAGTTTGGCCTTCCTCCTATTGCTCCATCTAGGCGAAAACAATAATTTTCTAAAAAATTTTCTAAACCTCAATGTGGGATAAGGAGAAAACTCTGTGATGATTTTTACAAAAAATCCTCTAAGAAACCTTTTTCTAGAACTTTTCCTAAGAAAAATTTTTCCTAAGAAAAAGAATTTTTCAAAAGGAAAATGTTATAATTGTGACAAATCTGAGCATTTTGCTTATAAATGTTCTCAGAAGCCCAATAAACTCAAAAAGAAGCTTAATCAATTGAATATTGATGTCAATGATCAAGAAGAATTGTTTCGACTCCTAAAAACACAATCTCCCTCATCATCTGACATTCATGAGTTTAGTTATAGTGATTCAGAATATCACTCTGAAACTGAATCTCTTGATTCTCCTGGTATTAAGCTTGGTTGCAATTGTAACGATTCTTGTTGCAAGACTTTAAGTAAAATAGTTAATGTTTTAACTAAAGCAGAAGAACAAGAAAATCTTTTATTCACTTTGATTTCTCAAATTACAAATCGTGAGCTTTTTTAAAAAAAAAAAAAAAGAGATGGATGTCACATGTCCATGAGTGACTCCCTCCCAATATTATTAAAAACCCTCGCTTATGGCGAAGGAATACTGTGGAACCAAAAAATCAACAATAAACCAAATCCAAACATCAACCCCGAATATAAGGAATACCCAAAGAGTCGAGCCACACAATCCCCCTCAGCCTACGAAGCACCATACCCTCACCAATAAAATCACAATATCTCTCTTCCGAACCTTCTTTAGCCAAAAAATCTGCAGCCATGTTGGCCTCTCTAAAAATATGCCGAAAAAGAATATTCATCATCCCAAGAGATTGGATTTCTTCCCAAAAATCTCAATGAAACCAATACTTACAAATACCAGACGCTAGCCAACCCATTACAATACTAAAATCCGATTCCACCAATAAATCTTTCAATCTCAATGATTTGCTCAAACAAAGCTCATCAAGAAGGGCACGACATTCAGCAACATTATTTGTCACATGACCATAAGAATGACCAAACCCCGTTATTACCTTGCCCCTATCATCCCGAATGATACCCCCCCACCTCCAGACCTTCCTAGATTCCCACAAGATCCACCATCCGCATTCAATTTAAAGAAGAATATCTTCATAAGCTCAAGAAGACGATGGTTCGCCAAGAACCAGAATCTTCTAAGCAAATGATTAGTTTTCAAGACACTTTGGAGAGATTTCAAAAGATAAAACCCAAAGATGTTTCTACCAGTGATTTACAACATGAGATTAATCTTATTAAAAAAGAGATCATTGAACTCAAATCTGAGATCAATAATCTTAAATCTGAAAATGATGTTTCTGCTCCTGTTGCACCTATTCATCACAGCCTTACTGTGATAAATAGACCCTTTGAATTTGATTTAGTTGCTCTTGTTAATGAATATAGTTCCAAAGAAAACCGTGATAAGCGAAAAGCCTATTATTCTCCTTTTTCTGAATCTGAAAAATTACGTGTTAAAAGAAAATAGAAAGAAAAGATGAATGACCTACAAAAGCACATACTTTTCTTTGATTTTATAGAAAATTATTATGTTTCAAAAAATAGTTTAAATGTAGTTAAAACTAATTTTGTCAACGAAGAAGGCAAAATGGTGATACATTCTAATCACCCGCCTTTGGAGGCAATTCTTGTTTCTCATAAAGGATCTGAAGTAACTGCTTCTCCTTTCAAAATTCTTAATACTATGTCCAAAGATCCAGAAGAAGACAAGATCATAAAAGAAACAAAAAAAAATTATTCATCAGAATAATTTTGTAAATCTTGCACTTCATACTATCGGATGACAGTTAGACAGGATCAAAGAGAAAGCAGAAAAACCTATTTTCGCTTCAGTCCCTATTCCAACAACTATTGAAAACCCTTTGGTTTTACCAAAAGATCAGTCAATAATCTATTTATCAAGTAGGAGGTCAAGAAGAGATAGGTTGTTTAGATCCAGCATAGTTAATGAAGAACTTTGGGTTATTATCATCTTTGCTCTTCTTGAATCAACTTTTTAGTAAATAGAGAACATTTTTCTTGAGCTTTTGAAATAGTATAGGTTTGTTCAACCGTTATAACATTAAAAGCAGTGTTAAAAGTAGACTGAACCCAAGAAGTTTGGTAAATAGAGTTTGAACTAATTTTTGGAATATTCCATTGGTTGAAATCATTTAAAGCAGTTTCATCAAAAAATGATCTTCTTCATTAACTATGTCAGGTGGTACAGATGACCTGGAACTAATAATTAAATTAGATCTAAACATTCTACTCATTTTAGACCTGGAACTTTGGTTTTTCTTGACATATTTGGGTTCAATCTAATATGCGAAATATTTCAAAACTATATTTCCCTATATCCAAAATATCTCTGATACCAAGGGCAGTTAGGTTGTTGGGTCGGGATAAGCATGTTAGTTTTGGGCACTGAAGTGTGAAGGACTATGTTGACTGATGACAAAATGAGTAGAATGTTTAGATCTAATTCAACTATTAGTTCCAAGTCGTCTGTACCACATGACATAGTTAATGAAGAAGATCATTCTTTTGATGAAACTGCTTTAAATGATTTCAACCAACGGAATATTCTTAAAATTAGGTCAAACTCTATTTATCGAACCTCTTGGGTTCAGTCTACTTTTAACACTCTTTTAATGTTAGAACGGTTGAACAAACCTATACTATTTCAAAATTCCAAGAAAAATGTTGCATATTTACTAAAAAATTGATTCAAGAATTTTTAGTAAAATGTTACAAATATTTGCATATTGGTTCTGTTCAAGTTGCTGTCAAATATTTAACAAGGAAAGGCATCAACGCCTCTGTTCTATTGTGTTTACGAGATGCCAGATTCAACAAGTTTGAAACTAGTATTCTTGGTATGAGTTTCTCCTCTTCATTTGGAAGACCTGTTCATTTTGATTGTTTTCCTGATTTAACTCTCGCTTTAAATGATAATAATATTATCAAAGTTTTAACTTTGAATATTTTAACTTCTAGCTATGACATACTAGAAGGAAGCAAACCACTTGCTCTTGTTTACGAGATTTATTATCCTCTTTTAAAAACGAATTTAAATTCAAAAACTATTGCAAAACCAACAACAGGAAAAACTCTCTTGAATGGTCGGAAATGATCCACTTGTTCAACCGTTCTAACATTAAAAACAGTGTTAAAAGTAGACTGAACCCAAAAGTCGAAATGATCCACTTGCCCTTGTTTGAACTAATTTTTGGAATTTGCTTAGAAGTTTCTGGTTCTTGGCGAACCATCGTCTTCTTGAGCTTATGAATATATTCTTCTTTAAGCTCAGGATTTTTAATTTGAAAAATCAAAATTAATAAAATATTTTCTTATTCTTCTACTTTAGTAAAAAAAATAATTGTTTTACTTAAAGTCTTATAACAAGAATCGTTACAATTGCAACCAAGCTTGATACAAGGAGAATCAATAGATTCAATTTTAGAGTGATATTTTGAATTACTAGATCTAAACTTATGAATGTCAGATGATGAGGGAGATTGTGTTTTTAGGCGTCGAAACAATTCTTCTTGATCATTGACGTCAATATTCAACAGATTAAGCTTCTTTTTGAGTTTATTGGGCTTCTGAGCACATTATCAGGAAAATGTCCAGATTTGCCACAATTAAAACATTTTCCTTTTGAAAAATTCTTTTTCGTAGAACAAGTTCTAGAAAAATTTTTTTTAGAGGATTTTTTGTGAAAATCATCACGGGGTTTTCTCCTTATCCCACCATAAGGTTCAGAATATTTTTTAGAATATTTTTGCTTTCGCCTAGATGGAGCAATAGGAGGAAGGCCAAACTATTCACAAAAAGTTCTCATTTCATATATGGCTTTCTTGCTATTATTCAACTGTTCGCGAAGCATTCTTTGATCATTGCACATACTAATACCAAGTTTCTTAATTATACTGAAAATATCACCATATGTGTAATTTTTGTAATTAAGAAATCTCGATATATCAGTAAGTTCTTCCTTAATTTTATGAGCAAATAAACGGGGTAAACCATCAATGAATTTTTCTTTCCAGTAAGGCTTATGATTATCGTCTCTAAGCATTACTCTGGAATAAAAACATTTTGATACCATCTATAAGTAGACATCTGTCGGCATCGTAAATTATTCAATTGGTCACTAATATTGACCAATTGAAACAATTTTCGGCAAATGGTATCCTTCTTGGGTTCAGTCTACTTTCGTTTCTAGATACCAATTCTTGTTTCTCATAAAGGATCTGAAGAAATTGTTTATTGTTTCAAAATTCCTGAAATGTGTCCAAAGATTCAAAAGAAGACAAGATCATAACAAAAAATATTATTCTGCTTTGAAATATAAGCTTAATAAAATTACAAGCTTAAAATTACAAGTTTACTTACAGAAGAACAGGTGGAAGTTTTAGAGGATGGAAGAAGAGAAGGAAGGTGAATCAGAGAGAATCAGGGAGAAGAAGGAAGGTCTTAAAATTAAGCCTGCATTTCTCGTTTACAAGGTTCTCCTTTTATAGACTAAGGAGTTCATGTTTACAACAATTAAAGTGAAACAGTAAAAGTAAAAAAGTCGTGAGTGAACAGTAAATAATACTATTTATTCACGTGAAAGTAGGATCATCATTATGTCTTCAGCGTGATTTGCGGGAGCGCCTGCTGTTGACATAAAGTGGTAGGAATCCTGACAGAGGAGACTAGTTAGTCTGTGAGATGGCAGTCTTCCTTTTGTCTTGTAGTGTCGGCGGATCATTCATCTTCAGATAATCTAGGGGTTCCATCAGAATCATGTTCGAAAATATTGCTATAGGGGTCAGCAACTGAAGCTTCAGATGATGCTTCTGATTTTTCTTCCTCAGAATTATCATTTTCTAAAGACTTCTTGAGTAAATGAATTAAATCCTTTTTAGTAAGGCCATCAAGAACATCACTTTTCTTTTTGGTCTTTGAGGACTTATTAGATTTTGCAAAAGAAGCAGTTGTCTTTCCTTTTTGTGAGGTAGATGGTGAAGCAGGGTCCTGGATTTGGAGATATCCAGTTGAAGTAAGAGAACCATAAGTGATTGCAGGGAATTCTTCTTTATTCTGCAAATCTGGGGCAGTCTGTGGGAAATCCCTTATCAAGTAATCAATGATATTTTGGGTATAGGGAAACCTATCCCACCATTTTGTAAAGCAATATCGGACTAATATATCGCCATTCATTTCATAGTTCCATTTCATGATCCAATGGATCTTGTACCATTTGCAGAAATAGAGGGAATAGGGAAACTTGGCCATATGTCTGTCCAATTTTGAAACAACAGCATTGGTGAAGCATTTGAATGCTTTGAGGAGCATGTCAGGGAAATTTTCAGGAATAGGACCAAACTGATTCCACCATTTGAGAAACCAGAGAGGAAGTTTTCCCTTGAAATTTTTGTCAAAATTAAGAAATCATGAATGACTCATATCTGGTACTTGGAATAACATAAATCTGGACCAAGCATCAATATAGTCGTAATAATTTAAAGCAATTTCAAAATCAACAAGTTTCGTAGAATTAAAGGGGTTGGTGCCCCATTCTTCTTCTGTAATGACTTGAAGGATATAGGCACTGTGGTAAATTAATTTTGATTTATCAGTCTTGTCATAAATAGGCTTTATGATAATGGAATCAGTCTGGACTAAAACACCGGAATAAAATTGGAGTGTTTTTGTGAAATTGTCCAGGATCCAGTGAAATCCAGGAGGAAAATAGGCATACCTACTTGGTACCTATTTATGGATTCAAAATTCGGAACAAACTTTTAACACTACAAAATATTGACCGCTGTCCAGATTTCAATCAATTGATCTCCAGGATCCGGAATCAATTTTTTAGTAAATAGGCAACATTTTCTTAGGATTTTGAAATAGCATAGGTTTGTTCAACCGTTCTAACATTAAAAGCAGTGTTAAAAGTAGACTGAACCCAAGAGGTTCGGTAAATAGAGTTTGAACTAATTTTTGGAATATTCCATTGGTTGAAATCATTTAAAGCAGTTTCATCAAAAGAAAAATGATCTTCTTTATTAACTATGTCAGGTGGTACAGACGACCTAGAACTAATAGTTGAATTAGATCTAAACATTCTACTCATTTTGTTACCAGTCAACACAGTCCTTCACACTTCAGTGCCTAAAACTAACATCCTTATCCCGACCTGACAACCTAACTGCCCTCAATGCTCTCCAACAAATGGGTCTTAACAAGGTACTAGACGGACAACAAGGAGATAGAACAAACAAAGTAAGAATTCAGGGATTAGGTTGAAAGTCAACAAGATAAGTGAAATGAAGAGAAGTAATTACGAACTATCAGATACCAAATGGACAACGGAATGGGAAGATAGATAATAAAGAACGAACAAAAGCAATAGCAGTAGCAGTAGAGTATGCATAGTTAAGAGCAGGCAGTTAAACCGACCATATGTATGTATGTGAAATATGGAAAATAAATAAATGCAAAAATAACAACTAGCATTGAAATATAAGCTTAATTTTAAGACCTTCCTTCTTCTCTCTGATTTTCTCTGATTCACCTTCCTTCTCTTCTTCCATCCTCTAACACTTCCACATGTTCTTCTATAAGTAAACTTGTAATTATATATATATATATAGATGTCAATTTGCTTGTCCTTCCTTTCATACCATCGATCGATACAAAAATAATAAGAACAAGTTTAAAACTTTTTTTTTATATGAAATTTACAATCCAACAAATATCTTCTCTAAAGACACCAATAACAAAAATACTAATTTTTGGAATATTCCATTGGTTGAATACCCACCAACTCCAAGCGACAGAGCTCAAACATGAAACATAAATCCTTGCTTCAGAAGAAAGACAAAAAAAACTAAGACCAAAATCTATTTTACCTTTCTTTTTTGTTTATTTCTATTTTCATATTTATGTTAAAGTCAAAAGTGCCATAATAACAATGCATTTTTTAAATACTATTTTTGTGTACATATGACGTGTCCTCTTATGATTAATTATGATGTGCTAGTTATTTGTCAAGCCCACTTTTTTACATTGTAAGCACCCTCCCAATATGTGCTTTCCCGATATTACCCTTTTTGCCTAAAATTGTGCTCTGTTAGGGTCGTGCTTCATGACAGCCATCAGGGCTCCTCCTGGCCATCGGTAACGGCTGGTTGGTAGCGCACTTTTGCAGACTTGGTGGCACGCACGCCACTACCACTTCCTGAGATTGATGTTCCGCTCAGCCCTACCAAAACCATTGATGGACAGATTTGTGTTCTGTTTTCCAAGGAGGAAATTGAAAAATCTGTTGTTCCCTTTAGATATTTGATAGCCCTCAAGTTTCTTAGGCAACGTCTGTCCCTTGATGCCATTAAAGTGTTCATCCGAAATCGCTGGGGATTAAACTCGCAACCTATGGTTTTAGCAATGAGGAAACCTCGGAATGTGTTCGTGCGACTCATCAGAGAGACTGATTTTGTGAAGGCAATGTCGAGGGAGGCTACTGATGTAGATGGGGTCCCTTACTGTGGGTTCCATTAGCACACTGATTTTGATGAGGAATTGGAGTCTTCCTTGGTGCCGGTGTGGGTTTTCCTCCCTGGATTACCACCAAACTATTATTATGAGTCATTTTTTATGAATATCACTGCACCATTTGGTCGGTTCCTACGATGTGATAATGCCACGAAGTGTGCGACGAAAATAG
The DNA here is from genome assembly GCA_022457165.1 of Juglans mandshurica. NCBI lineage: Eukaryota > Viridiplantae > Streptophyta > Magnoliopsida > Fagales > Juglandaceae > Juglans > Juglans mandshurica. Next base: position 28,240,928 of record CM039627.1, read on the forward strand.
ATGGGGCTCAGGTTTGTTTGGAACTAGATGCGGCAAAGGATCCCATACGGGGAATTTGGATTGGCAATCCGCATCATGCTTCAAGCTTTTATATAGAGGTTGAGTATGAGACACTCCCTACTTTTTGTTCTAAATGCTACATTCAGGGGCATAACTCAAAGACTTGCAAATGGACGGATGGTGGCAGTAATGCTGTTGATCGTAAGAGGAAAGGAATTGCTAAGGAAACAGAGAAGGTAGTGAATAAGTGGAAGCCGAAAACTACTGCGGATGACAAAAATATGAAAGGGGTGTGACACCTATTGATGTGCCAAAGGAGACGTCGTTGCCATTGATGATAATGCTGGAGGATTCTCGGTCTCCTGATGTGCTTGTGATCGACTATGTTACTGATGTGGGAATGGAGGGAAGTGTGGATAAAGATTTGGATGGTCCTAGATCGTCCGAAATAAAGGGTGATAATCAGGTTTCGATGGAAGAGGACCAAGTTGTAAGCAACAGACTGGATATGCAGGTTAGTGATTTGCCTCTTAAGAACTCGGTTGTTGATGCTTTGGTGGCTAGAAAGGTGGATGTATTTGGGGCTGGTATAAGCTCATTGACAGTCAAGAATTCGGGTGGAACCCATGAGGAGCTAGTAGTAATGTTGGAAGCAGAAGGTTTCGGATGCCAACAAAGTCTTCGTAATGTCAAGTTTGGTATAGTGGATGTCAATCGGGTTGTGGAGAAGGTGGTGCCATATGGGATGATGGGAACAGAGAAGTTAGTTGAGCAGTTGCAGGGGATGGCGCTTTACTTGACTACGTGGAAGATGGAAGGTTGGGTGCTTTGGCTATGATAATTCTGGTTGAGAGGGTGGCTTTTCCACCTGAGGGAATGGTTGAGGATTGCGTCTCAGAACCCGATGAAGATTGGGTAGAGCACCTATATAAAGATAAAGAGTATTTGTCGAATGGGGATGCTATAGCGAAAAAAAATGTAAGTAAGGTTGGACGAACTCTCAGAAGCTCATCTTGGGTTCCTAGCAAGCCCGCTCGGATGCATTTATGATTTGTAATCCTCTCTTTTTGAATATATGTGGTATTCAATCTTCGCGGAGATGTCTATGTAAGTTGGTAAGGAAGTTCCAAGTTAATTTCGTTATGTTAGCTGAACCGTTTGTTGATGAAAGTTAGTTGGATGTTTTGAAAAATTGGTTGAAGTTCGATTATGGCTTTTCTAATCAAAGTGTTGGTGGGAAATTATGGTTGTTATGGAAAGATGGTTTAGAGGTTTAAGTTAGTCAACTTAGTGCTCAGCATGTGTCTATCTTGCTGAAGACATGCTGTCTTGCTGAAGGATGCCTCTCATTTTGTTGTGGTTTCTATGGTCTATGCAAAATGTAATCATATGAAGAGGCGTGATCTCTGGAGGTTGTTACAGCTGGATGTCTTGCAAGATATTCCTTGGCTCTGTCTTGGTGATTTTAATATTATTCGTGGGGATGATGAACGTAGGGGTGGGAGACCCCAGTCGAGAATGCCAATGGATGAATTTAATGATTTTATTGAGGCTTGTGGGTTAACTGAAATGAAGTCAATGGGGGCCAAGTTTTCCTGGTGTAATGGCCAGCGTGGTTTGGCTAGAAGCTGGTCGAAACTGGACCAATGTCTCATGAATCCTTTGGCTATTAATTTAATTCTGGATGCTTTTGTGTAATTATTTGCCTCGCTCGACTTCGGACCATGCTCCAATGTCCTTTGTTTTAAAGTCTCAGGCACGTAGATATGGCCCATCGTCGTTTAAGTTCCAACAAATGTGGGTAGCTCTTGAGAATTTTAGAGAGGTTGTGCAAGGTTCTTGGCAAGCTCCAATTGCTGATGTGGGGCTATTACGTCTAGCTGCTAAATTAAAAAAGTTGAAAATGGTTTTGAAAGATTGGAATCGTAGAGTTTTTAGGCATACAGAGAAACATATTAGTGAGTTGGAGAAGCAAATAGAAAGAATTGAGGGTCAATTGCAAGCTATCTTTTTTGAAGAGGTTGAGATAGAATTATTAAAAGCCAAGGAAGAACTGGTGGTGTGGCTTCTTAGAGAGGAGACTCGGTTATCGCAACAAGCCAAAATTAGGTGAATGGAGAAGGGCGAGGCATTTGCTCAGTTTTTTAAAACATTTGCTTCTGTGAATAAGTCGTTTGTGCAGGAAATGCGACTCCGTGACAGTGCTTGTTTATCCTCCCCAGAGGCTATCCATGATGGGGTTGTGGGTTTCTGGAGTGACTTTCTGAAGGCAACTCCAATGAGGGCCCCCCTAATTTATCTTTGTTTGTGCAGAATGTAGTTATAGAAGAGGAAAAAAAACATTCTTCTTCAGCTCCCTTCAATCCAAGAGGTGAAAGAGGCTATGTTTTCTATTCCGACTGATAGTAGTCCAGGCCCAGACGGGTTTGGGTCTGGGTTCTACTGTTCGTGTATGGATATTGTGGAGAATGATGTGGTGGCCGCTGTTCGGGACTTTTTTAATGGAGCCCCTCTACCCAGATTCTACTCGACTTCTTATATTGTACTTCTTCCAAAAGTGTCAAACCCACCAAAAGTGTCAAACCCAACTGGGTTTGACAAATTTAGACCCATCAGCCTGTGCTCCGTGATTTACAAGGTATCCTCCAAAATTCTGGTTCATAGATTATCACCTATTTTAAATAAGCTTATTTCCTCGGAGCAGGGGGCTTTTTTACATGGAAGAAGCATCTTTGAGAATGTTACGTTGGCTCAAGAAATGATTCATTTATTGAATAAGCGGGTTCGTGGTGGCAATGTCGTAATTAAAGTGGATATGACTAAGGCGTATGACAATGTTGATTGGGATTTCTTATTACAGGTCTTGTCCTCTTTTGGTTTTGGCTCTCAGTTTTGTGAGTTGATCAAACAATATATTTCCACTCCATGGTTCTCTATGGTTATGAATGGCACAATGAAAGGTTTCTTCCCCAGTGGGCGTGGCTTGAGGCAGGGGATCCTTTATCTCCCTATTTGTTTATTCTTGTGGAAGAACTTTTATCCAGATTGTTAAAACACAAATTTGGCAACGGGATGATTAGTCCATTTTCTCACCCTCTGGGTGCTCCTTTTATCTCTCATTTATTGTATGCTGGTGACATTGTGGTGTTTGCTAATGGTGGGAAACCCTATCCTCGTGCTATCAGGGATGTCTTTGCGCAGTATGAGGATTGGTCGGGTCAGGTTGTGAGTACAGAGAAGTCTTCTATTTTTTTCCCCAAACATTTTACGAGTGCTCAAAAAAAGAGTGCCTAGGATTACTTCTTTCTCAGATGACTCATTTCCGGTGAAATATTTAGGTGCGCCGTTGATTTCAGGAAGGTTGAAAGTGACTCATTTTGATGGGCTTATGCACCAGATTCGGGGCCAGCTTGAAGGATGGCAAACGAAGTTCCTATCGTCTGGTGCTCGCATTTTGTTGTTGAGGCACATTGTGTCAAGTATACCGATCCATCTCTTTTCAGTGTTGTATGCTCCTAAGGCTGTGGTGGCAAGTATGCTCATGAGTAATTTTTTTGGGGCTCCTACAATGGTAAATCGAAAAAGAAGTGGGTTTCTTGGGCCAGAGTATGTGCTCTGATTCTTGAAGGGGGTATGGGTCTACGAAAATTTGAAGATGTGCAGATGTCACTTTTTATGAAGTTTGCATGGAAGCCTCTAACTCAAGACTCTGTTTGGGTTAATTTCTTTATGGCAAAATATGTCAAGGAGAGACATGTCTCTTTGATTGAGACTAGTAAGGGCTCTTTATTCTGGAAGCGAATAGTAGAGGTGCTACCTAAGGTATTGTGTAATTCTGTGTGGAAGGTAAGGGATGGTCAAGTCTCCTTCTGGAGGGATAACTGGTTGTCATCTGGTGCTATTATAAACTCTTGTGAGATCTTGGATCTTCCTCTTCTCACAATAAGGGAGTGTCGAATTCATAATGGGTGGGATGTAGAACTTCTAAGAAGAGGGGAGTCTAAACTTGAGGAAATCTTGACATGTTTAGGTGAGCATAAAGACGGGGCAGATATTCTGATTACGAAATCGAGTTTGGATGGTAATTTTTCCTCGAAATCGGCTTGGGAATGTATTCATGTTAGGGCTCCAAAATCTGAATGGGCTAGTTGGATTTGGCACTCAGCGCTTCCAAAGAAGTATTATGTTACTATGTGGAAGGCTTTGAATTTTTGCCTAAGTGTGGATGCGCGTATTAAAGAGTTGGGCATTCCCGTGATTTCTAAATGTGAATGTTGTGTACGGAGTTGTTTGGAAAATCAAGATCATGTCCTGGCCACAGGATCTCTAGCAGCGGAAATCTGGCGCTGGGCATCTTTGAGTTTGGGGATGCCTTATGACCCTTCCAGGCCTTGGAAGAATACTATGGACCTTTGGTTTAGATGGGCCTCACATTCATCTCAAAAAGGTACGTTGCTTGGTTTGATTCCAATTATATTAACATGGTCTCTTTGGGTGTGGCGGTGTAAGGCTCGCATGGAAGGGAAAAATGTTTCTATGCAGTCGTTGTGGAGTGCAATTAAAGCTTCAATTGCATGGGTAGGATTACTTCTTAGGGCGAGTAAAATTTTGGAAAATGGTGACGCTCGAATATTAGAGGCCTTCTCAATTCTGGTTAAAGCTCCTTTACGCAGTCTAGTTTGTTTGGTAAAGTGGTGTAAACCAAACAGGGGGTGGTTTAAGTTGAATGTTGATGGGATCGTTGGACAATCCGGGTTGCATGGGGGCGGGTGGCCTTATTCAGGATGATCGAGGCTATTTGAGGTTGGCTTTTGCTAAGGAGTTGGCTCATGGCTCTAATAATGAAGCGGAACTATTAGCCATTTATTATGGACTAAAACATTGCAAGGAGTTGGGTTTGCATAGAATTGAGACTGAGCTTGATTCTTTACTTGTAGTTAATTGGTTGGCAGGAGGTAGATGTGGCATGTGGTATCTTGAGGACTATTGGGATGAAATCCAAGAGATCTTGTCTACTTTGCAGGTCAAGATCAGTCATGTTTATAGAGGAGGAAATTCAGGAGCTGATTTTCTTGCTCGACTGGCTTCGAATCATCAGTTTGGTATATGGATTGATTTTGATGATGTTCCAAGGAAGCTAAAAGGTAATTTAAAGGTAGATAAATTAGATCTTCCTTCTTTGAGGTCTTAATGGTTGGCGTTGAGTGGGTTCTGGTCTTGTTTTTTGTTGTCTTCAGATTCAGGTTTGTGCTAGGAGTTTGAGGATTATGTTCTTAGCTACACTTGGGTTCGGATGTTTCTTTGTTTATTACTTTATATTCAAGTGGTTTATTGTTACACGGTTTTCCTCCGCCACAAGTGAGAGTTTGTTAATTAATATGGAATAGGGACACTATTAGACATGTAACTCTAACTCTTCTAAAAAAAAAAAAAAAGTAAACTTTTTTTGTCGTCAACTTTTAGGCCCCGTTTGGAATTTAGACTTAACTGATATTAACTCAATTCAATCTAATTTTAAGTTGAGTCTAACATCCAAACTAGTAACTCTCAAATCACTAAACTCATCTCAACTCAAAACCTATTTATATGTGGAACCCACAACCTTTTTCAACTCAACACATCTTTACACGCAAGACCCACAACATTTTCAACTTCTTATAAATACATCTAAACACCTCTTTACATCTAAACACATCTAAATTCATCTTAGGTGGACTCTACAAAACTCACTCTACTATCTCAACTTATTTCTATTCATAAAAAATTCAACTCAATTCAACATCCAAACAGGACCTTAAACTAACTTGAGATTTTTTAAACTGCATCTACAAGTATGTAAAAAGTTCAAATCCCAAAGCTGTAAATAAGAATTTTCCCTAAAAAGTATTTAAATAGTGCAACAGAACCAAAATCCACTCAACAATATGAAATTTAAACCTCTCTAGGACTATGGAATTCTAATTTAACTAGTAATAGTCCACCACAAACAACCCACTCCATTGACATCAACCCAAAATATAACAATAAGAATAGTGCAAGAAAACCATAACCCTCTCAAAGTGTAATTTAACACCATGCCCCTACATATGTAATTTAACACCATGCCCCTACATATTAACAATACAATTTATCCCAATTATATATCACCTCCTTCATTACTTGAACTTTGTTACATGATATCTGCTCAAATACATTACAAACCTAAACATAAATCCAATGGCCCTACAACTATTGAGCACTAATTTTGATTAAACCCTCAACCCTTATAATCATGGTCCTTAGATAATGATGTCTTTATAACCACCTTCTCATTTTGGTATCCCACTTTCATTCCTACAGCCTGATTCTTCTCTTTGGTGAAAGGATTTTGATTTTGATCCTCTTATTCATTCTCTCGAGAAATGAGCATTTTATAGCTTCATTTACACACACGTAATGCCCTGAACAAAATAGAGCCGTGGTTCCAAATCACTACACTACAGAGCCAAGAACTCTGCTACTAGCTCATCTGTCAACAATCTTTCGATTTCTCTACCTATTACATCAATGCCGTCACCCAAACCCAAACACCACGACTCCCTTGTCATGACATTCGCCAGAATGTCTTCATTCGATTTCTTCTCTTGCTCTGCTAGCAACACGGAGAAACGATCTTGGAACCCATCTTTAATCCACTTAGAACCAGCCATCGTTGCAGGCTTCACCCATGGATGTGAACCCATGAATTGCAGGTGGATCTCCAGGAGTGCTGAATTTATACGGTCAAAGAGTAACCTCCTTTCTGACCTTGCACAAGAAGTCCGGCCATGGTACTTCTTCTCAAGTTCGTCGAATACAATGGGATCCACAGGGCATTCTGAAGAGTGCCAGATAGCCGTGAACTTATGAGGATCACAATCATTAAAACCGGAGTCATTTAAGACATCAATTATGTAGGTACGCTGCCAACTCTCTTCAGTTCCACAAACTCCCTTCTCATTCAAAACGGATCCTTCACCAACATCTTCATCACAAGATATGAGCAAGGGTCCCTCTGCAAATGCTTCTGACTCCAATTTGAGTAGCTGAAGTTGCATACGAAGACCTAGAATCAGAAAAGGCAACAAATATGAGTGGCTGAAAATCTAGGGGAAAAAAAAGGAACTTGCAATCATATGGAATAGGAGGGGATTCAAACAATATTGATTTCTCAATTTTTTAACTATAAAGCAATCAAAGCAATAGGTAAAGCGACCTAAATTTTAGACAAAATGATGAAGGGGTAAGATAAGGATATAATGATTTGAGCTTGGATGCAAGAGGTGGAAAAAATGTTTTAAGTTGCATCCAAATCCCACCAGAAACTTGCAATTGTGGTAAAAGCATGTTCTATTCAGATTCTTAGGATTATTAGAAACTGAGTTTGACTCCAGACATTCTAATAAGATTGTCTCTGTGACAGCTTCACATGAAATTTAAAAAATTGGTTGAGGTGATCTGCTTGTAAACCGAGTACTGAAGTTTGTAAGGAGTGAAAAAATTATATTTGAAAGTGCCACATGAATCAGTTTAATGTCAAAATATTCAGGATAAAGTCACAAAAGGAAGTATATCGGATGATGATTGAAAGGGACATGGGACCATAAAGCAATGCTGAAAAAGGACTGGCATATCTGGTTTGTATCAGATGAGGTACAGCATTTCAATTAAGATCTAACAGCATGTACACTAAACTTTGAGTTTAACAATGGCCCACAATTTAGATCGGACAGTTATTACTTACTCGACAGGTTATTGACTTCAAACATCATACTACCACTGTAATTCTAAATTACAATATTTTCCTAATCTATCCATCTACATACTATAGAATCTTCAATGAATAGAGCGTTAATATTATGAAGCCACGTAATAAACTATTCCATTATATTACTATTAAATGAAAATGTTACAATATTATAAAAAAGATATTATTATAAATGAAAATCAATACTATAAAGCCACGCCATCATTTTTGTTATTGCTAAACTAACCAAGGTTACTTCAACACACTACATAAGAATCAAGTTAACTTAAATCTTGGAGATCAAACTGCTAATATTGACACTCTTTTAAAGGTTGCATTTATTTCATTATGCCTCGAAGTAGGCTACCCTAGTAACATAAAAATATTTTTCATTTAGTAAATCTAGCTATTCTTGCACAGCACACAGGTCTATGAATAGTTTATATGTTTAAAAATTTCTTCCAAGACATTTTGACTGGAAAACAAGCATCTAGATATTCTATGGAACACAAAATGCACTTTAATTCCTAGAAGGACCCGCACACTTGAGAATTCAGAAGCAAATAACTTCAAATTTACCATGGAGGTCAGCACTGAGACTCTCAAAGCATTCGGAACATGATGACAGATCATCCGTAAACGGAGCTTCCATAACTGAAACTGGACTGGGCTGATCAGCCTCCTTGGAGCTAATTGGCGATTCTAGTCCAGGCAGAGGATGAAGCAAGGAAACCGAACCTTCCTCAAATGACCCCATCGATGGTTCCTGGAATATCACGAAATGGTGAGAACCAAAACTATCCCGATGCAATATTGAAGATGCCATACCTTCAACTGAGCTGAAAAATATAAGGAGTTCTATATAGAGAAGAAAAAACGCAAATATTATTCTTAATATCTAAGCTGCATATGGACCCTGCATGTCTTGAACTCACTCTCATCCACCCACCCCCTTCTCCCAATTATTATGAAAAGAGGGCATACCATTTGAGCTAATACTCACTGGCAGAAATAATTCATGGATAGAGTGGGTTATAAATATCTAACAAACATCTAAATAATTGCATGCAGATTGTAATTCTAAGGAAAAATAGACATTCCAAGCAAGTTGTAAATCATGCACTGACTAATTATAACTAATTATAACAGAAACAACATCCCTGCAGATATGTTCAGCATCAGTGCAGATATGTTCAGCATCTGTGCACAATGGCCCACATCTAAGCAATATGATTCTAATATCGGTTAGAAAGTACTAGATCTGCAGTCAGTTTGAACATATCGTTAACAAAAAGACTAAATTCAGGTTACAGGCCTGTATTCGTTGTAGCACGACTAGTGGTGTTCCTTGAATATGTCCTCAACTAGGAAACTAGATGCATAGAATAAGAATTAAATCAAAAGCCGTTTGAAGTAGTTAAAGAGTTGCAACTTTCTCAAGAAAAAAAAATTGAGTCATTTTCTCTCATAACTGACCAATGTATGTAGCCTCCACAGGTAGACACAGTAATTAGAAAAGAGAAATACTTTAGCCACAAAGGGATTACACAAAAGTGAACTCACAAACTGAGATGGCTTGATGTGGTACGTCAGTTTGTAAGTTTACTTTTGTGCAATTTTTTGTGGCTGTAGCACTTATCTTCAGAAAATCCTTTCATGTAGGTCAAAAGCCTACTGCAATGCCCAAAAGAGCATCCCTGACCTTAAAGATAAGACATGGATTCTTTCCCTCTCTATTCTTTGTTTTCTTTTCTATGCAAAAGGAATGACAAAGTATTGATGAAGGAGTAGGGATAATAAGTGTTTTGGAATTCTTCAATAATAAATCAATCTAACTTGAAAACAAGATTTGTCTAAAGTGGCAGCTAGTTGAAAAACTGGAGTTCCTAATAGAACAAAAGGTGCATAACAGCTCCTCAAAAAAAGGCAAAGAGAGAGAAAATCTGTCATTCAAGATTGCAAAAGTACAATGGCCAGGTTTTCCATAAGATACAATTCAACATTTATGAAAATAATTTTAATGTTCAATCGAATAAAAAGGAACAAAATGCAACTAAAGGCCTCTCACATGTTTGTAAAGACCCATATGTAGTTGACTAATTTCTGAACAGCAAGATCCAATTACAAAGGGAAAAAACAAAAAGAGATTTAGTGGGTTGATTCACATATCAGGAGCTAATGGTATATTGGAAGTAATAGATTTCCACAGTTTCTCTATCATGAATGCATCAGAAATATGCTAAGAAGATTTAAACACCAGCCAGAAAAAAACAAAAAATATATATATATAGACATATATATAATTCAGAGCCGAACTTGGCTCTGATACCAAGAATTCAGATAAGGAACAGACATATATATATATATATATATATATATATATATATAAGGTTAAAGATTATACGTGTGTAATTAAGATATCTTGGCCACCAGCAGAGATATTGTCCTTGCCACCCTTGCCACCTGATATTTCTGGTAGCAACTCATCAGGAGTTTCAGAGGGCATGGCCATAGTCTCTTCTCTCACTTCCCCCACATTTTTGGGAACTGGACTCGCATGATTGTCAATGCTAACTAATGACTCAAAGATCATAACATCTTTGTCAGATGGATCAATCCTTTCAAACCTAGCCTCCACTTGATTCTGGCTTGTATGAACCTCTACCAAACAATCTCTACTTTCCCTGACTGTGCAGCTAGAAGAATGAGATTTCTTACTACTAGATCTTGATTTTCTTGGGACTGGCCCATGCCTACCATCAGGATTACCCTTCATTCTCTTGCTTTTTTCCTTCCTCAAGGCATCTTTTGGCATGAGATACATTTTATTATAAAACATTTCGCTGTGTATGCTTGTCTTGGGACTTCCAAAAGCACTAGAAGAAGCAGGAAGAGATCTAGATCTTGATAAGTTTCTGATAGATCCATCCATCCAGCCATCCCTACTGCTAATTCCCAGAGGTTCAACCCACCCATTTGGTCTATCATTATTTGAAAACTTGTCACTAATTTTGTCCCCAACAATCATGCCGTTTAAATCTGCTGGCATTAAGTACTTATCAGGGATAGCAAGCATTTCAGCCAGTGTGCTGCCCTTACTAACAACTCCCTGCTCTTGAGACTTGTTGGTCATTTTCCACCTCTCTGACAGTCTCTTCTTGGCCTCCTTGCTCACAGAGGATTCAGCCAAAAGGTATGATGAAGGCTTGTACCGTTTACTCAAGTCAAATGAATTTCTTGATTCCACTGTAATCGCCTCTGATTCATTCCCAGACATGTCACATGAACTCTCATCCCCAGCATATCCAGTAAATCCAGCAGATGAAATATTCATAGAACCACTACGGAAACTATTTCTCATTTTTTTAGTTATTTCCCTCGCAAGTTCTCTAGATTCTCTGGACTTATGACTTGAAAGCCCCACACTATCAGGAAAATTCTTTGCCCCCCTTAGGTCTCCCTTCCTATTTTTGCTACTCGGAAATTCTATGTGCACCCTACAATCTGACAGGCTAGCATGCGAAGAACAAGGTGATGAATCACAGCTGGTACCATTCTTGGCCTTCCCAATGTTCGGTTTTAACACAACTATACTTGTAGGTATAGGGACCAACTCATCCTTCCGTTCAAATGGAGTTTTTGTCGAATTGAGCGCATTAGCATATCTGCAGTCAGGGTAGGCAAAAAGACCATCGCAATGGTTCTGGGGAGATCTAAGAGTTCGTCTCACTGACTTCCCAAGTTCACAACTTTCATACTTATGAGCACCTGACAACTCCTTAGCTACCATGCGACCCCGATGAGTTTGGGGAGGAGCACCTCTCAGATCATGCACATGCTTTGTGAACAATGAATCTGGCTGCTGTAGAAATTTGAGCAGACGATCTTTATTGGAGTCTGGTAACTCAAGTGCATCGTGGTACTCCTTCATATACTGTAACTTTTGATCACTTGAAAGATGTTTAGCATCCATGAACTTCTGCTGAATAAATGCCCTCTCAGCATTGGAAAGCTTTGAGTTTGTAAGCCCCAGTGATGAACAACTGCTACTCTCTATCTTTGATGTTTCCAAAACCTCATATACATCCTTAAACTCTTCCTGCTCCTTTGAGTTCCTTCTAGATGATCGATGGTCATAAAATGATCCACTCTTTGGAGCTTTCTCTACTGATGTTGTCCTCTTAATATAGTTCTCCGAGGACTTCTTTTGTTGTTTGTGAGCAGGCTGCTGAGGTGGCAGCCCATCAAGACCCATCAATCTGGCAATAATACTTGGAGACCTCCTTTTGTATTCAGTTTCTCTCAACATCTCTTCAGCTAGTAACTTCTTTATTGGAGTCCCAATGGCTTGGTTTAAATATCTCCACCCCGGTTCAAACGTGAACTGCAAAGGCCAAATGCATTTCACATAACACTTAATTCAGATTCTTTTTATGCATATGTAAATTCAGAACAGAAAAGATAGACCAAAAAACACAGAGAGAGAGAGAGAGAGAGAGAGAGAGAGAGAGAGAGAGAGAGAGAGAGAGAGAGATTGAAATTAATAAAACTTGGAAAAGTTGTTGCTCTGACAAAATTTACTAAGAAGAAAGAGAGAAACAAATTAGTTATAAAATTTCAGTAAAAATTATAACAAGAAAACAAATCAATCAGAAAATTCCAGTACAAACAAAATAAAAAGAAAACAAGCGCACCGAGTTTTCATCCGTGGTACCACTACTGCACGAAGTAGAATCAGAGGCCAATTTCAGAAAGTTCCTCTGCTTCTGAACCTTCTTGTTTCCAGGAAATGAATCCCCATAATGACATTAGCACGACCATCCATGACTAGTAAAAGTGGTGAAGGAGCTTCTCGAGACCTTTTGAAGAAAGCAAAGTTTAAAAAATTAGAAGAATCCAAAGCCAAGAAATATTCAGCGAACAGTGTACGCCTATTCGGACATTCATTGCGACCGAAACTCCTAAATGAAAAGAAATTTGCAACAGCTTGGAAACCTTATTATTTTGGTAAGCAATTTAAAAGCACCTTCCTTGCTATTTGACGGAAACCCGAGGCAAGAATCATTATTTTTAAGAGAATCAAACGAACGAAGGAAACACAAAAGCAAATCAATCGATAAAAAGCCAAAATCCGAGGAAATAGCAAGCAGAGACCATAGGAAAAATTTTCATCTTTGAGAAAAAGCGATGAAAATTGGAGAGAGAGGAAATAAATTAAAAAGAACGCTTTTAAGAGTAATCAGTAGTCAAGCTGGAAATGCAATGATTTTCCATCATATCCCTAGAACTCGTTAAGGAAGCAAACAAAATCATGGCCGATGCCACTACAGAAAAGTCACCCTTGCAAATTCCAAAATTGACTTTAACGAAAAGCACAAGAAAAACCAAAATTAAACCTAGTTGATGATGTCTACATTGCACAAACAGAACAATCAAAGAAGAAGAAAATGTGCTAGGAACTTTATCGTTAGAGGAAATAACTCGAAGAAATGAAAACTTGAATTCCACGATCTTTATCATTATTATTCTACTGTTTCATTAAAATTATTTCATTTTCGGAAAACTAAAGAACGGACAAAAACAAAGAGTTTCAATCATTTTCTTCTTTAGTTTTCTCGACTTTCTCGGTCACCAAACGGGCTTCTTATGTTAGATAAGAAAAGGCAAGCAAGAAAAGAAGGGTACTAAAAAAAATTATAACTCTTTTCTATCACCTGAGCCCAATTCAAATCTCTGGCTCAGCAGTCAGTTCCTCATTTTATTTCCAAATCAGAAACCAAAAAGGAAAAGGCCCAGAGAAAAGAAAATTTGAAATTTGAAAACTTCTTTTCCTCACGTTTCTCAGCAACCAACCAGAGCGAAGACTACATAACAATTGTTCGAAAAAAGAAAAACGAGCTGACCTCGGGGAGTTCGTCCCGTCGAGAAAAACCTTCCGCCGGAGCTCCGATCAGCAATGCCTGCAATTTTCGACCCCCTTTCCAGGAAATTGTCCATCCTCACTCATCAAAAGTAGTTTCTTTCAAAACAAAAGAAACCGAAAACGAAATGCATTAGAATAAACCTGAATTGGAAACTTCGGAAACACGCTCGCGAGAAAAAGAAAGGCCGAGAGAGAGGAAAAAAGGAACTGGGTAGGTTGCAGAAAGGGTGACGAAATCTAAAGGCCGGATCTTAGAAAGGGAGAAGGACGAGCATTAAAGACGCGTCAGTTATTAGTGAGACGCGTCGACGACTACGAAAGAGAGAGAGACAGCGAGAGAGGGAATCCGTGAATGTGAGAGAGACTCAGCGACAGAGTGTGGGGTTTTTGAACATTCAAAAATAGGGAAGTACTGACAGCCATGTCTACCCCTCTTGGCGGGCAAGTCTTCTGTTGTCTCCTTCCACTCTGCGTCACTGCCATTTGCTCCACGTCTCCCCCGCTAATCACTTTGCCACGTTTTCATGTTTTCCTTTCTTTTCGTTTCTTTTTGGCGGTGTGTCGTGGCTGCTTTTAAGTTTTAATTAATGAAAATGAGTCAATTTTAGAAAAAAAATTATAAAAATTAAATTTATAAATTGATATAATTTAATATTAAATTATAAAATTATATAAAATTATATTCATTATAAAATAGATCTGATATTTTATATCAAATTAAATTAATTTATAACTTTATTTTTATAACATTCATTTATAGACTATTATTTCTCTAAATAAAAAGTAAATAAGTTAATATCACTTTTTAATATAATATTGAATAATTAAAAAATAATTTTTATTTTTATTTATTAATTACTTAATAAGTTAATATCATATAAACTTATAATAAACGAAAAGATGATAAATAGTATTCCTTCAAAATTTTGTTAGATACAAGGGTAAATGGGGTCTCTCAAACTTGACTTAAACAAGTGGCTTACATGGATTCGAGTCAGGTTGTGGAGAAATGCTTCTGGTTCCCACTAATTGTCAGGTTAGGTTTGAACGGTGAATTGAGATGATATAAGATGAATTGAAATTAAAATTAAAAATTAAATAAAATATTATTATTTTATAAATTATAATAATGAAATGAGATAAAAATCTCTCAATCCAAACCGAGCAAATCCCGGAATCCATGATGGCCAAATCTACATAAAGTCATAAACTGTACCCTCAAATAGAAAATTCAACATGCATGTGTTATATGTCCCACAAGCATATGTGCATAATATTTAATGATTAATGCCATGTTTATCATTCACACATATAAAATTATGGATGCAATCTAGCTAGAAGCATTCGATTCATTATTCAAAAGATTGACAATAATAGTTTTTAGGTGAAATGAATATATATTTTCAAACAAACAGTATACACTAGTATGTATATATATATTTTTTATATAGCACATAGTATGTATTTTAATGATCACCATGCATGCGCTTTTTTTTATTTATTTATTTATAGAGAGGGGAGATTCGGTCTTTGATGTTTTCTTAGTGAAAAATCAAGATGTTGCTAATTGATCCAAATGACCTCGGCACTTCGTTAATTTATGCACAGCTAGCTAGCCCTATATATAATATAGATATATATCTATTTTAACGCCTAATTTACATCCTAATTTCTCTTGGTTTATACGTACATGTATCTATCCAAGTAGAGGATTAATTAATTAATATTTCACAGTACTTGATCAATGATCATGATGTGAATGTGGACGTTGTTATCAACATTATTGTATGCAATAATCATGCCCATTATTAATGTTTAACATTACTTAATTAACTAAACAACATATATTGTATGGGTTTTGTTTAGACTTTTGAAGCACTGAAACCCTAAAATTAGCTTACATCGTGCGTGATCACCGATCATGATACGATAAGACAATGACGCAGAGACCAATCAAAGCAAGCAATCTTCCTCGTTTGGTTTGGTTATCAAGTTGAAATGAAACCATATAACATCTTTCAACATGTTTTATTAAAAGTTAAATAAAATATTATTAAAATATAATTTTTTAATATAATTTTTATTTTAAAATTTAGAAAAGAGTAACTCTACGTATAATTATGAAATATGTAAACGTCGCATAATTATTTTAAAAAAGAGTAATGTTTATTATTAAAAAATTAATTTTTTTACGTGAATATCATATTTTATTTTTATTTTTTAAAACAATTACGCGATAATTACACAATTCATAATTATATTTAAAGCATTATTCATCTAAGCTGGGAACCTAGATAGCCATAAGCTGGTAGGCTTGCATATATAGGCACGTTAATAATTCTTGTTGGTTTGGTTTTGATGTTTTGTATTGGGCAGTGAAGTGGACTTGACCTTTTTGTCTTTTGCTCTGGCCACTGGGGAGCGAGCTGGAGATGCATGGATATGTGGCTCTAATTAACAGTACTACCATGGTCTAATTTGACTGGGATTCTTTTAGACATGGATCCTTAATTCATGATTCGTATAGGAAAAAGACATGATAACTGGGAAACAAATGATACTTCGCGATCCACCATCGTTCATTTTATTGGTTTGTGTGTAACATTTATTGGTATATTTTAGGTTAAGTCCTGATTTGGTTTCACATATAGATTTCAATTTATTTAATTCTATCTCATATTGTCTTAATATTTAAATATAAATATTTTTTAATTTTTTATTGTTCAATTTTTTATCTAATCATTACAACTTTTTCAAACTTTCAAATAAAACACAAAAAACAATTCAACTATTTCAAGTCTCGAAACAAAAATAATATTAAAACTTATATTTTAACAATATTTTAACATTATAATATTTTTTTTCAACTTTTTTTTCTTTTTTATTTTTCAAAATCTCATAAAATATCTTAACTCAAATTATTTCTCTACTATTCACAAACAATCTTATTATTATTTACAAATTTGTCATCTTATCTCATTAGATGTGTATAACCAAACCAGGTCTTAAAAGTTAGGCAACGCACGCGTGCGGCCGCTTAGATAAGCTGATCCAAGGAGAGTTTTGGATAAAAAAAAATATTCATCTTATCTTATCTCATCTCATATCATATCATCTAATTATTATCAATTTTTCCAAATCTCTATACAAAATACAAAAAAAAATTCAAAATTTTCAAATCTCAAAACAAAAATAATATTCTAACAATATTTTATTCAACTTTCAAATTTTATCTTATCTTATTTCATCTCAACTCACAATATTTTATTTGACTTTCAAATTTTATCTTATCTTGTTTTCCAAATTCTTTTCAACTCATCTAATCATTACAACATTTTTAAATTTTCACATAAAATAAAATAAACAATTCAACTTTTTTAAATTCAAAAATAGAAATAATATTAAAAATATATTTTTTAATAATATTTTATTTAATTTTTAATTTTAATCTCAATTAATCTCATTTAAACATACCTAATCTTCCAAAGAACAGAGATAGCTTTATGATCCGAGGGGCTGAAATTTGACTTTCCGCTAAATTATTATATATCTAGGCTGAGGTTTGTACGTACGTAATAGAAGCTGCATGCTCTCTATACATATCCATCAATTATTGGGGAAATATTGATGTCAATAGACGCGCCATCTATATATAGCTACCTAGCATTTATATATAAAGAGTAAATTAGACGCTGCCTATCTCGTTGTCGTACTGGCGACAGCTCCCTGGCTGGCCCAACATGTCGTTTGTTCTGGCTAGAGTACTTACTTCCTTTATGAATCTGTGATTACTTCAGCTCGGACGTTAATGCATCTACCGGTAATGTCACAACCAACAATCAAAGGTTTTCAACCTTGCAGCCTGTTTGTTTGGAGAAAACATCTCATTTCATCTCATCTCATCTCATCATTACAACTTTCTCAACTTTCAATATAAAATAAAATAAACAATTCAACTTTTTCAAATCATAAAACAAAAATAATATTAAAAAAATATACTCTAACAATATTTTATTCAATTTTTTAATTTTAATCTCATCTCATCTCATCTCAACTTTTTAACGTTTTAACTTTATTCAACTTTCATAATATTAATGTACCAGCACATAGCTTTTGTATTTTCTTTAAATTATTATAATGTAATATTATATACTTTTATTTTAATATTTTGATAAGCCATTAACTATTTATTTATTTTTTAAAAACAAGCATATATAGATACCGTACTTTACAAGATAACTGTTTATTTATCATCAATTATTTCCTATTAAAACGATTATTTTTTACTAAAATGAGTTTATTCTCATCGTAAATTAATAATTCATCATAAATACTTATTCTTTTTGTAATACATTAATTGACCCAATATTTACAAACAATATAAAGATATAAGTGTTACTTAATTGTACTCTATAACATTTTCTAGTAAGTACGTCACTACAAGAAATAAGGCTTTTTGTGGCGGTTTTATGTCGGTTGGAAATAAAATCGCTGCAAAAAACCTTTAATTGCAGCGATTTTTACATCGTCACGAAGTTTTCACATAAAATTTTGAAACTAGTTTTTTGTAGCGATTTTTTAACTTTTTGCAGTGATAGTAGTCGCTGCAAATACTAAATTGGTCTTTTGCAGCGATTATTCACTTTTTGCGACGAAAAAATTCGTCGGCATATTAAAAAACTTGTTACGACAGTATGTTTATCGCTGCAATTGCAAAGTGGTCTTTTGCAACAATTTTTTCACTTTCAAAATCGCCCAAAAAAACTATTTCCAGTGAATTTTTGATGGACGCAAAAAAAAACTTTGATTAATACTTATTTTTAGCGATTTAAATTTCGCCGATGACTTAAAAGCAGGAGTTTGGATAATATTGAGGAAGAAATTAAGTGTTCTATTTTGCAGCGACTTTTATAGATATTGCGGTGGAAAATTCCGCTGCAATAAGAAATGTTTTACTGTATCAAAATTTTGTTTCCGTCAAATGCCAAAATTGCCGCAATAGATAAATTTTGCGACGAAAATTGTCGTTGTAATATATATGAGGCCACTCAAATATTATTAATGGCGCTATATACTCGCCGCAAAACACTATTAAAATTAAAAGTCCCGCTCTTTTTTCTATTCATTTCCCTCCATCCCTCTCCCCCCCACCCCCTCTCGCCCCTCTCTGTCTCCAATCCCTCCATCGCACACAACCCACGCCGTCGCGCACAACCCGTTGCCAACGTTTCCACCTCACCTCGAAGGCCACCTGCTCCTTCTCCCCCAACCCCACCGGATCTCTTCCCTCCCCGAATCTGGCATCACCCTTCTCTCTATCAGATTTCTCTATATCACAGCCGCTAGGGGTGCCGTTCACCACCACCCACACGTCGACGCCGTCGCCAGTTCTCCGTTGGAGCCCCCTTCTCCTCCACGCCTAGCCCAGCAGTCCGAGGCCCTCCCTCTCCCCCTTGCTCTGTTCATAGCCCACAGCCACCAGGTCTCCCCAGTGCCACCGTGCTCCTCCCGAGCCACCACTCAACGCCAAGCAACCACCACGACCATCCCTGATATTGCCTTATGTTTTCACATTTATGGGTTCTTTTTATTCTTGTTATATTTGCTTAATTTCTTGTTTTAGTTCCGTTTGGAGATTGGGTTTTGTGTTTATATCTGTGTGGTCGCTAGTTTGTTTATGGGTTTGTTTATATCTGTGTTTATATTTGAAACATTTGAGATTCTTTCCCCCTGGATGAGAACTTAATTCCATCAATGTGTGATTTACAGATACCGTTTGCATACGATACTGACGCCAAAATTGTCAAGGTGAGTCTTTTATGTTTCAAATGTGGGAGTAGATTAAGTCAAGGTATAATGGTAATTGACCTTGAATGGTCTTTAGGCATATATCAGTGCATACATATACATATGGCCTTGTATAAAAGTCTCTTGCTAAATGAAAATATTTTAAGTTACTCAAGCAGCAGGTTTTGCGGTCAAGTTGGAATAACCTACTTTGTAGCAAGTTCTCTATATCTGGAGTGCTACCTCTATTAATAATACAACTTCTCAGTTTTAGGATTTTTAATGTTTTTTTGTTGTTTGTTCATGTTACCTGGTTATGCTTTTTCTAGACTATTTTAGTTTTAATTTGGGTCTGAATTCTTATAAAAAGAACATATTGCCTAGAATTACTGTGCATTTTGATTGGTGTTCACCCCTTGTATGTTTGTTGAGACTATATTAATTTATCAAGTTTCTTAGTTTGTCAATTTGTTTCTTTTTTACCTATTCGAATGCAAAAACAGAAAGGTAGATGGCGACACTATAATGACTTATACGTATAGTACCATTTTTTGCCTCGAGGATCGATAACAAGTATTTTACTTTTGACCTCAAAAGAAAAATTAATATATAGATGCTAATTGAAGATTTTACCAAAACCATAGTTTTACTTTTCACTTATACATTTATGTTTGTTCAATGGAAGGTCTTGAATTTTGTTATGTAATATAGAATATGAAAAGGTAAATGGAACTTGAATGAAGCTGATTGTGATTTAGTTTCTAACTTGAGGGCTGCTGCAGGTTTGATTTAGTTCCTATTTTTAGCTTGAGGGGAACTTGTATCTCCATTTTTTAAATCTTTGTTAATGAAATAGTGTGTATGATATCTGCTATGGTGCATGAGGATTTGTTATTAGGTTTGTCGTGGGACAAGTGAAGCATTCTTCATATGCTTGAAAATGAGTACTGGAAAACTGTGCTATATTTAGTTTGAGATAATTGTCTTTGTATTTCAACATAAGGGGCCAAGAACTCCCTTTAGTTGCAACAAGTAAAGGTAACCATGGAAAAGGTGAGAATCTAATGACTGCTCAACTAGTGATGTTTACCATTTACCCATCTTCCTAAGTTATATGATTCAGTTGGAAAATTTAAAACTTTTGCGGTCGATTGTGAGGTGTCCTCTTTTTTGTTTTTACTAATTTTTTTAAAAGATGTCTTCTCATGAGATATGCAACCAAGGGTAGCTATTATTCATAAGAAAAAGTGTCTTAAAATTGGATGAGTTATATATGCCTCTAGAGGAAAAACTGCATGTGTTTAGCTCATTATGGATCTGTTAGTAATATTGTTATGAAGCACATTGTTGGATTCTTCAAATATACAGGAGAGCTCTTGCATGAGATTCAGCTTGGAATTCCTCCAAGATGCCACCAATTCAAGTTCTCTCATTTTCCCTTTCTTGGTTTTGGCTTGGACAGACCATCCTCTAGCCCTCTCCCTCATGGTACCACTTCCTTCCATTTTTCTTTATTTTTATTACAAGAAATGGAATCAATTACTTGTTAAATGTGAATGAGTATTAAAGGTGGTAGTGTAGCAAGTATGCATTGCATGGTGGGGACAGATTGTGTTTAGTTTTATGGCTTATGGATTGATGTTTTATGAGATAATGAAGTGTACTAGTTGGACAGATTATCTCTTGTTTGGAAACTGTTTCCATGTAATGTATATATGTGATGTTTAGTGATTAAAGTTAGTTTGAAGTTAATAAGTTATGTCTCCATTGAAAGTGTTCCTTTTTGTTTCAAATTCTTTAGACACTCATCAACCACTGAATGCATATGGTATGGAATCACTTGTATTGTTTAAAAAATTGTTATGCACATGTTTCTCTTTATAATATTCGAGTAACAGGTATTAAATTATCTTGCACTCTACAGATTATATAGCCTGCTCTACTTAAAGATAATCTGCTTGAAGGACCACTTTGTGAAAGCCTCAGAAGTTTGAGCCACTTGAGAAGACTGTAAGACTTAGAACACTCTTATTTTGTTAATTCAAATGACTGAAATAAAATCCCATAGTGTCCATTTTCATGTGTCAAGCGTCTTGGATAATCTGGACTGTGAAAGCATTGATTTAAGTAGTACATTTGTGAGCTTGTCATTTCTGAACGAGAATTTGAAATTCAAGAATTTAATCATCTTTCAATGATTCTTTTTTCTTTTTTCCTTTTATTTGGTTGCTTATAAAAATGAGGTAAAGGGATAGACTAGAGAATAAATCAATCATATAAATTCTGTACAAATTTGTGTGTTTGGGCAGAGTATGGTAGTCCATTATTTTTGTTGTTGTTTTTATCAATAGCCATGAATGAAGTCTCCGGTTCCTTATTGAGATTGTTGTGCTAAAACCTATGATTCAAGGTTATGAACCATGGTTTGCAAAAGTGTTGTAATGGGATGTCTAAAATTTGTTGTAACCAGTTGTACGAGAACTTGTCACTTGGTGTGATGATTGTGAGAACCCTTTCACTCTCTAATTTCTTGTTTGGGTGTATTTTTGATTTAGTAGTTTGCACATGCATTGAGTGGAGCTAGGTAATGTGAAAAAAGAAATTTAGAAATTTATAGTGAATATAATTTGGATGTGCATTATATTTAATATTTATCCTGTTTTGTGCATTTTTTTTTTAAATTTTCTGCAACATTATTTCCGGCGAGTTAAGTTTGCTGGAAATAATTTTTCCTTCATTTAAGAGTATTGCGGCGACAAACTAGCCGCAAATACTCTTTTGCAGTGACCTAGTGGCCTCGCCAGGTGGAAGCCTTTTTCCCAGCGCTTGTATGCATATTTGCCACAGGGATCGAAACGTCGCAAAACTTTTTGCAGCGACATCCTCTGACGCAAATAAATTTATCATTCTCATCGATGCATTTAAACGTTGCAAAAGTGTCCAGTAATTGCAGCGAGTTTTTGTTTTTTTGCAGCGATTTATTAACGACGCTATCATGTATTTGCAACGCGATCGGTCACTTGGTGGAGGCCTTTTTTGCAGTGCATAAATGCATATTTGCGGCAGATAAGGAAACGCTGCAAATAATTGTTTTTGCA
The DNA here is from genome assembly GCA_022457165.1 of Juglans mandshurica. Taxonomy (NCBI): domain Eukaryota; kingdom Viridiplantae; phylum Streptophyta; class Magnoliopsida; order Fagales; family Juglandaceae; genus Juglans; species Juglans mandshurica. The sequence goes on from CM039627.1 coordinate 28,263,501, forward strand.
GCATTTTATTGTAATTCAATGCTTTTTCTTATCAGCATCCGATCTTTGGCAACCAACATGCAGCGATTAAAAATTTGCTGCAAAAAGGTATTAGTGGCGTTTTTGGGACTTTTAGCGACGAAGTTGAAGCGCTGCAAAAGGCCAAAATCCTTGTAGTATACTCATATATATGATTGATTAGCGCGCGACTAGTCTGCATGCATGCATGCATGATATGATATTACTAGAAAATATTATGGTCATGCGCAGGAGGCTGAGTACGTATAGAATATGATATGATCGATGATGCGCGCTCACCCACGTTCGCATTCCCGTGCATATTTGGTGTTTAGCTGGCTGAGCATGATCACCATAATTTGTGTACGTGAACATGGAAGAAAAGCAAAAGATCATTAAATATTGTAATTGTCTCCAATACCTAACGTGCATAAAGTTAAATTAATAAAAGCTAGCTACCTACCTGTAGCTAGTAATTCAATACCATTCCATTGCATTTCAGTGATCATGATGATGGTGCGCCGGGCGCTCCTATGTTTTCTTTCTTTTCGATGATCGACACTTTAATTTTCATAATGAGATCATTGATCCGCGTATATAAGGCTGTTCAAAAGAAGCATGTGAAAGTAAGAAAGATATGAACCCGCGGGAATGAAATCTCTTGAACCCATAATTAATTTAAAATTTTAATAAGAAAGTTAAAATTAAGTCAATGAATGAAGAATCAAGACCCGATGAAAACGACTAAACTCACTTTGATTGCCATAAAAGAGGCCGTCTAACAGTCCGGCCACCTTTCATAATCATGTACTCCGGTAACCCAACTAAATATATATATATATATATATATATATATATATCTGTGTGATATGTATATGATTTTTCTAGAGATCGACAGATCATGAGTAGTTTCTAAGAGATAGAATTCGAGAAAAAACCAAAATAAAAGAAAAAGGTAATTAAAAAGCGATGATCAGTCTTAATTAGGTCGAAACCAACAACCATGGCTTTTGAATTAATGCCTGCAATTATCTTTGTAACTTTTTGACAAAGTTTGGACTTAGTTCAGTAATAGCACCTGGGCAGTACTGATCTAGAAATTAAACCGACCGATGCATTTAATATTTAACGTACATGCATGCACAGAGATTTCAACCACATGAGTCTGACTCAAACAGTGGTACGTCATGACATTTGGCAAAGCAACATTAGGAGAAATTCATTGATTAATTAAGTTCTCATCTTAACCATCGTTTTCTCATCCCTTAATTACATTTTAAAATTAGCTAGATAGTATAATTCTACTCAGAAAAAGTTTAGCCCTAGCTAGCCTCTCAGATTATTAATTAATACATGAACAGATTAAGATATAGGAGTAATACTACATACAGTCGTAGAATGTGCAAACACCGTGCAGTCGCTTTGAAAAAGAATAGGGTCCACTATTAAAAAATTAATTTATTTTCATGTAAGTCCCATATTTATTCATTTTTTTCAAAACGACTGCACGACTATTGCATACTCACGACTGTAAGTATCATTTCTCAAGATATATATAAATTTCCAAATAGTTAGAATCTTCTCCATTTTCTTTGAGCAGATGTTTACCCCGAGGGCTTGCCATTTAGTAGAAAATTTTGGATCCACTAGTAGTAGCCAAATTGCTAGCTAGCAGTAGAAAATTGTTTATTTTTTATCAGTTATTTTTTGTTAAAATGAGTCTATTTTTATTTTTATAAATAGTTATTTTTATCGTAAATAACTCTGTCACAAATATTTATTTTACAATATGACAATTAATATTAATCAGTTCATAATTATAAATAAAAAAATATCATTTGTTAAGGTCCATGATTTGGTGGCCTGGTATGTCTAGATGACTTTCATGGGCTGCCTTTTTCTGTTGATCTCGATCTGCTGGCATTACTTAAACCTCCAACTATGTACAGTACTGCGGTGGATTGAATTAAATAATCATATTTATTGTTGGGGGTGTTTGAATTTAATTGCAGAAAAGTAAGGTCTACTGGTCTAGTAAATTAGGCAGCCACTTTTATAATCCGAAGGGGCGGTGTAGTAGGGCGATTTATACTTGCGATAATAATACCCATATATATATTTTTTACTATTTATCATTTTTTTTTCCTTTTACTCTTTAAATTTAAATTGAAAATCTGAAAAAAAAAATGATGATTTTGCATAATTTAGAAGAAAATAAATTCAATCAATTACCAACGTAGTAATCATGTAATTTAACTAAATATAAATTTAATTTTATAAAAATTGACATTATTTTATTTTTTGAGTTAATTTTTATAAAATTGAATTTACTTTTAATTAAATTATATGATTACGTTAGTTGATTGAATTTATTTTCTTTTAAATTATATGCAAAAAATTAATGTTTTGAGATTTTGAATCCCGATTCAAATACCACAAAGAAAAAAAAACTGCGTAATAAAGTAATAATAAATAAAGTGTAAGGATATCATTATCGTTATACTTAATGCCTTATATATTTTGGTTAACAGATTTTTTTGATTCACCATTAAAAAATATTTTTTCATATGGATTAATTCATATTTATCCATTTTTTTTAAAGAGAGTCTGCAAAATTTACACACCATAAAACTGTAAAAATTATTTCTCATATATAAATAAGACTTTCTGAATTTGAAGTTATGCATTTATATTTTTGGAGTTTTTGGATTATCAGAATTTCTATTTAAATTATATAAAGTAAACTTGTACTAAACTCATTTTCCAAAGAGAACTCGTGCGAGAACTCGAGCACCCTCAAAATTAGTCGAGACTTATGTTGGTTTGGATGGAAAGTTCAAATGAAATGTTTTGCTGAAAGTTGAATAAAATATTGTTAAATATATTTTTTTAATATTATTTTTATTTTGAGATTTAAAAAAGTTGAATTGTTTATTATACTTTTTTATATGAGAATTTGAAAAAGTTGTAATGATGAAATGAGATAAGGTGTTTTGTGTATCCATACCCACCCTTAATTTTTCTCGTACACCCAATACTAGTAAAAAAAATTCTGCACTACATCTCTTTACTTGGAAACATATATATGTTAAATTAATTGTAGATTGTGAGATTAAATTATATATTCTTATGGCATTATCATCACTATATAGATGGGCTTAGTGATAGAGGTATGTTGATTTTGACGAAAGTCTACAATTGCGCATTGATTAAATTTTGTGAAACAAAATATGGTTTGTGCCTGAGCTTTGAGGGTTGGACTTAATATTGCCAAATAATACATGGCTTTTAGCTAATTTTGCCTCCTAGATCAAAACATGTTGGTTGTTAATGGGTATCCATAAGAAAGTACATTATAGATGGATCTCTTCAAACTTCCGGATTAGTAACTAAAGAATTTAAACAAAAAGAGAGCACTGACTATTTTGATACGTATACACTAGTAGCTAGATTTACATCCATTAGAGCGCTTATGACACTGACTTCAAATATAACTTATCACAAAATGGATGTTAAAACCTCTTTCCTGAATGGTGATCCGGATGAAGAGGTTTACATAGAAGCAGACACCAAAATAATGTCTTAAAAAATTTAATTCGATAATTTTATCTCATGGACTTAGACATAATAATGTTGATAAATGTATTTATTTTGAATTCACTGGTGGTTATGGTATTATAATTTGTCTTTATATGTGGATAACCTGCTTATTTTAGAACAAATATGAAAGAGATATGAAATTAAGATGTATTTGACTTCAAAGTTCAATCTTAATAAAGTTGACACTATCTTAGATATTAGAATAAATAAATATAGTGGGGTTATACTTTATGTCAACCTCATTACGTTAAATTGCTTCTAATATTTAGGAAGTAAATAAGCAAACACTCCATATGATTCTTCATTTAAATTAACTAAGAGTGTTGGCAGAGCAATTGCTTAGTTAGAATATGATAGTGCAATTGGTAACTTAATGTATGCAATAGACAGATATTTCATTTGCAATATGCAAACTTTCTAGATATTTGAGTAATCCTAATACGAAACATTGGAAAGCAATTAATAGTCATTGGGTACCTTAAAAGCTAAACTAATTCGTTATGATTGTATTATACTAATTTTTCTGTTGTACTAGAGGAATATTGTGATTCTAGTTAGATTACTAATACAAGTGATAGCAAGAGTGTGATTGGGTTTTCTTACTTGGTAGTGAAGTTGTTTTATGGGCTTCTAATTTACTCAATTGGAAGTCTCGTTTGAGAGACTCAAACCAGTGACCTCCCTTGAGGAAGAGAGCCGCCAATCCATTGTACCCGGCATGCCTCTTGGTCTTTAAATGAAATATTATATCTTTCAAACACTAACTCCAATCTCTATAAATAGAGGGTATAATCCATGAATTTAAACATTATATTCTGTCATTATTTTCAATCATATACAATTTTTAGAAAAAGCCGGAAAGAAAAATTTCAGAATTGTTGTCTATAATTAGTGACTTTTTTGTATCTTGAAGATAAATTGCTTATAGCTCATCAGCAAAATCATTTGATTATGAGCAATTATTACATTAAATATAGTATTTTAAAGCATCAAAATCCGATTTATTTTTCATATTACTGTAACCTCTCAATTTTCTTCAACAATATATTTACCTATGATATATAAATTACAAAACTATAGTGATGGGGGAAACGTGCATAAATACTGCATCTAGAAACAAGAATATATGTGGATTCTACGTAATCAAAGGTCATAGACTACATTCCTTGATAATACGGGTGCAATCTGCAGGCAGGTTAAATCGAAGCTTTTACAGACTCATGTGAACTCCAACAGACCTACCATTGCTCATAATTATCTAAAATAATGGATAACAAGTTTCTTTTTACTCTCTTTACTGCTATAGGCTTTAGCGGATATCTTTTTTTTTTTTTTTTTCTTCCTGCTGGAGTAATATATATATATATATATATATATGTTCATAGAAGAACCGTTTTCTAGGATTAGGCTCGACTACGATGAAATCGAAATCCAACACTCGGTTATCTACGGTTATTGACCCAAAAGGGGTTTGACAATGGGGCCCAAACATAAATAAAAGGTTCTACTTCTTCACCTTCATCTTCTCTTTTTAGTCTCTATTCTATTTCTTATATATATAATGAAAGAGCGAGTTTAATTAGAGCCTACCCAATAAGAATCCATGTGATGATTTGGACTAAAGTCCCTCTACAGATCTCGTATTGGACTAAAATACCCCTGCTACAGATATTGATCCGGCCAGAGTGCCCTTGCTACAATTCCTGGGTTGGGCTAAAATGCCTTTGCTATATATTTGAACAGACTAATGTACCCCTGCAACAAATCAAATTAAATACAAACAACTCTAATCCAAATCAAACCTAAACAACTTGAACTATTGATAACTAGAAATATCCAAAGCAGGTGACCCACAGTAGCGTCGACCAAGTGACCAACAATAGAGTTAAGAGATCCAATGCAGCGTTGACCCAGTGACCTATGGTAGAGTTATGAGATCGCACGGTAGAGTCAACCTCATGACCCATGACAAATTTTGAGAGTTCTCAGAACCACGACGCAACACCCACTACAAGGAATGTGGCATTTTCCGGCGTTTATCTTAGCGCCGCAATTAAAATCGACGGAATTGTGTTTTAATTATGACGACGTTAATGTGCGCTGCAGAATTAAGGTGCGACTTGGGTAGAGTGGCGGCAATGAATAGTGTGAAATTCTATTGCAGCGGATTTTTATTTTTTGGGACGAATTTTGGTGTTGCAAAAGGGTCCTAGCAACACGTCGGTCAAATAACGTCGATAATAATTTTTGTTGCGGCGATTTTGTAATAAACCGCTGTAAAAGATCATGTATTTCCATTTTGTGCCTCATGCTTTCCCCTTTCGTAATTATTGCCGTACATGTTTAGGGTGGATTCTCATTCACCTTCCCGTCTCCATTGACCATTCCTGAAAGGAACACTGCTATAGATTGCAGTTTCGTTTCCTTCTTTGGGCGCCTCCAGCCTCGCCGCTTCCTTCCAAGGCGACCACCATCATCTTCCTCGCGGAAACCACGATAAAGAGTGAGGTAATTTGCACCCTATAATTTCGCGTGTTAGGGTTTCTGCAATTATAAATCCTAATTGCTTACTATTTTTTTTGCTGCCCTACATCTAGTTTTGAAGCCATTTATTCGATTTTGTTTGATTTGGGGCAAGCATGTTGTTTGCTGCGAATTGTATGAACCAACGAATTAAGATGGAAACCACATAATCTATTCCATCGATTTCCATTGCTCATCTACCACGATGGCCACTAGGTTCGTAAATCTTAGAGGTATTGCCAGTTCCCTTACCTAAACTGTTGAAACAATCAGTTTGCCATTTTTCGTGCATATATTTGATGCATTTTTTACCCGTATTCACCAATTTTGGAAATGAATGTCAATACTCAGAACCGGGCCAATCTTGGAAAGAAATGAAACCTTAGCCCAGTAATAGTTTACTGTAGGCTCATTTTTCTTGCATGCAAATTCATGGATGATAAAATATATCATTATATTTGCTATTCCTAAAATTAGCTAATCCGCATGCTGCAAAAGGACAATGAATTATCCATCACCCTCGTGCGTGGATGCTTCATGCTAAAACTTTGTACTAGATACTGATACCACAGAGAAAAGATACCCTACAGGTTGCCAATAAAATAAAAAAGTTTGAAGAAAAAAAGGTTACAAGAGAAGCAGTCATATAGATTCCCAAAAAAAAAAAGAAAAATTAAAGTGAGGCTGAGTAAGCATTAGCTAGGTACAAGTTGTAGTAATATTGGGCAAACTTGCATACCATGTATATAAAGAGAACCTAATCATATTCCTCTACTTAACTTGCACTTACTTCTTAATTTTCTACTAATTTTGTTCTTGTCTGCTTGTTAGGCACTCAGTAGTTCTTCTACTTAGCTGTCATACACCACAGTATGTTCTGGGGTGTATGATAGCTGATGTATACATTCGCTAAGCTTTCTCAGTTAAATTACTTGTGTGGTGTTAGGTTGTTGAGTAGAACTTTTCTTCACTTAGATCTCAATATTGTACTACATTAAATATGACTTTTCTAAAAAATAGTAGTTAAACATCCGGCTATAACTGAGAGACCTCTATCCAAAGAAAATGAAGTTGAGTTCTCTAGAGCAACAAGCTCTCCACGAGAATCTCATGCAATAGCATATAGCCTTCTTAGTATGGTAGGCGATGATATATATGTGATTTGGAGCTCAATAATTAGGAACTTTTGCTGCCAATTTTCAAACCAATTTGTTATGAAAGGGGTAGATCATAGATAAGCCAAAATATAATGATGCTGGACTGAGATTAGGTGAAAGGCTCGAGGAGGAAAGGCTAAAATAATATTATTGGCTAGCTAGCTTTTGTAATGATATATGTACTTGTAGTACTGTAGAAGGCTAAAAGTCATCCATTGAGCAATAGTATGATGGCAATATAGTTGAGAAATCAACATCCAATCATTTATATGCTCACCTTTAAGCAAACATTGCATGCATGTTTGTTGTCTTCTTTGTTAATAGTGCACACAATGCACATCCTTACAATATTTTGGTACCGGGTACAGCTCTTATATATAAATATATATTAATATTTATGTGTGCGTATATATAACAAGTGTTAAAAGTCATAGAGATTTTATAAAACTGTGCATATAATTCAACATGCCACATCAAATTAAGTCATTTTGTGAGTTTATTTTTATAACATGTTTTTGTTTGTTAATCGGTTAGATATGTGTGTATATTCCATTTCCCTGGTACTATATATTATTCATGATCTCCAACTTAGTTAATAATAGAGAATTATTGATATTTTCAGTCTAATTAAAGGCCCTCATGTACAACTCTCGCTTACTCCAGCCTGAAAAAATGGAGTAAATCTAAAACAGAAACTTTACGAAAAGTTGAATTTGCCAATTCTTTATGTAATATATCCTATATATTTAGGGAGTTGTCAACTGGCCAGATAGCTTATGTTTCAACTTTTTGACCGTTATTCGTCCATTTTTGAATTTTACTGTTCTGCTATGTTCAGGCTAGTGGCTGTTTTTTGTTCTAATTATACATTTACAAAACAACCCAGAATGATAGGATTACAAAACACATAACCCTTGCAATACTGAAAGTGGAAAACCTAGTTAGACAGTGAGTCCTGCACCTTAAATATTAATTCCCACCAGATTCCATTAAGTAATTTGACCCTTGGGATGTCAGAATGACTCAACGGATTCACTGAGCCAGAAAACAGAATTCCCCCCCCTGCCAAACTATTATCCTTCAACCATAGATATACCTAACTAGAATCACTTACATTCCTTCTCTTGTATACTACGTGTGTACAAGGGATTTTTTATTAATAAAATGACTACGATTACATATAAAAAAAGAGAAAGCAAATAGCTACACTTCGAATATAGGACTTGCTCATCGAACCAAACATAATATGACTAAAACATGTCTACATGGTTATTGTATCCCAAAACATCAATATTGGCTAGATGGTGATTTTCAAATATATAGTGATTTGATTAAATTTGCATTTTTTATGGGGACATGAGGAAATCCTACTTCTCACAACATTTCATCCTCACCCAACAACCAGCTATATTCAATATCAGATATTTTGTACAGTTCGATATGGACAAGTCTATAGCTTATCCATATCGGTGTTTTAATTGCTGATTTGTTGGTATTTTTGCTGATTTGATTGTTTCTATCACGACAACTAACGACGCTTGCATCCCTGTCTCGCTTTGTTTTGGTCATGTGAAAACCACTGCTTTGCCTCTTGCAATGATTCGTGCTTATAACCCCATCTTGAGGACGACTTTCACACCATCGCCCTCGTCATCTGAAGATACTCTAATTATCGATATGTTTTGTTGCTAGATGGACAGATGTTGGATGCAGTTGAGAAATATACTTATGTCAACCCAGTACGCTGAAGGGGTCGAACAGTTCCTCACAGTAGCACGAGCGCACGCAACGGGAACTGACCGCATCCGTTGTCCTTGTCGTTCGTGCTATAATAATATCTTCCTCCATATACCCGAGGTGGAAACACACTTGTTCCTAAATGAGATTAATCCAAATTACAACCCTTGGATATTTCATGGAGAAGATGAGATTTTGGATGTTAGTGATGACAATCTACCAGCATCACCTAGTGATGAAGGTGAATATATTGATGACATGGAGCAGATGTTAGATGACATTAGGGAAGGCACGTTCATGGGTGAGGTGGTTGATGATGCCGAACCTAGAGTCCCCCCCACCTATAGGCGAGGCAACCCCTTCCTTCTCATTTGACTAATTATTAGATGATGCACGACGTCCACTTTACCAGGGGTGTAAACAGTTTTCAAAGCTCTCCTTCATTGTTAAGTTGCTTCACATTAAAGCTATTGGGGGTTGGTTGATAAATTCATTCGATCTTCTCCTGAAGTTGTTGAGGACTGCATTTCCGGACGCTCATTTCCCGCATTCTCACGAAGCGGCACGGTCACTAGAGCGGGATTTAGGATTCAAATACCACAAAATACATGCTTGCCCTAATGATTGCGTGTTATTTTGGAAGGACAATGCAGATATGAATGAGTGTCCAAAATGCAATGCCCCTCAGTGGTTGCCAAATACACATAGCAACCGTTTAATCCCGCAGAAGGTGTTGCGTCATTTCCGTTTGAAGCCAAGGTTACAACGACTATATATGTCACCTAACATTTCAGCTAATATGAGATGGCATAAAGAGCATAGCCTCAGTGAAGGTGGTACTATGAGGCATCCGGCCGATGCACAAGTTTGGACTACTTTCGACAGTGATCATAGTTGGTTTGCTGCAGTTGCTCGCAATATCAGGCTTGGTTTAGCAAGTGATGGTTTCAATCCTTTCAACAACCTTGCAAAGCCATATAGTATATGGCCCGTTATCCTCGTGCCGTATAACTTGCCTCCGTGGTTCTGCATGAAAGAGCAATTCTTCATCACGTCTCTCATTATTCCTGGTCCAAAATCACCTGGAAATGATATTGATATATACCTGCAGCCCTTGGTAGATGAATTGAATGAGCTTTGGGAGAATGGGGTCCATACATATGATGCATACAAGAAGGAAACTTTCAAATTGCACGCCGCGTTACTGTGGACAATAAACAACTTCCCTGCATATGGAAACCTGTCGGGTTGGTCAACTAAAGGAAAATTGGCCTGTCCTTCATGCAATTCAGCTACAGATTCTATGTGGTTGACCTTTGGCCGTAAGCATTGTTACATGGGACATCGTCGCTTCCTTCCCGCAAACCACGCATGGCGGAAGAAAAAATCTTGTTTCAACGGGAAGGATGACCACCGCATGCCACCTAACCGCTTATCCGGGATGGATATTGTCCGTCAACTCAATCTTCTTGGGGACGTGGAATTTGGCAAAGGTCAGAAGAAGAGAAAGCAGACTGCTGAAGAGTTGAACTGGACCAAGAGAAGTATTTTCTACAACTTATCGTATTGGTCCTCACTTCAGCTTCGGCATAATCTTGATGTAATACATATTGAAAAGAATATCTGTGACAACATACTCGGCACCCTAATGAACATTCCTGGAAAGAGTAAAGATAATATTAACTCTCGTCGTGACCTAACAAATTTAGGGATAAGAAAGGAACTTCATTTGACGCAACATGGTGACCGGTGTTTGATGCCACATGCATGTTTTACACTAAATGGCGAAGAGAAGAAAATGTTTTGTGAGTGGTTGGCCGATGTGAAGTTTCCAGATGGGTTCGCGGCAAATATTTCAAGATGTGTTTCTGTTCGTGACTGTAAAATTTTAGCAATGAAAAGTCATGACTGTCATGTTTTCTTGCAGAGACTACTCCCTATTGTGGTGGGGGGGGGGTGTTTGCAAAACGATGTTGCACAACCTTTGATAGAGCTCAGTCAGTTCTTCAAAGAGATTTGTGCACGAACTCTAAGTGGGGACAGTTTGGCAAAGCTGGAAAGTGATATCGTCCTGATTCTATGCAAGTTGGAGATGATATTTCCACCGTCATTCTTCGATGTGATGGTCCACCTAGCTCTCCATCTACCCCATGAGGCATTGCTTGCTGGACCAGTTCAATATAGGTGGATGTACCCATTTGAACGGTTCCTCGGAAGATTCAAGCGTTATGTTAAGAATAAGGCTCGCCCAGAGGGATCAATAGCGGAAGCTTACATTCATGTCGAATGCCTGACATTTTGCTCAATGTATCTCGACGATATTGAGACGCGATTCAACCGACCGGACCGCAACATTGATGCTTTGGACGATGAGCGAGTAGCTGGATTTAGCATCTTCACACAAAAGGTTCGTCCCCTCGGTGTGGCATCACCTATACAATATGATCCTCAACTATTATTCTCAGCTTGTTGGTATGTGCTTAACAACTGCACCGAGATTGCTGCCTACATAGAGTACGCATCTTTTATATTGTCTACATATTTTATGCACTTAACACCAGCTTCTTGAACTTGGGAAGCTGTTTAAGCTACTTACTGTACATCTACTTTGGTTCCTGTTGTCAACCATTTTTGGGAAATGTCAATAATACCATATTTCTTGTAGTGAACACTATCGATTGTGCAAGGAAAAGAACCCAACGCTGGCCGATGGAACCCATCGACTAGAGTTTCCTGCATGGTTCAAGAAACGTGTATGTCACCCCGCTCACACTTGCCATGATAAATGTTCGAACTAAGTTGTAAGTATCTACCCATAGTTAATCACGCATAATTACATGCTTATTAAAGGACTTGGTTGTAATTTTCCAGGTCCAAACTATGCGTGAACATACCCCAACTGAAGTATCCAATGATCTATATGCCTTAGCTTGGGCCCTGAATCGTAGGTGAGATCGTACGCTGCGTGCATCGTTAATGGTAAAAGGTTCCACACAAAGCATCGAGAACAACGTCGCCGCGTTCAAAATTCTAGTGTGTATGTCACCGGTGACGAGCAAGCAAACAATTTGGACTTCTATGGTGTTCTAAATGATGTTATAGGGTTACATTATATGGGATAGCGTCAAGTCTACTTGTTCAGCTGTGACTGGTTTGACGTTGGCGATCAAAGATGAGGTGTCCGAGTGGATTCACATATGACTAGCGTCAATGTTGCCAAAACATGGTACAAAGATGAACCCTTTGTTTTAGCTTGCCAAGCTGAACAATGTTTCTATGTCAAAGATAGAAGAGTGAAAGGTAGTTGGTATGTTGTACAAAAGTTCACGAATAGGAATGTATATGACATCCCACAAGTGCATGTAAACGAGGATCATGAGACGTCATCAAGTGACACCGAGGCGTATCAAGACGAGGAATCTGAAAGTTTCCCAAGAAATGTTGACTGTGATGATGTTGGTGTGGCTACTCCACTCCATAGGCCTGATATACAACCATCTGAGTTTGATGCATCAACATTGGTTGTGTCATCTGGACAGCAACCCCTCGCCAGTGATTTCATTAACGACGCAGAGGTTGAGCTGGGTTCAGATAGCGGCGTCGGCAATCAGTCTTGTTCTAATCTAGAAGGGACGAATTATGATGATGATATTCTATCTGACGAGGAGTAGTGTATATAAATGTCGTTTTGCGGGAAGGTTGCTTTCCTTTGCATTGAACTAGTGCGTATAAAGTTTCCCTTGTATAACTTTTTAAAAATCACCGGAACTAACACATCCCTCTTTGTTGGCATATAGGCGGCTGTTTTCAACAATCTATGGCCATGTATATCTAAAGACACCTCATGTTAACCTCGTGGCATGTGGATTCACGTTGGGTGCATTGGAGTCCACACATGGTCCATTTATGAGATAGGCTTGGTTGAAGTTCATTTAAATTTACAGAATGTTAAAAAATATTATTTGCCAAGCTGTTAGGCCAAGGCAGGTTATGATATGTATTAACATACACTGTTACTATCTATGTATTACACAATAGACTATGATGTGTTTGTGCTTCTTGCATGTTATCTAACATTGATCTGGAGCCAATTTGTGCTGATTCTATGTTTTTTATTTTGGTGATATCCACTCTCTGTGGCAGGTGATATCCGTCCGAGGTGTTTGATGGTAATGGCATATAGCTGGTGCCATTATGTGGACCCTATTCCGGCTTTGCATTGCAACCCCATCGATTTGGAAGAAACTTATATCCTTCCTCTTTATTTATTTAACCTACATAAGCTAGCATTTAACCTATATCTGATATTTCTCATGATATCCAACTCCCTCACACAAACACACACACACACGCAATATATATATATATATATATATATATATATATATATATATATATATACTGTCTTGTATGGTAATTGGTGTATTACCCATGTATATATATATATATTGTGTCTAACATATATATATATATATACATGGAAGCATGTATATATATGTATGTATATATATGGTGTGCGTGTTATTGAAAGAATATATGGGATGACGCCACTCACAAAAGTAAGTGGACATCGTCAAACCAAAGGATGTGAGAAATAGATATATTTCCTAACATTTTAATGGCTTGCAACAAATCAAACCGAATTCGTAATATCACAAAAAAATTACCAAAAAAAAAATTTACAAATCCAAGATGGGCAGTATATAGGTCATATACAATGCCTGCATAATGTTAATAAGTAAACATCTGCTAGTTGATTTTACAATTATATTATGGAAATTGGCTTTTACATATTATGATAAAGGTTTCAATAGGCGGTTGCATCTTAAAGTCCCCATTTGTGCAAAATTTCAAGTTCGTTCATTATTAAGTGAGCAGTGATGGTCAAAATGCATATGCCTTTTGTTCACGATATCTCTAAGTATGTTCCAGAGTTCTAATGAAGTAATATGAGCTAAGTGGTCCAATAACAATTATACTGGGCGAATTTGGCTTTTACGTTAACATTTATAAAGGTTTAAAGTAAAGGTTGCATCTAAGAGTACTCCCAATTGGTGGGAACTTTCAAGTTGGTTCATTATTAAGTGATCATACAATTGTTAAATTGATTTAACCCCTTTTGTTTACAAGGACTTGTTGGCATGTTCAGGAGTTTTAAGGCAGTAATATTTATTCACATAATGGGACGGAGAGGGGTAAGAATATCCTTTTGTTTATTTGGTATGCATGCAATGTTTGAACTGCAGCTGGCCCAAACAGCACCTAAAATAACCTTATCCTTGAACATATGACATCACCTCATGGTCAAATTGCTGCATTCTAGATGTTTTCCCTTATGACTAGCTTGATCCGGTGTCTGGCGAGGCATTATAATGAGCGAAATGGTCCAATAACAATTATAATGCCTTACTTTCCGGGCTTTTACGTTAACAATTATAAAGGTTTGAAGTAAAGGTTGGATCTAAGAGTTCCAATTTGTGGGAACTTTCAAGTTGGTTCATTGTTAAATGATCATATAATTGTTAAATTGATTTAACCTGTTTGTTTACAATCACTTGTTGGCATGTTCAGGAGTTGTAAGGCAGTAATATTTATCCACATCGTGGGACGGAGAGGGGTAAGAATTTCCTGAATGTATTTGGTATGCATGCTTAAATAAACTGCAGCTGGCCCAACCAGCACTTCAAAACACTATGTCAGTCCGTTAGCTGAATCAATTTAATTTCCTGGGCAACAATTGAGACAGTCGAACATCACTCTTACATATAAGTTAAATGCAATCCAATTGAGAGTATAGTGAATTGGCAGAATTTTGCACCTGTACATGAATCTATAATGGGCGGGATAAATTGGCACCTGGGAGGGAAAATTTAGGACTTGGGGGTAAATTATTTTTGGGTCCAGTGCTTTACAAAGGTTAAAATTGGAAGAATGGTTCACAATTTGTTCAGATTTGACAGCTAGGATAGGATGTTATCTGATGGGTTGGTGAAGTCGTCAGGATATATATTTTGGTTGATCAAACTATGACAGCCAGCTGGTTGTATGACTTGTTGTTTTTCCTCATGAATTGCCCTTCACTTCCAGTATACCCACATGGCAAATTTCTGAAGCCTTCTTTGTGTCTGTGCAATTGGTAGAGCTTGGGTTCATCGCATAAATGACCTGGGGAGGAAGAGATTGGTGCATGCATCCAATTTAAGTGACATTGTGTTAGTCTGTTAGTGCAACCAAGGTACAACTCTTGGTTATTTGACCATTGCCACTGTAGGAGCTTTTTCCAGGTATGGGACTTTTGCATAAAACCATAAAAACAGAGCCAATAAAATATGCTTTCTTCATTTCCCTTAACCAAGTATGTCTTGTATGGTAATTGGTTTATGAGATTCTGTACATGGACCTTATCCATGGGTTAATTTATCTGATATAAATTATATATATATATGATAGGATAATGTTACCTACCATTGGGTAGGATAAGGTAGTAATATTTGTTAAAACACGTGTATTGTGACAAACAGGTCGAGCTTGTAGTGTTGCATGGTTTAGGTGGGTAGTGTAGCATAGTATATGTTTTGTCGCTTTGGACTGCTGTTGCATAAGATGTTTTGCAAGTGGCTATGCTGTCTTAATTGTGGATATCTTATGTTTTTAGTTGGAGTTGGATATCGGTGGAAAGTTGGACCCCAATTATCTAAAAATATGACTTATTTATCCATATATATAGTGGCTGTTAATATAGGTGTATATGCACTGACTGAACATCTCTAAGTTGGAAACCACATATGTATCTCTAGTTGATATAATGTCCATCAATTTCAAACCATATTCAGAACAGCATCTGATGACACATTTACCAATTCTAAAAAAAGAAGCATCTGCTTTGGGTCAAGAGCAACGTGTCCACCTAAGTAGCCTAGATGTATTCCTTTCAACTATGATGATTGACAGTACCAGATTTCAACCTTATTCTTGAGTTCTATATATGTTTTTCTGTAAAGAAACATCAATGCCTCTAGCCAGACGAGGAAGAGATTGCAGGGGAGGTGGAGGGTTCAGACGAGTTGTCCCATATCAATTCATGGGACGGCCACGGCGTCCAATACTTAGATCTGAAACCCCAAATGATGATGGCATTGCGGGTAGTTCTGACGACTCAACGCAGCCACCGAGTCCAATTAGGCCACCTGAAATTGCAAACTCAAGTCCAATATTGAGTGGGCGTAGGAGTGGAGGCAACAATGAAAATCTAAATGGTATGCAATATAAATATTGTTAGCCCCAACTGTGATGCTACCCCACTTGTTGAAACAATTTGACATGTTGTACAAAGCATATTCTTGTAGGTTCAAGAATAAGGATTAGCATCTGTGTTTACATGTTCCTAATTATGGGTCTATGAATGTGTATCTAGAACCTGCTGCAGAAGAGGTGGCATCACCTGCAATCGGAACTGCCAAACCACCAAGACGTGGTCGGGGGCCAGCGAAATGTATTGAGTTTGATAAGTTTCGGAAGCACGGGAAAATACCTTTGAAAATTAACAATGGGCAAACCACACCTTGCTGCGAAAATGCAACAGTGTTTACAACACGGGTCACATGGATCTTGAAGGATCATGGGGACATGAGTTACCCATGATGGACTGATGTACCCATGGTTGAGAAGGAAGAACTAATGGACCATGTCCGGGTAAGTCAAGAATTTGGACTTGAACATGAAAGGAATATAAGTTGTTGGATATTAGATTATGATGTTGAAACTAATAACTTGTAAGTTTTAGGCTGACTTCATATTGGACTGGAATTTGGACAATCACCGCAAGGCGGTGTGGAAACAACTACGAAAGCACTTCAATGCTTTTCATCACGAGCTTCACAAGAAATATTTGTCATATGATAGCCATGAAGAAGCCTTGGCTAGTGCACCTGATATGGTTGGGCAGCATGTTTGGGCAAAGTTATGTGATAGAGGGGGGAGCGAGGCATTCAAGGTATGCCTTTGCTGCATTTACAACATTAAGCATTGATTTAATAGGGCAGAAAAGTATACTTACTATGTATCAAGTGCACGCATGATTCAATTAAGCCACCTCACAATGTGCATCCTTAATTTGAAATGTGAAGTTGGAAAGGGAAATCATGTATGAATTAACAGTGAACAGTCACTTATCATTTAGTAATGCAAAACCAAAGTTGATCGTAAGAATATATTAAGTCAATATCAAATAACTGAAGCAAATTAATGAGTGCACTAATATGAATTCAACATCACCTAGATATGCTAATATGTGAAATTGGGAAGCTGTTACACAACCTGTCATAGTTAAAACCAACCTCACAGTCCTGAAGTTTATAATTAAAGTATGTTTAATATGGTGGATGTTCCAATTTCTAACAACCATTTCTTTAAATTATAACAGCACCGGTGTTCAATTTCAAGTTCACGATATATTGTTGGTGTATTTGTAGAAAATGTCAAAGCAAAACAAGGAGAACCGTGAGAAGCTGAAAATCAATCACACCGCTGGGAGGAAGTCATTTGTTCGAATATTAGAGGAGAAGGTATGCACTTGTTACTTACTCTATTCATGATTTTTAACAAACCGCTAGTTAGATATGCAAGACATACAAAAAAACTTAAATAGTTTGATAACACATACACAAACCAGTGTAAGGAATATACATATATTCCTTGATTGACTTAACATAAACACATTGAAGTAACTGAAAAATGCTTGGTTTCTGAGTAGGCATCGCACATACATCAGTTTTATACATTATTGCAGAATCCGTCAGTTTTACAATCATTATTTATGCAATGTTTGACAGCGTTCAACCACCCCCAACCTAGTAGAGTTTTACAAGGAAGTCTATTGGTCTAAAAAGAACGATGCATTTGTGACAGAGACGACGGGCGAGCTTTATGTGAGAATTGCATATAAAATACTCTCCTTAAATAGTTTAGTAAATATTGATTGTTTGTTATTAACATGTTTGTAAAAAGTAGACTAATCAGATGGCATAATGTGATGGCAGAACCAAATGGCTGGCAAAATGCTTGATATGGAACCTGAGCAACGTAGTGAAGAGGCAGCAGCTTCTGTATTTAGGGATGTCTTGGGATATAGACCAGGTTATGCTAGGGGGCTCGGTAAGATGATAATACCGGACTCTACGAAAAAAAAATCATCGTGAATGGCAGAAACATCATGTAGAAGAAGTGGAAAGACACAGAAAAGAGGTCGAGTATTACAAGAGTGAGTTCGAGGAATTGACGGATTGTGTTAGAGTTCTTCTGGAGAGGCAGACTGAGTATGACAAGACATTGGGTAGTTTAGTAAACACAATTTAGTCACAAGGAGAGTCTCTCTCTCCTTGTTGACTAAAAGTTGCTGATCTTGAACTAGTTTTTTGTAGTGTTTTTTGAAGTGTTTTTTGAAGTAAATGGTGGCAGGTTATTTTTTGGGTTATGTAATTACCAGTTTTGGGTGGTGAACAGGAGTTCTAAGGCAGTGCTTGGTAAGTAGATAGGTACTATATATTAATATGTTTTGTGATTTTCTTGGTTGTGGAGGACTTGTAAGTCTATGGGGCATTTCTGTGGGAACTCGGGATGAGTTGTAATTCTGCACATTGACTGGTCGCACTAATCCCTTTAGGTAATGAACCAATAACTTTCAAGGCTATTGGGCCTAATTCCCTCTTTATTAATACTAGTACAATATTGCATACTAACACATATATTCTGTATTATCTGACAGGCAACTTGAATGCAAGGTTTCTTACTGATATTTCAACCTACTTGAGAGAATGGTGATGCCTTGCCTAAAAAATGGCTGCAGCTTGGGCTTCTGGTTAATTAGCACAAGGTTCCTATTCTCTACAAAGTTTGTCCCCTTTTTGGGTTTTTAGTAACTAAAAAAGTTTCTGAATAGTCACTTTGGCTGGATAATTCCACAAAGTCATTTTAAACCTTCCCTTACATAATTATCATAATTTTTGGTATATAGATTCTGGATTTTAAGTAGCAGTGAAAACTTTGTTGTATGTTACTGGACATGGAAAGGGGATGGGCTTACGGGAAGAGATTGGCATAATAGTATTTATTGCTTTAACCTTTAATTCTTCATAGAGAAAGGGGTCAAATTCATGTGAATTTATTTAAATTCACAAGCTATGTGGGTATAAAGTGGGTACGGATTTTCTATATAATTGGTACTTATAGTAATAATAGTTTAGATTTATTAAACCTTCCTTCCATGTTCTTATATATTCCGGATGTCATAATTGATTAATTGCAGGCTCATTTTTTTTTAACCCTCATTTGCTATATGTACTTGGGGATTCACATTAATTCTGCAAACTCAATAGTAATGGGTGTGTGTTTTTACAGCTAGATACTATATATATAACGATTGCTGCCATGGGTAACCTTATTTTGTGGGAAGAGGCTCCTTGAGGTGTATATCCTGGATGCATGTTAGAGAGACCAATTTGATATATTGTGACAAACATTAGCTATGTTGGGGTACAACTCATCATGGACAAGGAATATATGGTGGATGATCAATTGTGAAGTGAATGACTGCCTAGAGAATGAAA
Source organism: Juglans mandshurica (assembly GCA_022457165.1). NCBI lineage: Eukaryota > Viridiplantae > Streptophyta > Magnoliopsida > Fagales > Juglandaceae > Juglans > Juglans mandshurica. Next base: position 28,283,119 of record CM039627.1, read on the forward strand.
GTCTCATTGACTGTCTCACCTCAGCCCTGCGAGCCATTAATATTGATGCCTATAAGGTTTAGCTTAAGTTGGATTATGTAAGGTTTATGCATGACTTCTTTGTATTTTAATAGTTTCTAATAAGCAGTGTATTAAGTTTGTAAATGCTATGTTTCATCTGGACATCATGTAATAGTTACAAATCCTTGATCAGTTTTATCTTTAAACTGATCAATGATTTTTAAAAAATTTATGGGGATGGATCAGAAATATACTATGTGACTGGTTTGGTCTCAATACACTGCTTCTTACTTAAAAGTCTATTATAGCAATGCATATATGCAACTTAATTCGTGCTACAAATGGTTTTGCATTTCTGAATGGAAGGATAATTTTCGTGTTACCTATTGTTTGTAAACAATTAGAACAGATTCTCCAAAGTAGGTACTGATGCATTTTAGTAATTCATATATGAGGGACTCGCTGTAATAGAGACTATTTGCAGCGATTTTGGTCATCCGCTGATAATGGGAGTTGCATTTCCAAGACGCCGTTGCAAATGCCTACAATTTTTTTTCCAGCGGCATATGGTCCAAAATGATCGCCGGAAGTGATAAGCGACAATGACTAATTCACTGCAAAGATGATTTTTTGCTGCGAATTCCTAAAACTGCTGCGAATGATGGAGCAGTAATTTTCGTCGCAAATAAAGATATTCGGCGGACATATTTGACGAAATAAACTTGAATTGCCAACGAGATGCATAAATCGACGATACTATTAGCGGCGATCCAACGAGCAATTGCAGCGTGTCAAAAGCGCCATTAATAACTATTTCCTACATTTTGTGTGCAGGTTTGGAAACGTTTTTAGCGACGTGTGAAATGGTCTATTCCAGCAAAGATGAGTTCGCTGCAAATAGTAACTGTAGCGGTGATTACTGGAAGAACGATGGAATTTGATTGTTCAGTCCGTTTTTTGGCAACCACTTTGCAGTGAAGAAGAAATCGCCAAGAAAAGCTTTGTTGCGATGTTTTAATGGCTTATTGCGGCGAATATGGAACGCCAGAAAAGGCCACATTCCTTGTAGTGACCCACAGCCATAACAAAGATGGACCACAACACCTGTGGCCAAGGAAGCGATGGACCATGGTGCGACCCATGATAAAGATGGATACTGGGATATTGACCCGCATCGACATGACCCACTGAGCATTTTGGTTGCCCATTGTGCTCGTGCAGTGGCCTAGGTGGCGAGCACTTTTTGGTCGACCCTTGGGGTCAAGCACTTTTGCTCACACCTGGCAGAGCACTTTACCATCCTGTGCTCGCCCTGGGGCGAACCTTCATGCTCATTCATGGTGCATGTCCTTCATTGTTACTCTTCATGTTGCTCACCCGAGGTTCAAGCTATTGCTGCTCAATTCGGGGTGCAAGCTCTCTTAGCTCAACTTAGGATGTGAGCAATTTTGGTTGTTGGCATTTTTGCTTGCCTATAGCCGAACTTTCATGCTCCTTTATGTTGCTCGTCAAGGGGCTAAGCTTTGTTGCTCTTTAAGGGCGTGAGTTTTGTTGCTCCTCATGGTACTCACCCCAGGTAAGATCCTGCGGTTGAGCACTTTTGCTTGCTATAAATGCACGAAATTATATTGGCAAAGCCCGTCATCTTAGACTTGGCAAAGGAGGTGCTGCAGCACTGAGGGATTATTTTGTGAGAAATCAGTATAAGAATGAGGGCTTTTACTCATTGATGGATTTAGATGACGACGGAAGATTAAAAAATATTTTTTGGGTTGATGCACAGAGCAGAGCAACATATGGGTATTTTGGAGACGTTATGACATTTGATACAACGTACCTAACAAATCGATACCATTTGCCCCTTTTGTCAGTTTTAATCATCATGGACAATCCATACTGTTGGGCACAGGTTTGATATCAAGGAAAATACTGAAACGTTTGTTTGGTTATTTGAAACTTGGTTAAAATGCATGGATGGGTGAGCGCCAAAAGCTATAATCACTGATCATGACAGGGCCATGAAAAATGCTATTGAAATAGTTTTTCCAAACACCCAACACAAATATTGTTTGTAGCATATTATGCGAAAACTACCTGAGAAGTTTGGTTCACATTCCCAATACAACAGTGGTTTGAAGACTGCCCTGCACAAATGTATTTATGATTGTCAGACTCCCGACGAGTTTGAGGCTTCCTGGGAGGCGTTTCTTAATCCTTACAACTTGCACAACCATGTATGGTTTCAAAGTCTGTAAAGTGAGCGAATGTATTGAATTCCTGTATATCTAAAAGATTCATTTTGGGCTGGGATGAGCACAACTCAGAGGAGTGAAAGCATGAATGCATTCTATGATGGATTTGTGCATTCAGGGACAACGTTGAAAGAGTTTGTTGATCAATTTGACATACACTGAGGAAGAAAGTAGAGAATGAGATGGCAACAAACTTTCATTCATGGAACTACACAATCCCGTGTATAACCCATTTACCTGTGGAGAATCAAATTCAAGAACTATATACTAACTCTAAGTTTAAGGAAGTATAGTCCCAAATCCTAGTGATTATCTATTCACATTGTATTCTCATCAAGACAGAAGGGACAATTTCGACATATCAAGTTAATGACCAGCTGCAAGTCTAAGACTTTATTAAGTGGGTTACATATCAGGTATACTTCAAGGAGGATGAATGTGAGGCGAAGTGCATGTGTGGCCTATTTTAGATAAGAGACATTTTATGTAAGCACATTCTTGTAATTTTCTTTGTGCGGGATGTCCGAGTGTTGCCTTCAAAATACATTATGGACAGATGGAGGAATGACATTAAACGTAGGTATGCTCTCATTCGGAGCAATTACGATGATTTGAGTGATAAACCAGCTGCTAGCAGGTACTTTATGTTGATTAAGATATGCTACAAAGTAGCTACAAATGCAGCAGAATGTGATGATAATGCGATGGAAATGGCACAAAAGTTACGAGCAATGAATTTGCAGCATACAAAAATGAAGACCCAACCCGCACTTGCGCAAGCTAGTACTAAGGGACATCATGTTGAGGTTGGAAGTTCAAGAAAGGTTTTGAGTCCTCGAATTGTTAGGCAAATGGAGACCCCCATCGAAGAGAAGAGCACATCAAATTGAGAAGATTATGGGAAAGCGACGTACTAAAAATAACCAATCTGATGCCAGTGACAATAGCAAGAGAAAAAATGTATTCCATTCTTATCTCTTTTTTTTTTAATGGTATTTCTCATTTGTATTTAATATGTCGAGTTTTTAATTTGATTTTTAAGAAAATGTAATTATTGAATTGCACACAAAGAAACAAATGGAAAATGACAACATCACGAGTGGCTGTACACTTTTTACAGAGGCTGTGTTAGTGCCTGGCTCACAACAAAGTGTCATTTCACAGGTATGCAGTTTTTAAGTAAGTACATTTTTTAAAAAAGTATTTTGAGTTTGTTTTTGTGGTTGTTAATTTAGAGTTTGGTGAGTTTTACAAATGGATGAGGTGTTACAAATGGATGTTCAACATCATGACCAGCTTGCTCGGTTGGTGAACCCCTCCCTGAATTGATGTTTTGGATTTTGAGTTTTTGATAATGTATTTTGAGAGTTGCTACTCTATGCTGGTTTCAAGTTTTTGATGATGTATTCTCTTAGATGTTACTCTATGAATGAAGTGCAGTTTTTACTATTAGCAGTTTATGAATTTACTGCGCGCAAAGAATTTGCTTATGAAGTATGGCCGTTGGATAGTACACTACTATATAAATAAAACCACAAAAGCATAAAATTTATTGTAACATCACAAGTCTGGTACAATGTAGTACATAAAGTTATATTAGACGCTTACAACACGTACAACAACACTTACAAGTGATTAGTCTAACTACAACAATTACAAACTTGGCAAATGAGCTAAGTCCCGAACACAACATTAACAAAATCTTAATTTTTTGACAAAGCAAATAAACATCTTAATTATAAGCTTGCAATTCAAGAATTCCATGATCATCCAGGTTTCTTTGTCAGCAATCTGGCCTTCATCGAGAGTAACAGAAGCTAAAGGGATGACACCATAGGGACTCTACACCAGACCCAAACTAGCTAGAAACTTTTGTGTTTTAAATCAGACCAGTAAACTGAAAATGCAGCCACAACATCACCCCAACCCTTGATGCGCCCTAGCAGCATTACATGCTTGCCAGATCCCCAGTAAAGCTCCTCAATATATTACTTCAGTTTCCATGCATTGTGCTCCATCAATGCCTGCATGCAAGAATAAATATTAGAAGCTAGCACACTAGCATAATGTTATGCCATTTATGAACATGATAGAAAGATACTAGAAGTGAAGCAATATCACAAAAACATAAAGTGAAATAATAATTGAAATGAATTGAAGACAATGTCAGAAAATGAAATTTTCATGCACCCTTCGAGCAGTGAGGGAGGGTTAGGTCATTGGCCCACCGGGGGGGGGGGAGGGAGACGAGACGTAGCAGTTCTTTGGGGGAGGTATTGAAATGGCAATGTTTAATTAATTAAAACTCACTCCCCGTTTCATTAACTCGTGTGTGAGACCTTATTTTGGACTACACTCAAACCTCACATATATTCTCTGGACCCATTAATGAATGTAAGTCATAAATTAAAAGTGTCTGTCACATTTATTTATTTGTATTTACAATTATTTTCCACCAACATATATTCAAACTATCCGATTAGAGTAACTGTAAGAAAGGGGCACCCATAGTGGGCACCCCTTTACCTTCTCTTGGTGGTTACAAAGTGGTTCTTAAACCACTTCATGAGACTTGATGACTGGCCATTAAGGGCCAGCCGGGGGTTTTAGAGGGGTTATTTACATAGCCCCTCTCCCATTTGGATGATACTTGCATCACAAACAAGAAATCTCTCTCTCAAATGGTTCTCTCTAGTCACGGCATCTAGGCTGTGGAATGTGTGAGTGTTGCTCTGGTATTACCACGTAGTACACTCCACCATCGATGTGAAGATCGTGGATGAACATGAACGACACTGGAGAATCCGTGGAACAACCACACTAGATTCGAGATATTTCTTGTGAGATAATATCGCTTCCGCTATGCATTTGATCTAGTATTTGTAATAGTAACGATACACACAATACATTTCACAACATATTTCACAATACATATTTTAAAGTGAGAGTATTTTTGTAAAATGATGTTACTTTTATAATATATTTTACAAAAATACCATTCATTTTAAAACATGTTTATGTAATATTTTGTAAAACATTTTGTGTGTTTATCATTTGGAAAATGCTACATGCTCCGCTGGGGGCTCCCGCTGGGGCCTGTAGCATTATTTTATGTTTTTTTTTTAATGTATTTTTATATAGATATTTTTAATAATTTTAAATATTTTAAAAAATAAAATAAAAATTATAATATTATTTAAAAATATTTTCTTAATTATGAAGTAGAATAAAAATTAATATTTAATGATTTTTTTTCTTTCTGATTAAGGAAGTATTTTTTAATGATATTTTAATTTTATTTTATTTTTTAAAAATATTTATAAGTGTAAAAAAAATCTATATAAAAATAAATTAAAAAATTACACATAAAAAAGTACATGTTAAACTCAACGGGGACTATTTTAAATATTTTAAAAAAAATCATAATATTATTAAAAAAACTTTCTTAATCATTAAGTAAAATAAAAAATTATAAAAAAATATTTTTTATAATTTTTTATTTTACTTCGTGATTAAGAAAGTATTTTTTTAAATATATATTTTTTACTTTTGGATTAAAAAATATTTTCATAATAATATTTTAAATTTATTTTATTTTTTAAAAATATTAAAAAATTTATATACAAATTATTTAAATAAAATATATATTAAATAATACTACATGCCCCAACGAGAGCTCCCAGCGGGGCTATAGCACCACCCTTATCATTTTTGATCCGACTATTGTCGTCCGTTAGGTTAAAAAACTGACATAAATATCTATGGATGATACGCGCGACACGAAATCTATTAATGAAGTAGTGGTACCCATGACGTTTAGACCCTTTTCCCTTTCATTATTTTGTTGTTTTGTTTGAAAAAGAAAAAAAGCAAAGAAGACAAAAGGAGACAATTAAGAAAAATCGAATATTTATAATAAATTATTTACGATTAAAATGATTATTTGTAGTGAAAATAAATTGTAGAAAATAATTATTTTTACACAAAATATTTTCTGATCACATGAATTAAACAAGTTTATTGTAGTGACAGTTTCCATGCGGCACACGAGCACCGTTGGTGTCACCTTCTCAAATCGACCAAACCAAGAGATCAAAGGTCCTGACGCTGACAAACACTTTCAATTTTCAAATGGCCCACACTGAAGTACTCAACTTTATAATTAATGCCATAAATATGGAGATTGATCCATATACCATTCACAAATTACATTTCAGTGCTCGAGGCACGGGCAACCAGTGGAACACAGCATGCAGGACGGACTTGGCCACATGTTCCCAACGTGTTGCGTTTCCAAGCAGACACCGGTCACACGTTTTGCTCACGAACTGTCACGCTTCCCAACAACCATTGACCATGTCTCTAACATTTTTATTAAAAAAAAAAAAAAAACAACCTAAATATTATCAAATGATCATTAATCACCCAAAGACGTTCGCAGGAAGAATAGCTAGTCGAGGGATTGTGTTTTGGATTCATCAGAATTAACATGAGAAAGAATCCTCTGAATACCCGCTAATTGATCAGTAGCTGCCCTTTCTTCCCTGCTCTTGGCGTAAGCCTCGAAGAACTCCTTGTTCTCCTTCTCCAACTCCTTCCACACTATAAAGCTTCCAACACCATCAATATCTATCCTTTGATTTCAGCAAAAACAAAGCTTCTATACATACATACATACATACATACATATATATATATATATATGGGTGAAATTAAGGTGATCGATGATCATGAGTAGTTACCTGTGGAGGTAATGACAGGTTTGATATTTGCATGTTTGGAGAGGGCTTCCATGCATTCTTCCATGCTCAGGTTGAATAAAATACACTCCTCTATCAGGTGGTGCACCTGCAAATATATCTCAAATTAATTTAAGCTAATATATATATATATATATATCGAAGCTTTGAAATAAGAGATCATAGCTAGGGTGATGTGATCTTTACCATCCGGATATATGAAGCTGAGTCTTCCATGATTCTCTCTCCAGCACTGATACTCCTATTATATATCGGGCCAAATACAAATTAATATATGCCCTTTAGAAAGCTGTAATGGATTGGAGAATGAGTACAGAAGTAAAATACTATATAGAAGAACAAGATAGAAGTTTTAAAAGCATGAGTTGATAAGATGGTGTACAGAATGGTAAACAGAGGGGAGGAGCATATTTATGAAATGATATACGTACAAAAATGATTGCCAAACACTTAGAATCAGAAACTGTTTATTTATAACCAGTTAATTCCAGCGAAATGACTATTTACAACTAAAATAAATCTGTTTTAATCACAAATAATCATTTCATCGCAAACAAATGATCACAAAAGTCTATTTTTCTTGTAGTGAATATATATATAAATTAATAAGAAGTGCTATAACTACAAATTTTATAAAAATAAAATCACAAACTGACATAATTTTATATAATATGTTATATCTATTTTATAATAAAAATAATTTTATAATTTAACGTACATCTAATTACGTTAATTTGTAAATTTATTTTAGTAAAATTCTTTGTGAATAAAATATTTTTATATATATACACACACGGAAAAAGGATTTTACAAGTTTCTAATATTTATTGATTAATATTGTTTAGAAAATATGCATTACGAATAATCAATATTAAAAAACTTACTTTATTTATTTATGTTTTTTAATTCTTAAATTCAGATAAATATTCAAGGAGAGATTAACTCGTAAGAAAATATAATTCAAAATAAATATCTTTTTAATAGGGTCATGTTATGAAAATATTATACTTAGAAATTGGCCTAAAAATATTCTGCATATGCACCCAACATTTTTTATGTGACAAGAATTATTAGAAAATTAATGAAAATTAAAAAAAATTAAAAAAAATCGCAGTTGACATGATGTCTCGATGTGGGTCCAAGTTCCCACGTGGGAGGAGGACGGCAATTGGTGGAGAGGGGATTTGAGGAGATTTTATTAGCAGTACAGAAACACATTGCCCACGTCACATGCGCGGCCATCTAGCCGTTCATTTTTATTTTTTAACATGCAAACAGCACGAGATACGCCAGATTCCGAGGCAAGACGTAGGCCCACTATCAATTCTCGTTTCCAACAGCACGTGGGAACGTCGTTTCGGTTTTTGTCTTGACACTTATTTTTGTGGAATAATTTTATATATAATTATCAACCGTAAAAATATCGTGTAATCGTTTTAAAAAATAGTAGAGTTTATAATTAAAAAATTAATTTTTTTTTTTCATGTAAGTCTTATATTTTATTTATTTTTTTTAAAATAATTACGTGGCAGTTATACAATTTACGATTGTAAATATATTTTTTTATTTTTATATAAGAACTTTAAAACAACAATGAGGTTTATTATAACAAATTGAAAGTTCATATCAAAGTGTGTTTTATTTAATTTATTTAAAATTATTGTGCGAAGTTTATACCAATTAAAATTTATAAATCATTTATTTTTTAGAATACCATTTATCATTTTTTCTCGCATTTTCATCTTTTATCCACTTATGTGATATAAGTGATTGAAAAGTTACCCATCACTTTACCATCGATAAGAGGATGGGAGAGGATGAAGATTAATAAAATAATAAATAATTTTTTGTCTTTTTCTTTTAATGACCGTCTCAAAAGTTTTTCATAATTTTATTTTTAAATATTACTCAAAGTCAAAATATTTTTCAATTTTAAACGTTTGACTTTTTCATCCAATCATTACTTATTATAATTTTATTAAGCTTCCAAACAAAACAAAAAAAATATATAACTTTTTCAATTTTCAGGAAGAAAATAATATTAAAAAATTCTATTAAAACAATATTATAACTTTATACTATTTTTATTCAGATTTTTAGGGGTGCTACATGCATTGTGCGGGGCGGGGGCACCCCCTTCCCGCACCATGCGGGGGTAGGGTCTTCAACCCTGCCCCGATAGCGGGAACTGGGAGTTGAAACCGCACCCCGCCCCGCCCCCCGCTCAACCCAATGATTCACTGGGTTTATAATTTCTTTTGAGTCTAAAATTTATTTTTGACCCAAATTATAATATAATATAATTATAAATTTCATTCAAAAAATATAAACTCATTAGAGTTGTATTTTGGATTGTCTTAGCCTCATAGGCCAACCTTTATATAGGAGGCCAAGACAATACAATAATCATTCTTAAACAATGTGAGACTTATTGTCATGGTAGTGGAAAGGTGGGGATCTGTCCCTACTAACACCGGTAATGTGATAGACCCCATGGGTTGCACTACTTCCCTAGTAAACCCTTTTAAAGTAATTTGCGCCGAGCGCAGCTGGTTTACATTAATTTTCATTCTTATGAACGCATCCTAAAATAGGACGTCTGCGAAACTCCCGTTGTCAATCAATATTCTCCGTGTGGTGTAATTTGCTATCAGCATTGTTACTACTAATGCATCATCATGCGAGTAGACTATTGCTTGGCTTGTGGTTCCTGTGATCTCCTTCCTAGGGTGTCACTCTTGTGGTTCCTGTGATCTCCTTCCTCTTCTTAGTGAGCCTCTTCTTCTTGGGCTCTTTTTCCGTTGGCGCTTGTGCCCTTGCCTTCTGTCACCCAGACGCCGGGGGGGAGTAGCGTTCTGGGCGACAATGTGTTCTAGCTCGCTGTTTTCTTTCATCTCCTCAATCTTTTGTTTCAATGTATAACAATCTTTAGTGTTGTGGTTGCTCATGTTGTGGTAGGTGTAATACTTCTATGTCTGTCGCCCTCGCCCATGTTCCTCGCCATGCCTGGCTTCTTTGATTTTGCCTTGCATGGGCACACTAGAGCAATGCACGTGATTGCTTGTGTGGGTGTCTGGTCTTCTTTCATGTGGTTTCTCTTTAATCTCGACCCTCCATCACGCTCCTTTTTTAAACTCCCTTTGGGCGCTTGTTCTTCCCTCTTCTTTGGTCTGGCAGTTAAGGCGATCAGTGCATCTTTAATTTTGACGAAACCATCTACCATGTCCATAAATTATCGCAAGGTGGAAGGGGTCTTCTTTGCCAACTCGGCCATAAAGGGACTTCTCAGCCAAATTCCCCCTAGCAGAGTAGCCAACATAATTTTTTCATCTTGATAGTCGGCTATCATTCTCTCCTTATTGAATCGTGCTAGATATGCCTTCAGGCTATTCTCTTCCATTTGCTTCACAGTCAATAGGTACGCTGTTGGCCTTCTCCACCTCCGACTAGCCGTAAACTGGGTTAAAAATTGCCTGCCCAATTCTTCAAAGCTTTCAATGGGTCTTAGTTGCAATGCTCTGAACCATCCTTGGGCCATTCCCTTTAGATTCAAAGGGAATGCCCTACATGCGATTTCTCTTTAAAATCTGTGGAGAGTCATGTTGGCTTTGAAAGTTTCCAAGTGCTCTACTGGGTCTTTAGATCTGTCGTGCATGTCTATTGCTAGGACTTTGAATTTTATGCATTGTATGGCAGATTAATGCTGGTCAGCAATTGATCCACCGAAGAAGTAATCCCTTTTTTGGTCATCTCTTTGTATTTGTCCATCAAACTATGCAAGTCATGGTGCAGCTTTCTCATTTACTCATTTTCTTGCGGGGGTCGGCTGCTGTGTGCTTCCATCTCGACCCTATCAGCTTGGCTGGGCGTTGTCTCCTCTTCTGATGGTCCGTTTTTCGCCTTAAGGGTCTCGTTCTCCTTTTGTAGTGAGTCTACTTCGGCAATGAGTTTTTTTACTATTCCCTCCATGTTCCACGACATCACCTTGGTCTTTGGTTACCTGAGATCGAGTGGTGGTGGGCATGTGAAAAGCACACTGGTTGTAGGACAAATAGAGACAAATCCCATCGACGGCACCAACTATTATGAACGTGTTTCACAGCTTCACGCACACGATCACCTACAACCAAAGAGTTGTGTGGCTTTGGGGGTTCTAGGGAACACTCCTGATGCCTAAGTCAATGATCATAATAAGAATAGCCTTTTCTAGACAAATGAATAAGATAATCTTTACATACTTGGAGGATATGTATATATAGAGCCCATGAGATTTATGTTACATGAGATAGTAAGCTTATCTGTTATTTGAAATTCAAGTCTTGGAATGGAGAGTATAATTAAATCGAAATGATCGGATAGCTTTTCTTGTTCGGGATATTCTCAATCGATTATTCTTTCAATAGTTAGGATGGGTTGGGCTCTCAAGGGAGTGGGTTATTGGCTTGAATTATAGCCCAGTCCAGTGAAGCAGCCCAATAGGCTTCAGAGTGGTATTAAGCCTGTTCCACATCTCAAAGATAATTTCACTACCTTTTACAAACTATTTTACTACTATTACGAAATTCACATCTCATTATCATTCCCTTAAGAAAGTACAAAATAGGAAATGAGTTGTATTTAGTCAAAATTTATTTAAGTGAGAATAAAATGACAATTTATGATTAAATAGTAATATTATATACAAGTTTTGAGCCTGCCGGTCATTTGAAAGAAAAGGAATCCACAAAAAAGTTATTTTTCTTAACGGGATCCTCAGTTATAAGAACTTTTATGAGAGCTAATTCATTATTAATGAGTAAAAAGAGGTCACTTTGAAGAGAGAAATGATACTTGCAGTCGTGAGTGTGCAAGCGTCGTGCAGTCACTTTGAAAAAAGTGAATAAATATGAGACTCATATGAAAAGAAATTAATTTTTTAATAGTGGACCCCCTACTCTTTTTCAAAGCGATTGCACGACATTTGCTCATTCCACGACTGTATATAGTATTACTCCTTTGAAGAGAATGGAGTAATCTTCAGTAGTGCTAGATTCAAGATTCTTTCCCTTCAAACAGTCCCAACCATAGGATTAAGTTTGGTTGTTGAATTAAATTCAACTCATCTCAAACTAATCATTGATGAGACCCACTACTTTTTCAACTTCCCATAAAAAAGTTAAAATCATCTCAACTTATTTCATACATTTCAACTAAAATATTAAACCTATCTCAACCTAAAAAAAGTTAAACCCATCTCAATGGGATCCATAAAATACTACTATTCACAACTTAATTCAACTCATCTCAACATCCAAACGTAGCTTGAAATTAACACAAGTTTCTACTCCCTAAAACACTACAAAAACTAAAACACCGCATCAAAAATATTCTTCTCCTTCAATTCCTCAGCATCAAAAACACAAAAGCCAGAAATGAAACAACAAAAAGTGGAGTAAGAAGAAAATTAAGGGTAACCAAAACTGGAAAAGTACATAAAAAAGATTAAAGTCTTGGAACTATGTCAGCTTGTAAATTGAAAACTCATATTTTGATCCAGATCAGAACTCATATTTTGATCCAACTGAACTGTGAAGAAGTGGCTGAAAAAAATAATTATCATTTTTCAGATTTTGGTTTGGTAGTGATGGTTGAAAAACCCTAGGCATTAGACATGATCTATTACAGCCACCATACAACCAAAATAAAAAGATATAAGAAGGATAAAAAAGTAAATTTATTATCAAGTAAACATTATTTCCTAGTTGCTTTCCAACCTTTCACAAAGTTTATAGATATTTATAATAGGAAAATGATACTTGGCCCCATGAGCTTGTTCCTTTAAAGTTGTCATTTGAGTATTTTATTTTATTTTTTATTTTTTTTAATGATTAAGGAAGTAATTATTAGTGAAGTGATATATTTTTTTATTTTTAAAAAATATTTAAAGATATTTAAAAAAAATATCTGAAAGATAAAAAAAAAGTACAATTACACTAGTGATAAGTTTGAGGGAGCAAACTCATGAGGCTAAGTGGCAGCCTTGGGAATTTCTTAAAATAAATTATGGATTTACAATATCATATTTCGAAATGTTTTTCATATTGCATGCAGTACACGTTACAAAAAGAGCGGTGCTACTCCTGGGCTCTCGTTAGTGCTTTTGGAATGAGTTTTTTTTTTGTATTTTTTTACATGTATTTTTTAACACATTTAAATATATTTAAAAAAATAAAAAAAATTCATAATATTATAAAAAATACTTACTTAATCATTAAGTAAAAAATAAAAAAAAAATAAAATAAAAAAACTCACAGCGATAAAAACTAGCGGTAAAAGTAGTATTTTCCTTACAAAAATTGTGTGCTCGACTTCGTGAATTATTTTTATTGTTGCACCTAAAAAATTATTTGCATAAAAATAGTCCAACGTGTAAAAAGGTTATCTCAACTTTCAAAACTACCCCCGTTCATGTATCCACTGCATGCAGCTATCTCCGTTAAAAAACAAAAATAACAATAGAAGAAAAAAGAACTTTCTCTGCCTAAAATTAGTGAGATGTTTTTAGTAACATTGGTAATGAAACAATCATATAATAGTATCAAAATATGAAAACTCATAAAGGATAAATGGGTTATTTTTTAGTGACACCGGGTGTCCGGAATAGTGTAACGACTAATTTCGAGAGTACATAAGTTGGAAAAAACTCAGTCTGATAGTTCTTAGAGATTATTTGTATTCAAGAGAATTTGAACCTTAGACATAGGAGAAAGCATACCCATAAGTCCAAGGCATTTCCACTTAAAGCTAATCCTTAGGGGTTAGTTTTTTTATTTATTTAAATTATTGTAGAAAACTTATAGTAGTATAATATCAACTTATATTTGTCCATATTCATTAAATTATGCTTTATACCCATTAAAGTAAAGTTTTGACTCACTAACTTTTTATGATGTATACTATTTATCGAGATCAAATTTTGAAAACGTGTTGTACTGTCATATCTTTCACCATTTAAGTGGTTAGGATTGAAAGAAAGAGTATTTTTTTTTTTAAAAAAAAAAGCAAAAAGCAAAAAACTGATAAGTCCATGTTACAATATCTAAATTTTCATAATTTAGGTTTAATCATTTATATCAATTTTCAAGTGTAAAATATGTTTCTTTTTAAAAATAGAGATATCAAGCTGGAAATTAATATTGGATTCCCTTACTCAATTATGATTTTTTTTTTAAATTAAGGCTGGCCGGTTTGGTTACACAAAAAATTATATTATAATAATAGTTTATTCAACTTTCAATAAAATATCTCATCGCATCTCATCAGAACTGCGTAACCAAACAAGGCATAAGTATTTTCCTTTAGCTCCGTTTGGATAGCGAAAGTGTTTTATCTCATCTCATCTTATCCCATCTCATCATTTTAACTTTCTTAAATTTTCACACAAAATATAATAAATAATTCAACTTTTTCAAACTATAAAATAATAATAATATTAAAAAAATAATATTCTAATAATATTTTATTCAATTTTTAACTTTTATTTAAAAACATCTTATCTCATCTCACTATCTAAACTGCACCTTAACCTGGTAAGAGGCTTATAAGCTTTTTCTTCTGTTTATCTTTTCTCTAACTTTGGAACTGTGGGATAATTGGATGTGCTATCATGATGTTTGTGTGAAATTTCCTTGAAGGCAAAACAAAATTTCGGTTCCATTTGCTCTGAGTTGGGTGGCATAATATTATACATGCGTAATTTGTCAATTTTGAAGAAATGAGATGAGAATATAGCTTTTCAAGTGTCCTGTTTTGGTTGTAATATTTGGCATAAAATCTTAAGGTCGAGGTAGTTAGTAAAGAGAGTATTATGGTCGGTATAAAAACTTTATTATATAATATTTGAATTCTTAAGGGACAGTGTGATACCAGACGGCATATTAAAACTTAAGAAGTTAAAGATTTAATTATATAGCTAACCAAACACTGTACTAGTACCTATATATGCAAATTCATGGTCTCAAGGTAATGGTGTATACAATATATTTTGGAAAAGTTTGTCATTTCCACTTACTGCGTTGATAAGGGTAAAATGTTTGAATCAAATCAATATACAAGCCGCTAGGGAGAATGTTAGAATGCACTGAGTGCAGATGCTCGAGCTTGCATGGAGATAAACTAGCTTGCTTAGCTTGTCTCTAAGCATGAAATTGGAATATAAAAATTGTTGTTGTTGAGGATAAAAGGTTTTTTAAGCTCACGTTTTGTATCTAAGTACTCTATTTATGTAAATTGGACTTTGTATCCAAATACTCAATTTATGTAAATTTGATTGAATGTGGTTAGCATGAGTATATGAGTTTATGTGATGCTGAGTTTGATACTGCTTTATCTGTTCAAGTGAAAAAAAGTAAATCCATAAATCTGTAATTTAGTCCTGTCAAATATTTTGACCAATTATTTTTTAGCCAAATTAAAACACTACTCTGATCAATCCAAGGTGGGTTATTAGCAAGTTCTTTTCACACAGATACATATTTTGGTAATAAACAGTGCATATTAAAGCACAATAAAGTCTTGAGATTGAAGATCACTAATTGCAAATAAAGTCTCATGTACGTAATTGTAAAGTCTCAACTTACAAACGCTAAGTTTCTATCAAATAAATATACAAAGTCCTCATCACTTTGAGCCTATCAAATACAAGAAAATAACTATGGATATTAGCCAACACACATGAAGTAATTTACAAGTAATTAATAATTGTAAAGTCTTTCTAATACTTCTACTTCTCTCTATACAAGGGCTCTTTGTATTCACCACTATCTGCCCACTTGAAATATTTGCAGTGTGCTAATTCTTGATTATACATAAATAATCAAGTATGTTTGATGTCAAAATTTTGAATAAAACATTAATATGTAAATAGAAACAAGCAGTATTACTATTAATTGCGTTTACCTCTTTGTTGTACAGTGGATACAAAAATAATGCTCACCCTGGATTTCTTGGAATATTTGATATTCTAAGTACAGCTTGTTTCCCACAGCTGCACATTGGGTCGTTACTCAATGTATGATTAACAAGCTATGCTGAAGTAACTGATGATGACATTCTAACTCTGTCAATGAAATACAACAGCTCCTCCAACAGAGATAGTGACATGTGAAGTTTGATGTTGGAATTTTGAATAAAAAATTAATACGTAAGTATGTTAATTTACTTTTCATCATGTGCTAATTTACTTTCCACAACAAAACTTTGGATAAATAAATTGTACACAAAATTTTTTATCAACTTAATGGATTAGATAAATTCTTCTCAAAATTAGAAGGTGCAGTTTACAAACGAAGAGCAGATTCTGTCAACAGAATATGTTGATATTAAAGTTTGAAGTCCACTGATATGAAAGACATACTTGAAAACATGTGAAATGCCGGCTTAAAGACTAGTACAATATCTCGAGTATCAACTAGTCGAATTTGGTAGACTTTAGTAGCCAACAGACAAACCTTGTTTGTTTTCGCAGATGAGATGAGTTGAGATTAAAATTAAAAAGTTAAATAAAATATTGTTAGAATATATTTTTTTAATATTATTTTTATTTGAGATTTGAAAAAGTTGAATTATTTATTTTATTTTATTTTATATGAGAATTTGAGAAAGTTGTAATGATTATATGAGATGAGATGAGTTGAGAGGAGTTGTGAAAACAAACGAGGCCGTGTCCCACAAGCCTTGGTTATGGGTGAAAGAGATCTATCATATCTGAAATGAATGTCAACAATATACCATACAACAGTTACAGACTCTTCACCCTTTCACCAGCAATTTGCTATCAAATTTCAAATGTGCAAAATGACAAGTTCTTTCCAACCAACCTTTCATGGGGGAAATCTTTAGAAACAAACTGAATTGACCTTTCACCAACCATAATTAGTGGACATTAGCCTCCCCACACTACATGTAAAGTGAAGATCGAAATTCACTTTTGAAATTTGAGGGGGGGAAAATTGAATGAAGAGTTTTAATTTAATTTTATAAGTGTCCATGGAAACAAATAAGAACTTGACAAATAATCTTAATTTTTTTTTGTAATGGAACTAGTGCTAAATGGAAGAAAAATAATACTAGCATATTAGGCAATCACTTGAAGCTATTTGCTGCCTATATGTTTGAGAACATGTAAGCTATTTAAAGGCAAAAGGTTTGTGAAATAAATTGCGCTCAACCTAAACCAAGTGCAATACTTTTGCAAACAACATATAAACTCGAGAGATTGTGATTTTGCTTTAATAAATGCAAATTATTTGATGTTTTCCACTAATTTGCATCATTCTACTTTTTTTTCCAAATCAAGAGGATTTGATTTATCGATTGTAGGGGCTTTCCACTAATCTCCCCATCATTTTACTTTTCCTAGTAACTTAGTATCAATATCGAGCAAGTGGAATTCATAAGTTGGAAGATTACAAAGTAAATGCACTCAACCTTTTTACTTTGGTTATCATCCCTCTACTCTTCCAATTTGAATTCATCAGTTGGAAGATTACAAATTAAATGCAAATAATTTGAGTTTTAAAGATTACCAAACTACATACATATTCAAATTGTGCAATATCAAAGGCCTGATTCAGGAACCAATAAAATTCATAAGAACATAAAATAGGAAAAACTAAGAATTTGGGAAGAGAAAAGGGAAGGAGAAGAAAATATTACTAAGAAGGAGATGATATTGTGGACGGAGAATAGTAGTTTAGATCTTCTGGTTATCGTTACGAAACAAACTCAATTGCAAGACTTCTGTTTTGAACTGGTTGTTGATACGTACACATTGTAATTCATATAACAACGAGGAACAACGAGAAAAATTCTCATCACAACCAATCTACTACCATTTTCAAGCAACCATAGATGCAGACAAGAATACGTACATAGTCGTCGAAGAATCAAATGAAACGAAGGGAAAAATATTTGAAAATAAAGAAGTAATCTGAGATTGGAGTAGTGAGTTACCTAGGATGGCGTCAAACTTTGAGCAAAATTCTCCAGCATATAGGAGAAAGGGTCTGTCGCGTTAGGGTTAGGGTTGGGAATGATAGTTGCACAGAGAGAGGGCAGGGGAGAGAGAAATCAATTTTAGTGGAAATGTGAAACGCACCGTTTCATTGAGGGATTTACACAATTTCGGCTTCAACTAAATGCACCATTTCATTTACTCCAAAACGGTGCATTTAACTCCATGTAGGATGTCGATCTTGGGGCCTTCCTGCGTATGTTTGGGTTTTCCCACCACTAGAACTTCCTTGCTTTAAGGAGTGGAAAGAGCCTCTCCCTTCCTGGTGTCCTCCTATCAGTAGGCACTTTATTTAATTTGTCGGTATTTCTCCTGCTCCACTCTATCACAACTCCTCTCCCAATATCTACCAACTTCGATCATAATTTCCTTCTCTTTCGCTATTTGTTTTTCTCGATTCTTATTTTTGGGTTTTATTACTTTATTCTTGTTGTATGCATGCGTGGTCCCTTTAACCAACTTTACATTGATTCCTTTCGGCACGCACATTGCAATAAATGCGAGTAATTTTCACGAGCCACTCCATTCAGAGCGGCTTTCCATTGACAAATCTATCTTCCCAACATATCCTTCCAATTTTGCTAACCCTAACTATAATAAACGATTGGAATGGCTAAAATGTCGAATTGACATGTATTACAGCTTTTGTACCACGCTCATGCATTGTCCCTCCTTTCAGCCATACCATTGTCTCATCATCTCATCTATCTTTCTCATGCTGTTGAAGTTAGAAGAAGAAAAGTCTCCAGATTGATGTGTTATGAAGAATATAATTCCATTTGATAGAGATGTAAATACATTTTGTTTATTCATTATTAATTCTTTGTTGCTATAAATAGCACATGTACGTGAAAGTTCAATAAGATTTTCCATTTCACAAATTATTCTCACGTTCTCTGCATTTTGTTATTTGCTTTTCCCGTCCACACCCAAGGCAGTTACGCCTTCTTCTTCCTTGCAATTCTGCCATCGTTAACATGGTACCAGAGCAATGACAGAAATTCCTGGAGCCAACATGCCACCCAGACACGCAAATAGATTTACAAGTACAAGTTTAGAGCCGACGGCATAGTGGAATGAGCTAAAGCTCGACTAGTCGCAAAGGGTTTTACCTAGCGCCAATGTATTGATTTTCATGACATTTTCTCACTTGTTGCTAAATTGGTTTCAATTTGATGTCATCTAACTGTTGCTGCCATCAAAGGGTGGGATCTTCAACAGTTTGACGTCAACAACGCCTTTTTATATGGCAATCTTGATAAAGAACTTTATATGAAGCCACCTCCCGGCCACTCCGCAGCCAAAACAACAGTTTGACGTCAACAACTCTAGTGGAACACGAAACTTGCTTCAACCTTATTTGAATTTGGTTTCATACAATCAAAGGCAGACTATAGCATCTTCACCAAGTATACGCCTACCTCATTCATCGCCTTACTTGTATACGTCGATGACATCATGCTCATGAGCTTAGACTCACATTCAAGCACTGCCGTAAAGCAATTTCTGGAAACCAAGTTTCGGAAAAAAAATCTGGGATCATTGCGATACTTCCTCGGAATGGAAGTAGGTCGTTCTAAAGCTGGCATACAACTTTGCCAACGCAAATATGCGCTAGACATATTATCTGAGACTAGTCTCTTGGCAGCTAAGCCTTATCCCTTGCCAATGGAACCAAATCTCAAACTCAGCAAGGATGAAGGTGTACTCTTTCATGACCCTTCCCTTTATCGGAAGATAGTTGGCAAGCTACTTTATTTGACTAATACATAGCCGAATTTGAGTTACAACGGCAATCTCCTTAGCCAGTTTTTGGACACTCCTCGTCCCCACATTATGATGCAGTGATCAAGGTCCTTAAATATGTCAAAGGGACCCCAGGGTAGAGTATTTTTCTCCCCGCCAGCTCAACTATGGACCTAGTAGCATACTTTGACGCAAATTAGGCGAATTGCCCAGACACTCGCTGATCAACTACCAGATTTTGTGTGTTCATTGGAAATTCTCTTGTGTCATGGAAGTCAAATAAACAACACACGATTTCCAGATCCTCTGTGGAGTCGGAATACCAAGCAATGGCTGCCGTAGTCTGTGAACTAACTTGGATACATTACTTACTCAGCAACTTGCGGATCAATATTGAAGCACCTGCGACTCTATACTGCGATAACCTTGCTGCCCTGCACATTGCCGCGAATTCTGTGTTTCATGAGCACACGAAACACATCGAACTAGACTGTCATCTAGTTAGAGATAAAATCTTAACCGGACAAGTGAAAACTACGCATGTGTTCTCTTCGTTTCAGTTAGCTGATTTGCTCACCAAACCTTTACTTTCTCCCACATTTAATCGTCTATTGCTCAAGATGGGAGTCATTAATATTTACTCTCCATCTTGTGGGGGAATGTTGAAGTTAGAAGAAAAAAAGTCTCCAAATTGACGTGTTATGAAGAATATAATTCCATTTGATGAGCTGTAAATATATTTTGTTTATTCATTATTTTGTTTGATTCTTTGTGGCTATAAATAGCACATGTATGTGAAAGATCAATAAGATTTTCCACTTCACAAATTATTCTCACATTCTCTGCATTCTGTTATTTGCCTTTCTCGTGCACACCCAAGGCAGTTACACCTTCGTCTTCCTTGCGATTCTGCCATCGTTAACACATGCAATAATAATTTATAGTAAGTCTTTGATTATATTGAAAACCTCCTAATTTAGGGCAATATAAGCAAAGTATAACCAGACTGGTTTGTTTACTTTTTAGAACTAAACCAATATGTGCCGGTTTTAAAAATTTAAGAATTGATATCGGACTGATTTACTACCAAAATTGAAACTTCCAGTTTTTCCAGTTTCAATCCGGTTTGGTTCAATCTTTCGGTTTTGCAGATTATTAATGTTAGTTATAATATGATGTTTATATATACTAAACTATTAGTCTATTTATATTGTAATATATACATTATTTTATAATAATTAACACATACTAGTCTAGTATTGAATTTAACTATAGTCTATATGAATTCTAGACTTTTTATATTAGTATATATGATCAAATTATGTGTAAAACTGTATTTACAAAAAGAATATTTATTATGCCAAAAATGTATTTATCATTGATATATATCAAAAGTAAGTTTATATTAATAACTTAATATTAATGCTTATATTTAAGATTAAAAGTTTATTGTATATTAACTTTATATTATAAGATTAAAATTTATTTGTCATATCAAATATTTTATTAAAAATTATAAGATTAATTTTATGTTATATCACATGTTATATTAATTTTATATTATAAGATAATTAATAGATTTGAATAATAAGATTAAAACTTCATGTTATATGAATTAACAATTTAACATATAATATCATAGAAAAAATTATAAATATATATACTAGTTTAAACTAATTTTCATATACGTACCACACTAGTTTAGAACCGATTTTTATTCTTAAGAACGGGTACCGCACCATACCTCTTACAAACCAGACCGAACCCACCAGTTCGGTTCGGTGCGGTCTAATTTTTTATTTTTTTTTACACCCCTAAATATTAGTATTAAGTAGACAAAAAAAAAGGGAAGAACTTGGGTTTTTTTGTCTTCCTAAACTTCGGCCTCCTAATGGACAAAGGATAATAATATACATACAATTTTATTATAATTATTTTACAACTCATTTTAAATCAATCAATATAATTGTAACGCTTCATTTAAAAATAATTTTAAGTTTACATAAATACCTTTCATTTTAAGTATATTGGTAAAATAATTGTAGACTAATGAAAAATTTATATTTTTCCAATCGTTTTGTCAATTTGCCGGCGGGCAGCTTAACGATCCCGCAAACTGGTTACTCGTGGGGTTTCTTGTTTGAGCCGTGATACAATGTACAAGCAATTTTACGAAGAGGCAAAGAAGATCTACTTCTGTCAATGCTTGTATCATTGTTTTTGGATTTTTGGTTTGAAATGGCAGTGTGGGCTTAATCTTTGTACCATTTTTTTATTTTTAGTGCAACATTATGTCCCTACTGTTAAGTTGTTAACCAGTCTCTAAACATTCATCCTTCTCCTCTTCCTCATCATCTCACAACGTCAACAACGTACGTACCACTAGCCATGTTGGCATCAACTATCAAGGGTGGAATCACATGTGTGGTTGGGGGGTCATGGCCCCCTCTATATTTTTTCTTTTTTAGAAATTTTATATATTAGTTACTATTCACTTTCACATTCTATATTTATAATTTTTTTATAGGGTGTGAGAGTATTTTTTATAAGATATGAGGTGTAAGATAATGAATAGTGGCCGATGCATAGAATTATTTTCTATTCGTCATTAATAAAATTTCAAATTCGATAAACTCTTCACATTTTAGTAGCCAAGGTCTCTTTTTACAACTTTTTTTTTTTTTTCTTTTTCTTTGGTACCTATGCAAGTAGATACAATTTTAATGAAAAAAAGAGTATCCATTAAATTTACAATGTCATTTCTCCAATGTTTTTTTTTTTTACACTTTTTCTTTCGAGTCTTCCACTACCTTATGTTGGTGGATTTTGTTAGTTACATCTAGGTCACCATTAAGTTAATAATTAGAGTGAAGACAACAAATCTCTAATGGCTAATTAATATGGCTATTTCCTATCTATATTATATAGACTTGATAACATTTAATCTCAACATTCAAAGAAAATTATTTTTTGTTCTCTTGATTTTTATCTTAACTTGTGCATTATGATGTATTTGTGGAATATTTTTTAATTTTTTATTAATTTGATCAAACTTGAATGAGTTCAGTAATAAGTTTTTACTAAAATTTCTGAATATATCATTGGCAATACACATATACTCATATAAAAGGAGATCACGTAAATCTACATGCTCTTATATTTACGTCTATAAGTCATCCCAAGAAAAAGATTCCTGGTTCCGCACGCCTCTGGTTAGCATGAATCCTACCCTCCATTTTTTTGGCGCAATGAATTCAATGGAGTTCCAAACTAACTTTTGTTGACAGCTTATTGGTGATGAATAGTGACTAAAAAAGATTTCAATCTAGCTAATAGCCTCTCAACACCAATTGAATATTATATTACAGTTGGTAGCATTAAACCTAGTTGAATCCAATGTTTAAAGCATCATGTAATTATATATTTATATATGAATTTTGATTATAACAAACAAGTTCAAACATAAAGGAGTTTCAGGCTCAAGTTATTCACATAATGAAGCCAAGCACTACAACAAATCAAGCATGAGCAAGAAAGAGAACAACCTTACAAATAAAACTCTTAGAATAATTTTGTAAATCTCTTTCAAAATTTGAAAAACGGTTAAGGCTAAAAAAGAATCTCTTTTCATAAAACATCAATTTGCGTTTCTCATATGTGCATGACATGATTGAAATTTTGAATTTTGAAAATTTGATAGATAATTCATTGTCATCTCTCACATGTGCATGATATGTTTGAAAATTTGAAAAGTGATTGATGCTATTTTTGACATATGCAAAAGGTAGTTGCTTTTGTTCGAAAATTTTGAAAAGTGATTAATGTTCTTTTTGACATATGCAAAAACTAGAAGATTGGTTTGAAAGTTTGAAAAGTGAATAATGTTGTTTTTGACAATTACAAAAATGAGAAACTTTTATTTGAGATTTTGAAAAATAAGTGATGCTCCTTTTTGACATTTTAATATTTTGAAATTTGAAAAGGAAATCTCATATGTGTAAAAATAGCTCATTTGAGATCTTCAAAATGATAACACAAGACATCAACTACAAGTTTCACAACATTCATTCATCAAAAGCTTTCAATCTCTCATTTCTAAATATTGAGTCTTAACACTTATTTATTTTGAGAAATATATAGTTGTATTGTATTGTTTTCATTTGACTCATTAAGGAGTGTACTCTAATAACCTACTCACTATCAGCTCTTATATAAACAGTAAAAGAGTGTGTGTAACCCTTGTGAGTGAGTATGAGTTCTACACGGGGAATAGTTGAATCGCCACTCGTAAAGTGATTGTAAGTGTAGAAGGTGTTCTACATGAATTCTTTGAAGTGGTATTGCTTATAAGTATAATATGTGTCTATCTCCACCTAAACGAGGTTGAATAGTGAATTCATAAATCCTCGAGGGGTAGCTTAAGGCGAGGACATAGACAGTGAGACTGAAACTCGTTAAAATACTGAGTTTACATCTCTATTACCTTTACTGTTTTTATTTACTATTGCTTAATATTTTATTCACATTTTACATTGTGTAGTTGATTTATAATTGTTAATTTTTTGAAACAACCTAATTTACTCCCTCTTGGGTTAGTCATTTGGGTAACAATTGGTGAATGTCAATTTAGTGGTCGGCCTCCACTATTTTGTTGAGACAATTACACATTTTGGAAAAGTAGAATGAGAATATTCCTTCAGGTTCAAGGTCTAAAAATTTGGAGAAGTGTTGTAAAATGGCTTTATATCCCAACAAAAGTTGTTGATAGATATAGGTCATAAAAGAAGAAGAGTTGGATCATGAAGACGAGAAATTTCTAACATTGAATGCAATGGCTACAAATTTGTTATATTGTGCTCTCGATGGGAATGAGTTCAATAGAATAATGACTTGTAAGTCGACAAATGAAATTTGGAATAAGTTGGAAGTAACTTATGAAGGAACTTTGCAAGTCAAGGAGTCAAAGATTTACATTCTTGTTCATAAATATGAAATGTTTAGTATGACTAATGTTGAATTCCACCATGTACACTCGTTTTACTAATATTATAAATAGCTTAGTAGCTCTTGGCACGGTCTATTCCAACTTGGAGATAGCAAGAAAAATTCTCAACTCTCTACCAAAATGTTGGAAACCAAAAGTGACAACGATTCTTGAAGCCAATGATCTTACGAAACTCGAGGTATATGAACTCATAGGATCACTTATCACCCACGAGTATACGTTGAAAAAAGGGGAAGAATAAGGAAAGCTAAAGAAGAGTTTGGTACTTAAAGTTGTTTCTCATAAAAATGAAAGTGATGAAGATGAGGAAACTAACGACAAAGATGAAGAACTTGCTATGTTAACAAGACGATTTCAGAAACTTTTAAAGAAAAATATAGCTCTTTCAAGGAAACCTTAAAAAAGGTTTTCAAGAGAGATACATGTAAAACCATTACAAATGCAATAAGTCCGGACATATCCATATTAAGGTGGAATGTTCTCTACTAAAGAAAGATCGAAACAATGACAAGAAAATAATGAAAGTCACATGGGATGATGATTCAAGTAGCTTACACAACAAAACAACTAATGAAGAAATGACAAATCTTTGTCTTAAGGCTAAAGATGACCTTGTGGTAACAATTATTTATCACATTTCAATTGAGAATCTTTCATATAAGGAATTGCATAATTCTTTTGAAGAGTTATATGAAGAACTTGAGAAATTGGGTATCAAATATATTTCTTTGAAAAAGATTTTTTTTTAACAAACGAAATTGATGTTTTAAAAAAAGAAAACATCGTTTCGAAAATTAAGAATCATGAGTTGAAAAAGAAAGTGACAGATTTAGAAAAGATTGTTGAAAACTTTACTAATGAAAAAATAAATTTTGAAAAACCTCTTCGTAGTCAAAGATCTATTTTCGACAAAGCAACAAAACAAAAATACAAAGAGTATTGAGTACCAAGACTCACTAGTTCATAAATGACATCATCTGACTTATTAGTTAGATTTCTTTCATGCTGCATCGTGGCACCTAAGGTCTAGAATACCTCAAATATTGATCAAAAGGGTTGTCAGAAGAAGATTGTTGAGCCATTGCAAAAGGAGAAATTTTGTAGAGTGAGAATGCAAATTGATTATAGATATGTGAAGAGGATTGGATGTGAAATAGATGAGTTGAAGATTGCTTTTAATTACAAGATATGCTAGACTCATCTCGTCAAAAGTTATTTTACAAGTTCAATGGGACTAAATGCAGCTTGTACCTACTTTTCTCGTAAATGTTGAACCTCTGCCGTTATCCGCTGATGTTGGTCTTGAATTTGAACTCTCTCTCTTTACAACTCCTCTATTTGTGGTTGAAGGTCACAAGCATACCAGTTTGCAAATTTTTTCAACTCATTTTTTTTCTTGCTTTATTTAACCTTTTGTTCTTTCTTTCTTCATCAGCAAGCTTTCGACACAATTGAGAAATTTGATTGTTAAGTTGATCAACCTCAATCAGTCTCTCCAATAATCTTTGAAATATGGTTGTAACAGAGGCATCATATTAAGCATTGAGAGTTCTTGAGTCTGCAATGACCTAAGAATTAGTCTTGCAAGAAAAATGCATTTATATTCCTATCATAATATTAATAGCTTTAGTAGAGAAAATGGGTGGTTGAGGCTATTAACCAAAATCAAGAAGAAGAGCTATAGCCCATATCCAAACAAAGAAGGCTTTACATACTTCTCCAGCAACGGCTATGACCATGATTTCCTCACCAGCGACTATATCAGACCATACTAGCAAAAGTTCCTAAATATGATTTATACTCTAGTTGATTATTTCCTTGTACAAAGTGGTCCTCCAACGGCTATGTAATTTCTTATCATATAAACAAATTGTAATATACGACTATATTTACAAAGAGAAGGCTCTCAACACTCACGATTTTAGAGACATTTTTACAAATACCAAGTGCTCATTTTCTTCATAGGCGTGAAGAGTTCCTAATTCAAATCTAGAACATTAATGGAAGAAAGTTGCTCGGCCATAATATTGTTTTGGATAAACAAAAACTAAGTTAAGGAATAACATGAGAATTTGTTTTTTGTATCTGATGGGAAAGGATGATCTATTTAAACAGAAACCTAGAGCTTTCCAATCTTTACAAAAATCTTTTTTGTCAAAAACATCAAGTGAATTTGAATATATTTCTGTACTAAATTGATAGAGCCTCATAGTTTTGCAGCACTTATTGGGACTCAAGCAACTCCAGTTATTTAGCTCTTTACAGTTCCTACTAACGCACTATTTTTATCTGTCCATTGGTTACTATGGTCATTTTTAATGATGTCAAAAGGGGAAGAAGTTTAGGATAGAGCATTAACATATTTTTGCCAATGCTTTATTTAATTTAACATCCTTTAAATTATTAAGCTTGTTATATATTCTTGAAATTATGTTTATCTATTGCTTGAAAAACTAAAACACATTCTCAAGGGATCTTAAGTATTAGTACATATATCAAAATTCTACTAAGTGTTTGTCATCATCAACAAGGGGGAGATTCTTGAACCCAATGTCTCAAGTATCATATAATTATATATCTATATATGGATTTTGATGATAACAAACAAGTTCAAGCATAAATGAGTCTCAAACTCAAGTTATCCACATAATGGAGCCAACACTACAACAAATCAAGCATGAGCAAAAAAGAGAACAAGCTTACAAATAAAGTTAGAGTAATTTTGTACATCTCTTTCAAAATTTGAAAACTGATTAAGGCTAAAAAATAATCTTTTTTCATAAAGTATCAATTTGCATTTTTCACATGTGCCTGACACGATTGAAATTTTGAATTTTAAAATTTTGAAAAATGATTGATTGTCATCTCTCACAAGTGCATGATATGTTTCAAAATTTGAAAAGTGATTGATGTTCTTTTTAACATATGCAAAAGGTAGTTGCTCTTGTTTTAAAATTTGAAAAGTGATTGATACTCTTTTTGACGTATAAAAAAGGTAGTTGTTTTTCTTTAAAAATTTTGAAAAAAATGATTGATACTCTTTTTGAAAAATGCAAAAAGTAGAAGATTTGGTTTGAAAATTGAATAATGTGCATTTGAAAATTACAAAAATGAGAAACTTTTATTTGAAATCTTTGAAAAATGAGTGATGTTCCTTTTTTACATTTGAATATTTTGAAATTTAAAAAGGAAGTCTCATATGCCTAAAAATAACTCATTTGAGATCTTCAAAATGACAACACAACACATCAATTATAAACTTTACAACATTCATTTATCAAAAGTTTTCAATCTCTATTTTGTAAGTATTGGGCTTTAACACTTATTCATTTTGAGAGAGTATACTTTGATAACCTACCCACTATCAGTTGTTTTATAAATAGTAAAATGATGTGTGTAACACTTGTGAGTGTAGTAGGATTTCTACACGGAGAATAGTTGAACTACCACTCGTAAGGTGATTGTAAGTGTAGAAGGTGTTTTACATGAATTCTTTGAAGCGGTATTGCTCAAAGGTGAAATTGGTTTCTATTTCAACCTGAAGAAGGTTGAATAGTGAATTTGAGAATCCTCAAGGGATAGCTTGAGGCGAAGACGCAGTCAATGAGGCTGAACCTCGTTAAAATACTGAGTTTGTATCTCTCTTGCTATTACTCTTTTTATTTACTGCTGCTCAGTATTTTATTCACATTTTACGTTGTGTAGTTGATTTGCAATTGTTAATTTTTTAAAACAACCCAATTCACCCCCTTTTGATTAGTCATCTTAGGAATATAAAGACAATATCTTCAAGTTATTATTCTGATTTAAAAGTTTTAAGTAAGAGTGCTGCTTCACAGTAGCCTGGTATTTTAACATGTCCCTGTACACCTTGTTACATGGCTATGATGTAGACATAAAATAAATAAAATTAGAAAGATAAATGATATATACATGCTATAAATGCACAAGCTTCGCGCAGGTCCTTCATAAAAAAAAATGCATCCCACAAAGAAAAAGTATAAAAAATTTATTTTTACTTAATGAGAGACATATTTTTGAGTAATTCTACATACAACCGTAAAGTGCGTAACCGCCGCGTAATCGCTTTGAAAAAGAGTGGGGTCCACTATTAAAAAATTAATTTTTTTCATGTGGGTCCCATGTTTTATTCATTTTTTTTCAAAGCGGCGGCGGTTACGCAATTCACGGTTGTAAGTATCTTTTCTCTTTTATAAAATAACTTACACAAGACTTGTACATATAGGATTTGGACTTCATTACTCAATGACAAATAAAAGGTAAGCAAACACACTTGGATGTGTTTGACCCCAACCACAGTAGTAGTGTTGTACTTCCTCTTGCCTATTATAAGTTTTATCTCTCTCTGTGTGTTAAGGGGTGCTTTGTAACCACCCGACTGGAAAGGGAGAAAGTATCATTTCTAACCCACGATGAGGATTCCAATCTTGGTCGGTGTCATTTGGAGCCCACAACAATAGTTTAGAGCTAATGTACGATGCCCGTACATACGTCCATTTCAGTAAATAGAAAATAAATACAACAAATATAAATGGAGAATGAGACACAAAGACTTATGTGGTTCATCACAGTACTGCCTACGTCTAAGGATCGTTTGGAGGGCAAATCTACTATAAGGGTGTATTTTACAGTCTCTCATAGCTCACTATACAAATGGGTCGATGACACCTGCTACCTGGAAAAAATAAAACTGAAGCTTCTGTCTTG
The DNA here is from genome assembly GCA_022457165.1 of Juglans mandshurica. Lineage (NCBI taxonomy): Eukaryota > Viridiplantae > Streptophyta > Magnoliopsida > Fagales > Juglandaceae > Juglans > Juglans mandshurica. The sequence continues at coordinate 28,312,663 of CM039627.1, forward strand.
AGGTTGAAGAATATTTTTCCTCAAGTTTCCCAGAAGTCCTTGCATCTTTGATCTTAGATAACTTTTATTGGACTTTGTTAGTGCTTGGTAAAGAACTCGACTTTATGTCACTTCACTGTCCTTTCTCGCGTGCCTGACCCACTTTCCCTCTCTTTTCCCATTTTCTCTTGTCACTTCCTTTATTTTCCCCCTGAAAAATTTTCACTTCCTTAGTTTTTGTCCCTTATTTCCTTCTCTCTCCCTCCTTCTTTCTGAAGTTGGGACCCCCTTATTTGGGTTGGGCTTGGTGAGCTTGGGCTAGGGACATTTTATCCCTTCCAATTACCGCATGATTCTTAAGGTCGTTTTGCTCAACAGGAGGGCCTTGAATATCTTCAAATCAAACTGCCTATAGAAAAAAATAAACTTCTAAAATTGGCCCTTGGTCTTCCACTTGCTGAAATGATGATGATCCTCAAGCGCGGGACTCGACTTGCAGAGTTAGGCGGTAGATGACTCAACTGCACTGGGTGAGAGCACGAAGCTCATCTTGTAGAGCTAGGTGGGAGATGACTCGACCACGCTCAGTGCAAGCACGAAGCTCGACTTGTATAGCTAAGTGGGAGAAGACTCAACTGCATTGGGTGCGATCGCGGAGCTCGGCTTGTAGACCTAGGCAGGAGATGACTCAACTACCCTTGGTGAGAGTGCGAAGTTCAGCTTAGGTGCGAACGTTTGCCAAAAAGTAAAGAGTGTGTATTCTTGCAAGTGTTTAGTGGATTTTTTCCCCTTGCCATGCGTTTTTGTTTGATGTTACCATTTTGGCATTGATGTTAGAGTTTGTTTGTAATAAACCGCACTTCAGTGGTCAGGGAGCCCGTCAACCCCTGAGTCCATCTTCGGCGGCTGTCGAGCCCGTCAACTTGTTACCGAAGGAAACACGCATGAGGTGGTTATGGAGCCCAAAGGCTCGTTCTCAGAGGTAACCTACTTGTGGCGGTTGTGGCTCGAGTGGAAACACTCAACGTTTGTTGGAGAAGATGTTGTGCCAATGTTGCTATCTAAGACGAGCGTGGAGCTCGGCTTTGAATCAGCTGAGAGGTTGACTCAATTGTGATGGGTGGCGAGGAGGGACTAGTACACTTGGGAGAGGTATTCCCTCCTTTGATTGTTGGTTGAGGTGCTGCTTATCGACTTATGGTAGGGAGGGTATGAGACAATTGGGAGAGGTGTTTCCCCCTCTGATTGTCGGATGCAGGAACATCTTATCAACTTACAGAAGGAATGGAGTGTGACACCTTGGAGAGGTGTTCCCACCTTTGATTTCTGGGTGCGGGCACGACTTATCAAATTTGGCAGGAGATAGACTCAAACACGTTAAGGCAAGGAGGGACTGGAACACTTAGGAGATGTGTTCCTTCCTATTGATCACCAGGTGCGAGCGAGGAGCATCGACTTTGGCTGGAGATGAACTCGACAGCGTTGAGGCAAGGGGGAATGGGACACTTGGAAGAGATGTTCCCCTATTGATCGCTAGGTGCGGGTGAGGAGCATCGACTTTGGCGGGAGATGGACTCAACTGTGTTGAGGTGATGGGGAGTCAAGAATAGTTGGTAGGTGTTCCCCCATTTATTGTCAGGGTGCGACAGGAGACTAGGCTTGACTGCGCTACTACGGCGGGAGATAGAGCTCGACTGCAATGATAGGGCAGAAGACGGAGCTTGAACGCTCTGCTGGGGTGGGAGGAGGAGCTCGACCATGCTGTTGCGATGGGAGACAGGGCTCGACCACAGCTGGGGTGGGAGATGGAGCTCCACCGTGCTGCTGGGCAAGAGACGGAGCTTGACCGTGCTGCTAAGACGAGAGATAGAGCTTGACCGTGCTGCTAAGAGGAGAGATAGAGCTTGATTGTATTGCTGCGAAGGGACAGAGCTTGACTGTGTTGCTGCGAAGGGATAGAGCTCCACCACCCAGCTGCGATAGGAGACGGAGCTCGTCTGGCCTGTTGGGACGAGAGACAAAGCTCGACCGCACTGCTACGGCAGAAGACAAAGCTCGACTATGCTGCTACGACGTGAGACATAGCTCCACCAAGCTGTTGTGACGGGAGACCGTGCTTGTCCGATCTGGTGGGGTGGCAGATAAAGCTTGACCGCACTACTACTACTAGAGACTAACCTTGATCGTGCTACTACAACGGGAGACAGAGCTCCACCATGTTGCTACGATAAGAGATAGAGCTTAACCGCGCTGCTAGGGTGAGAAACGAAGCTCAATCGTGTTGCTGTGATGGGAGACAAAGCTCCACCGAGCTGCTACAACGAGAGATAGAGCTCCATCGTGATACTACGATGAGAGACAGAGCTCAACTGCACTACTACGATGGGAGACGGAGCTCGACCGATCTGGTGGGGCGGGAGACAGAGCTCAACTGCGCTGGAGAGTTTCTACAAAAATCCAAACGGGTCTGTGTAAATAATTCAAATGATAATTTTGAGATCTTCAAACCTGAGCCACCATGCTTGAGTGTGGTGAGATGTTGCGGAGCCGTGTATGGTGGCACCATGGTGGGTAACACACTGTGGGTGAGCACTTGTTGTTGGCGAGTAACTTGCTGCAGCAAGCAAGTTGACCGTGAGGGGCAAATTTTCTGAGTCATCCTCATTGGCTAAGGAACTCATTTGTGGCCGAGTATGCTGTTAAATATCAACCCAAGTGTGAACAGTAGCTCCTCAACAGTCTTAGATAGCTGCTCCAAATATCAAGCTTGTCTCCAAAATATTATGTTTGTCTCTTACAGCCACTTTTATTGTTTGTTTGTCTCCTAAAACTTCTCCTATAAAAGGAGATCATATTGTAAACGAAACAGTATCTGTGTGGGACATAGAAGAGGGTCATTTGTAGAGATAGAGATAATCTTGTTCGAGTTTGTATATTTTGTACAAACACTTTGAAATCTACTGTTTCCGCTACAGTGAACGTAGGCAAATTGCCAAACCACTTATATATTGTCTCTATCTTGTGTTTGGCTGTGATTTTGGGTGGTTTTGGTACAACATATGCCAGGGCTGAGAAGCTCATGGCGGCCGAGGAGTGTGATGAGACTGTTGTCTGTGTTCGAGCAACATTGCAGCTAGGAAACTCCACATAGCCGAGGGTTTGTGTGGCCGAGTAACACCAGGTGGTGCAGGAATTGGCCGAGCAACTCCAGAATGCTCAGACTGAGTAGGTCGTGGAGGGCAATCAAGCAAGTCTCTCCTGGTCGTGTGCATAGTGAGATATGGAGCTTGCCTTTGTGGCAGGACGTCGCGCCCGAGGAGCTCCGACCGAGCAAGCTCAGGCTGTAGAGGGTGATCGAGCAACTCTCGCCCACCCATGTGCATGGCGAGATATGGAGCTCGTCACTGTGGCGGGACGTCGTGGCCACGGGACACCTCACCGACAACAAAATTGCCATTGTTCGTGGGGTCAGCTAGTGGTGACCCCACCAGCCCACAGTGAGTGGGCGAGGTGGGATTCAACCGTGTGCATGCCCAATACACACAGTTTGTGCGGCAAGCGTCGCCTTCGTGGTCGAGGACCACTTCGGTGGCGACATAAGCCACCGGCGATCCAGGTAGTGGACGCAGAGACCACCACTTGGCCTCTACGGCTGGGACATCGCCTTGCACGGCCGCAGCAGTCAGGGACGGTCCCACGATGAGTCGGCAAGGAGGCTCCGACCCTGTGCACGTTACATGCGCGTAGTCGTTGTGGCGGGCGCCGCTTCTGTGCTTAGGGACCACTTCGACAGTGGCAGAAGTCACCAATGGCCCACGTGGTGGTCATCGGTGGCTGCGCCCTTCCCACGGTGGATGGGGATGGCCCCCTGGGTGCACGGCAGCATGCACCCACTACACGCACCATGCACGCTGTGCACAGCCCTCACGGGCGGGAACCACCGTGGTGGAGACAGAAGGTGCCGACAGTCCAGGTGGTGGCTGCCGGAACCCTTGCCGGTCCTACAGTGGGTGGGTGCGTCTTCTTGGTTGCACGGTAGTGTGCACCCGTGTTGCACCGTGCATGGCACTGTGCATGCCATGCACGGTCGAGATGATGCTCGCATGCACAACCTCTACCCACATACAGTGCATAGTATGTCCTTGGGATGCTATGTATTTTAAGTGCACGGTACATGCCCGGACATGGGTCCTCGCCCCTTGATTTCTCAATAGCAGCATTAATAAAAATGAGAAATTGAAAGTTGAGAATACTTATCTAAGAAGAATTTTATATTTCTCGTTTGGGATTTCGTACGCCGGAAAACCATCATTCTCCTACTTCCGATGTAGAGAATAATTGCATCTCACAAACTGTTAAGGGGTGTTTTATAACTACCAGGCCGAAGAGGGAGAAAGAGTCATTCACATCCCACAATAACGATTCGGGCCTTGGTTAGTGTTGTCGAGAGCCCACGGTAGTAGTCCGGAGTGGCGATACGGTGTCCATACATACTTTAATTTCAATAAATAGAAAATAAATATAGTAAATATAAATGGAGAATGAGACACAGGGCCTACGTCTACAGGTCATTTGAAGGGTAAACCCACTATAAATGGTGTATTTTACAGTCTTTCATAGTCTTTCGTAACTCACCGTACAAATGGGTCAATGACCCTTTCTACTTGGAGAAAATAGAATTGGAGTTTTTGTCTGGAGATTAAATAAGCTTTTTCCTCAAGTAGCCTAGAAATCCCTACATGTTTGATCTCAGATCTTTTTTATTAGCCTCTACTAGTAGTTGGTGAAGAGCTCGTTTTTATATTATTTCGATTCCCTTTATCACGTGCTTGAACCCCTTTCTCTATATTTTCTTCCCTTTTCCGGTCACTTCCTTTCTTTTCCCCTTATATATTTTTCCCTTCTTTAGCTTTTGTCACCTTATTTATTTCTCTCTCTCTCTTCCATTCTGAATATGGGACCCCTCCTGTTGGGGTTGATGAGCTTGCGCTAGGGAGATTTTACCCCTTCCACTGGTTCTTTGATCTCATTTCTCATCTTTCTTCTTCCTTTCTTTCTCTTACGTTTTCAATCGTTTTGAATTCTCCTCAATGTATGGTATGCGCATTAAGCTTTTTATTTGTTTCTCCTCTCATGGGAACGCATGGCATGGGAGTCTTTATGTTGATGTCGTGTTTCGCGGGCCTGGGCCACTTCACGCCCCCGGTGCCACGATGTGAATTATTTGGAACCCCTGGCAATGTTCCGGTGTGATTGTACTGTGGCAAGTTGTACGTCGACGACAGTGAATGAAAAATAAATGCTGTGAAAGTAAAAAGAGACGACACAAGATTTACGTGGTTCGGCAATATGCCTACGTCCACAGGGTTTGGAGAGGGAAGTCTCAAATATAATATATATCTGTTTACAATCACTCATGGATCCTCATATCTCACTGTATAGAGAAGGTTGGAGCTCTTCCTATCTGTATATTTTCATCGATTCATTCGTCTAGATGGTCTCTTTTTCATTAGTTCAGAAGTCTCCTTTAATGTTGTCTGGGCATCCCCTTTTATAGGCTTGCTTGCCCCTACTGTACATGTCAGCCTGCCTTGAGTTGGCAAATCTCCCTTGCGTGAACCATTTGCCTTCTCCCCTAGATTCTCTGACACTTTATAGCCTCTCACATCACTCTTGTCCTCTTCTTACCTCCCTCTGACATTTGCAGCTCTTATGTCTCACTCATGTCCCTTCTTATCTCTTTCTGGTCCCCTGACATGTGCAGCCCTCATGTCTCACTCATATCCCATTTTATCTCTTCCTGACCCCCCCTTTTTGTCCCTAGTGATATCTTGATGGACTGGACCCAATTTATGGGCTAGTGTATTTTTCCCCTCCACACCTTATATTTGATTTAACAAAATTCTACACAGAATCCCCCTCACTTTCCTTACTATTTTTACTTGATAATTTCTGCAAAGCCATCTGACTTATTTCTGGCCAGAAAAATAAATCGAGAAAAAAATTCTCAGGGTATGATGAATAATGAGTCACTACATTCCTCTTAACAACATCTTCAATCCTTGAACCGTTTCTATTTCCCTGAGCTTTGTGGTGATCAAAATTTTCTAAAGCTCCACCCAACCTCGTCTTCTTGTTTACCAGTTACCATCACACCTTCAAAACACCATTTTTCTCCTAAGCAGAATTTGGATTTTCCCAGTCAACTGAGCAGAATTTGGCTACATGGGTTCAGACATTGATCTGAGCATTGTCAATCTAAAATTAGAAGGGCAATTATAGTGAGTATAATAGGCCCATGACTATATCATTTTTTGATATTATAACTGAGTCGTGCTTTTAGGAATAATGCCACATAAATTTCTGCAGTGTACCATCCTTCAATGTTGTACAAAACTTTTACCTATGAAGAATGTTATGCATCAGTCACTATTCACTCCCACATTCCACACCTATAACTTTTTATAGGGTGTAGGATGGTGAATAGTACTTGATAAGAATAATTTTTCTTTACCTATATATAAAACCCAACCCCAAAGGTCTTTCCCATCTCTCTCTCTCTCTCTCTCTCTCTCTCTCTAGGTCCTTGGTGTTGGGAGAGAAGTTCTAACACTCAAGGAGATGGTTTCCTAAGGACCAGGATACAAGGGTGAATTCCAAAAACAAAGGTTTATTCTTTTTTCATTTTGTTCAAGACAAACCTAAGTATTCTTTAGTCACTTTACATGAACACATGTTTTCTCTAAATTCCCATATAGCTTCTAAATGTATTTGACCATTATAGTTGTAAAATGTAGACAAACTAGATTTGGGTTAAGCTTTTAGATTGAAAACTTGTCAAGCCCAAGACTTGAATTAATTGTACACTTAAAACACAACATAACAATCCCCATAAGAAAGTAACAAGCTCTCTTTTTCTCAATAAGCATCACAAAGTAAAAGAGAAATTTGTAATGCGCATACAAAGGAAATCAGTAAGATCCAGTGCCCTATGGGATAACCATGCCATAATGAAACCAGTAAAAACATTGGTGAGGGAAAAAGAATACACTTGACTATACAGTAATGATTATACAATGATGGCTCAATCAAAACGACACAAGCAATTGCCTGTCAACACATCCATCGCTCATTCTCGACTTTAAAATGGATGAGGACTTCAAATTACAAGGTGTATCCGAACCTTCTAGGATCTCTCATAAAAAAGGGATGTCTTAGTGCTTCCCTTGCCTTGAGACGCTCGGCTGGGTCATAACGTAGTAGCCCTTGCACGAGATCAATCAAATCGCCAGCAGAGTGATCCACATGCTGCATTATTAGGTTCTGTGACAGTTTAAAGCAAGTTCATCAATCTAGCTTAGAAGAAACAGCTTGAAAGAGTGCCAATCCAATTTGTCCAAATATACATGTTAGCACAGCAGCAAACTAAGCCAGGATTATTTCTCCAGGTAATTAAGAGAAGCTTATGAAGGGTACTTATCAGAACCAAATAAATTGAATCTCCTTTCAAACATTTCTTATTTATAAATCCCCAAGAACAGATACTTGAAGACTAAAAATGCCAAAGAAAAATGACACAGAATGGTTCTTAACACACCATGAATCTTATTTGTCAAAATTGCATCTATGTATTTCTGCATGGGAGTTGGGATTAGTTGAAATCAGGACTTCAAAAATTCTTAGACGAACTGAAAAACCGAGTGTTCTCAGAGACAAAAAGTACCATAGGACTGGCATGTAGCTAAGAAAGGTATCTGCAGCAGGTACACAAAACTATCTAACAAAGGATATCCAGAATCACTCAGTAATGTAAACTTCAACTAAGCATTGCTGTACTCCAGGCGTTTCATAAAAACTATGTAAGAAAATCAAGGTGAACAAAGAAATCAATTGGGGAATTCTGGAAGCAAATTTCTATATACAATTTGAAGGTGAAAATCTTGAGTGAGTACCGGTAGACGAGGCAATTTGCAAACCGCTCTCATGCTTTCCCTCGACGTAGCACCATCAGGCCAATCTAACCTTGAATGACTCCGGAAGTATTTCTCAGCGAGGTGGCTGATTAGGTACAGGTACACAGCCTAAGTGCTTCAACCACATAGAGAAACATACAAATATTGCAGAAACACCAATATATTCTTACTCAGCTCTAAGCACCAAATGCTGCGGAATTGGCCCCAAAACCCTCTCCATCATGGCAAGATGCTCCAAGTTTTCGTGGGTTTGGAAAAGGGCTTCTCCCTGTTCATAAACAATATAGAGGGATATACAAGGTAAACATGCATCAAAACTTGATGTCCCTAACTGTAAATATATAGTCATATCCTCCCAAAATCAATTATAAAATATTATTAAATTAACTTCAAGTTTTGGGGAAAGGGATTGCTCCAAGATCATGCTTTTAAAGCGAACATTCTGACCTATCAGAGAATGAAAATACATATTTATTTGCAAAGAATTATCTGGAAAATAATTTGTCCTCTTGGTGATCAAGATTCACATTACATGAAGAAACTATACTTTGCACCCTAAATTACCATGCTATTTGCGATTGGCAACTTAAACTACCAAAATTGGCAACAAACAACCTGAACTACCCAATTTTTGCAATTTTCACCATCAGTTAATATCTGACCATCAAGGTTGATAAAAAATTGGACATGCGGCACAAGCTTAACTGTCAAATCTTGACCGAAGGTGTAAGTTGCCAAAATTTGATAGTTTAGGCTGTGAATTACCAGGTTTGGTAGTTTAGGGGCAACATGTAACTTCCCCTCACGTAAAGCTTCAACAATGAAAAGTTTACTAAGGGAATAACAGTTTCAAATTCAAGGCCACCATACGTCTTAAAAGGCCAATTTCAACCAAAACCGATATTCTATGTAGGGTGATTGCTACATACTTTTTCAGATAAGTAATTGTTGCACTTGACATATCTAGTTCGACTAGTTGTGACAGAAATGGGGCCATATACGAAGAAAGTACTTACAGAGCAAAGTTCAACAAGTATGCAACCCACACTCCATAAATCACAAGGATAGTTCCAACCAAGACCTGCAGATATCGAGTCAGCATGTTATCAAAGAGAATCAAGGACAAATGCTTCTTAAAAGTACTTTTATGGGGAATGGTATTCACCTAATATAACCTCCGGTGCACGATAATGACGAGTTGATACAACATAGCTGTGATCTTGATGTTCAAATGTTGTACTTCCAAAATCAATAAGTTTAATGGCGCTCGACTTAGGCAGATTCTTGAAATAGGAGCCATATTTTGTTGACCGCGCTAGAAACTTATTTGCACCCAATGCATATTTTAAAAAATATATATCAGAATTTTGAACTTAATCAACTATACTGCCCCAAAGCTCGAAGTTTAACCATGCCTAATGATCAATTCATATATGATATGAGAAGGCATCGTACCTCTCATCTCTTACCAAATTTTGTGTTTAATTTGAACACGAAAGTAGATACAACACAAAGGCATTAAAATGAAAAAGGAAGAAATGTAAGTTACCGTGTGGTAAACATGAAATAGGGAAGAATAATTGTATTATCAAATCATATTTGCTATTTACTCACTCTAAAGTCAAATAAAAAGGGATATGGATGGAAAGCATGAACATGCATATGGAAACAATACCTTGTAATCTGGCACTTTGACATACTCAGAGGAAACGAGAAGAATATTTTCTGGCTTCAAATCAGTGTGAATAAGGTGCAAATCATGCATAACTACAAACATAAACACATAAGTGAGTCAGGAAGAGGTGAAAATAATTATTAACAATGATCAATACCATGCCAATCCCAAAAAAGAAAAAATTTGTTGGGTTTGAAAATAGAGAAAGAACATCATCTAATTTGGAAATGAAGCTAGATGCCCAAATCTCAGCTTCATATGAAAAATTATTTGAGCATCAAGAATAAATATTCATATAAAATGGTGCAAGAATTGTCCACACACATGCTACAGACTCCAAAAGTTGTCTGCCAACCTCCCGAACAAGATCAATGGGAAAGGAACGGTAGCTGTTTTTGCGAAGAAAATCGTATAAGCTTGGCCCAAGCTTCTCAAATACCTGTTCAAACCATTTAAATTCATCCGCAAGTTCCTTTAACTCACAGAATATTCAGGCATGAAGGAACATTCATTGCCCCTCCAAATTAATCAAATCAGAAGTACCAATAAATACTTACAATACAAATATGATTACGATAGTCAAACCAATTCCGAATTTGCACACAACTGCAAAGAATGAAAACTCTTATACCAAAATCATTTTGAATTTCAACAATTAAAAAGGAAAAATGAGAACATAATATCCTTACCGAGAGCCACCAACATCATGCCTGGCAAGCCTCTGAAGGACATCGATTTCAATCATTGCAGCTTCACGATATTTGTGTATGGAGCGAACAACCTTGATTGCCACAACTTCTTTATTTTCATTGTCAAAACATTCCAGGACTTGCCCAAATGTCCCTGCAAAAGTTCTGGGTAAAAGATCACAAGCAGCAAATAAAATCTATAAGCATTACAGAAACATGAGATCCCATATAAAACCTGAATAGTGCGGAAAGAAATTCAACTCCATTATTCTTTTTTTGAAAAGTAAGAAAATTTATAGATCCACATAATTAGGCATTGCCCAAGTACACAGGTAATATACAAGAGAGAGAAATTCAACTCCATTATTTCAACCCCCAAAAAAGTACCCAAGAGATAGTAAACATATATACTACCATTTACAGAGGATATCATTTCATAAATGAAAAATGAAATTGAAATATATAAAGATAAAGGAAGGAAAAATAAAAAACTGAGTGAAATACTGACCTTCCCCCATTTTGCCAAGAATCCTGTCTGCATGTATAATAAGAAAAAAAAGGTACAAGGTTAGATACTAGTGAACAAGTAATAAATAGCAGTATAACTCATGGATCAGAAGAATCCATAATAAAATAGCAACATAAACAAAAGCATGCATAAAATCAATATATGAATGATTCTCCACGCATGTATACCGAAAATGGACAAGGTGTTCAGTCATGCTATAACAATTGAGACCGAAACTATTTCGCAACCAAATCAGAAGCCCAGAAGCCACACTAACACTTCCGCTTAAATATGCAGGATGTCCACAAGTGACAATTCAAGCATAATCTGAAGCACATTTTACTCATACACAGCCACAAAATATGGTTGCTTATAAAGTCTTAACACTCCCACCAAATTTTGAGAGGAGAATTGTGAAAGATATTCAATCAACATCCTACATATATGCACGAATAAATCACGAACACGATGTACAACCTCACCCAAAACCTAAGAGCAATTATTATCACACTGCGATATGTTATCATTTTTTCATTTAAAGGGCTATATTTTACAATGATTGGGAATATGCTTACAGCGAGGAGTTATATTTTCCCCGATCACAAAAACATAATGGCCATCTTTGTCGTCCGGTCTCCAAGGTGGGGAGACATAGCGAGGCATTCCCCTGTTGTAGAATACAGATGAAGAATGTGCATAATTGTATGCTGGAATCACCTGCATTCGAAAAGCACAAAATAGAACATTAGCATCAACCATTCATATAAAACAGACCACGTCAAGAAAATTAGGTAAAAATTAAAACCAATTGACAATTCTTAGATCTAGCGGACAGTTACAAAATAATGAAAAAGGCGAAAAAAAATTCAGTAATTACACAGTGAAAATTACGCTTTTTCTCGTAAGCTAAAAAATGTAGAACCACATCAAGAGCGAATTTTCGAATTTAAAAAATAAAAATAAATAAATAAACCTCATTTAATTTAAGATGAAAATTAAGAAATCGTTGGCAGGATTAAACAATAATCAACAATCAAGCATAGCGAAATCCCGAAAAACCGTACAGAATACGTATAATGAAATAGAAGACAGAGAGAAGATTAATACCTTGGGAAGAGGAAGAGGAGGGGGCACATCCCAAGCTAAACGAGGTCTCTTCCTCGGGCGCTTGTCCATGTTTTTGAGCGGGAATTCCATCATTCTATGCGTTTCCCTTTTTCTTTCTTTGTTTTTCTCCAATTTCCCTCTTCGCAAGAGAGATGACACGATGAATCTACAGAATCGAGAACTTTCAAGAAGCCATGGATCCGATTCGAACTGATCCAGAATTAAAACGGAGAGATTCGAAAGCTAGAAACCCTAATCAGGATGCAGATCTGGAAGCTAAACCAGAAGCGAGGAGGAACCAAACTCTCAGATTCATGGTGTGCATCTAACCATGGTTGAACTTGAGAGATCTGGGCCACCTGAGAGTTGAGGGCCTGAGGCCTGACTGCTTCCCTCGATCACAAAGTTTTTGTGTTTTTAATAAAAACCGGCCTCGCATTCAGGCCCATAATGCTTTTCGGCATTTCCCATGGCATCGTCATTCTATTCTCGTATATGATTATAATTAGTCAAATACTTGCACTAAAAAAAATTATTAATTTTTTTAATTTTATATGCATTTATTTTTATATATTTTTTATGAATTCTATTAATGTGATTGGCCACGTTACTTTTTTTTAATATAAAATAACTACTTTAGCTAATCACATCAGTGGAATGTATACAAAATACGTAAAAATGACAGTACGTAGCAGAACTCATTTTTTTAATATATAATTTGATTAATTTATTTTAAATTTATTTGCGAATAGCTTTCTGGATTACTATATTTCAAACTAAATATAGAAGAAAGAAAGAAGATAAAAGCAAATCAAACTTTTAAAATTTTAATTTGCTTAATATTTATTGACATGACTTTTTATAATATTTTAAATTTGAGTGGTACTAATTAAATGACATAATTTGATTTACAAGAAAAAATTAAAATTATTATTACTTTTTTTATTTTTATAAATCAAATCTTGTGTTGCTTGATTTGCAAGGAACTTCGAGGGCATCCTTTTCAAAATCCACCATTCTAGCTAGGCCAAGGTTATAAGTAATCAAAAATGTTGTGTGCAATCGCCCTTAGGGAATCGATGGGGAACAGGTGCCCACGTGGTGATGAAACGCACCGTTTCATTTGAATTCTCAAAATGCACGTCTTCTCCATGAAGCCAACCCATTCCTTTCGTCTTCCCCACTCTAGACCTGGTCTCCACGAAGCCACCATCGAAGCCCCCTTCATCATCTCCACTCAAAGCAACCCCTTCTCTTCTCCACTCAGATATAGTCTCCATGAATCCTTCATCATACGTTTTTCTCTTTCGATAAAAAGGTAAAGATATCCCAACAAATTAACACGAGCAAAAGAATGAACACCTTTGAAATTTTAGCAATGATTTCATGTTGAACAGAAATATAAAAACCGTTGGTTTGGAGACTCTGAAAGTAGTTTTCCAGTGGCATGTGATCACATTCAAGAAGGAAGAGATAAGCGATTGTGTCGGAGTTGGATTCGTGGAAATTTGTCAATGGATTTGCAATATCGAGCCCCATGGTCGTGAGTCCTGGTGTGGGAATCTCAGAACTGGGGTTGAGGTCCTTCAAGATACAAGAAGCAACACATAATTGTTTAAAAATAACAAAAGGGATAAAGAAAAGCTGGGAAAGTTGTATGTTTTATGGTAAGAGAAGATTTGTGGAGATTTGAAATTCACTGCTTTGGTTGCAACTCTCTATCTTGTACTGTTTTTCTTCCATTCTTTTTTGGATCGATGTCTGCTAGCTGCTCCAATGCTCTCTCTCTCGTAGCCTTTTACTTTTTGCAAGAACTCCATTCTTGAAGCCTTTTTGCTTCTTCTTTTTTTCTTCTTCTTCTTCCACATAAGCTTTGCCACGTATAGCCGGTTGCATCTCGTTTGTGCATGCCGGTTGTAAGTAGCAAAACTCATAAATAATATGTGTAAGCAAATAACGTTGATATGTTTTCTTTGGTAGTACATAGGTTAAGGCATTCACCATCTCTTCATCTTCGAATAGGATACCATTTTATTTCACTTGAATATTATAGTATTTGTTTAGTATAAAATATAATGTATTTAGGTCATTTCACTTATAATCTAATCACAATGAGTCATGCTTGATACAAGTCTAAATTATGCAAGTCTTGCGTAAGTCCTTTATAAAAAAAAATAGGGCCCACTAAAAAATTAATTTTTTCTTTACTTTAATTTTCATGGTAGAGTCCAATTTTTAAAAAGAGAGTGTACATGACTTACATATTTGAAATTTGTATATACCATCACTCTTTAAAAATACTAGTTAAAAGTACCACATATAGTATGTAATGCTTAATAAATAATACTAGAGAAGGGGTGAGATTTGCATAGGACATATATTCAAATATTATTAAAAAAAAATACAGTCTAAGGTGCAGTTTGGGTAATAAGATGAAATGAGATGTTTTAGATGAAAGTTAAAAATTGAATAAAATATTGTTAAAATATTATTTTTTAATATTATTATTATTTTGAGATTTGAAAATGTTGAATTGTTTATTATATTTTTGTGCTAAAATTTGAGAAATTTGTAATGATGAGATAAAATGAAACACTTTCATTATACAGACGGGGCCTAAATTTCAAGATCTCTTCTAGGGATTTTTTTTCTTCTATTTCTTTATTCCTCTTTCTTCTTTCTCTTTTTTTTTTTTTTTTTTTTTTTTTTTTGCTTGGAAAAAAATTGGTGGGGGGGGGGGGGATTGACCCAATTGGAATCGGACTCCCCTAAATCTGTTTCCGACTTCCAAATTTGAATTCCGACTCCAACTTATCAGAGCGAAGTCAGATTTGGATTTATTTTTAGTTTCGTATTTAGCCCATTTTTAAAAAAGATATTTTTGTAGGCTTTTAAATTTTAGTTTTTTCAAAAATTAAAAACTAAAACTAAATCGTTCACGTTCACGGTTGATTTATTTCTATACTAATATCTAATTTATTTTATGTTAGACTTATACTATAGTGTCTAACTACATGTTATCATATTATAGTATTACATATCATTATATTATACTAGTGTCTAACTTATTTATAACTTATTTTTATACTAGACTTATTTCTGGTGTCTAATTATATGTTATTATACTTTAGTAAATTAGTATTATGTGTTAGTAACTTATGATACTAGACTTATTAATTAATTAATTTTATACTAGTATCTAATTTATTTTTATATAAGACTTATTCTATAGTACTGTTTAATTACATGTTATTATACAAATATCTAACTTATTTCTAACTTGATTATATACTAGATTTTCTACTGTGTCTAATTATTATTATACTTTAGTAAATTAGTATTATGTGTGATTAACTTATTATACTAGTCTTGTTTCATTACTAGTGTACGTCTAACTTATTTCTATACTTGATCATGTATGATAAAAATACTATGATGTTTATATATACTAAACTATTATTAGTCTATTTATGTTATAGTATTAGTATATTATTTTATAATAATTAGCTCATACTAATATATTATTGAATTTAACTATATAATTTTTAGTTATATAACTATATATGATAAACATATAGATAATTACATATTTTTATATCATATGTATAATATCAGAGTTGGATTCAGAATTAGATTTGGAGTCGGAGTTGGAGCGTAAAGTCGAAGTTGGAGTAGGTTTAGCAACTCCTCCAACTCCAACTGAAAAAAAAAAAAAAAAAAAAAAAAAAAAAAGCCTGACACGGAGTCGGAACAGAGTAAGATTTGGAGTTAAATTTCTCAATTTTTGCTCATCCCTGGGTGGGTATACGTGTTTTAAGAAAAATTAGTACTAATTTCTCTTCATTACAAATGAACTTCTTCTACCATAAGTTTCAATAAGATCATTAGCTTCACATAGAATTTAAAAGGAAAAAATGCCAAAAAACCAGAATTTAAAGAAAAGATAGCATATATATATATATATATATAGAAAAATTCTTCTCGCCAGTCATCATTCACTACCCCACATCTTACATCCTATGTAAAATATCTCCAAACTCTATGAAAAATACTCTCATACTCTATGAAAAAATTACAAGTGTGGGGTGTGAGATTGAACAGTGAATGATGCATAATATTTCTCATATATATATAAATATATATATATATATATATTTATATAACCCCATCCCACAGCACCACGTGCATGAAAGGGAATGAAAGATCACGTCTTTTTCTACCAAAACTTACGCAGTGTGGGTTTTCCATGCTAACACGTACAGGTCACTTTCCATGCTACAGTATCGTTCACAGTTATTGTTTTCCCATATCAACTTTAACCTGAATTGTGAAGACTGATAGTGGAACATTGAAAATCTTCTATATATATAAGTGGCTATTTAACGGAGTCTAATGGAAATTCTTGTTTTCCGTTAGTGCTCTGTTAAATGATCGTTAAGTTATTACAGTTTTAAAAACAATGGGTAAAAATTTATTTTAAATCTTTATTTGTTGGATATTAGAATGTTTTGTGTTTATTATTTTTTTTTCTTTATATTTTACCAGTCGTCAGTCTACTACTTTTACGTTCTTTCATTGTCTACTTTTTCGCTGACCACTTTTTATCTTCCGTAACTTTTATACTTTTATGTATTTTACTTTCTACTTTTTTACTTTTGCAGCTTTTATATTTTATTTATATTTTATAGTGTGTCAGTATACTTATATGCTGTTTTTACTTTTTCTCTTTGCAGCTTTTTCTTCTCAGCTGATGCGTGCTTTTTCTTCTTAGCTGATGCGTGCTTTTTCTATTCTCGCTTGTCTTTGCATACTTTTTCCGTTTGATTGCCTCTCACGATTTCGATTTTAAAAGTAAAAAACTAGACCCACTCTCTCTAGAAACTCGCTCGGCTCCCTCTTCCTCTACAAACTCTCCAAAAGTCGAAAAATCAGACCCTTTCTCTCTAGAAACTCGCTCGCTCAGCTGGGGGTGGGGAGCTTCGGCTCCTTCTTCCTCTTCCTCTCCTCCCTCTCCTCGCCGGTCATTCGTTTCCAGCGATTTCGTTTGATTTTTTTGTTTTTTTTTTCAGGTTTTCGGCAGAATAAAGGGGGTAGCCGTTTCGAGCTTCTCCGGCGACCATCGTCCGACACGCGCACCACTGGGAGAAGCCTCACCCGCCGATCTTGCGGTCGACCGGATTGGGAGCCAATCGGAGTGGCGCGTTGCGCCGACGCGCGGTTTAAACGAAACGTGTGGGTATGGTTTTTGTTGGTTTTATTTCTTTTCACTCTGTGGGATGTGAATTTGAAGGATGGTTTGATTTATTTTTTTTCCCGTTTTGTGTCGATTTTTTTATTTCATTCTTTTGCTTGTTGGATTTTTGTTTGTTGGTATGGACCATTTTTTGGAATTTGAAGGAAGTGAGTTTCTTGTTCATTCTTCTAGGCATGTTTTAGTTTTTAGTGTGGATCCTCTCTCTTCTCTTTGTGGGATGTGAATCTGAAGAGCATTTGAAAATTCTTTCCAGTCTTGTTGTTCTTCGACTCAAAACCTATGTTGTTTTTTTTTTTTCGTTTTTCTGCTTGTTGTGTTTGTTGGGTGTAAATCTGCCTTACTTTCCTGGGATATTTTTGCAGATTTTGTCTCCTTCATATGTTACCTAGGTAGTTCAAAGGATGAGAACCTTGTGAATTGATATATTATGGCGTGCATCTTTGAGGAGAGTGACACGGCCAAAGATCATCCCAGAAGCGAATCTGCTTACCATTACCCAAAAAAAAAAAAAAAAAAAAAAAATCAGAAAAGTGATATGTAAAAGGAAGACAATAAGCTTACTTTTCTTTTCTAACAAAATAATATTCTTAGCATGTTTCCTCCTAGCTTCTTCGTGATTATTGAAACTGGTTATACCAATGATCTTGTGTTCTGGTAGGCACACCCCTTTGCAGATAATCCACCTTATTGGTAACTTCATGAGAATATGGTCAGTGTACTCCATGTACCACTATTTGACTCAAACGGGAGCTCCAGTCATACTTTTTTAATTCTTCAAAAGCCTTGGAAGGGCATGCCACTCTCAAATCAACTGGTTAAATAAAAAAAAAAATCCTTATCATTGTAAACTCCATGATAAAGTCACCAGGAAATTTACTCATATCATTGCTATTATTTTTCTTACACGGTTCAATTCACTTTTCAGGTTGTACCTTCTATAATAAATGGTGGAATAACAGCTTTATACTTCATCATGTGGGGAAAAGGCCTCAAATCATGTGGACCAGTGAGGTAGGTTTTCTAATGCTTGAAAAAGATTTCAAATCAGTATTCTTGCACCATTCTACATTAGAGTCTATATATAAGAAAATAATTGTATAAGATTGCTTGAGCTTATGCCTAAATTGCAATTTTGTATTTTTCTATCAGTAAAAAATGTTATAATTTTTATTATTTTGCTATCATCTATTCAGAGTGTTCTTGTTAAGAACTCGAGAAACTTGGGTGGCTTATGGAAACCATTCTAGATGGTAAAGACCCAAGGAGCTTTAACTTTAAAATTATGAGTATATGCTCTCTACCTTGCTTTTTCCCGTGGATTATGTCTAGATCCCCTTCCTTTCTTAATTTCTATTTGTTGTGGAGAATTTGATATTTGCTTCTTCTTACATCACTTGATCTAAACTAGGAAAATGTCACTTGAGTGCATCATATCCAATATTTATTGCATTTAAAATTTTTAATGCAAATGTGGGCAATCAATAATCATTGTCGGATGTGGGCAAATTATAAATATTGTAGCTTCAGGATCCTTGAAGATAGGAACGAGGTGAGGACTCAGGCCAACGCGTTTGACATTAATGAGGGGGGTCTTGTTGGTTTGTGTCATGTGGACTTGTCCATTGGCGGCTGATGCGAATCTTTTGATATTGTCTAAGTCATGTGCACTGGTACTGTTATGAATATTGTAAGAAAAGTTGCGCAAGAGTTGCAGAAATGAAAACCTTGTTAACTTGGAATATTGCTTCTATCATTTAAAGGTCAGTCCCGAATTGGGCAAAATACAGTGAAGATGATTACATGGGACTTCTTTAATACACCATTAATAGCCTTAATCTTACCTTTTATTTGCTGGATGCTGGTTTTCTTGTTATACACTTGTAAAACCATACTTGTTTGTTATGGACTGTGGTAGTCTCAGCTTCTCCAACTTTAATGCTTGGATCTATGGGCCATTGCTTACTATTTATTTTTGGTAGTAAGTTGTTGAGACTTGGAATAACATATAGTATTCAAATTTTGCAAAATTGAATAATCTTGTGGGTATCTTGGAGAAGGTATTCATCTGTGTCTCCTGATTGTGTTTGTTTTAAGTAACTGACACTAAACAAAGTACCTACAAATGACCTTTGATTGATCTTCGTGAATTTGTTTGTCAACATAAAAGTAATCGTTGAATGAAAATTTGTATCATGTCTTCTATTACAATATATTTGAAACTTCAAAATAGATAAAATAAGAGTTGGAAGAAAGGAGAGAAGTTAGCCAATTCATAAAACTAGGCAAACGTGCTTTGCACGTTGCTCCCGCCTAGTAATCACAAAATATGTGAAGCAAGTTTCCTTTACAGTTGCAGCTTGTCCCAATAACCTAATTTTCCTTTCCTTTGTAGTTGCTTGTCATTGACTCACTATGTTTCTGGCATGATTTTCCACTCGACAAAAGGAGGCCAAGGCCAGTCAATTATACGTGTATTCTTATTTTCTTGACTAGCCTAGCTTGTTAGCCCTCGTTTCCATTCCTCTACAATTCTGGCCTTACTCATTCCAACATGCAGTCAAATTAATCAGCATGCTCCCCTCACCTTCCCTTCAAAATTCCTCTCCTTTTCTTCTTTTACACAAAACTGCACCAGATTTTCAAGGCCTCCATGTGTTTGATTTTCGATCTTTCCAATGTGTCTACCTAGGAGCAAGCCCAGCCCACAAATGATCCATATGTTACCACATTCCCACCAAACGGACCTACATTTCCAAAGTCATCAAATTTGACGAAACATGTTTTCCATTTGCCCAAACAAATGCCTCTCAGCCCACTTCATCTACTGAACCCACCTATTCATTCATTCATTCCCCTTCTCTTAGTTCATATGGGCCCCTCCTCGCCTACCCAATCCATTTTAGGCCCACCACCATCGTCATCTTCCTTTTCTATCTCGTCTGCTCCTCACATGTCTACACTTCTTGTTCAACACTCTGTTTGTTCAATCACGACACATTCACATACCGGCTCAGCCCACCCACGTTAGTTCACCGACGGCACCATCACTTAGCCTCCACCCCAAGCTCATATCACCACCAAATTAGATATTCCCGAAACCCCAACCTACTTCTCCACTGCTCAGAAATACCAAGAATGGCACAATGCCATGTCCACAGAGTTTAATGCCCTTCTCAAAAATAATATGTGGACTTTTGTTTCCCCATCTGAGGCCCCTAATGTCATTTCATGCAAATGGCTGTTTAGAACAAAACACCATACAAACGGTACATCGAGCTTTACAAAGCTCGATTGGTGGCCAAAGGGTTCTTTCAAAAGTCTAGTTTAGACTATGATCAGACGTTTAGTCCAGTCATAAAGGCAACCACAATTCGCCTTGCTCTAGCTCTTGCAGTCACCAGCAACTGGCTCATTCACCAATATGATGTAGCAAATGCATTTCTTCATGGCCCTTTGTCTGAGACTGTGTATATGGAACAACCACCCGGATTTATTCATCCTCAATTCCCCACACACGTATGCAAGCTCCAAAAGGGCATCCATCGCTTAAAGCAATCCCCAAGAGCTTGGTACTCTCGTCTCAGCCAGAAACTCATTGATCTTGGCTTCAGTATCTCCTCTGTCGATTGCTCATTATTTGTGCGAAAAGATGGACCCAGTGCACTTTATGTGCTTGTTTATGTGGATGACCTGCTTGTAACAGGTTCTACAATGGCCCTAATTATGGAACTTCTTCATGCACTACAAGCTGAATTTCCAATTACTGGTCTGGGTTCTCTCTTCTCGGGATCAAAGCAAAATACACCAAGGAGGGCCTCTTACTCACTCAGAGCAAATACATTTATGATCTTTTGCAGTGAACAAACATGGCTCATGCAAAGCCTGTTAAAACACCAATGGCCGCTTCAGTACCACTCAGTCTACACACTGGCCATCCTTTTGAAGATCCCTCCTTATACCGAAGCATTGTTGGATCATTACAATATCTCAGCTTCACGCAACCTGATCTCGCATTTGCAGTAAGTAAGGTATGTCAATACATGCATGCTCCTCGAGTACCTAATTGGCAAGCGGTAAAACGGATTCTCCGATATCTCAAGCAAACTTCACAACTTGGTTTATTCTTCTGCAAATCATCATCCATGAACATCAATGCCTTCTCAGAGGCGGATTGGGCTGGGTGTCCCGACGATAGGAAATCCACGGGTGCATACCTCATTTACTCTGGTTCCAATTTGATCTCATGGTCCTCTAAGAAGCAACCAACAATTGCTAGGTCTTCTACCAAGCTGAGTTTAAAGTTGTAGCCAAAGTCACAGATGAAATCATCTGGATTAAGCACATTTGCAAAGATCTTGGCATCTGTCTTATAACTGTACCTACAAAGCACTGTGACAATTTGGGGGCCATGTACCTCTCTTCAAACCCAGTATTCCATACTAGGACAAAACACGTACAGATTGATTTTCATTTTGTAAGAAATTGAGTTCTAAACAAATCACTAACAGTAGCAATCATCTCTGAAAAAGAACAACTGGCTGATGTCCTAACTAAGCCATTATCGTCTGCAAGATTCCAGACTTTGTGTTCAAGTCTACGCTTAAGGCAGCTTGACTTGAGGGGGCCTGTTCAAGTTACATTTCATGCCCATGCAAACCATGCACATTCACGTATTGAAACGCATGATACCACAGCAGACTCCATACCAGCAGCGCACTCACCTACCACAACAAATTCTCTGCATGCGCACTCAAAAGGAATCCTCTCAAATATTCCTGACACCTGCCAAGGCCACCTCCACTAATCATCTGTTGTAGCTCATGCAGTGTGCATGCCGCATTGCATAGCACTAGCTGTACAGTTTCTATTAAATGCAGAATACTATTTCATACTTGTATAAAAAGGGCACTCAACCTCTCATTGTATTAAAGGATATAGAGAATGAAATATACAAAGCAAGTTTTCAGCAAGAGGAAAAACAGGCTTCGATCGGAGAAACCTTAGATCACATCTAAGAATAGTGAGTTCTTCCACTCTTTATTCTTTTAAGTGGTGACTTTATATGTTATCAGAACAGAGATCCTGAGTTTGAACCATGACTCTACAGTTGCCCTCATTTGATCATTAAATCTTCCACGTGTTGGCCCAACTCATTAAGATCAGAGAGTCTGGCCTACACACGAGTGAGAGTGTTAAGACAAATATAAATGAATAAATCTAATACCTAATTTTTTCATTAGTTTAACCTTTTAGGACAAGTTATGATTTCACAATATATATATATATATATATATAAGGTCTAAGAGGCATCAAGCTATATTCTCTTCAAAAAGACTTCTAGGATTATATTACCTCATAATGCAGCTTAAGATATATAGCTGGTAGAATGTGAAGTACTTCAAGTATCTTAAGGGAGAAAGCTGCCCATGCACTTAATGATATATCATTATTATATTGAATGTCAATGCAAGGCAAATTCCAGATTCGTCTAAAAACATCCTCGTGATTATGATTAATTAGCGTTATGGAAAATCTTAGTATATTATGTTGCCCGCACATGAGTACGTGGGAAAATGCCAAGTCATCCTTAACTTAATTGTTTTAGTAAGATTGGTATTGCTGACATAGGATCTATTATAATGTATGATTTTATCTATTACAATGTATGTTTCCTGACACTTGGCAGATATATATATATATATATGAATAAATATAGATAGAAGTCACTATTAGGAGCATTCATTTTGCACACATGATGTGGTATCATCTAGACCACACATCTTCCCAAGTGAGTGTTGGGAACAATCAACTAGAAGCAGCCACGTAGTGAGTGCAAAGTGTGCATTGCTATAATAGTTTCTCTCTAGCATTACTCTACACACATATATATATATATATAATGTTGGACCGTGAAAATGAGAAGAAAAGACACTCTAATTAGGGCAAACTTGTGCTTGGACCAGCT
The DNA here is from genome assembly GCA_022457165.1 of Juglans mandshurica. Lineage (NCBI taxonomy): Eukaryota > Viridiplantae > Streptophyta > Magnoliopsida > Fagales > Juglandaceae > Juglans > Juglans mandshurica. The sequence continues at coordinate 28,335,813 of CM039627.1, forward strand.
TTAGTCGATGTAGAAGAATCAATGGGGAAAGTATATCATGGTGAGACAATTCTCAGTAGTGCCTGCACAGTACAAGAAATCAGACTTTTTCCAGCGATTTTAAGGTCGTCGCAAAAAAAATCGGTAAATAGTCCTTATTTGCGGCGATTTTCAAGTCGCCGCTTAATTCCAACACGAAATTTGGAAATCCTGATGGGGAATTTATTGTTTATTTTAGTCGTCTCAATAAAATATTGTTTATTGTAGCAGAATTTTCCATTCGTCGAATTTAGAAGTCGCCATAATATATTCTATTTGCGGCTAAAATTGTCGCCATAAAAGTCATATGGACCACTTAATGCTTAGTAGCGGCGAATTAAAAGCGCTAGAAAAGATAATTAAATTTAAACCGCGCGCTTCTTTTCCCCTCAATTTAATTCCCTCCAGCCGTCTCCCCCTTTCCCTCTCTCCCCAATCCCTTTTCTCCCTCAAGTATTTGCCGCGCACAACCCGTCGCCAGAGACCCCACCCCACCACGCCACCGCCTCCCCCTCTATTTCACCTCCTCGTCTTGATAAGTTTCCCCCAGTTCTTGTGAAACATCATCACCTCCTTTGACGAGAAATCTCATTTCCCCTTCCCCTTGTTGAAACTCGCAATGCCTATATATATCGGTGATTTCTTTTTCGTTTGAAAACATACTCCAGTAAAGGGACCTGCTGAAGGCCACAACCATCATCTCTCTCATGGAAATGAAGGCTAGCTGTAGGTAATTTCATTTCCACCACTATGCGGTTTAGGGTTTCTTCAATGACTATATGAAATTTGTTGGGGATTGAGGGGTGGTACCCTTAATCTAGTCTATTCAAAACCTTTATTTTAATTTATTTGATTTGTGCAAGAGTTGAGTAGGTCGAAGGGCTCTGTATTCAGGTGCGATGACCACGGTATTCTGGCGTCGGTTTCCCTCTCAACGACGTCCATTGGCTTCCAATTTGAAGTGAAGACATTCCTCTTCTGAACGCTCGGATCCCCAATCAAAGTAAGTATTTCTTGCACAAATGCTCTTTATCATTTTTCAGTCTCTCAGGGATGGAGAAGCCATTTGTCTGATCTTTGCCATATTATATAGGGGAATCTGATTTTCAAACCGAGATTATGTGTGTAACTTCCACTTTCAGAATCATACAGTATTGGAATTGGTTGTAGATCCATAGGATCAGTCAATTAAGGTCATGCATTTGGGATATATACAAATCATTGGTCATGTACATTGTGCATGTTCATATATATCACACACACACACACACACACACACATATATATATGAATATAATGCATGTTTTATTTTTATGTTCTTTTTATCAGCTGGGTAGTGAGTTTTGACGGGTAAAAGCATGTGTTTTTCAACCTTTTTTTTTTTTTTCAAGTTTCAGATTAGTATTTTGGTTTCAATGTAGATTGAGAGTGGAATTTACTAATAGATATATTTATTGATTTGTTGGAGTCAATGTCGTTTTATATCTTCTTGTGACATACTCTCTATTTGGCATGAATCATAAGGTATTTGCCAGTTGCCAAGACTACTTTTTTCTGATATAATATATTTTCATGACTGTTAATTTATAACGATATTAGGGCATGTGGGGACTCAAATTCAAAGCAGAATTCAGTCCAATGAATGAGTTAAAGGCAAGGAAAACAAAGTCAGTATATGTTAAATATTGATTATGCAGATCACTTAAAACTCTCATGCAGTGAGAAGCAGCCACATTCAGGGTCGAATAATATTACTATAGACTTTGGATCTTTTTTTAGTATGTAAAAAGAATATTAGTGTAAGGAAAAATTGTGAAGCCTACAAAATTTGGATGTGTATAATATTTTTTCACTATACTGTTTTGTGAATTTTTTTTTTTTATTTTCTGAAACACCTTTTCTGGCGAGTAAAATTCGTCAGAAATAATTTTTTCATAGCATGAAGTCATCCCAGCGACATTAAATCGCCAAAAATAGTCTTTTGCGACGAAACTTACCCGCTGCAAATATTTAATGACGACAATAATTTAAAAGCGCTAGGAAAAATAATGATTATTTGCGACGATTTATTAACTTTTTGTGATGGTACATATCACCAGAAATAACTTTTTTTTAGCGATTTTAATGGTAAACGGAAAGGCCATTTCCGTCGATCTTTGGAACATTTGCGACAGACTAAAATCGCCGGAAATAGTAGTTTTTTGTGACGATTTTTTAAAATCGCCGAAATTGATAAAAACGGCTTTAGGATTTCGTCGAACCTGCAACGATTTATAAATCGCCAAAAATGATCAAATATAGCAATTATTATATGGATTTGCGACGATTTTGAGCGTTGGAAAATGCATGATTTCTTGTAGCGCAGTGTCCTCTACGTCCACGATCATTGCCTATGAAACAGAGAAACAACCTCGAGCTAGTGATTCTAATGGAGATATTTCTGATTATTATGGTATGTTTAGATAGTGAGCTGATCTCAGATGATCTGTAAATAGTAGTGAAAAATATAAAAAAATAATGATAATAATAGTGAAAAGTAATGAAAAGTAGATAAAATGTAATAATAAAATATTGAATAGTAGTATCACTCCGCTATCCAAATACAACCAAATCAACAAGAAAAACAATATCCTCTAAATGAATCTATAGATTCTATACATTTTGTAAACGTACTTGAAAATATACGTATTTATAGAATTTGAAGAGCACAACATGGAATAACCGTACGTGTCGCCCCCGGTACAATATTAGCTCCTTTATTTATCTATCATCGAATGGGCGTTTTTGAAAGAGTTGATTGCCCAACGTTTGTATTTTCGAGAATAAAAATTATATTTGCAATCATCACTTAGGGATCGTATGTGCAGACTCTTTATTAAATAATAAAAAATATCATTTTAGGAGGGGTAGTTTTATAATTTTAAAAAATTTTAAAGATAAAATTACCTAAATTTGCATTGCAGTTCCCAAATAGGGACTGTATCTAGTATTGCTCTATCGAGAATATTTCAGATGTTTTCAAAATATCTCCCTATTATTTATTATTTTATTATTATTTTACACATTTTTTACTACTATTTAATATTTTATAATTATTTTATCATTATTATTCATAGAATATTTCAAAATACTTCACTATTCAAATGCAAGTAGATGAGTTGAGATAAAAGTTAAAGGTTGAATGAAATATTATTAAAATATTATTTTTTAATATTATTATTATTTTGAGATTTGAAAAAGTTGAATTATTTATTATATTTTATGTAAAAAATTTGTTTAAATTATAAAAGTAAAATAAGATAAGATAAAAAGAGTTTAAGGATTCTTTCAAATTTGCAAAATGGTCTATGATTATGAACACACCTGCCTAAATTATTAAATTGGCAACTAAATAATAGTTCTAAGAACAGACTGAAATGGACCCTCACATAAAGGTACCACGTCTGGGAGTAGTCTCAGGCCTATACTACTTTTGCATATCTAAATTGATTTTGACTAGAAAAAGGTTGGATGTACTCTTGATACGTGATGGAAAGGTAATCAAAGCAACACATCCTAACTTGGGCCTTCATGTGTAGAGCCTAGTTGTATTTTGTGGAGGTCCGGTTGAATAGTTTGACCAAGGACGCGTTGTCCTTTTTTTTTTGAATTTTTAATTCGATTTGAGTCAGGAAGCAGAAACTTGGCAGGTAAGTACTGGGGTTAACCGAATATTTAGAGATGACTTTGAAAAAAAGTTAGCGGAAGTAAATAACAAAAATTTAACAAACACATAAAGAATACTAAAATTTAAATGATTCTTTTTGAACAATAGCTTACATCTATTGGCAGAGTCAATTTTAAGGAATTCATTATTACAAAATAGAGTATAAGAGACAAATCATAAATCATTTTTCAATTCCAAAATCCTCGATTAGTTCTTGAAATCTCACAAAAGGATTTCTCTCTCTTTCTAGCCGCAACTCACTTTACCAAAAATACATTTATATATAAAACAGCGTGAGAGCTAGGGTTTTTGAACATTCGCTCGAGCGGAGTGTCGAGCGAATAATCTGTCTGAAGTTCGCTTGAGTCAAGGTCGAGCCAAAATTCACTTGAGCCAAGTCTCTGGAATGACGTTTTCAACAGGAAATCAAACCAACATTCCAACAAATTTCAACCTTGGCTTGAATTTCGTCAATCCAAAATAAATATCCAAAAGCTGTGGAAGAAGAAAGGTTCACCCAATAGCAAGCTGTATTGATCGCTTCACCCAATTTTTAGACAAGTATGATATACCAAAAGCATACTATGGGCTTTCACACAAGAGTCTGATTCACTCCGTTCAACTACCATTTTTCTATGGAGTGAACCCAACTGTACGATATCTGAAATTGCTCTACTTTCTTGCCTGTCAGATTCTCAAGGCCTTCGCAAGTGTTTGAACTTATCAAACACTTTACTCACTGCTTCAAAAAAATAAGTCTAGCTTTTTCTCAAAATGGTCACCAAACAACATGAGTAAGAACATGACACCACTTTGCACAAGATGTGCCCCAAAATCAAAACAAATAAATTGCAATAAACTTAATTCAGCACTAATTCACAAAAAATAAAAAAAAAAATCAGGCTTCCCTATCTTCTGATTACACAAAAGCAAAAAGCTGCCTACTCACAAATGACCAACTCGTTCACCCATATAGCCCAATCACATGTGCCATAAATGATATGCAAGGCACGTACATGGAAGGCCCCATTCCTTCTAACATATCCAGGTTGGCAAACTTAGAAGAATTGTGAGTATATGTTCCTTTCCTGGACATTAATTGAGTAGAAATGTGAAATTTGAAGGATGGTACATTTGATTTGTACTGAGCTATCATGTTTATAAGGACGATATCTGATTTGAAAGGATCAAGTATTGGATTCCCCCATTTGCAGGATCTGAAAAAGTTAAGATATTTGTGAGTTATATATAAATGCTCAAACTTTTAAGCAAACATTAATTGTATCATAATAAGTTGTGATTATAGTGTTTTTGTTTTGTTTGTTAAATTTATTGAGTTGTTTCTCTTATTTATGTGCTCTCATGCTGTTTAGGAATTGCTTAATCACTTCTTTAATCCCAGTTTATATTGGAGAGTTTACAGAATTGAAGATGTTGTAAGTTGTTAAAAATGAACTAATTATGTTGTATTGACTTCTCCACATTTCATGCCATAGAGTCTCCATGAGTTCCAAGCACCTCCAGAACATAAGCATCCTAGAACAAAATTTGTCTTTGATATTGTATATTGCAGTTACAATTAGCATGTAATGGTCTTAGCTATAGAGGTTTAAATCAATAGCTCTTATAGAGCATACTAATTCTAAAAAAGGATCACACAAGGGGATTAGAGTAAATACTAAATAGTTTGTATTTGAAGAACAACTATCAAGCAGAATGCTTTCTCTGGTTGGTTAGAAACTGTATATTGTAAAACACAGTCGATGCCAATTTTGGTCATATTAGTAGCTCATACTTTGGATTTTTTTTTAGTATGTAAAAAGAATATTAGTGCAATCAATAGTGTAAGGTAAAATTGTGAAGCCTGCAAAACTTGGATGTGTATAATATCTTTTTTGTATTTTGTTTTGTACTTTTTCTTTTCTTTTCTTTTCTGAAACACATTTTCTTGTGAGTAAAATTCGCCGGAAATAATATTTTCATAGCAGAAACATATTTGCGGTGATATGAAATCACCCGGCGAAACTTACCCGCTGGAAATACTTAATAACGACGATAATTTAAAATCACTAGAAAAGGAAATAATGAGTTATTTGAGGCGATTTATTAACTTTTTGTAAGAATACATATTACCAGAATTAACTTTTCTCAACGATTTTAATAGTAAATGGGAATGCCATTTTCGTCGATTTTTAGAATATTTGTAACAGACTAAAATTGCATGAAATAATAGTTTTTCGTGACAATTTTTGCCTATCGTTGCAATTTATCAAAAGCGGCTTTAGGATTTCAACGAACCTGTAGTGATATATAAATCGTCAAAACTGATCAAATGCAACAATTATTATAGGTATTTGCGATAATTTTGAGCACTAAATATCTTGTTAACTAATTTTTTTTTATCTCATTATACTTAAGGCAATAGGAGAGGTAAATTTAATAATTTAATTTATATTCAAATATCCTAGTATGAATTACGATTTTCTTTAGCATATTGGAAGCCTCTTATAGTTCAACTGCTCGTGCTCAACTGCCGATCAATTAATTGATGGATTCGTATGAGAGTCCAAATCAGCGAGTCAACAACTGATGGCAATTTGCTCATCCAAAAGTTGAACAATCGTTTGGCGGTTGTCTCGTTCGTGCCCTTTACGCATGTTTTTGAAGCTGAAAATTAACCGCGCATTGCGTAGTAATTGCAAGATATATACCGTAGTTGGAAATAGTCTCTTTTGTTTTCACTGTCATCTAGTCTCATTTCATCTCAGATTATTTTATTTAATCATTATTATTTTTTTAAATTTTTATATAGAATAAAATAAATAATTCAATTTTTTCAAATCTTAAAATAAAAATAATATTAAAAAAATATATTCTAATAATATTTTATTTTATTTTTAATTTTCATTTCTTCTCTTCTTATCTCGATGATTTTCAAACGATAACTTAAAAATTCGACTGTGTCCGTCACAATTGGCTACAGTTTTGATTTCTCTTGTGTTTGCTAAATACTCAACCCAGAAGTTGCTCCAACTTGTATGCAAAGTTATGGAGGGTCATGTGGGGTCCACACGTTGATCAAGCATTCTGCGTAGCTAGCTGTACTTGTTCTCGAAGGAGCTACTAGCTGGCAGCTACTTTTCCCGGTTTCCCGATTTTCCGATTCTTTCGCCGGATTTATTGTTTATTATAATACAGTAGAAATATTTATATTAACAATAATAAATATTATATCTATTTCTCTTATCCTTCAAACTTTTAAATTTGATGCAAATTTAGCACGTCAAGGCTTTGTTCATGTAACAAACAGATAAAATACTTTTTAATTTTTATTATTTTTTATTTACTCATTATTTAAATACAAATCTCAATATAATTTTTTCAGACGTTTAAATAAAACAATAAAAGTAATCAGATTTTTAAAATTTTAAAATAAAAATTATATTTAAAAATTATATTCAAATAAATTTTTAATTTTATAATATTTTTATATAATTTTTTCTGTCTCACTTTATAAAATTCAGAAAAATATTTTAACAAATCATTTCATTTTTTTATAAAAGTTTATATGAGATTTATTTATTTGAAATTTGTATTTAATATTATTTTATTTTATTTAGGAGTTCAAAAAAATTATAATAATTAAAAAAGATAAAATTAAATTAGATATTTTATTTTAAAATTTTAAAAAAATTATAATAATTAGAAGAGATAAATCAAATTAGGTGGTTTAGAAAAAAGAAACCAGACCTAGTGGATAGGCATAGGCTGAAATCTGCATAGCTATGATGATTGCGTCATTTGAAGCCAGTTGCGGCGAGTCCGAACCGAACAAAACAATAGGAGTGACGTCAGACTAACATACCAGCCCAAAGTGATAGAACTAATAACGCTTTCATTGGATTAATCAAAACTAAAATATATATTTTTTTTTTATGAATGTAAGATGAATTTAACTTTTGACTATTCTATTCACATAAATTTCTATATTGGAATAGCTAATTCTTCATTATATAATAATAAAATAATATAAGATGAATTTGACTTTAGCTATTCACATCAAATCTCATTATCCATTTATTCATTATATAGTAATGAGTAATTAATAATTAAAAAAATCTTTTAATTTTTTTAATTATTAATTTAATTTATTTTATCATATTTTAAAAAAATATTCAATAGACAGCACAATCACATGAAATCAGAAGGTCAATGGACAAAAGAAATAGACAATGTCGTTGATGGAGATTTCGGAAGATAGAAACAAATAATATAAAATAGATTTGATAAATAAACAGTGTTTTCCAAATTTAGAAATTATTTTAAAAATTATTATAACTATATTTCAAATATTTAGAATATAATGATATATTTTATGGCTCAATAGTTAAATTTGTATTGAATTTAATTTTTAACAAATCCAATAAAATTAGTTTAAAAGAATAAAAAAGCTGCGGGCCGCGTCCAAAAGTTTGTCATTCTTGCTTTATGGTGTGGAAGGTCCAACTACTGCTGCCGCCAATTTTACGGAAACATTAAAATAATAATAATAATAATACATGAAGAAACATCTTAGAAATTAATACTATTTGAATTGTTCAATCCCCCATCTTTGAATTGAGATGTTTTCGATTTTTTTATTAAAATTCTATACTAGTTATTAGTTACAATATACAGACCTTATACTATTTACAAAACAATTAGTTTTTTCCTAAAAGTTCGTGTCTATCTATATTATTCCATCTTGGTTATCAAAATTAGATTCTTAAAAAATCTCATCAAAACTTTAGGATTTAAAGTGAAAAATATAGATGCTTCAAATAAGTCATACAAGATTTATTCAACACTTGATACTATTTAAAAGATGTACTCGTGCTGTTATATTCTACATTATGTGTATATATCTCTCATTCTAGACTTAGGCCTAGTTTGGATACTACAAAAATATGTATTATCAGAATACCTCAATGCTATTCGTTATTTTATGGAAAATACTATAGACACAAAGAGATCTCACACACTGATGTAATTTACGGCAAAAATTCAATTTTTAGCGACAAACTTTTTTCTCGATAAAAGCTTTATTTCTTGTAGTGACGGGAAGTGAAAAAAGAGAAAGAAGAAAAAAAAAAAGGGTAGACGTGGCACATTGTGAGTAGCTCCCTTATTTTATTATTACTTTTTACTACTATTCAATATTTTATCATTATTTTTTCATTATTTTTTCACTACTATTTACAGAATATCTGATAATACATCACTACCCAAACATAACCTAAATGCAGGTACAGATTTCTATCCCTCTAAATTTAAGTCCCGCCTAAAATTCTAACATGAATTGAATTGTTGAGCCCTTCTAAAATTCTAACATGAAATGAATAGGACTTTTTTTTAAACTGAATTGTTGAGGACTTATCCCTATTTTTAGTTGGATCACACTTTCCTTCTACATTGTTTCTATAAAACAGATTGTCGAATTTGTAAATTTGATATTTCAAATCATCACTTTAGACTGCATTTGGCATCCTTCTAAACTTAAATTGCAATGTACGTATAATCTTCCAAGATTTTAGGCATGAAATAACCAAATTATTCTCACTTATAACTTAGTCACCTATTTTGTTTCAGGGAGAAAAAAAAGGAGGGTCCATATTGTTATGGAAAATGATTTATACATAATATTTTTTATAATATATTTCACAACAATATCTTAAATGAGGGGTAATTTTGTAAAATACTTTGGGTTCGTTTAGATAGTGAGATGAAATGAGATGAGATGATTTTAGATGAATTGAATAAAATATTGTTAGAATATTATTTTTAATATTATTATTATTATTTTAATATTTGAAAAAATAGAATTATTTATTATATTTTGTGTAGAAATTTAAAAAAATTATAATGATGAGATGAGATGGTTGCTGAATCCAAACGAGCCCTTTATAAAAATATCCTTATATTACAATATTATTATGAAATATGTTATGAAAATGTGTTATGTTCAATACTCTATTGCAATTGAAGTATCAAGTTGGGGGGTATAAAGTGTCAAACTTAGATTACAATGTAATTATTAAAAGCAAATGGAAATTCGGCAATTAGGTATCATTTTTCCTTTTATAATAATGGATTTTAGTCTTATCGATCCTTCTTTTAGCATTGGATTCTCACCTAGGACACTTTTGGCAACCAAGCTTTGAGACTTCAGATTAATTAGGATTATTTTATATTATTTAGAAAAAAAAAATACAATATTGTTACTAGTCTTGATCATCATCTTGAATTTTTCATATTTATTCATTCAATCATGTTGTGATATTGTACTTTTAATAATTTTTTATATTAAATATTCAAATAAACAAAAGGAAATTTTGATTAAAAAAATGAAAAATAAAATTTCTAAAAAGAACAAAAAACTGCGCCGCTTGAATGGATAGTGGTAGCCGGTAGCCATATATGTCATATAATAGCTCTCGCCTGTAGATTTATCAGCAGCTGGAGAGAAAAATAAAAGTCACTTGTTCACATGAGTTAATATGAGAACGAGACTTCTCGATTAAGTGTAGCAGCCGACACGGTACCTCGATTAATTGACAACGACACGTGGAGATATCATCCTGTATCTTTTCTTAGCATACAAGTGTGGAACCAGTCAAACGAATAGTCAAAAGTTGCCTCTTACGAGGAACCCACAACCCTTTATTCCTTGAAAAACATAACCAAATAAACCACACCCTTCAAGCTCCCCTCGTCTATAAATACCAAAGCTGCAGCCTCTCTCTTCCTCATACATATTTCCCGTTCAAAGTTTCCATACCAGCAACTTACTTCATCAAGTTCGCTAGCTAACAATTACGTACTTATAAAAGAGTCCCCAACGTTAGATACGTCCTTTTAATTAGATGGCCATGAAGAGAATGAGATCAGAAGATATTGTAGGGAATAAAGACTGCTTAGACGACATGGCAAAGTGTCTGATTCTGTTGTCTCATGGAGGCGGCTTAACAGATACAAAGCCCAAAACATGTCCACATCCGGTTGATGTCTTCGAGTGCAAGACATGCAACCGTCAGTTTTCATCATTCCAAGCGCTGGGTGGCCACCGAGCCAGCCACAAGAGGCCAAGATTAATGGGGGAAGAACACAAGGTGGATCGGACCAAATTGCAGAGTTCTGGGACCAAACCCAAGATGCATGAGTGCTCGATATGTGGGCAGAAGTTCTCCATGGGCCAGGCTCTTGGTGGGCATATGAGGCGGCATAGAGCGAACGAAGGGTTATCTTCCATTATGAATCCTCTAGATCACGCCAAAGTGCCGATGCTGATGAAGAGATCTAACAGTACGAGGGTTGTCTGCAGCTTGGACTTGAACTTGACGCCCCTGGAGAATGATTTGAATTTATTATTTGGGAAGATGGCTCCTAAAGTCGATCTTCGTTTGATGATTTGATTATATATGTGATCACTCACTCATGTATTGATTTTTTTTTCCCATTAATATTCGTTATTATTTTTTTTTTAATGTACGTACAATATATATAATACCATTCGGTTCTTTCCAAATTCTATCTGAACATTAATGAATTAGCGTTTCTCTATGTGTTATGAGTTGAAGTTTACCATCTTCTATGTTTTCTCTTCATGAGTTGCATGGTTCATCTCTTGGGTCCGGTCTTAGCATTCTCATCCCATGCCATATTTTACTGTTATCCCTAAATTATAGGAAATTATTTAGGAAAAAACTGAAAAACTCCCTCCCATTCCATTTCCTATTTTAACATTTTGATTTAGGGGATAACAATAGTTCTCCAAATATAGAAAATTACTATTCATCCACTAAATCATCTTTTATCAATATTTTATTTTAATAAATAAAATAAATCATTCTTCCAATTATCTACACTTTCTCTCGTACTCATATTTATTATAGTTTTAAATAATAATTTTAAAAATAATTTAAATAATTACTAAAATATAAAAAAAATTTAAAAATATTATGATCATACCTGTAAAAAAATAATTTAAATTTTTGTTTAAAATATTCAGCAGAGTAATAGTTCAAAACATAAGAAAAAATATTGAGTAATTAAGTTTCTAAATGGAAGTGATAAGAGAAAAAAAGTAATAAAAAAAGAATAGAAGAATATTATTTTACTAAAATAGAAAAATGATAGAGAATGAAATGTAGAAGATTTTTTGAAGATGAGTAAAATTTAGAATAAAATTATAAGAAGTATCATTTTTAGATAAAATTTAGGGAACCATATGAGAATGCTCTAAGAGAAGATTTACTTTTTAAGGAACCAAGAAAAAATAAATAGATGTTAGGGAGTTCAAAGAGCTTTTCACGTACGTAGACGATAGAGATAAGTAGGTAAACCAAACAACAGAAGATATATATTGATCAGTTTTGAACCCTAAATGTGCCAATCTTATTATCGCAACCTGGAAATGCTTGCCTGGCTTTCATCAATTTCTGCAAAGAGATTTTATTTTTATTAAAGAAAAAACCACCATAGAGTAAGTAATGCGGCGGTCAGACACTGACCATATATATATTAACAACGAAGGTGGTAGAATATCTAAGAACATATATTGTAATTTCTGATTTTTATTCTTTTAGAATATAATATATATATATATATATATATATATATATTTAGAGAGAGAGAGAGAGAGAGAGTAACATCAATTTGCGTACTCTTCTTAATCAAGCTGGTCGAGAGGTAAACAGCCCTTTGCGCAAGTTGCGTGGAATTTAGACGTATCTTCTACACGCTTCTTTTATTCTGGATTGAATTTCATTCATATATATATATATATATATATTAGAACTAAACTAATTACGCGTATATTAATATATTATGAGTTTCAGGCACATGTCATGAAAGATCTACTAGAGTACAGGCCCCTTATATGTTCACTACAAGAAAAATAGACTTTTGTGACTAATTTATTGTGACTAAAAGATTTTTCGCAATCAATTTTAGTTGTAAATAATTATTTTACTGAAATTAACTGATCGCAAATAAGCAGTTTTCTTATAGTGACGTAACTCGTATCTTGCATGCTACTTTGTTCTCTTATATTGATATATTATGAGTTTTAGTATATTGATTTTTTTTTATTTTTTAAAAATACTTAAAGATATTAAAAAAATATAAAAATAAAAATAATAAAATACATCAATATTTTTGCCTAGACCCGATGACTGCTGGGCGGGAGCCAAACATTACTCTTATAGGAAACTTCCCTTGTACTACTACTACTTTCCATTTTTGCAGTCATCGAACAACGCGCGTCCATAAAAAAAAAAAAAAAAAAAAAAACAAACAACGTGCGATCACTCGTTTTTTTTTTTTTTTTTTATAAAGGTTCTGCATGCACGACGTCATTGCTTTGCATATGTAGAGTATTTCTACATATATACTTTTTTTTTTCTCGATACATCATAACGTGTCTTATGCGAAAATCAAATTACATCAGCAAACTACCTATCTGCATATAATTTTCAGTTGTTATTACTCCAATTTTCTCGTTCAGATTAGTGTTAAGAAATTGCAACTTGCACTGCATGCATGCACCCGCTTCTATGGAAAATTGTTACATCTTATTGAGAACAGATATTTGTGAGCTGTGTCCCTTCGCAAAACTTATGATCGAGTTAAGAATATAATACAATTGATTACATGAACCTCTTTTTATCGGTTCAAATTTTAAGTTTTTGGAATAAATGATGATTTTGCATAATATAAATTAAGTAGGAATTCTAATTAAGTTCAAATCTTTACTCACATGTGAAAAAAGGATGAGAAACAAGTAAGTAAAAAAGAAATCAATCACACGATGCAAATATTTACGTAGTTCGGCAACATATCTATGTCTATGGAGCTCCAAATGATTTTCTTACTTGAGGAATAACAAAATATACTTTAGAGCGAAAATACACAATTTTAAACTAGCCATATTGCTCATAATAAAATATAGGGTTGTATGGCGTAAACCCTAATTTCACAATTACTGAGTTATTCGCTTGAGTGAACTCTTTATGTGAGTTTCATTCAAGCGACCTATCATGCAAATGTTAAGCAAACTTTTCGTCTAGCGTTTCTCGAGTTACAAACTAGGTCAAAAGAAATTTCCAGGACTTTCACCCCTGGACCCCCATGAGGCTTGTCCAAGTTTGTTTCCATTAGGCCTAAACTTCATTGAAAATCCATAAAAAAAAATCGTGACGAATCATTGTCAAGTGGGGTCATTAAATCGGACCACACAAGAATAAACTAGGCTCTACAAACCCAACACAACATTTTACCCCATTTAATTAAATATTCTTCTACGTACCTACTGTCCTTTGTTTTCAATGTTTCCCAACTTTCTCATGTCCATTTATCAATATTGCTTGTATGCAGGCATATATGGCTTGGCTCTCTCAATATTAGTACGTATATATATATTTGTGTGTGGGGGGGGTGGCGGGGTTACCGACCGGCCATTTCCGCTTAAGGTGGCTCGGAATTTATGATCTAGTACTCCCGTAATTAATTTCCAATTTGACTCTTTTTTTGTTTTTTTTCTCAAGAGATCCACATGCATGGGGAAAAAGAACCCTCCAATTCGACTACTTTTCTCATCAATCAGCTGGGTCAGGAGGTAATAGAAGTTGCGTGAAAGATAGGATGTTCTTATCAATATTGGACAGGTCTCAAGTAGTTGAGCAGGTGATTATATATGCTTCTTAATTAAGCTTTCTTGTCTCAACATGTGTTTAGATCGAATTCCATTCAAACAGCCAGGAATATTTAATTAACGAACCTGCAGGCAAATACATTATGAATTATGACAAGTTGGACGGTATATGCCACGAAAGATAACGTACGTGCAGAAATTAATTAAGAACATGAACATGGCCTGCTCTTTTTCGATCTGAGCACGTACGCACGACACCAGCCAAAGATGACTTCGATCGTTTGACTGGGCCTGATCATGACCAACGAATTAGCTGGAAATTCCTAGCCAACATGACACATGATTGGATTAATTCTAGTACTACTGCTTGTCATCGATACCATCTTTATATCTTGTTCTAGGATTTTTTTGGATACAAAGTGAGATGAAACAATTTAATTTTAATTAATAACTTATTATTATTTACAAATTATTTCAATTTATTTCATCTTATTATTCAAACGGTCCTTTAATTTGCGCGGCATTTAATTCTCTATATTTAAAAGTCAAATTAAATATTGAAAGAGAAGACAATATCACATTAATAAACCTCCATTAATATTAATGAATTGAGCTTTTGAGTCCAGGCTAATTAATTCTAGCAATATATATCAGTAAATAAAAAAAAAAAAGGAATTATTGAGGTTGTAGTACCCTTAAGAATTAATTAATCTCTAGCTCTAACGCAACGAGCAGTCACTTTGTCTCAATTATACCATTCACTTTGTCGCATTGATGCAACCGGTAAATAAAACATGATATACGGTTTATTAAAATATAAATAAATATATATATATATATATTCTAAATAAAATGACATTCGATAAAAAAAGACTGGAACGTTCCTTCTACCATTTTTATGTATGTTTGTGTTTTTAATTTTTTTCATAAACCTAGTGCCACCACATGATACTGGTGCTACGTCAATATCGAAGCAAAGTGAGGGATATAACTAGATCAACATAGTAGTATTTTTTTTTTTATCCCGCATATTGTAATTAGTTACATCATATTAATTAATATTTTAGAATATTAGTCATTGGTATGGCATGACTTGCTTGTAGAATTATTTTTTATAAAGAAAAAAGAATTATTTTTGACGCGATTCCTGCACGTGCACGTCACTATATATATAATATAATATAATATAATGATATTTATAACATACATTAGTGTTGGGTGTAGCGGCTCGAAAAAATATTTTATCCTACATCTTATCCAACAGGACCAACCTCATGTCCTGATCTAGTGTCCAACCTCTCTCTTCCCCTTCTTTTTTTCCGGCTTTTATTTTCTTATCTGTGTTTTTTTTAGAAAAACGCTAACTTATCTCGTCATTTTGTCATGTGATCATATTGACCACTCATATATTTTATTTTATTTATTTTATTTTTTTACTCAATAATTTAAAAAGTGTCTATTTGTAAATTTTTATATTTTTTTAAATGTTAAAAGATGTTTAAAAATGGTTGAAATATAAAAGAAAAATAAATTGCACTAGCAGTATGCCCAGCGATAAATGTTGGGCGGCCAACTAAAAAATTATTATTATTTTTATATGGTTGGTCCCGTTTACTCATTTTTTCAAATGGATTGTACAACACTTGCACACTCAACGACTGTAAATATTATTTCTTATGGTATTTATAAAAAGATTGCGCATGACTTATGCACATCACGACTGCACGTAATATTACTCATCTTCTATATATGCTAAAGAGAAATGCTAAATGACCCATCATTTTATCCCATAATTTTGACCGCTCCTTTATTTTACTTTATTTTTATTTTTTTTCGTTAAGAAAATGATAACTTTGGAGAGACAAAATGATGAGACTCAATGCCAAAATACTACCGGCCTTTGGTGACCAAAATAGCATCCACGTACGCCAAACTACTATATATTGGACAATCGGTGCATACCAAATGTGCACTCTAAATATATTGCACACCAGTGTAATAGATTTTTTTTTTAAACATACTTAACCATTAAAAAAAATAGAAATTTACTAATAGTCATCACTTCCTTTATCATTAAGACAAAAAATTAAAAATAAAATAAAATACACGAGTAGATATATTTAGGAGTCATAATATCATTTTCCTTATATATTTCGCTCACCGGAATTTGTGTAATTATCTAGACACACCTGTATATAATTATATAGTGCATGGAATAGCAAAAAATGATCTATTTTCGAGAGGGCAACCTTATATTATTGTAGAAATATATATATATATATATATATATATTAATTCATGCACGCATGCATGGCGTCAATTATGTCCTGATAGAACGTACGTGTTATATATTTGAGGTAAATTCGGTCAAACAGTACCCTTTTGTTATGGTTTATGATCAATTTAGGATTAGGTCCTCGTGCAGCCGTGCCATGCTATTCTTGTTTAAGAATAACATGAGTGATGATATGATTTATTTAGATCCTCGTACATAATGTGGCCCAGGTTGATACGATCCAGCGGCCTCCACGTACAGGCCGTGGCCGCGCTCATGTGGATTTGTAATTTTAGCTCGCAAGAAAAATAAAAGCGACTTTTCACTTGAGCGACGACTTCCTCAATGGGTAGCGGCCGACGCGTACCAAAATATAACACTGTCTCGTGGAGATATCATTCCCTAATTACCTTTTTCTTAGCATATATACAAAGTGTAGATCCAGTCAAACAAATAGTCCAAATTTTCCTCCTGCTTGAAATTACGTACCCAACACCTTACATGATTCCTTAAAAAACATGTCAAATAAACCGCACCCTTCAAACTCCCCTCATCTTTAAATACCAAAGCTGCAGCCTCTTTCTTCCTCATACATATGTGCAGTTCAAAGTTTCCATACCAGTAAAGTACGTTATCAAGTTCAGCCTACAATTACTTAAAGAGTCCCCAACGAACGTTAGATACGTCATTTTTAGATGGCCATGAAGAGAATGAGATCAGAAGATGTAGGGAATAAAGACGGCTTAGACGACGTGATGGCGAAGTGTCTGATGCTGCTGTCTCATGGCCGCGGCTTAGCAGATACAAAGCCCAAAACATGTCCACTTCCGGTTCATGTCTTCGAATGCAAGACATGCAACCGTCAGTTTTCATCATTCCAAGCGCTGGGTGGCCACCGAGCCGGCCACAAGAAGCCAAGATTGGTGGGGGAAGAACACAAGGATCAGACCAAGTTGCAGAGTTCCGCAGGGAATAATAAACCCAAGATGCATGAGTGCTCGATATGTGGACAGACGTTCTCCATGGGGCAGGCTTTGGGTGGGCATATGAAGCGGCATAGAGCGAATGAAGGGTTATCAGCTTCCATTCCGAATCCTCTAGATCAAGCCAAAGTGCCGGTGCTGATGAAGAGATCTAACAGTACGAGGGTTGTCTGCAGCTTGGACTTGAACTTGACACCCTTGGAGAATGATTTGAAGTTATTATTTGGGAAGATGGCTCCTAAAGTCGATCTTCGTTTGATGATTTGATATATATGATCACTGATCATCACACATGTATTGTTTTGTTTTTCCATTCATATTCATTAATTTATTTTACGTATAATATCATTCAGTTCTTTCCAAATTCTATCTGAACATTCGAATTTGTACCTTTTTCTCTTCTTGTAAATGTGTTGTGTTAATTTTACCATCCTCTATGCTTCCTCTTCATTTGGTTCATGATCTCTTGTACGCCCGGTCGTTAGACTTGTCTGTTAGAGAAGATTAACTTTTTAAAAAACCAAGAAAAAATAAATAGACGTTAGGGAATTCAAAGAACTTTTCACGTAGACATAGACAGTAAGTAAGCCAACATTAACAAATTAAAGGAAATATATTCAGTTTTAAACCCCAAATGGGCCAAATCTTATCTCAACCTGGCGGCGGCGGTCAGGTACATTACTGGCCATTAACTTTGAAAATGGTAGAATCAGAGTTTTAAATAACGTGCCTAATTGCCGGCCGGGTGGTGACTGGTGCATGGAAGTAATGTGTTTCATACATGATCAAATATTTAATTATATCGGTGTGTTTCGGTCAATATCGGCTAATTTTGATGTCCTGGTCAAAATTAATATATTTTTGTAATTAATATAAAAATTATCACTTTTTCGTAATTTTCATTCTAATTCTCACATCTAAAGACTATTTTCTTAACTTTTTTTAATCATCTTTTATTGAGAATTGAAAATAAAATCCCTAAACCCTTTTCATGATGAAGATGAGTGATTATTTTTTTAAATAGTTGGATTGAGAACTTAGAAATATTATTAATTAGTTTTATAAATATGTGTTTTAACCTTTTAAGACTTGCATTGATGCTATTTTGAAATATAATTTATACATATATAATTAATTTATTATATATAGACTATCCCAAAATGATATCCGAAAGTACGATACCGGTATCGAAATATTTTGTTCTAATACTTTAACTGAAACGACCATCGAAATGGCATTTAAAACTTCATAAATGCTATGGATAACCGCTTGCGTCCCCACTGCGACATCGCGTCCTACGTGGTTAAAATGGAAACGACAACGTTTCGTTTCGCTATAGCTCAAAGCCAGAAGGGCTTGTGTCTCCCTCCCCATTTCGTCCCATGTTTTCTCTTTTCTCTTTTCTCTTCCTCTTCTCCATCCCCACACCTCTCTTCGTCTTCTACACGTTCATCACTCTGTCTCACAAAAACAGCCACAAACATCGCCGAATCCACGATGGTCTATTCTCTTCGTTTCACACCTCATCCTTTTACCACTACTTGTGACCTTTTTCTTGGATGATACTTCGAAATCTAACGGTATAGTTTCCTCTGGTTTCATGACTTCTTTTCTTGAAAGGATGGTTTGGAGCTTTGACATGAGGAGGACCGAATCTGGAGACAGAGAGCCATCATCGAAGCTTTCTATGGAAACGCCCTCTTATGAAAACACGCATACATAGAGCAAGTCAGAGTTATAAACTGTTTGAGAAAAATCATGAATCTCTTTTCATTTACTTCTTTATGTTTTCTCTACAACCGAAAAGATAATCACACAAAATTATAGTTCAAATCGAGACCTGAAGTTATAAATTTCCTTACGCATTTATCTTCCTTTGTTTTTCTAAACAACCAAACACCCAGAGAGAGAGAGAGAAATTTTGACCAGAGTCCATGGAGCCTAATGGAACTTGCGAGTGTGATAGGATGAAGAGAAGAGACCCAAAACCATTATGGGTTCGACTGTGACGTGGAGAAGACGAAGAGAGGTCTACGAAAGATAATCGTGGGGATGGAGAAGAAGAAGATGGAGAAAATAGAAAGAGAAAATGGGGGCAAAATGAAGACGAAGTGAGGTATGTGGCTTTCTCGAATTCAAAACATAATCGTGGGGATGGAGGAAGAAGAAGATGGAGAAAATGTGGATTGGAAATAGGGATGGAGACCAGAGCATTTTCTGTCTTCGAAACGATGAGGGAAATCGAAATGGGGATGGAGACCAGAGCCCCTTCTGTTTTCAATTTTCGCAAAACGTTACTGTTTCCATTTTAGCCACGTTGGATGCGATGCCGCGGCGAGGACACAGGCCGCTTGCCATAACATTTCTGTTAAAACTTTAGATAGAATATCTTGAACATAAATATGTAATTTCAAGAGAGAGAGAGTAACATCAATTGGCGTACTCTCCTTAAAAAAGTTAGTACACGTTTAAATTTGAAAAGTATTTTGTCTTATCTCATGATCTATCAGTATAATTTTCTTAAATTCTCATATAAAATATAATAAATAATTTAATTTTTTTAAATCGAAAAATAATAATAATATTAAAAAATAATCTTCTAATAGTTTTTTTATTTTTTATTTTTTATCTCATTTCTAATCCAAAGCGTTGAAGGAAAGAGAAATTCTATTTACAGTTTCTACTTGGGGACTGCATGTGCATACCTTTTATTAAATAAAAAAAAAGCATCATTTCAGGAAGGATATTTTTGTAATTTTAAAAAAATTTAAAGATAAAATTACTTAACCTTGCATTACATTCTCTAAATGGGAACTGTATCTAGCATTATTTTTAAGGAAAATATGTCACGAGAGATCTACGGCTAGAATAGTCTGGCCCCTACGTCGTACCAGCTCATATCATCAATCTCGGAAACTTCCCACTTCCCAGCTTGTACGTGTACGTCCCGGTCCTGTATATAGGAAAGTCAAATTACGACGTTGGCAGCCTCTGATGATCTGCGAAAATACTATTCCCACGTAAATTTTCTATCGAAATTTTTTACCGAATTACATTTTAATTCTTTTTAATATTTTTTATTTAATGATTAAAAAAATATTTTTAAATTAATTTATGATATTTTTTAAAATATTTAAAGTGTTTAAAAAAAATGATTGGAAAAAAGCAAAAAAACAACTTTTGCCTTTTGGTGAGAATTCTGTGTGTGAGAATCCTACGTGGCTGTAGCAAGTTCCTATACTTTATAGGACAATGCTAGGTTACACATCATATATGCACTTGAAATATGCACATTAGTGTAAATAAGTTTTTTTGTTTTTCTTTAATTCTTTTAAGCATTTTTTAAATATTCTTAATTATTAAAAGAAATAAAATATAAATATAAATTTACTAATAATCATTTCCTTAATCATTAAGAAAAAATATAAAAATATGAGTAGGCACATTATTAATTCATATATATATATATATATTTATATATTTATATATGCTACCTTTGACTGTCACGGCCGAGAAAATTATTTGAGCTAATTGAAAACTGAATGTGTATCGTGAAAAAATACTTTTGGTAGACAAATGCTAGCTAGGGAAGACAGACATCCATAAATAAAACAAAAAATTAGAATAATTGAGGTACGTACGGTACGTAGTCTTAAGAAATTTATAATCTCTCTGACGCAACAAGCCAAGCCATGCCTATTGTACTGATCATGATGGGCTTGCATCAGCTTGTAGAGTTTTTCTTGCATGGCAGCTTGCTTGTAGAGTTTTCTTGATGTACGTACGTGATGATCAAGAAAGACCACGTACACAACCCAATGATCAATTGCACATAATAAACTCTCTCTCAGTAAAACGCCCTGGCGATTTTTACTTGGGAGTATTTCATGTTCTTGTTCAACATACAAGTTTTACTTTCCTGTATTTGCCCTGTTGTGGGCATTCTCTCTTTCCGTGATGGTATAAGATTTATTACTCGGTATTGACAAGTTACACTTGTCTGCAATAGAATCTGAGGAAATCAAGGTTGCCGAACCATTTCCTGAGTTTATTTCTGGCACAGTTTACAGAGACTGCGGATAAAGCTCTTGTTCTTCCACGCATTAAACGTCTGTGTTTATGCAAATCTGAGACAGTTTGGATTCACTTAAAATATGAGAAGTTGCCGACCTTTTGTTACTGTTGTGGCAAATTGGGGCATTCGGGAATCGGATAGGGACTGTGAATTATGGGCAATTCACATATCACGTACAATTTGAGAAAGAGGGCTTCCCATATGGGGCTTGGTTACTTGTGGATGGGAATTTATTGTTGAATAAGGCCGCAGGTTTACACGCAGAGGGGATGTAAAAGCTCATCAAATGTTATCTACGAAAGGTGATTCTTCTTCTTCTGGTAGTTCTTCGCATGCCATGGCATACTCAAACAGAGCGGCGTTGAGCCGTTATCGGGGAAAAGATTTTTGACAGTTATCGATGAAGATTACGTTGGTTCTCCGTTTAAATTTTCAAAGTTTGCAGGGAAGGAGAAAGACCAGAGGCATTCAGTTTTGTCTCGAAGTGGGCTTGGGCCGGTTGGTTTGTCAGGTGGATCAGACTTGGATCGTTGGTCTCTTTACACCAGTTATGGCATCACAACAATATTCCTCTACACGGCTAATTTCCCCAATTTCAGATGAATTAAGAGCACTCTCAATGGATTAGCTAAAACTAAAGTACATTTTTTATGAATGTAAGATGAATTTAACTTTTGACTATTCTATTCACATAAATTTCCACATTGGAATATCTATTTTTTCATTATATAACAATAAAATAATATAAAATGAATTTAGCTTTGGCTATTCATATCAAATTTTCACATTGGACTATCCATTTATTCATTACATAACAATGAGTAATTTTTTTTAATTATTAATTTATTTATTTTATCATATTTTACTAATTTCTATAATTCCCATCCAACTATATTTTTTTTTATCAAATTTCGACAGAGTATCCATGAACCCGTGCACTTGAACAGAGCATCCATTCAACAAATATTTCTAAAAACTGGACATGTTGGTTTGCTGGAGAGAGAAATAATTCATAAAATAAGAATTTGGTCTATGAACATGAACATTCAAGTTTGGAAACTATTTTGAATATAACTGTAGCTAAATTCCAATTATTTGGAATTTGGCTAATCCATTGTGATCCTTTTTTGTTATTTAATAGCTAAATACTCAATGGATTAGCTTTTAGCTAATCCATTGCGGATGCTCTTAAATCCCTCTACATCTATTCATGGTGATGGGCGCAACGTGATTCTAGTATCGTTTGTGGAGAAGGCGTCTAATGCTATTCCCTCGTCTACTAAAAGGAATTTTTGTTATTGGGTCAGTTCAACATGAGGTGGAGAGGACTGTTGTGCCAACAGTTAAATCTGTTTCGATGAGGGTAATGGTCGTCGGCTTCCTCCCAAGCAAGAAGACAATGTGACTCAACCAATTCCATGTAAATCTTCCTCTTCTCATACTCCATTTAAGAGCAGGAATGTGCTAGTTGGTTGTGATGATGTTAAGTCCCCTACTGATTCTAAGAGGCTTCATCCCTCTGATGATAGATGTCTGGTGGAAGTGTAAGTATTATCGGCAGAGGCTGATTTTCAGCCCTGGTGATCACCATGAAACTAATGAGCTAGAACTCTCGTGGGCGTCGGAACCCACAAACACTTCATGTTCTTCGTGACATTGTCCAAAAAGAAGTTCCCAAAGTGTTGTTTGTGATGGAGACAAAGTTGTTAATTCATAAGATGGAAAATTTAAAATTTACTTTGGGGTTGTCAGGCTGTTTAGCAGGGAACTGTGAAGGCCATTGTGGGGGTATTGTGCTTTTTTGGCATCAAGATGTTAATCTTGAAATTGCCTCATATTCTAAATAACATATTGATGCATGAGTCACTGATATGAAATTAAACTGTAAATGGTGTATGACTACTGTGTATGGTCAGTCGGAGGTTGGGCACTGCAATGGCATTTGGCAATTGTAAAAATCTATTTTGGTCTCTTTGATTGTTCCTTGGATATGAAGTGGTGTCTAATTTTAAAAAACAAATGTGGTTGAATTCGTTGTGAATGGCAAATGCGGGATTTTAGGGATTTCATTGATTCATATAATTTTTAGATTTTAAGAATAGAGGGGGCTTTTTTCACATGGCCTAATATGAAGGAAGTGGAGACTTTGATTCAGGAGAGGCTAGACAGACTTCTAGCTAATCCTGAGTGGAGCTCAAGTATCCCTCTACAAAGGTCAGTAATTTTGCTCTTACTCATTCTGATCATAATTGTTTACTCCTTGAAACTTGTGAGTCTGTTTATACACTACAGAGAAAAAGGAAGCTATTTTAATTTGAGGCTATGTGGATTGGGGTTGACGGGTGTGAGGACATTGTTTGCAATTCTTGGGATGCTTGGCCTACTGATAATGTTGTAGTTAATTTGCAGCAATCTATCTCATTTTCCACTACTTATAAAATGACTCGTTCGTTCTTTCACAAATTGATGCTTAACTTATCCTCTGAAGATGAGTTGGAGGATGTTTTTAATGACGATGACGAATCAACATCAACTCATCGTCTCAATTGCCAATGTCGTAAGTATATTCGGCGTGATCATATTCAAGGGCACGAACGACTATTTCATGACTATTTTGCAGAAGCACTAGTATATCTCTTCAATCTATTTTGAATGTGATTTTGTATGAGTCGTCCTCTGTTTCTTCGTATTTAACATGAGGTAAAGGCTTACGAGCCCTACTTCATCCAAAGAAGATATAATGTTGGAAAACTCGGTCTATCTTCCTTGCAAAAGATAACTGATGTACTTAGAATGCTTACATATGGAGTAACTGTTGATTTTATAGATGAATACATATGGATTGGAGAAAGCACTGCAATGGAGAGCCTAAAAAAATTTGTAGCCGCAATCGTAAATATTTCTTCTAATGAATATTTGCGGTCTCCAAATGCCGTTGATATTGCTCGATTGCTCGCTTTTGGTGAACAACATGAATTTTCAGGGATGCTAGGAAGCATTGATGGCATGCATTGGAAGTGAAACAATTGTCCCACCGCCTGGAACAGTATGTACTCCGGCCATTGTCATGAACTAACTATTATACTAGAAGCGGTTGTTTTATATGATCTTTGGATATAGCATGCATTTTTTAGACTACCCGGTTCGCATAACAATATCAATGTGCTAAATAGATCTTTCATTTTCATTGAACTTGTTCAAGGGTGTGCTCCTCTAGTAAATTACTCAATCAATGAAAATAACTACATTATCGGGTACTACCTTACCAATGGTATTTATCCAAATTAGTCAACATTTGTGAAGACTATTCCATCTCCATAAGGGAATAAAAAAAAAAAAAATTTTATAGCATCACAAGAATCAGCAAAAAAGGATGTAGAGCGTGCATTTGGAGTCCTTCAACAATGCTTTAGAATCGTTTGTGGACTTGCTTGAATGTTCAAGATCAGGGATTTAACAAATATAATGAAAGCACGTGTTACTTTATATGACATGATCCTCGAAGACAAGATGATGATAATCAGGGTCTCGAGTTTGAGTACGATCAAGTTGATGATGATCTTCCTTAACTCTTGCGCAATCCTACAACGGAACTTATGGAGTTCATTTAGCGTCATCATGTAATTGGAGATACTTCGGCACATCATCAGCTCCAATAAGACCTAATTGAGCATCAATGGAAATTATATTCCCAAAAGTAGAATAGTTGCAATCCATTATAATTTCTGATGTAATTAGTAGTGACTAGATATTCCTGCTTGTTCAACTTTCATTCCCTAAAAAATGTTCTCTTGATATAGAACATGCCAAGTAAAGCTATATTATGTTCATTATCTGTAATTGTTTAAGCAGTTGTAATGTTTTGGTTACCATCTTCTATCCATGCACAAAATCATTGTCAAAAACTTTAAGCTTCTAGAATAAATACTACCAAAGTTACAAAGTATAACATATAAAGTTACAAAATTTCTTAACAATAACAGCCAACCAATGATGCAAACTCAGTGATTAATGTTGAAAAAATTATACAAATTGGAGAATGCATCAATGACAGATAAATTTTATAAAAAAACTAAGTCACTGATTCTCAGCATTGCCTCTCACTACGATTTTCCGTTGACGTTGCTGGAAATATGCTCATTGTTGTCCAAGCAAGGTGGTCACATCGATCAGCATGATTTGCTCATCTCTCTCCAACCACTCACTCTTCGCTCTCTCCTCTGCTTGTAACTAGGCGAATTCCAATCTCTCGGACTCCGACCTTAGTCTCTCATCCTCTTTTCGTATTTTTTGTCCCTCCCTTTATTGCATTTTCTTAGCCTTGAGAAGGAAAAATTCTTTCTCCTGAACGTGTGACTCCTTAAGAAGAGTAAACTTCATCTTCCTCAACTGAACAATGTTCTCTGTTGGCCTGCCATGGGCCTTATATTTTGCTTTCTCAGCTTTCTTTCCCATTGGTTGCTCCAATTCAACGACATCATTGTCGAAGACATTCTCCGCCTCGATATCATTTACCGAATCTACAAATGCAGCTAAGGTACGAATCGGGGCCAGGGACATTGTCGACCTTCATTCTGGACCTTCTTTTGTACAACGCTAAATCCATTTGGGTTGGTCCTTCAATAGGTGCCAACAATGCTCAAACTGAAAGTAAGCAGTATTCTGCAGCGATTGGTACATAATCTTTACTTTGTCAAACTGGCAATTATAGAGAGAAACATAAAATAATTACCAAACTGAACGGTAACAAAAACTAAAAATAATTAGCACCTATAAATAGTTATTAGTAGTGGATGGTTATACATTGTCTTGCTCAGTAATACCACTTTGATTTAACCCTTCAACTTGGGTCAGTTTTGTGCAAAATTTGTTGGCCTTTTGAATTGCTGACTACCAATGTATTAAGGACCCAACATTCCGCTCAGTTATACTTTGTTTAAACTCATTGAAGTAAATCAAAATTTTATCCCAAAGTTAGGCATGTTTTTAGTGTATTCCCTGGATGGCATCTACGCAGGTATTCCGGCATGCCGAGACAAGTAACTTGTCTTCTTCTTCGGTGAAGTTCGCACCCCTGTTTAATTTTTTTTATTGAGAGATGATCTATTTGGGGGTGGGGGTGGAAAGTTTTCCAACATCACAGGAGATTGTTGAGTTTGACTAATGTAAGTGTGGTCAATCGGAGGATCTTGGCTGAGGAGGGTCGTGAAGTACATATGTCCATGGTCTTGGGAATCCATCTCTAACAAATTCTAGACACACAACAGTTGGTAGACATGTTAGAAACACAAGACCAATAGATTAGAGTTTTTGGGAATAGGCTCAGGAAAGGAGTGGTAACATGTAGGAAGTGTAGCACATCCTCAATTGCTACATCAATCGATTGCCAGTAGTGATTGGCCATCCGAGTTACACTGCCATAGAGTATGTCCCAACTTTCTTTTGTCCCCACTCAATTTTGCCATCATCATAGCTAAAGGGGATAGACAAGGATAAAGAACCAAATGAGCAAACTAATCCACCAAACAAAACTGAACAACATGGGGTGTAGCACAACAGAACACCAAGGGGTATCAAAATAACCAAACCAACAAAACCCATTATAGAAGCATGCCAAAATCAAACACAACATAGCCAACTGCAAGAAAGGATGTAGGTTTGAAGAAGATGAAATGATGTTTAGCATAAATATCTCACATCAAAACTAGTAAAATAAGAAACTAATCTAACGAAAAAAAAAATTGAATATCACAGCTCAATCACAACTGCACAACAAACTCATCAAAGTAATCCAACTTCAGAAAACTGAATAGCATCCCTATAATGTAGTAGAATACCTAAATCACAAAATTGAATACCAAGTTTCACAAAACTGAACAACATACATGTAAATATCTCACAACTAAGTTTTACAAAATTGAACAACATGTATAATTTTGTGATTTAGGTAAGCATGCCTATAAAGATCTCATATCCATATTTTTTGAACAACAACTCTAAATTGTTAAGCAAGATGCAATATCAGAGCATGAATATAGAATAGTTGGTATATTTTAAAGAAGTAAATAATCCAATGAAAGCAAAGAACTTCACAACTGGGGTGCTTATAAAAATAATCAAGACTTTAGGTTGAAACAACATGGAAGCATCACAACATAAGAATGAAAATAAGAAGCTTTCAGGTTTAAACACAACTGAACAACAAAGAGATGAAATTAATTCAACCAACCGAATTGAATAACAGAAAGGAAAATTAATCCAACCATAAGAACTTAATAATAGAACTAAGAAAATGGCAAACTAATAAAACTAACAGAACTGAATAACAGAACAACCAAAATGACAAAGTAGTCCAATCGACATAATTGAATAGCAGAACAGGAAAAATGAGCAATTAATCCAACCAACAAAACCGAACAACTTGCCTAAATGACAGCAGAATAGTAAAAATGATATAGAAACATATAAATTACATAACAATGAAAAAGGAATTTTGGGAGGAAGCTCATAATGGTTTTTTTATTCAGGCATAGGTAAGCATATAACACAAGCTTGAATGGCTGCAAAACGGTTGACTTTGTGAAAGTTTCACAAAAAATGACCATTTGGGTTACCCAGCCATATCGAGCTTGCCTCATTCACAGAAGTTGTGATTTTACATATTTATCAAATTCAATTTAACCATTATTACACCCTAATTATAACTTAACCATCATCATAGTCTAATTACACATACAACCCCTACGACAGCCTCTACTAAGTCAAGAATTAAAGTTGTAAAGAACAAAGCAATGACACTGAGAAAAAGCAAATAAGGATTCAAGAATAAGAACCAGAAAACCAACAACTGGTGAAGCCAACCAACACAGTAATAGGAGAGCAAAATGAAGTGTCAGCTTGCCCAAACAAAAAACAAAGAAGCAGATATAAGTAAGATTTTATTTCATATTGTTTCCTTATTTGATTGTTAACTTTGAACATCCAAAAAAGTTACCAAAGTTTACAATTCACAAAAGTTATAATTTTTAACTCTGAAAATAGAAAAAGTTACCAAACTTATTCATAGAAAAAAATGCAAGCTCACTTGAATATATTACAGAACATTTATCCAAATAAAAAACAATTTCATGTGAAAATCCAAGCACATAAGCATGTGAAAATCTTCATAAAATCATACATGTAGAACTAGATTAAATAAACCCAAGAAAGTACACGAAACATGAATTTCACAAGCAGTTCCTTGAAAATGGCAACCTCGTTGATTTTAAGTACTACATCAGCATCTTAAATTACACAGAATGAAATGACAAGTTAGCTTAAATAAATTACACAAAACAAAAATCAAACAAGCAGTACAATGTCAATGGCAAGGTAACTGACAGTGAAACAAAGCATATTAGAGTTGCATGTGAAATTCTTCATAGGAATCAAATGGCAAGCTAGATTCAATAAATTAGCCATAAATTTCACAAAACAGAAAGGAAAGGAAGTGAAACAAAGCATCTGCTATGTCAAATTCTTGGCACACTGAAATGCCAAAGCTAGATCGAATAGCAGAACGCATAAATTTTACAAAATAGAAATCAAACAAGAAGTGAATCTGTATGGAATGCTCACTAACAGTGTAACAAAGCAACATGTCAAATTTGTAGCATAGTGAAATGGAAAAACTAGATTGAATAACAGAACACATCAATTTTACAAAATACAAATAAAAAAGCAGTATTTCATGATGGGTTGGTCACTCATTTTACAATTTTTTTTTTCAAAACCTGTACAAAAATCGCTATTATAGAAACCCTAGAGAAGCATACATAGAAACCATTTTGGTCTAGTGGGCTAGGATTTTCGAGTTCTACCTCAACATTCAACAATGGAGTTACAGAGATCCAAAATGGTAGAGCACAAACAAAATTGAGCACAAAATTTCTCTCAGAGCTGATGGCATGAGAGACATGGACTGTGTGTGTGAGTTTGTGAGAGATGAAATGGTTATCGTGAGGTTTTCATGTGAGTTTATGAGACAAAATTTTACCTATCGTGAAAAATGTTGGAGGGGCTGCCGTCGATGGATGAGTGAGAGAGAGCTAATAGTAACTAGGGCACGAGGGACATTGAAGACGCAGGAGGGGAAAAGATAGAGGGACATGGAAAAATAATTAAAAAGGGGAAAATGGATGTACAATGGTTTCCCATAGATGGAGGACTACTGTAGCAAGCATAAACATCAACCCTAAAATAGGGAATCGGATGGGAAGATGAAGCACAAGTTTTTTCTCCAAATCGCACATCAAAATTTGGAGAAGAAGAATGTATAGAGAGACGGTTGCCAATGCTCTTATAAGTTATATATTATTGGTTGTGGCTCTTCAAAGATCGATCTTATATATCGTAGCTTGATTTTATCCAATTACCCGTCACTTGTGGTCACGAAATAACCTTGATTACAGCGAGAACAAAAGCAAGAGTACTCTAATTAATTTAACATGTCCTCCCATATATGCATCCTCCTCTGTCTCTTCCCCTTCTTTTTCTATGTTTTATTTATTTTTTTTAATTTTCAAATAAGTCTGATCTACTCATGTGCCCAATACAATATACTAGTACTGGGACTATCGTCCTCCTCTGTGAGGTTTCTCTCTAGAATAGAGTAAGTCCCTTAGACTGGTTTTACTAGTCTAAAGTGGTGAACATGGAGGAAGAATTGTCTAAACAATGGGAAAGGTTGAGTCTCACTGAGAAGGAGAAGGAAGGGGTGGTGTTACCACCCTCCTCAATGGCAAAAATAAGGAATAAAAGTCCCTTCTGTTTGTTGGTGATGATTGTGGTAGATAAAAGTGTTAACAAGGAAGCATTCAAGAGCACTATGACCAAAGTTTGGAGGTGTAAGGGTTAGATCCAATTCTCTGAAGTTGGATTAAGCAAGTTCCTCATTGAGTTTAACAATGAACAAGACATGTTACGAGTGGTAAAAGGTAGGCTATGGTCTTTTGATTGCTGGCTCCTGTGCCTCCAACCTTTTGATGGTTCAATTCCTATAAACGAGGTGGCTTTCAACAAAGAGGAGTTTTGGCTCCAAGCTTACGACCTGCCCTTCAACTATATGAACCAAGAGATTGGCTTCCAACTAGGAAGTAATGTAGGGAGGGTCCTAAAGGTCCATGCAGATGAAAGAGGAATCAGTTGGGGGAGATTCTTGAGAATAAGGGTCGAAGTTGATATTACTAAAGCCCTTCTAAGAGGTACCTTTCTAACTACGAATGGGAAGAAGTCATGGGTTTACTTCAAATATGAGATATTGCCATTAGTGTGCTTTAAGTGTGGTATCATCAAGCATTCTCAGAATGTCTGCTCTAGTGCATCGAGTGGGGGTGGCAAGCTACAATATGGGATATGGTTGAGAGCTCCTGTAGCCAGGTAAAATGATCTGCAATATAAAAAATATGGAGAAGGGGTTGCTCAGGATGGCCATGCAAACTCCCAGCCATGGAGGGAGGGAAGGGAGGATAGGGATGAAGTCCAAAATGGCAAAACAGAAGTCAGGGAGGAGTGTCAGGCACCTGCCAAGGACCACTTTGATCTCAAGGCTAAAGCTGCTGGTCTGGACAACCTGCAAGAATTAAGGGACCTGACAAAGTCAAAACAGTTACTCGAAAAGGAATATGAAGGAAAGCAGAATAAGAAAGCAACTGTCTCTCTAAACCCTTTAGAGGGACCCTGTGACATGCTAGGAGTGGAGGCTATTGACCTAAAATAGGTAGATACTGAAGCTAAATAGCCCACTCTCGACACCAGCAATGGCAACAGAACAACAAAGGGCTTTGAAGACTCAAATGACCTAGTGTTACAGATAAACTCCCTTGATCAATTCATCTCTGATTAGTCCAATCTTTGAAAAAGTCCAAGGAAAGTGCCTCCTGGAAAAGAAGAGCAAGGAATTTATGCTTGATAGTTTCTCTGTGGGACTAAAAGGGGGAGGGGGGGGGGTCTACATTCTACCAAATAAAAATGAGAGAGTTACAAGTCCCCTTCTTGCTTGTGAGGCTCATAACAAGGGTAAAAAGATTAAAATTGATGGAAGATATAATATGAACTTGTACAATTCAGACATGGTGGAGGCTGTTGAACAACCTCACCAAGCACAATGAGTGGCATTAGTTGGAACTATCGAGGGCTTAGGAACCCCAAGACAGGTCATGACCTGCATCAAATGGTGCAAAAAAAGCTCCCATATTTTGTTTTCTTAATGGAAACAAAGTGCAAACGGCTCAAAGTTGAAAGCATAAAAAAAACTCTAAGGTTTAAAAACAATTTTGTAGTAGACTGTAAAGGTCTTAGTGGAGGGATTGCATTCCTCTGGAAGGAGGATTTTGAGGCAGTTGCTCACTCCTATACTCAAAACCATATATCCCTAATGGTTAAGGGGGTTGAGGAAGGCAGGAAATGGCTACTTACAGGCTTTTATGGTTGCCCCATCACAACTAAAAGGAAGGAAAGCTGGCAGTTATTACAAGCTCTCAAGCCACAGAATCATAAAGGGTGGTTGTGTGTAGGGGATTTTATTTAGGTGCTCAGTTTTGGAGAGAAGTGTGGGGACCCTCTAAGATCTCACAACCAGATTGAGGCATTTAGAACCACTGGAGAAGCATGTGGATTGTGTGATACAAGATTCATTGGCAATAAATTCACCTGGTCAAATGAAAGATTTTTTTTGGGAGGGGGGGGGGGGGGGGGGGGGCTTTTACTAAAGAGAGGCTTGATAGAGCCCTCTGCAATGCCATACGGTCTGAACCCTACCCTAACTCGAGGGTGCTCACTCTCCCAGCATTAAGTTCTGATCATTGCCCAATTCTTGTCACTCTAGATGGGAGCCAACCCCTACTTTCTAAAAGTGATAAGCTCTTTAGATTTAAGGCAAGCTGGGCACTGAGAGAGGAGTGCTATAAGATGGTGGAGGAAGCCTGGAATCATCCCAGATAGGCAAATAACAAACTGAGCTATGCATTTGAGGGACTTACTATCTGCATATAGAAACTAGTGCAGTGGAGGAAGGTGGTTTCTGACAAGACACAAGAAATGAAGGCTCAACTAGCTCTATTAACTAATTTACAAAAGGGAAATAGAGGACACCTCAATGATGCAATTAAGCAAGTGCAAAGAACAATGAACATACTACTTGAAAAATAAAATCTCTAGTGGAAGCAGAGGGAAAAACAAAAGTGGTTAAGTGAGGGAGACAGAAACACCAAGTTTTTCCACCAATGAGCTTCTGAAAGGAGGAAAACCAATGTGATTAACAAACTGGTTGATGGATATAGCAAGGAAGTTCACTCCAAAGAAGGCATTAGTTCACTTTTCCAAAGCTACTACAAAGACATGTTCACCACCTTAGAACCAGATAATATATCAGATTGTTTAGCCTCACTGAAGCCTCGAGTTAGAGCAGCTTAGAATGATCTACTCATAAGTCTTTACACTCAACAAGAAGTGGAGGATGCCCTTTTTCAAATCGAGGGACTAAGCTCCCCAGGACCAGATGGCTTCCCTTCAACTTTTTATCAAAAACACTGGCCTATCATTGGAGCTCAGGTCTATGATGCAATTTTACTGGTGCTAAACTCCAAAGGTAGTATTGCTAAGATTAACAACACTTTATCACTTTAATTCCCTAAAAAAAGGCCCCTACAAAAGTGACTGAGTTTAGACCCATTTCTCCGTGTAATGTGCTCTATAAACTAGTTTCTAAAGTTGTAGCCAATAGGCTAAAGAAACTGTTGCCTCAAATCATTTCCTGCATCCAATCTGCATTTGTTCCTAACAGACTTATGCCTGATAATATTATAGTGGCTTTCAAGGCCTTGCATACTATGAAATGTAAAATGTCAGGTAAGGAGGGCTACATGGCTTTGAAGTTTGACATGAGCAAGGCCTACGATGGGTTTGAGTGGAGTTTTCTCAGAGATGTGTTATACAAGTTGGGATTCTGCAGCCAGTGGGTGGAACTAGTTATGCAGTGCATTGAGACAGTCTCCTAAGAAATTTTGGTGAATGACATACCTCAAGAATCCTTCCATCCATCTACAGGTATAAGACAAGGTGATCCCCTCTCATCCTATCTTTTATTTTGTGTGCTAAAGCACTTAGCAACCTGATCAATCAAGCTGAAGCTAATGGTCTGATTCATGGTGTTCCAATTGCTAAAGGCCAACTTATAATTTTTCACCTATTTTTTGTTGGTGACGGCATTCTCTTTTGTAAGGCTAATGCCTTTGAATTGAGTAGGTTATTTAGTCTATTGAGAGTGTATGGTTGCCCAGAAGTACATCCTTTCCATTGCTTGGATGAGGTCTGCTATGACCTATGAAAAATACCTTGGGTTGCCCTCTGTTGTTGGTAGGGATCGATGCAAATCTTTCAAAGGTATCCTAGACAGTGTAAGATTGAGAACAAGTAATCACAAAGTCAAGATGCTGTCCCAGGCAAGGAAGGAAATCCACATCAAAGCTGTGCTCCAAGCCCTCCCCACCTATACCATGAGTGTATTCAAGTTGCCTCACTCTCTTCTCAAAGACATTAACAGTGTATTCCATAACTTCTGGTAGGGGCAGCAAGACAGAGAGAACAGGATCCAATGGGTTTCTTGGAAATGGATGGGGAAATCTAAACTAGAAGGGGTTATGAGCTTCAGGGACCTCAAGGCATTCAATAAAGTCATACTTGCAAAACAATACTGGAGACTGATCCAGCAACACGAATCCCTTGCAGCCAAAGTGATGAAAGTCAAATACTATCCAAGATCCACCTTTCAACAAGCAAAGCTGGGATCCAAGCCACCATTTATATGGAGGAGCTTCCTCTCAGCTAGACCTCTTGTTGAAGCAGGTGTTACTGGAGGATTGAGAATGGCAGTGAGATACACATATGGAAGGACAAATGGATTGCATATCTTACTCCTAGCAAAAGCCTAAGCCCTGTCAAGGTACTGGACAATAATGCCATTGTCTCAAACCTGATAGATCATGTATCAAAGCAGTGGCATACTAATATTGTGAAGGAAATATTTGACCCAAGAGAAGCTGATACTATGTTGAAAACCCTATAAGCAGTCTAAACAGCAGGAATAGAATTATTTGGCAAGTATCTAAAAATGGCACTTTCTCTGTTATAAGTGCTTATCACTTGGAAAATGCAAGGATATTTTCAGAGAAGACCCAAGCCTCGAGCAATAACTCATTCAGTGAAGTATGGAATCAACTTTGGCAACTCCAAGTGTCACATGGAGAAAAGGTCTTCTTATGGAGAGCGTGCCTGGAGTCCCTCCCTACCCAATCCAACCTCTTCAAGAAGAGAATTGTTGAGCATCCCCTCTGTCCCATTTGTAGACTGGAAGTAGAAGACACAGTGCATGCACTATGGAGGTGCGAGTCTGCCAGAGATGTTTGGGGTGCTTGCTCAAAAAGTCTACAAAAATGTTACCTATCTCAGTTGTCTATGTTGTAGCTCTTTTATGCTCTTTCAAGGACCATGAACACTCAGGTAGTTCAAGAATTTGCAGTTGTGGCAATGGTAGGTTATGTATCTGCAACCAAAACACCTCGCTATAAAACTTTATCTGGCCAGGTTGCATGAGACCATCGTAATGAAGTAAAGGAAATAGTGCATTATCAAAGAGCCCCAGACGTCCATCTAGAATTCTCTGTTTATTCGCATGAGTTGCAAAGGTCACAACAAATACGTTCTTTTCCACCTCCTAGAACACAACACACTAATTGATCCTCCAAATTTTAGCCATCGTATTCGAGATATGCTCTTTTCCTATGACTCTAAATATTTTCCCAATAAGACTTCTCTCACCCTTCCTCTTTACTTCCTCCTCCCTAGAAGGAATCTCTAACACCACTCCCTCCTCCTCTGAAAGGCGCAATTGTTTTCAACGAACTTCAAGATCATCCATAACTCACCCAGTCACAGCACTCACTAAACTGAAAGAAAACTAAAACACCACTTTTGGAATCGCCAAAGGACCAGACCAGAGAGGAGACTTATCTGATATATATATATATATATATATATTAGTTTCGGCTGACATTAAGAAAATGAGTTGAGCTTTAATAATATATTGTAATCATTGAAAAAATTCTTTTGGAAGGGTACAAATGATAGTTAGCCAGTGATCAACATATATAGACATAATTAATTAATTAAAACCACAATAATTGAAGTTGTCTCGCTTAATTAAGCACTTAAATACTACTTTCTCTATTAACAATAATTAATAGTACTACTCACAACAGATTTATTATCTTTTAATCCCTCTATTTCGTGTCGTTTCTTTATATATTCAAATGCAATCGTCAATAATTTATAGATCTAGATTTAACATCTTAATTTTCACTGAGTGATCATCATGCACGTAGTCCGTACGTGTTCTAATTTCCACTTTTTATAAGCTGATCATTATGAGTCACATTCTTTTTCTATATATTTCAGAATATTCTACATATCTGAAATCATTGCTTACGTATGAAACCTAGATACAATAAGCGTTTCATTTAATTTCAACTCATCACATTTCATTATTATAATTTTTCTAAATTTTTACACAAAATATAATAAAAATTTAACTTTTTCAAATCTTAAAACAATAATAATATTAAAAAATTATTTTATTCAACTTTTAACTTTCATCTCAACCCATCTCATCTTAACTCACTATCCAAAAGACTTCTTATTCTAAGAAACGGGCCTCATTTGTTTTCGTAGATGAGATGAGATGAAGTTGAAAATTAAATAAAATATTGTTAGAATATATTTTTTAATATTATTTTTGTTTTAGAATTTGAAAAAATTAAATTGTTTATTTTATTTTGTGTGAAATTTTGAGAAATTAGTTGTAATAATTAGATGAGATGAGATGAGATAAAAATAATTGTGAAAACAATCTAAACAATTGTCTAATTAATTACACCTTCTAATTAATGGCTGCGGTTGTTGACGAAGTTGAGAGCAAATTCTTTTAATGGCTACAATATTTCATCGTCATGACTTCAATCATATTCATCAGCTACCATATGTATCACGCTTCTGCTGTCAATTTTCGAATTTTTGGTTTTTTGTTGGTGCAATTTCTTAAGTACTGTATAATTCAAGCAAAGTGACAATTAATGCATTCGAACGTCACTGCTTACCTAATAAAACAAAAATAGATCTTAGGTAGGTTTGTTATTCAGAAAAATGCACTTCTTAAAAAGATTCTGGAAGGAATATTTGGGTCCTCTTGCTACCTGGCCCACGACTGGTAGGCAGACTCAGCTTACCACTTTGACCTACAAGGCTTGCAGTCCAAGGGCCCATGGGAACATGGTATCAACAAGGGAGAGCCACTATTCGCAAGGAGATAACTCCCTATAATTCAGAGCGGTTATCTCCTCCATCTCCTCCTCCTTTGTTAATGGATAATTAGTGATAAATGCAAGGAACAAATGGTTATCGACTCTGTGGTCACGTTCTTGTGTCTCTCTAAATGGTACATGAAGGTAACAAATGCTCTCCTGAATTTGATTGAGTTATTATATATTGAGACGACATCTCTAACTTAGGCATCAGAGCTTATCTTGGGCACCTAGTGCGTTCAAGTTGTTCATTGCAGGTCATTCGAGTGGCTGGTGGTGTGAAACATGTACTTTACAGTGGCGTCGTTTGTGGGATCTTTGCAGACTTCAACGTGATTTTCACATGTCAACTACTGCGCGATCTCAAGCAACCCGTGATCAAGAGATGAATACATCGGAGATAGAAGCGAGGCTGACAGAGGCCGAACAGAAGCTGAGAGAGGTTGTGATGGTAGTGGATCAGTTACAAAAGGAGAACAAAGAATAGAAACAGCGTAACGCCGTCATACCAACTGTTCAGAATGGGCAAGTAGAAGGAGATGCACTCAGTGCGGAAGATATAAGCATGGAAGTCCTGGAAAAGAAAAGGCTACACGATGAAGTACGTAGCTTTGTTGACAAATATGAAGAGATGGCAAGAAGGATGGGAGGATCCTCTTCGGTGGAATAGTTGCTCACCCGCACTGACCTCCCATATAGCGAGGAAGTGATGGCAGTTCCCCTCTCACCGAGGTTTAAGGTTCCTTAGATTGACTTATATGACGGGTCGCAAGACCTTGTGGATCACATTGAAAACTTCAAAGCATACATGACTCTCTACGGATTTCCTCGGGAGCGTGTCGTGCTTTCCCATTGACATTGAAAGGAATAGCAAGAGGCAGGTTCAGGACGTTATGTTTAGGATCCATCAACAGCTTTGAGGAACTGGCCAAACAGTTCCTTACACAATTCATGGCGAGCAAGAGGCGCCGCAGACCAGCCGCCTACTTGCTGACCATCAAGCAAAAAGGAGAGAGCTCGAAATCGTATTTGACCCGTTTTAGCAAGAAGAGACTGACTACAGACGACCAGGACGAGAAGAACACATTGGCTGCCCTCTTGAAGGCCAATGTTCAGAAAATTTTGCTAAAGCAAGCAGAATTCAATAAGTTTATGACATATTCAATGTCACAACAACAATCCCTAGGGGAGTCTTCAAGGGAGACTATGGGAGCTATCTCTGTTGGGTGACATTTTTTTGTGGGTTT
Source organism: Juglans mandshurica (assembly GCA_022457165.1). Taxonomy (NCBI): domain Eukaryota; kingdom Viridiplantae; phylum Streptophyta; class Magnoliopsida; order Fagales; family Juglandaceae; genus Juglans; species Juglans mandshurica. The sequence goes on from CM039627.1 coordinate 28,374,199, forward strand.
TTTGAGTGCCCTACTTGGCTATCACGGGTGGGAAATGCTTTTGTTGTCATAGGGAGGGAAGGAACCTGTAAAATTTTGTGGGAGCCTTTCTGATGGCATACATGGTTGGGTGGATGGAATGCAGAAAATATTAATGTAAGAAGTTCTTTATTATATGGGTTGATGTTTACTTGTTAGTAAATTCTGTGTTACTCAGCCAATAACTAAACTATTGAAGTTGGGTTGAAGTTAGGTACGTAATAATTAATGTAATATTATTTTTTCTATGTGATAAAGTGAAATTATAACTGAAATCTTGAAGTCTAATTATAAGTTTGGAACTGTTAATATATACTGACTTATATCCCATTTATTCCTATTTGCGACGGACCAACTTAATTAACAAATTACACTCTTTTCTGACCAACTAAAGGTAAAAACAACGCCGGAATGGATTGCAAATTAGACCCATTTCCGACGATAATAATTACGTTGACGTGAGAAAATTCACTACAACAACATTTGCGACGCTATCCATGGCATCGCAAAAAATGGCACACTGGGTTTACAAATCGGCTTTTGCGGCGCGTCATAGGGTATTGCGGCGCATGGGAAACGACGGCAAATCACATTACGGAATGATATTTGCGGCACTACCCTAAGCGACGCAAAAACACCGAGTCTTCCCAGCGATTTTCCCCATTTTTTGCGACGGGGACAAGCAGCCGTTAATGGCATTTTGCGACTCAACAACTTTCACGGCAATGAAACGTAATCAATTGCGGCGTGTTTTGGGTATTAATGACGCTAGTCCGTGGCGGCCTTGTTTGTTTTCAGGAAACATCTCATCTCATCTCATCTCATCTCACCTCATCATTACAACTTTCTCAAATCCTCACACAAAATAAAATAAACAATTTAACTTTTTCAAATCCCAAAACAAAAATAAAATAAACAATTCAACTTTTTCAAATCCCAAAACAAAAATAAAATAAATAATTTAACTTTTTCAAATCTCAAAATAAAAATAATATTAAAAAATATATTTTAACAATATTTTATTCAACTTTTTAACTTTAATCTCAACTCATCTCTGAAAACAAACGAGCATTAATCAAGCATAATCAGATCATTTCCGGCGTACTAATTTAGAATTAGCAGTGATATAAAACGTCGTGAATAAAAGACCTTTAGGGACCGTTTCATGTTTCGCAGCAAAAATTGTTTTGAGACGGATTAGTACCGACCATTTAGCCGCGAAAGACTGAGGATGCTACTATATCTTTTACGGCTACATTAGCAGTTTTTGCAACGATTTAAATCGCCGCCAAAAAGTCCGTTTTTAATTGGTGAATATATATATATATACTGTTTATTTTGAGATTTATAAGAATTATGAAAAAATTTAAAACTAATTGATATGACATATTTTTGTAAGAACACAGCAACTGAATGGAAAAGATGGTAAGAATCAAGAGGTCAACTTGCTTTTTTCTTTCGATTAATTCTAACGAAATGACTATTTATAATTAAAATTGATTACGAATAATCTTTTAGTTACAATAAATTAGTTACAAAAATCCATTTTTCTTGTAGTGACTTTACAAGAATTTAAAATGGTAACGTAGTAATGTATAAAGCAAGAATAAATTATGATAATGCACAAGATGGAAAGTATGACTAATTAGCATGATACACGTGAAAGAGAAAATCAAGGAATTAAGGAAGATTGTTCACGCTGATTCTGGAGAGATCGAGTTGCAGATTCACTTTTGGAATGTTCAGGAATACTTGGTCTAACAATTTTTATATCGGTAACTTATTTAGTATATTAATTATTATTGCATGGGCTTAAAAATAATTTGTTTCTTTTTTATCAGCCAAAAACGGTTGTATTCTTAAACAAGCCGAGACTGACTTGCATGGTACACCGCATGCATGGTAGGACAAGTTTCCGCACGAATTAGCTCTCATCCTTTTCGTTAAGCTGCGTTTGGTTCCTTGAGAGCTGAGTTTGGTTTAGATTTAGGCTTCTTCTAACATCTAAATATCTAACTTTCAAATCATTAAATTTATCTCAATTCAAAATTTTTTTTACAGTACGTAAGACCCATAATTTTTTTCAATTCAAGATCTCTTTACACGTCGGACCTATAACCTTTTCAATTTTTCATAAATATATCTAAATTCATCTTATAAACATTCAAACACATTTAAACTCATCTTAGGTAGACCCCACAGAACTCACTATTATTTATAAAGAATTCAACTCAGCTCAACATCCAAACGCAACTAGTATATTATATTAATGTTAAATACAAATAGTTGTCGTAATACACTCACTCTTTTAAGTTTTTGGTTTTGATATTTTTCTCTTAAATTATCTAATCAGGAAATAAGCTTTGTCAGCTCTTTGGGTAGGTGATTGAGAATACGATTAATTGGACATTCCAAAGGAGTTACCTTTGCTGCCAATAATGCCTTATAATATTATATGGTTAATACATAAAATAATCATTAATTTCCATGCATAAAGAGACGATCCACTTGGGGTTACTAGAAGAGTTAATAAGTTCATGTATTTAATTAATTGCTAACACACTAAACATCATTCCCCTAATAAAATTAATTGGCCCTTCAAATGGCCTGAACATGCATTGGATGTTCCAGCGATAGAGATTAATGGGCCAACCATAAACCCACCATCTATATATGAATTTGTTTTTCCACTTATATAGCCGCTATTGCTCGAGTCAAGAGAAGTTTCCAAGAAAATTGAAACATGATTTATTTATGAGTAATATATACTTAAAATTATTATACTTTAATGAGTATTATATTTTATTACAGATTGTTCTATTATTCAGTGGCACTAAAAGTGATCTTTGCCACCAAATTAATGGAGTCTTTTTAATTTGGACCACCTTATGTAAGAACAAATTAAAAGGATTTATATTTTATTGATGGATCGATTGACTCTGTATCTTGCTTGTATTTTTTTTTTTCAAATAGTCGAAGGTCATATATCCAGGAGTGACCCCATCTCCAATTTTATTAAAAGCCCTCACTTATGGCGGAGATAGATTATATTTCAATAAGAAACAAGAAACCTACTTCTCATTCAAGGAGTAAATTAAACATGTATGAGGTTAGATTATATTATATGGATATAATGTATTCCATCTAAATAGGATTTGAAAATATATAATATGAGACTTCCGAACAGATGATCAATGCATATATATCACATTCTTCTGATTTTTATATTTTTTTAATCATCAATACATTCAACTCAATGTTATCCCATTATTCGGGACCATTTCGGGTCATTTCTTTATCATTGGTACTAAAATTATTCACGAACCAACTATTTCCCAATTCAATGAAAAACTACAACATATATTAATTTATTCAGAAATCTCATCATGTCTGGCACTATGGATCGAGGAGTTGTTGGTCATTAGAATGTTCAACCTGCAAATATAAACTTAGGGTACATTTGGTCACACAATGATTCCCAAATATTCGCAATTAGTATTTTCAGATATTTTCTTTCTAAATATCACTTAAATATAAAATGTTTTCAATTTCAAATTTTTTACTTTTCTATCTAATCATTACCTAATTATTACAATTTTTCCAAACTCACACACAAAACACAAAAAACTTTACAAGTTTTCAAATTTTAAAATAAAAATAATATTAAAAAATTATATCCAAACAATTTTTTAACTTTATAACATTTTTATTTAGTTTTTTTCTCTCATTTTCCAAAAATCAATAAAATATCTTAACTCAAACTATTTCACTAATATTCATAGATATTCTAAAATATTTCAAACGTGCCATTAATTTCCAGTACTGCTTTTGTATTGATAACTAGAAAAATCAAACTAATTCGATCATGGAGGATGTTAGGGAGAAAGTTGATTGGGTTCAACCCATTTAAAACCTATCACTAATAAAAATGGAAGAAATAAAGTCAAGAGATAAAAGGCAAGTTGACTCAAACTCTTAAAATGAAAGGGCTTCATAAGGCAAGTAGGACTCAATCACTCCAACGAAGGAAAGAAATCTCTATAAAAGGAGAAGATCTCTACAAATCTGCACAAGCTCTCTACGACTTCTCTATGCACAGACTCCACCACGCACAATGACTTCAAAGGATCTTCTCTCAAGGAAGACATCATCTTCAGTCTCCCGAAACCCTAAATTTCTCTATTGTATTAAGAGATATGTGAGATCATGAGAGATATGTAAAATCACCTATCATGGTGGAATTTGCCCCCAAACTCCATGTGGATGTAGGCATTACATCGAACCACGTAAATCTCTGTATTTCTCCATTTATATTTTACTTGCTTATTTATAAATTATTTCATGGATGAATGCGAAAATCACCGTATTGACGCCCAAATCATCATTGTGGGCAGAGATAACTCTTTCCTCCGTTGCTGCCTATTGTGCGATTTTTGGCATTAGCAGTTTGTGTCGTCTGTGGAATTGACTTATTCTCTTTACCGAAAATGGAAGAAGTATGATTCCATGGCTCACAAGAACATCTCCAAAAAAAGCAGATAATTTCTCTTCAACCTTTCATATATTATCATTTTTATTATTATTATTTTCAATCAAGGGAACAGCGATGCAAGCCTTTGATTTTCAATACACTCCCAAAATTGCAAAACGGCCTACCTCATTATTGCCTTATTGATACGTGAAATAATGAAAATACAAAGAGTTTGCTAATTCGATTGGTATTCTGACTATCTCTAACTAAATGCTCTGTAAAGTGTTTACTTTTGGATTATTTCTTTTTAGTATGTACTGTTACAAAGAAAAAAAACAAAAGAAAGGGGGGCAGGGTTGCATGGCTTGCACTATGCACGCATAGAAGTGTCGTCCACCTAAAGAATTGTCGTGCATGGTGCCTCAAACATGCACGCAGGTGGATGGGTGAAGGCATCTCGTATGTGGCAGCGTGAGAATGCCAGCAAGTCTAGAAGCCACCGTGGGGAACACCCAAAAGTCGCCGGCAACGGGATCTACCATCGGAGGTGGAGCAACGAAGTAGGCAGGTCGTCATGCACGGATTCGGCTTCAAGTGTGCTGGGGATGCCATGGTGGCCAAACGCACCTCTTGCCCTGGGAGTCGTAATGCGGCCATCATGCACGGCTTCGGTCTGCCGGCCGACGATTTCTGTGGCCACCATGGCATCCCCAGCACACGGAGAACTCTAAACCGTCACACCCAACATAAACTGGCCGAAAAGCCTCCTCCGTGCCACCAGCCTGCAACCTCCTCCCTGCAAGCTTATCGACAACATCATAGATGTAGAGTCCAATGACAGGGAGATCAGAAACCACCAGCGACTTTTTCTGCCACCACCTCCGTGCTCCTCGCCACCATGGCTCACATAGCCCAGCCTCACTTGCGCTAAGATCATTCGCCATGTACGGGAGAATGCTCACCACCTTGAAGTCGCCACTGGAAAACCATAGCCTACCACCACGAAGTCACCTGTTGATGTCGTGTTTCACAACCTGGACAACTCCACGCTGCTAAGCTCGGTCTAGATCCTGTTGAGATAGAGAATGGGGGGCTCGAGATGCCGTGGTACCTCTGATGCCTAAGTCAGTTGTTGGGAGAGGGTGGCAAAGCAAGTGTAAAAGTAAAACATTCAATTAGGGAGCCCCCCAGAGGGTGTATGAGGGTATTTCTATACCTGGCCAATATGATCTTTTGGCGAAGGGATTCGAGGAGGTATTACCCATACCTGTCAACCGGGTCGTGGGGGTGTCGCCCACATCCCCTCCTGTCGTAATCCGTGTTAGCCTTTCGCCAGGTGGCAGGGCCCCACACCTAATCATGGCAACCACTGATACCTCAGTCCAGGCCGTGTCATGCTTGGCGTTATCTTCCATTTAATGCGGTGTGGCCATGGTCAGGCGAGCTCACCGTCAGTACTCGAGTGCATGGGTTGTCCCTGACACCCTGCTTCTAAGTTGTTGGCGCCTTCGTCTGCACTGCTTTTCAGTGCCTGGGGGTCAGGGACCTTTCTGACACCTCGATGTGACCCTAGCGCCTTGACCATGGGTGGTCAGGAGCAATCCATACTTCTGGGTTGGGCCGGCCCTCTTCGGTCTAGTCTCAGCCCATATTACTCAAGCGACCTGGGCCAAGCCCGTTTGGTCCAGCCCAAGTCTAGGGGATTACTCCCCTCACGGTACCCACAGCAGGAACTAGCTGAGCAACTGCCCATGGCGAGTAGGAACATTCTCGCCTTCCACACTGAGCAGACAAATGGAGACGACGACATCCCACAACGTGGAAGCACCTCAACACAAAAACTTTGCCTCCCATAGAGAAGGTCACCGCCATCACCTTTGCTCACCCAGAGTAGGTTGCTCGCCCACTATAAGTTTCTCGCCACACTTAATTGCTCGCCAACAATAAGTTTCTTGTCACACTTAATTGCTAACATAGAGTAAGTTTTTCGTCACACTTAGTTGCTCGCCTGGATTCGATGGTAAAAAAAATAAATAATAATAATAATCATCATCATCATCATTTAGAGATGGAAAATCTTCATTGCTACAAAAGTGCACAAGGCTAGACAATTTCCTTGTGCAAAAATCATTTAGCAGTGAACAATCTCTCGAGGTAGAATTGAAAGTTGCAGCTAAATCGCTTTGGTTTGCCTCTCTCAAACTTGCTATTTGAATTTCATTTTTACTAAAAATTTAGTTTTTGGAGGTTCCCCGCAAAACTCCTCGAGGTTCCAAGAGAATCCCAGTGGCTACACGCCCCAGGAATATACTTCGTTTGAAATCACCCGCGTAGCACAGAACACCGGCTACGAAGCCCCTCTTGGGCATCTCTCGGGCATCTTAATTTGAGAGTAGACCGTTTGGTATCGTGGGCACCCTAGGTCTTTATCATTGCCAGAGCGTGGCTACTAGCGGGCCTCGCTTTTGTGTCTCCAACCTTTACCACACTATAGCAAAATGACTCAGGTTTGCAAATCTCAAACTTATGATTTTGATTATCTACACTGACCTATTTGGTTTTTTTTTGTGGAAACCTCTCAGCTCGATCGAGCCCGGTCTCCTACCGCAGCAATGTGGTCGAGCTCCGTCTCCCACCGCAGCATCGTAGTCAAGCTCCATCTCCCGCTAGAGCAATGATGTCGAGCTCCGTCTTCTATAGGAGCAGATTGGCCAAGTTTGCCTCCCATTTATCCTGGCCAAGTGCTCCAAACTAAGACACGCCCAATGTGGCCCCAGTGCCATGCGGCCAAGCGCCAAAGAGTGTTGTGGGCAACAAAAGCAAATAACAAAAGGAATGTTCAGCCTTTAAGCCTCACCTCGACACCTCACGCGTCGCTCAAGCATTGTAGAAATTGAATGCTTACCAAAAGTGCCTCCGCTTGGATCAGGTTGGCAAGTCTCAAACTTGTGATTTGTAATAAACTAACTATTTGGTTTTCGGCGAAAACCTCTCAGGGCGATCGAGCTCCGTCTCCCACAACAGTAGTACGATTGAGTCCTACCTCCTGTAACAACAGCGCGTTGAGCTCTGTCTCCCATCGCAGCAGCTTAGTTGAGCTCTGTCTCCCGTTGCAGCAGCCCGGTCGAGCTTTGACTCCTATTGCAACAGCCCGATTGAGCTTTGCCTGCCTCCCGTCGCAGTAGAGCGGTCAAGCATCTCTTTTAGAAGCAGAGTACCTTGACTCGCAGCGAACAATGGCAATGTCAGTCCCATGACTGCTTCTGCCCTCGCCCTTGAAAGTTAAATCCCTTAACTCGCTGCAAACAATGGGCAGTGGCTGTCCCTTTACTGTCTAGCCCTAGCACACAAAGTCAAATTTTTTGACTCGCCGTGAACTATGGACGGTGACAATTCCTTGACTATCCAGCCCTCGCATACAAAGCCAAGTCTCTTGACTCACCTTGAACTAATGGCAATGACAGTCCCTAGAATGCAGCACACATTCTTTTGACATTGAACGATGAATACTTTGTGTCACATCCGGATTTAAGCATTTTGTAGCCACCATTTTAACTGTAGTTTCCTTGGTTAGGTAGTATTTTCAAATAGGAAATTGTTAAGTAGTTTCTTATTTTTATTTTTTTTCTTAATGGTTAAGAAATTAACTACCAATGAATATGTATTTTGTTTAAATGTTTAAATATGTTTAAGAAGTATTTAAAAATGAGAAGGAAAAATATTAGAAATGCACTAGGGGTACATGCTAGGCGGCCCCTAGCATTGTCCTTTCCAATATTGGCTTTGGATTATCTCATATTCTCATATTTTAGTTAAAAAAATCTCATTTATATTGCTTTTACAGTAATGTTTACTTCTAAAATTAGAAAGACAAAATTTTCTTCCAAACAAGATACGTTAAAATATTAACACACGTCTTTTAACATACGTGAAGCACATATTTTTATTAATGAAATATTATGAGATAATTTTTTAACTTAGAAAATTAAAAAAATACGTGGACTTTTTTTTTTATTTTTTATAAAAGATACACTTCATTCATACTTGAATAATCAAGAACAAGTTATATTGACATATGTACAATGCATGACAACTAACATATACCAAACATAGACAAATTAGTTACGGTTTAGCTGTATCAGGACAGGTATGCCACCATTGAGCTGTATCATCAACTTTGTGAGCATGTTTAGCTAGCAAATGTGCAGCTTCATTACCCAATCTACCAAAGTCTCCTTCCAAAATCAGTCCTGAAAAAACCCATAGAGTATCATCTGTAACCCTCTCAAAGCCGCCAAAGCTTCAAAATGATCATCAACATCAAAAACTCTCATTTCCTATCTAATCAGAGCATACAAAACCTCCCCAGCATCATTTCTTAGAACAACTCCAATTTCAGCAAAGTTAGTACCATTAAACAATGCCCCCATCAAAATCCAACTTTACCTTCATATATACCACATGCATGGGGAGGTTTCCATTGGAATACCTTTTCCATTCTCATGATCAAACGGGCTTTTTGGATAGTTTGCTCAAAACACTTTAAGATTTCTAAATTCCCCAAGAGATAGTGAGGAAAAGTGGAACTATAGACATATCAAAATACGTGTACTTATTGTATGCTTAATGGATATTTATCATTTTTATAAATGGTTAGAGGAACCTAATTGAAGAACAATAACTCTGCCCATTTGAAAAATAAAGTTACTTACAGAAACAAAATATTGGTTGAACCATTTCCAAACGTCTATATATGTTTATCCGCAAACGCAACAAAAAACTTTATTTAATAAATCTATTTCAAAACAACATACAAAAAACCAGTTTAAATAGGTAAGCCATACAAATATCTGGAAAGGAGAAAAGCGGAGAGAAGTCAGACAAAGAATAAGCAAAACATTTTAATTATTGCACATGCAATCCCCATTTGGGGACTGCAAATAGAATTTCTCTTTAATTAATGTTGTACAATTACTAGTGCCTCTTCAAATTACCTTAAAGAGGTATTATTAGCGGTGGGCAACGGGGCCCGCACCCTCTACCCTGGCCCCGTTTGCCCTGTAATCCCGTCCACCCATGCGCGCGGGGATGATCGGAGCCCTGTCCCGTTTCCCGCCCCGCTATATAAAAAAATATTTTTAAATATTTATATAAATAAATTATATATATTTCTATAGATTCATAAATATTTACATAATATTTGTATTCAAGTCATTGCATATATATAGTGAGTCTCACATTACTTAAGTATAACTATTGTATTGTCTTGGCCTCTTATATATGAAAACCATATTATTAGTTTTTAAATTTTTGTTGTATATATAAATTTTAATTTACAATTTAAATTATATGATAATTTGGGTCTAAAAATATTTTTTGGAACCATAAATAGTTTTTAGGCCCAATGGGCCATGGACCTAGCATTGGACTGGGTAGGGTGCAGAGTTTCAAAACCATCCCCCACATGGTGCTGGGCGAGGTGCGGGGAAGGGTCCATCCCGCTCTACGGGTCCACCCTGCTCTGCGGGTCCACCCTGCCCTGCACCATGCCGGTATCACCCTAGGTATATAACTCAAATGCATATTGAATACTGAATAATTAATCTAATGTCAAAATGGAGGGTTTTTTAGTTATTTAAGATTTAGTTAAATACCAATAAATTTTAGCCAATCCAATAAAGTAAAGAAAAATTTTATTATTAAGTCGGTGTATAGAGCACATCTAGTAAAGTACTGTTTACATGACATAATTTGATTTGGAAAATAAGTTTTAAAATTTGTCATATAAATCAATTAATCTTATCATTTAAATTATGTAAATGGTGTACTCTACACACTGACTTAATAATAGAATAACTCTAAAATAAAAGAGTAATGCGAAGTGCATAAGCGCCGTACAGCCGCTTTGAAAAAAAGTAGGGTCCACTATTAAAAAATTAATTTCTTTTCATGTGGGTCTCATATTTATTCACTTTTTTTAAAGCGACAAACGACGCTTATGCACTCACGACTGCAAGTATCATTTCTCAAAATAAAATCTTTCGTGATGATCATCATTTTTCTTTTAAAATAATGATGTGTCTCTAAAATAAAACCCTTCGTAATTAATGGACATCAGTTTTCTTTTAAAAGAGTGATGGCACGACGTGGATGGCATTGTATGTGAACCAATAATAAAATGAACTTTGTGGCCGTTTGGTTGCCAAAATTTAGTTCCACGCGAGTTCTCATTCCAATCAAATGCTATAAAAAGATCAAACCAAAAAAAAAAAAAATGCTATAAAAAGATTGCAATGAATTTAAGTAAATTAATGAGTCTAATTCCCCATCTCCGCTTCGTTGTTTGACAGTGTCAACTTATTCCAATCATATTGGTCCCATCCTCGTCATGTTATAAACTTCTTAAGTCGATTTATTTCATTTATTAATTCATTAAATTATAGTGGAAGTAAGACCCTAAGTTCACGTAACCATATATATATATATATATATATATATATATATATATATATAAATATATATATATATATATAATGAATTAGCTAGAGAACACACTACAAGAAAAAAGGGTTTTGCCTGCGATTTTTCTAGTGTTGCAAAACAGAACGCCGCATTAGAGTAGTTTTTGCGGTAATTTTTTAATCGCCGCTTAATTCCGTTGGGAAAACTGATTCATCAAGTTACTTATCGAGTTGCAGCGAAAATAGTCTTTTTAACAGCGATTTATTTCGCCGGTAAAAGAAAAAACATGTTGCAACGCTCGATTTCGCCGTAATATAGCAAGTAGCGCCATTCCCCTAAAGATATTTTGTTTTTCCCCCCGATTTCTTTCCCCCTCCACTTCTCTCTGTTCTTCCGCAATATTCCATCTCCATTTGCCTTTCCGAGAGATCAGCTGCTACTCCACGCACGTCCCCCCAACGATTTCATCTCCACTTTCGCCCGACCACCCAAAGTTTGCTCCTTTACCACATTTTCCTCCCACGGAAGCTACGGTAGAGATAGTTTCCCCGAAGCTGATTTGGAGCCGTGCGATTCGTCTCTTTGAATCTGTGGGATTTGGGTCAGCTGCTTCCAACTGAGGTTGGTCGAGATTCAATTGAGGGATAGCGTGAGTCCTTCTGTCACCACAGGTATGGCTGCAACTCAGTTGGAGTTTAGTAATGAATCGATTTGAAGAGCGGGTTTCTTTACAAAATTAGGAGTTTTTTGTTGCTAGACTAATTTCTATCTGTGCAGTTGTGAAATGTACTAGTAATTAGGGTTTCTTTTCACGAAATTTGCGTTCAATATCTGCATTTTGTGTTTCACAGAACTCATGTCCGTGGCTCGAACATTGAATGACCCAGTAAAAAATTGCTATTTTGCCAATACATCTTATACTAATTAGTCAAAACGCATTATAGATAATCTCAAGTTTATAGTCCTACTTGTTTTTGGAGTGTACCTGTTCTCATAACAGAATGTACAGATATTAATTGATTAGTGTTTCGGTAATTAGTAGGAAATCTGTATTCTTCTGGGACTATTCCCTGGTGTAGTCACCAAGAGAGTGACATTACCGAAAAAAATTTCCAGCCCTTCTGAAGAGAACAGGGAACAATTTGTACATCCACAATATGGATTGGCATATATGTGTGTGTGTGTGTGTCTTTTCGTGGGGCTAACACAACAAGACTTTTTTAAGGATAAGTGACAAGGCTTGAGGAAATTTTTCAGAAGTATGATCCCCAAGCATGACCCTATATGAATTTGGTTCTTTTTTGAGCAAGTTTCCAATTCTCATGAACTGATAAAAATGTTGTCTTGATAGACTGAACATATTCTCATTTTTCTGTGCTCTTGAAATTGGATTTGTGCTAGCTAGGGCCTTTTTTCTTTAATCCTCTTGGGCAAACTTTGCTGCCCAAATGTAGATAGAAAATGCCTCATTTACCCACAACAGACTTCATATACCAAAATGTGTGCTAGAAAAAACTCTTTTTACTGGTTTGAGTGCATGTAGTCCTAATGCTACTAATGATCAAGAACAGGGATGACTCTTATATTAAGATGTGATTTAATAAATTATGCTATATATATATATATATATATATATAAATATAGATGATATATCTAATTATTTCTAAATTAATCAGACCTATCTCATTTGTCAGCCTTAATTAAGTTTGATCAGATAATGAGACACTTTAACTAGGATTTTTGATTATAACTTTGACTAGTTCTTTTGGTAGAATCTAATAAGCTTGCTCACATTATCATTCCGCTGGATTAACCCTTTTTTCTTCTAGTGTAAAAAAGTTTGATACTGAGTACTGAACTATATGATCATGAAGGGGCATTGATTTTAATGGGGGGTACAAATTCCTAATTCTGTTTTCCAAAGTATAATGGCTTTCCGTGATTAATGGATTGGATATAAATCATGTTTTGGAAACATGATGCTGAAATTAATAATATATATGTTTTTCGGGAGCTTTACTGCCTACTGCTCAAAAACCAACCAATTAAAAGAGATTTTTCTTGTCTGCTTCTCCCTTAGTGGCTTCAAACGTGTAATCTAAGTGTCTTTCGTCTCTTCATATTTGATCTGTAATGTTTTATTAGCGGCGACTGTACGTACTGTTAACAAAGTGAGAGAACCACTTTATTAAGAAGTGAAAACGCAGCCGGTGAAAATTATTAGAAAAATTAATTTAATTTTTTTGTCCAACTTATTTTAGCTTTTTAATTAGCTGATCATGATGAACGAGTATTGAGTCTGATCTTCTCTCACTTTTTGTTACAAAGTGCATGGTATTGTGGTGGTTTGGAAATATTGGATTCAAACTATAGTTTGAATTAAGTTAGAAAACATAATGAGACACTTTGAGCTTGGAACTCCAATTATAACTTTGACTAGTTCTTTTGGTATAACTAAGAAGCTCGCTCTTATATGACTGAAGCAATCAGATTTTTCTTAAAATTAGAAATACATTATCTTGTCGAGAGTTTGATAACTTGCTTACAATGACTTCTTTTTTGGAGAAAAATATCACCACAACAGATTTTATCTTCCATTTGGGTATATGTATCAATTATATAGTACTCCCTAAATATTAATCAAGTCCATTCTGAAATATTAATTGAGCAATTAAGTGCACTTCAAATATGATCATGCTATTGGAGTATTTTTTTTTCTTATTATTACTGTTTGTTTTTCATGTTAGCCCCATTGTTTATGCATGATCTCTTACCTGCATGATGATTGTTAGTCCACAGCCCTCTCATTTCTTTGTGTAGAAAGCTCATAATTCAATATTTTCCCCCGAATTACATTCATATCGTTTCGAGTTAATTTATTTTCTGTTTTTCCCTCACTTATCGCAAATTTCTTTTGAGATTCATGATATACTAAGGGATAATATTGGGGATTATCTTGCAACATATATGGTGTGTGTATATATGGATTAAATGATCGAAATGCATGAAATATAATCACTATTGAATATATGGATTCTGTTTTCACGTTAATATTCTACTCCATCTAACTTCACATGATGAGTACTTGTGTGATACACATGTGAGTGATTAATTAAAAAATTCACCAATTAAATCTCTAAATGATAAGGAGATCATCCTCCTAATTAATTAGTACTAATGAAAAACAAATATTAAATTCATGAATTAATATATATATATATATATATATATATATATTTGGTTCTACCCATATTCTGTTTAGATATTACTTAATAGACTGATTTTTGGTTCTTGACATCATGATCATGGACGAAAACCTTGTCAGTTTGGACTGGTATTTGTCCCATTTTCACTAACATATATATAGAGACAAAGAGCCATTAGATTCCTTCCACGTAATAGACACCATCCGAACCACTATATACTTGGGACCCACGTACAACTAGAGTTACTGTGTCCAGCTGTCAGCATCATAGATAAATACATCTTCAGTACTCCAAAGAGTTCTCTCTCCCCTCTCTCTTGGTACGTAGGGTGATCTAATTAATAATCATTTGGATGTGATTCCCTAACTTTGTCACCGACTTATAAGACCAGTTACTCATGTTATTCATGAAATATTAATATATTGAATACATCTTCAAGCTTTTTTGTGTAGTTCATCTCATTATATAGGCTTGGTAGACCCCCCCATATATGAAAATCGATCATATCCTATTACTCAATTATAAAGTCTATATTCATATATATATATATATAGACTTTATATACATATGGACATTGATCCTATGCTCAATTGGTAAGAGAGCAGATTAATTTAAGGATATTTTCATGTTTATATGGCCCCCATATTTAAATTATAATTTATTCAGTATTATCATTTATTTTTTTGGCTTCCTTTTTCTCCCCTACAACCAATCATTAGGAGCTAATGATTGATCGATGTTGGGAAATGGATATATTAATTTCTGGTTTCCTTGATTTTTTATGTAGAAGAGGGAAAAGATAGACACGTAAGATAAATTGTATATTTATGTTTTTTCCGATCTTCAAATTTAGATAAAAACTTGAAAAGATCTTGATATGTATCATGTACTCGATTAGCTAGGTGCTTGGTCCATATATAGGTGTTGCTAGTTGGTTTTTGGTTGGTGTACTCTGTGTGATGCTGCTAATTTTGGGACCCTGATCTGCTGCTGGATATCTTGATCATGTGTATATTTCTGTTGCCTAATAGAGTACGTAACAAAAAGCCATCGATACGATTTATTTTCCATTTATAATATTGTGATATTTAAACGCGTACAGTCATAAAAATGGATTTATAAATGACTGGGGAGCATAGAAATTCCAACTTTAGACTTTGTTGTACCGAATCTACCGATAGCATTATTATAGTAAAAAAAATTTTCATTGAATTCCATAAAGAAAGTTGAATCTTATATTTGGTAAGGTGTAGTCATGTCATTCAACCTGTCAAGTACTGACCACTTAATTAGAACATCCTCATTGGTTTGGATAAAATCTAACTTCAACTAAATTTAGCTAACAAGACATTTAAAACACCCCATATTGAATTAAGCATGTTTGGATAAATTTATGGACCTAATTACAATAACTCACTAAATTGTTTTTCGTATAGTAACTTAGCCAAACACTATATAATTCATTTCTCACTCCTCTCACCAAATATGTAGGTGCTTTTTGTAATTAAGAAAATACCTTTAATTTATTATTATTAAATATAATATGTGATAAAAATAAATTAATTAGTTAATATTAATTAGAATATTAAGATTTAATTTAATTAGAATATAATTAAATTAAAATTTAATTGGTAGAACTACAAAATGTGATAAAAATAGGTATTCAATAAAAAAACTATTAAATTATTTTTATTTTATTATTATATAGAGAGTAAACATGCAATTTGAATGTATGCTCTAGTTATTTGTTTATGATGCTTGGAATAAGGACTTTTAAAGTTTGGCTTAGTGCTAAGTATGGATAGAAGTTAAATGGTTTGATGTTGTGCTTGTTAGTTGATTTTCCCTAAGTTGACATGATGTAAGGAACGTGCTTTCTAGTTGAAATTATATAGTTGGTTTATGCAGTTAAGCTTATGATTAAAATTATTACTCCTATATTTGTTTGCTTTTATTTGTATATTTTTCTTTTGTTTATTGATTTCGTTTGTGTTAGGCTCTTCTATTAAGATTTAATCTGACACTTTATGTTGCATTTTTGGGTGCAGATTGTAGGACGGATGTGCTGTCATTTTGATTGAAAAGCACTTGGTTGAGCCCGACGGCCTTATTGGTGAGCCATTTCACCCAGGGGTGAGCTGAAACAATTTGTATTGGGGATTGAAGGTAACGAATACCCATACACGTCCGTAATTCCTTCTTCCTTTCATTTCATGAATTCTCAAAATATAGATAGATGTTTTGTTGTTAGTGTTATTATATATGCTAGACATAGCTTTGATTGGTTAATATATATGGTTTATTATTAGATAATCCATCTAATAATAAACCATATACTACTTAACAAATTCCACATGCTGTTTGTTCTTTGTTTTGGGTGATGTTGTTTGCCGGTAAAGGTATTTTTCCTTGTATGGCTAATTAATTAATTTGAATTTGAGTTAGAGTAGTCAGTGCTATGATTTAATTTCCTTTACTTAATAACACAGTTCATAGATATAAAATAACAACAAAGTACTCAAGGGCTTTCCCTTAAGCAAGACCATGCAAAAGATGTCAACCAAAAGTCATTCTGCATGCAAACCCAAAAACAATTATTACCAAGTCAGAAACTCAATTCAGTTAAGTACTGCTTAATGCATCTATATTTTAATCCTTGGATTAAACAATGTATTTTATTAGATTATATATATTGGACAAGTATTATAAGGAATTGCCTAAAACAATATGGAGTATATAAGGTAGATAAGCAGTTTCTGCCGACCAAACAAGAAAAAGTGGTCAGTGTTATGGCCTCACAAACGAACAAATCCCCAACTGAGATGAATTGTAATTTCCATAGATGAAAACATAAATCCGAACTCACCCACCTCAAAGAATGAAATGGAAATTTTAGACAACATAATAAAGCGTGAGCTTCTAATTCAAGAAGTGTAATTTTTTTGTTAATAATACAAGTAAATAGGCATTGCCCAAGTACATATGAGGTACTATACAAACACCATATCTTGAATTCAGTATTTGTTACATGATTCCAGTGGTGTATGCAAACACCACAGCTTAGACCACCTTCCTATATCCCAAGAAAGCAACTTATTTGTAAGTTGTAGGCACGAGTAAGCAACACAGTTCATTGCCTTGAAAAAATGAACTGTTACACACATATGCTCTTTAAATAAACTATATTACACTAACCTTTGGTATGCAATACCAAAACAGTGCCACACATATATGCTCTTTAAATAAGCTGGCAACCTCTATAACATCCTTCACAGTCTTGATTAGAGTTTCCTGAATTCCACGTAAAGGTTAGTCCCATTAGTGCCACACTCTAAAAGCCTAGTGTTTCAACCACCTTCTAATATGCTTTTTATGAAGTGAACTAGGTGCCTCCAATTCTCTTCTTCAAACAAGTTCTTATTCATTCTTCTAAACGTGAATGCGCACTATGGTGAGTTTTTCATCGAACTTAGTTGTAGAGGTTGCCATGCTTAACTAACTTTCTTCCCCTCCCATATCGTGCTTCAGATGGACAAAAGTTGGATGAATGACCCCGATAGGCTTGTATCACCTGCATACGCCGAAGGCGTTAAATATTTTCTCACACAAGCACGAAACCATGCAAGTGGAAGGGATCGCATCTGGTGTCCATGTCGTGCATGCCTTAACAATTTGTGGCTGCCTATATTTGAGGTGGAAACTCATTTGTTTATGAAAGGGATCAACCCAAATTACACGCAGTGGATATTTCATGGGGAGGAGGATACAACATGGAACGTGAGTGATGAAAATATTGATGATGATATCAACCAAGAAGACGATTACATAGATGACATGCAGGATATGTTGGATGACATCCGGGCAGGCACCTTCGATGATGCGCCCCAAGATAGCACTCCTGCGGCAAACAGGCCACGAGAGACGGTAGATTCACCATCTTTCCAACAACTACTAGAGGATACCCGACGTCCGTTATTTGATGGGTGTACAAAATTTTCAAAACTGTCATTCGTGGTTAAGTTTTTACACATCAAATCAATCGGTGGGTGGTCAATTAAGTCATTTGACATGCTACTTGATTTGTTGAGGTCTGCCTTTCCTGATGCCCTATTGCCACAATCATATGAGGAGTCAAGGTCGTTGGAGCGCGGTTTGGGCTTCAAATACCACAAAATCCATGCGTGCCCCAACGACTGCATCTTATTTTGGAAGGAAAATGCAGCTCTTAATGAATGCCCTGTATGTAAGGCTTCGAGGTGGATACCAAATACACATGGACAGCGCTCAGTACCTTAAAAAGTGTTGCGTCACTTTCCTTTGAAACCGAGATTGCAGCGTCTCTTCATGTTTGCAAAGATAGCAGGTGATATGCGATGGCACAAAGAGCAACAGATGAAAGAAGATACTTGTATGAGACATCCGGCCGACTCTGAGTGCTGGAAGAAATTTGATGAAGATCATGGCTGGTTCGCTTCAGATCCTCGCAATGTTAGGCTCGATCTGGCAAGTGATGGCTTCACTCCATTCAACAACTTGGCTAAACCTCATAGCATTTGGCCAGTGATCCTTGTCCCCTATAACTTGCCGCCGTGGTCATGCATGAAAGACCAATTCTTCATAACATCTCTGATTATTCCTGGCCCAAGGTCACCAGGGAATGAGATTGAATTTTGGGAAGATGGGGTACCTACATATGATGCCTCAACTAAGGAGACGTTTATGTTGCATGTTGCCTTATTGTGGACAATCAACGATTTTCCTGCCTACGGGAATCTGTCTGGCTGGTCAACAAAGGGAAAATTGGCTTGTCCGTCTTGCAATGCAGACACAGACTCTAATTGGTTGAAATATGGCCGAAAACATTGTTACATGGGACATCGTCGTTTCTTACCCCCAGATCACATATGGAGAAGGAGGAAATGGTTGTTCAACGGTAGAGAAGATCATCGCATGCCACCAAGGGAATTTGGTCCTGAAGAGATTCAAAATCAATTGCAGATGATTGGGGATGTTCAATTTGGCAAATCTCATAGGAAGAAAAAACGCACTGCTGAAGAGCTGAACTGGACAAAGTGTAGCATATTCTTCGTGTTACCTTATTGGTCAACAGTTCGACTTCGGCATGATTTAGATGTTATGCATATTGAGAAGAATATTACCGACAACATCTTATTCACTTTAATGAACAGTCCAGAGAAAAGTAAGGATAACATCAATTCAAGGCGTGACTTAGAGCTTTTGGGCTATAGAAAAGAATTACACTTGATATGGCATGGTGATCGTGTAACAATGCCACATGCACAGTACACATTAAACGTCGAGCAAAGGAATAAATTTTGTGAGTGGTTGTCTGATATCAAATTTCTAGATGGGTTCGCTTCCAATATCTCGAACTGTGTATCTCAACGTGACTGCAAAATCTCAGGGTTGAAAAGCCATGACTGTCACGTTTTCCTTCAAAGACTACTCCCTATTGCTGCTGGGAGGTATTTAAGAAGTGACATTGGCTTGGCTTTGACTGAATTTGGTACTTTCTTCAAAGAGTTGTGCGCTCGAACACTCGATGTCAACCGCCTGGCCCAACTCCAAACTGATGTTGTCACCATTCTATGCAAACTGGAGATGATATTCCCTCCTTCCTTTTTCGATGTTATGGTCCACCTAGCTGTCCATTTACCCCGTGAGGCCAGACTTGGGGGTCCAGTACAATATAGGTGGATGTACCCATTTGAGAGGTATCTCGGCAAATTCAAGCGGTATGTTAAGAATAAAGCCCGCCCAGAAGGTTCAATAGCCGAGGCTTACATTCACACCGAATGCTTGACATTCTGCTCCATGTATCTCAAAGATATTGAGACGAGGTTTAGTCGACCGGACCGCAACATTGATGCTGACGAAGAGGAAACGTTAGATGGGTTCAAAATTTTCAACCAGAAAGTTCGTCCCTTGGGCATGCCTTCGAACGTGCAATTAGAAGATAAACTATTTAGGGCAGCCATCTGGTACGTGCTCAATAATTGTGCGGAGATTGGACCTTATATAGAGTAAGCATTAACGAGTCTACTTAAAAATCATCTTTCATTCTATACAATTTGTTATGAACCCAATACCATCTAACTTCAATATGTTGCTTCGCCTCGATGCACCAAATGCAGGGAACACTACGAGAAATGTAAGGTTCAACACCCAGATTGCATCGAGCGCATGCACCAAACTGAGTTCCCAACTTGGTTTAAGCAACGTGTAAGTTCTTATCCATTCCTATCTAAGATGTGCTGCTATAGCTTTCATTTTATATGATTTGGATCTAATCGAAAATAAACATTATGAAATTTACTTTTTTAAATATATAGATCCAGGAACATCGTACCTCGCATACACTTGATGTGTCCGCTGATCTGTACGCGTTAGCTTGCGGGCCTGACCGTTGGGTTGCAACATATGCTGCTTGCATAATAAATGGAAAGAGGTTTCATACGAAACAGTGTGAACTTCGCCGTCGTACACAAAATTCTGGAGTGGTGGTAACTGGTGATGAGGCCACAAATAATTTGGACTTCTATGGAGTTATTAATAATATTGTAGAGTTACGCTACATGGAGTGGCGTCGGGTGTACCTGTTTGAATGCGATTGGTTTGATGTTGGTGATCGAAAACGAGGGGTGCGGGTGGATGACCATATGATTAGTGTCAACATGAACAGGACGAGGTATAAGGATGAACCATTCGTGTTGGCGAGTCAGGCTGATCAATGTTTCTACATAAGAGATTTAAGGGCGAAAGGGAATTGGGGTGTTGTGCAGAACTATGCAAATAGGAATGTATACAACATTTCGCCACTGCCGAGAGTTCTTGAAGTACTTGATGGGGAATCAAGTACTCCTGATGCCGATCAAGAAGATGAGCCGTCATATTATTATGAACCAGTGCAGTGTGATAACACAGATCAAGTGGCAACTCAACTGAATAGGCCTGATATACTACCTAGCCATGTAGATGCACGAGAGATCATGGATCCGGTTGGTCAATGCATAGATTCAACAGGCTTTATTAATGATGACATGATCACTTCTGAGTCTGGAAATGCGGCCAGTGAGGGGGAATATTCAGATGAAGAGGATCTATCAACAAATGAGGGGGAACATTCAGATGAGGATGGGCACACAACATCTGATGAGTCTGGCGACCTATAAATATAACCCAGGAACTTCGTTCATTTAAGGTTGAGATATTAGAATTCTTGTTCGAAATTTCCATGTGTATATAGACATCTGACAATATGAGATTGACTTTGAAATTGGTATGTGTATATAGACAGTTCAATATGTGTTTGGGTGAAATATATGTTTTGATTTATTTTCTTACTACCATGAAGAAAATCATTTTACCTGGCTCGAACTACTTATTATGCAAACTCATATTTTCTTATTATGCAAGTAGCAAACAATCTTGAGAGTAGTATTCAAGTTTTACAACATCTATACCTAAATTAAATAGTATCTAACATGTGATTTAATTTGCTTTAGGTTACATTCAATATTGGGAGGCTGTGTGAATTGGGATGCACTATGCCGTATCAAGGTATATATACGGCCGACTCTCAGTTATTCGTTTGTCTATTTAAAGTCTCATAGTGTAAGGGTTAGTCTACCTATAAGTAACTGAAAATGGTAGATAAATTTGCTTGTTTACGAACCTGTCTGCGCATATTGAGATTATTTTGTATCAATTAGGGCATCAATTTTATCCCACTATGTTATTAACTTGTACTCGTGCAGGTAATCAGTCGGGACCCAGTTCAAGAGGTGGAGGCAGACTTCGAGGTGGAAGGCGTTATATCCCATACTCAGGTCGTCACTGCCGACCACGCGGTGCGAAATTATCTTCATATCATAGCACGGAGGAGTGTAATCAATCCTCCTCGGATGACTCAACACAGCCCCCAAGTCCCCCACCATGCGTTGTGCCAACTCACGCGGTACAATATATTCAAGAACCCTAACCAAATACTGCTGGGGAACAATCACCTACTGGAGAACAAACTGGTGCATGTTTTTCCAATACTTTAATTTTGAAAGCATTAGCATGTTTGTATGTGTTATTAAGTGTGAATATTCCACATTACACTTTAAAATACTAATATATTGTACCTTAAAATATAGCTGCAGATGCCCCAATGGAGATCAAAGGAACACAAGAACAGAGGAGACGAACTCGTGGGCCATCTAGATGCATTTTCTTTGACAAGCTAAGGAAGAATGGGAAAGTGCAATTGAAGATAAACGATGGTGAGACAGCCCCATGTTGTGAACACACTTCTATGTTCACAACACGAGTATCGTGGATTGTGAAACAATACTGTGACATGAGTTACAAGCGTTGGTCGGATGTCCCACCAGCGATTAAAGAGGAGCTCATTGACCGTGTTCGGGTAAGTAAAAAATTTAATTGTCCTTGTTTGGGGTGTTGTTTATGTAGTATAATCATCGCCTAAATAACGAGATGACACATTGATTGTTTGCATGCTGCCTTATGTAGAGTGACTTTGTGTTGGATTGGGATCGCGAAAACCACCGATTGGCGGTCACAAAGGCCTTACGTAAGCGCTTCAACTCCTTCCACCACGACTTGCACAAGATTTATGAATCCTATGGAAGCCACGCAGAAGCGTTGGCTAATGGAACTAGTCTGGTGGACCCCATTGTATGGGTGAAGTTGTGTGAAAGGTGGGGCAGCGATGCCTTCAAGGTACAGATAGTTTTTCTTACATACAACCATATAATATGTATATATTTAATATGTCTAAATATTGTGGTGGAAAATCTGTTTGTCTATTATAAGTAATTGTTCCCTATTGTGTATGACAGAAAATTTCAGCTCAAAATCGGGAGAACCGAAACAAGCAGGCCATTAATCACACATCAGGACGTAAATCATTCGTCCGATTACTTGAGCAAAAGGTATGTCTAAGGGAAAACAATCTTTTCATTTCAATAGAATAGTGAAAATGCACTTTACTTGGAGATTTTAGTGACAATATTACTTTACTATCACTAAAGGTGGTTACTCATAGCTTTTGTTGTTCAAATGTCACATGGTTCATACACATGACAGCGCAATGAGAATGGGAATTTGGTCGACTTCTACAAAGAGACGCGTTGGTCGAAGAAAAAGAATGCATTTGTCACAGATGCTACAGAAAGTACTTATGTGAGTAGTGCAGAAACAGCCGTTGGGATCTATGTTTCTTTCTATACGGTAGTAAAATCATTAATATAGCACTAGCTGATTATTTGTTAATAATCGTTGCTTTCTCAATGTGCAGAAGGAGATGCAAGGTAGGTTGGATGGCCTAGGACCAGAGCAACGTAGTGATGAGGCAGCAGCGACTGTCTTTAGGGAGGTTCTTGGCCATCGACCTGGATATGCACGGGGACTTGGGGAAATGGTCATCCCCGAGTCAAGTAGACAACGTGACAAAGTTCAAATGCAACAATACATGTCTGAGGCTGAAAAGCACAAGAAAGTTGCTGAACAATATAAGAAGGATGCTGAGCAATATAAGAAGGATGCTGAAGCTTACAAGAGTCAGCTGGATGAAATGAGGACAGAGATGCGGGAGCTGAGGGAGCATCAGATAGAAAATGACAAAGTGATGCAGTCTTTCTTTAGGGCTTTCCCGTCGTTCACTGAGTCAGTTCGACAGACTCAGTGTAACGATTCCCCCGGCCCATAAGGGGCTTCTCATAAAAGGGCACATTTTTTGGGTGGTTTTTTGTGACACCGGGGAGGCATGAGGAGTCAAGGGTGTCGACGTGTTGTGCCTTTGGGTGGTTTTTGTACTTACTCTATACGACACTGGGCTATATATATATATATATATATAGTATTATATATATTTATATAAATCTTGGATCTATGTCTACACCGGGGATCTCTTGGATCTCTCATGGTCTGCAAATGAGGTTAGTATCATTTGGAGTTATCCACCATAAAATGTACTTGTACAAGTGAAGTGTTAAATATATTTCTAGCAACTTTGTTTCCTAAACCCGATGAATAATTCATTGATGGTTTTATACATAATTCCTTTTTTTTTTTTTTTGTTAATTTGAATCACAGAAGGCTGACATTCTGAGAAGCTTCCTTGAGATGAAGGATCTTGGAATTACTTGTGTTGGAAGAGAAGCTTAAGGCTAGAGAGAGTAAGTTCCGACACCTTTTCCCTGCTCTGTAAAAGTTTACTTACATCTTGTGTTTTATTTTTTCCCGTGTAAAATGACATTGATCCTCTACAGTTATGTATGTAGTTTAACTAGCTTTGTCGCTTTGGAAATTCTAGTAAATATGACTACTTTTGCACTGATCTCTCTCTCTCTCTCTCTCTCTCTCTCTCTCATTGAGCTGACCATTTGTGTAATAACATAATGGAATCTGTATAGCTTAAAAGGCTTTGAGGGTTGGACCATATTGTGGTGTATTGATGCTAAGGTTTGGGTGTATAGAGAATTATTGGATTATAATAAAATTGATTGGAATAGCAATCATGGTAATCTATAATTTTATGTACAACTGGTTTCCTTGGTTTGCTAAGTAGGAGTGTTACTGTGACATAATTTGTAAGGCGTTGCAATTTCCCTTTAATATTTCTCACATTAATGCATATTCTACTATTTTTCATTTTTAAGAGGAAGGGGGTGCCATTGGGCCTCTTCCTTGACAAATTATCATCTAGTTTCTCATTAAACTTCAGTTGTCATGTGTAGCAGTGGCTTTCGATGTTATGTCAAAAGCTTCAAAGGGGATGGTTGCTATGCATGAACACCATGCAGGTATTAATATGTACTTTGGTTTCTATACACAACAAGTAATGGAGCTTTTATCGTCTGATGATGATTTTCTCCCTTCTGCTTCCCAAACATCCAACTATTTTGGAAGAAAATGTGGAGGTCGTAGGGAATGGATCAGTTGAGCCTATGAAGTATACTATCGCTCTTTATTTAGCAACAGCATAGGAGCTGGACTTTCAGATTTCAAAAAAGAAAGATTGGAGGCATTGCTGCAGCAGGGCACGATTGTTCTTTCAGATGGAATTTGATGAGGTATGTTGGGTTCTACTTCCTTTCTTGTAGTGATATATTATTGTGTTCTGCATGCTTAGCATCGGATGCAGAAAGTTGGGCTGGAAAACTACTGCAAATGTTGAATCGACGTGATGAATTTAGCTTTTGTTGATTGATATTTGATTTTAGTTTTTTCAGTCAATTTTAAGATTTTTGTTGTAATGCTCAGTTCTAAAAGTTTCCTTCCGCTTTATCTATCATATAATAAAGAGCGGTAGTATTAGCTAGATTTTCCATAGATTTTCTGGTTTAAGTTGTTTTTCTTTCCAGGTCTATTGACCTTGTTATGGTACATATGTGAGTGTTGAGTTGCACAATTTTAAAGTAAAAGGGTTGATACATGATCAGGTCCCTTCTATATACTTGAACTTTTAGGCTTAAGTAGGTGTCTGCACATGTATCTTTTCCTTCAACTACCGTAAAATAAGGTGTTTAAGGACGCATTAATATTCTTAATTATCAGATTGATTGAATGCATGGTCAATATCATATATATATATATATATATATATAAGCTAGCATGTATGATCTATAATATCATATAAAGATATACAGAATGATATATATTAGTAATCATTTTGCATCTAATTACATTGATTTGAGACCTCACATGCATACAGTACTACCCCGAACTTCCCTAAAACTCTCATCACGAGTAGTAGTAGTAGTAGTAGTACTGGTACTGGTGCTGCTAGCTGCTGCTCATGTCGAACACTTTACATTATCATATATATGATCACAGGCTCACAACATATTTTGATATTATAATAAAAATGAACAAAATGATGATATAATTAAATGCAGCCCGAAAATAGTCAAAACGCATGGGAATGAATTAGAAACACTTGAAAAATACAAAAATATCACCTGTTTAGCTTCTTCCCCCATATCTCTCAATCAAGAATGAGATATCAAACTCAAGTTGTTTAAAATATAGGGAAGAATTTGAAGGACGAGAAAGCTGGAAAGGAGGAGGGAGAGGATCAGGGTAACAATGAAATGAGAGTGATTATATATATATATAGATATATAGATATATAGATATATATGCAGATCAAGGCGAAAGCATATATATATATATAAAAGACTTCATATATCTATATATATATAGATATATAGGTTTTTTTGTTCCTGGTTTCTTTCCCTGTCCAAAACTGGATGTGTTGCTTAGATATTGTAAATCTAACCCACTTATAAAAAAATACTCCAATCCAGCCCCTTTTTTGGTCAAGTCTGGAATCCTGATCCTCCACATGTTTTGAGGTGTCCAACATAAGTCTGGAGTGGATAGTGGATACTCCACTCATTTTGTCGAACATATTGATAAAAACTATCTTCTACCTGCTTCTCAAGCAGGTCTTATCCAACATCATACTACTTATTTTGAAAAATTGATAGGCGTAATGCTCATGATTTTTTATATATTCTTACCATTTGTACAGATGGACAATAGAGGAACTGCTCGACGTGGGCGTAATGAAGGCTCTTTAAAATACAAGGCTGGCCAGATTGATGCTGATGATCAGCTGACTGGAGCCGCACCCCACATTTAAACGAGGGCTTGCTAAAGTTGGCCATGTTGGGTTGTATGGGTGGAGTTATGGTGGATATCTTTCAGCTATGACCTTGGCCAGGTTTCCTAATGTCTTCTGTTGTGCTGTGTCTGGTGCCCATGTAACGGCCTGATTGATCAAGTGTAATTCTTCCTGCAACCAATGATTTGGTACTAATCCTTTGGATGATTGTGATGCTTATTTATTATTAAGGATAAAAGCTCAGTTTGTATATGAGAATACATTAATACACCACCCCATTGTAATACATATGAGTTTGGATTTTGTTGATGGGCTTGGATGGAACTTTATATATTTATTTTGCATGTTATATTGATTAGCAACTTGAATGAATGAGTTTGGATTATGAATGGTGCATTTAGGAACAACTAAAAACCAGGCTTAGAAAGAAAATAAAGCCCAAGAAATTTAAACACGAATTCAGGTTTAGCGGCGAATTAAGTGCATTTTCCGGCGAATTTTTACTCGCCGCTATAAACTGACACTTAAATCTCCTAAACCAGCGATGTACAAATCGCTACTAAATATCAATACCGGCGACTAAATATTCGCCGCAAATAAATTTATATAGCAGAACGTATATGCCAGCGATCTTGGAAACTCGCTGCCTCTAAATATATGGCGGCGATATAGCCATATAATTACCGATTTGAAAACCAATTCGCAGCGAGTGGAACCTCGCCGTATAATAGTATTTAGCAGCGAATATTATATCGCTGCGAAATACTATGAATAATATGGCGGCGATAAAAATATCGCCGCTTTTTATCGCCGCTTATTAATAAAACCAGCGATAATTAATCGCTGCTATATGGTAATATACGGCGATTTTCTCATTGCGGCGATTTTGTGGAGTGGCTGGCAAATATATTTGGCAACGAGAAAATCATTTTTAGCGGTGAATAGTAAACGCTGCTAATAATCTATCGCAGCGTTTAACGACAGAATCCTATATTGAATTAGCGGCGATTAATTTGTAATCAGCAGCGAAAAAAAATTCGTCGGGATATTAATATATGGCAGCGAGTTTTGGTTTCCGTTGCAGTAGATCTAAAGTGGGGCGTTAATACCGGCGATTTTCCAGCGATATATGCCAGCGATTTGTTGTGTATAGCCAGCAAAATTGTTGAACCTTGTAGTGACATTATCTTTCTAAGTAAATATCGTTATTGCATGCATATGATTGTTAATAGGTATTTTTTTTTTGCAAGACGGTACCGTTCACATCAATGATATAATTTTTCAATTTGCATGTCAATTGGACAAATAAAAAATATTTTCTACACGGACTATATAATATGTTTTAATAGATTTAAATAGCGAGCACGACATAAAATAATCATGTCTTGTATCTCTCGTCCAAGTCCGCACATCAGCAATACAACAGAAATGTTTTTTTTAAATTAAATTAAAAAAAAAAACAAAAAAACAAAACTTCGTAAAAAAAAGTATTTATGTTGTAATGGGGTGACATCCTAGTCTTGAATGAGACCTTAACTTGTCATCAGATTTTTCATATACAATTAAATCAGAAGGCTAACTAGAAAGTTAGAGAGCTGAATGCAGACGCAAAATCCACACCTTACCCAGTAACTACCTTTTTATCAATCCAGCCAAAACAAAAAAACCTACCTTTTATATATATCAGTAATTTATATAAAAGCTGGTGGATCATGGATGCAACTTTTTGGAGGACCCGTGGTCGATGAGCCTCATCGTGTTTATGTCATAACTCCAGTAAGTATTTATCGTGGAAAAGACGTTATATTAACAAAATGTCTTATTCTCGTTCGGATCTTTCCCTAAAACATAATAAAATAGCTAATTTATTTGTCTTCGGGAAAGAAGTAGTTCCCCAGGTAAGGGAAACCGAGATATCTGGGCGCTCGGGCTACACGTGCTGAGACCCCCCGGCCTCACTCCTCGATGCCCTTTGGGGAGAGGGGGACCTGGTCCCTCTGGCTCCACTTCGAGACGCACCCTCTCTGCTCTAGGATTCCCCGGCCTCGCTTCGGGGAACCCCGCCAGCCTCGTCGTGAGCCACCTTTGGCCACTTCCCCTTGTCTGACCCCAGGGAGATGAGGGGTCACTCAAGAAGTCCCGACCAAGCACATGAGTGGTTGGAGATGGCCAAGTAACTCATGATATTGACGTCGGATAGCACCGTATCGGTCTCCGCGTCATGAGGGTGGGCCAATACCAAGAATAGCACTGTCGCTAGCCTGGCCTCCTCCCGTCGGGACAAATTAATAGATAAGCTCTTGGACAGGGGGACGTACGACCAAACGGCCTAAACAGGAAACTCCTAGTGGACCTTTTCTCCCTCGGGGTACTCCCATCTCGAGCTCGAGACAAAGAAGAACTTTTGAGACTAGTCCTTGATATGCGAGTGCTACGACTCAAGGCTAGCGATGTGCCTCCAGGCTGTGCGCGCCTAGAAGCTGCACAAACTCCCTTCAAGGCGTAGCACGAGGTACACCAATAGAAACTTCCGAGCTGTCAAGTCAGGGTACTCTTCAAAACTAGCGCTGAGCACCCTCTGAGAGATGATGCAACTAGCCACCAGGAGCCGCCAGGAGTTCGGATGGAGCTGCACGAGGACCAACCCCAACAAGTTGAGAACGTCGCGGTAGAATGGGAGGCGAAGCCCGTTCACGAACATGATGGGGTAGAGCGCCACACAAGCTGCCATCCCATCAGAATCCACGGCGGGTACTCGACTCCCTAGGACCTCAAGGATCGCCAATGCGGGATGTTGTACTTTTCCCTGAACTCCCAAAGGTCATTAGGGGAGACCGATGACTCCTAACTCTTTCCAGCGAAGTACAGGGGTTTGGTGCTGGAAGAACCTTTCGGGGCCATTGGAACGACTAAAGATGATGGCGGAAGTGAAGGAGAAGGGGAGGAAAGCTCGAGGAATG
The DNA here is from genome assembly GCA_022457165.1 of Juglans mandshurica. Lineage (NCBI taxonomy): Eukaryota > Viridiplantae > Streptophyta > Magnoliopsida > Fagales > Juglandaceae > Juglans > Juglans mandshurica. The sequence continues at coordinate 28,403,974 of CM039627.1, forward strand.
AAGAAGGTTGCGGCGGTGAAGAACTCAGAGAAAGGAACGGAAACAATGAGGGAAATGAAGGGAGAGACAGGAATGGTGAAAATGAGAAGGGAGGGGGCCTTATATAGAGCTGCACGTACAACGAGGCAACGGGAACTGAGGTGTCGTTAATGACGTAGGCAAGTGGCCTCGAGAAGCACAATCGATGAAAGCCTGCACAAACGTGGGAACCCACGTCAGACGTGTGGGGAGCACGAGCCAACGCACGGCCCGGAATGTTGGGAGACGCCCCCACCAAACCAATCATCGGGAAGCTGGAGAAACTGCGGAAATCGAGGTGCCACAAGTATTAAATGATGTGGGTAGGTGGCCTCGTGGAACCAAACCGGCATGCATTCGTGCAGACGTGGGAAGCCACGATGGGTGCACAGGCCATTGAAAGGCCCGAGATGCGTGGAAACGCCCTCACCAAATTCAACCGTCAGGAAGTTGGAGAGACCGAGGAAACCAATGCGATGCAAACATTAAATTACGTGGGTAGATGGCCTCGTGGAACCCAACCAGCGCGGATCTGCGCAGATGTGGGAGCCACGCCGGGCCCATATGGTGCACTGGCCAATGCACGGCTCGAGACGTGGGAAAATGCCCCCACCAAACCTAACCATCGGGAAGTTGGAAAGACAACGGAAGTCGAGGCACCCTCAAGCATTAATGACAGGGAGAATGGCTGCAAGGTATGTGCTTGAGGAAGGTACGACAAGGATGTTTTGAATTCCCACTACACTTGTGTACTCGGAATTCGGGGGGTACTGTGAGGGGAGTAATCCCCATAGTCGGGCCAGGGGGAGTAGCCCAGGCCAAAAGACCTAAACAGTTCCAGGGACCGAGGACAAGGGTTGGGCCGAACCAGGTTGGCCTAGGAGGGGAAGCAATCAGGCGATACGCGCTGGACAGAGGATGGAAGGCAGAATTATCTAACACCACCGTTGGTCGACATTCAGGGGGAATCCCTATCCTTGGACCCTGGCGTTTGGATGGACCTAAGGGATGGACACACCTGATCGGGGACACGCCGCATTTAATGGGACGGAAACGGGCATGCCACGATAGGGAGCCACACCGCATTTAATAAATCTCGAGGCTGGGCACGACACGACGTGCCTCCTGGGGTGTCAATAGCAGCCACGATCATGCCTGGCAGGTCTGCTGCACAACAGGAAGATGGCAGGGACACCAGGCCCCAGTACGGAGCGGCACACCCACCATCTCTTTCCTGAGGATTGCCCAGACCAGGTATATATACCCCCTCTCTCAGTCAGGTGAGGGGTTTAGACACTTTGACACTTCAATTCATAATCTTCATAAGGAAATCACACTAACTTTAGCATTGGAGATGTCCCCCACCCCACCCCCCGCCCGGCGGGAAACTCTCATTTCTCTCTAGTAGCAGGTGGACGAACTGGGACCCCATAAAGTTGCTTGAGCTGCAAAACACAACATCAACAATATTGAACGACCTTTTTAAGTTGTTTTGCATTTTTTAAGCAAATTTAATATGCAGCATCAATTGAAAATGGTTGCAAATCGACAACGAAAGAGGCTTCCCCAAAAAAATTATTCAGCATCAACACTTTTTTTTTTTTGGTTTTTACCCTTTTTGATGGTAACCATGTGAGCTGTTTGGATAGTGAAATGAGATAAGATGGTTTTAGATGAAAGTTGAAATTTGAAAAAATGAGTTGTTTATTATATTTTGTGTGAGGATTTGAAAAAATTATAATGAAATTAGATGAGATAAATTGAGAGTATTTCTCAATAAACGACTCCTTAATTAGCCCAGTTGGGCTCCCATTGCATCATTATTTATGAGTGTCGTGATGTAGAATGAGGTTTAACGTGTAGTCTGACAAAACGAGTAAGTCTATTGTGGTAGTAGTACGATTATGGGCAATAGATCTCCCTATGAGAGCATTGGCAATGGCCTAAAGTCCAAATTATAACTAAAACTTGAGGTTTTGGCTTTAAGCAAATTTTTTTGGAGAGGTTAATCCACATTGAGCTAGCCATCCTAAAGTCAAAATAATAATATAATATTATATATTTTTAAAATATTTTTTTTTCATATTTTGCAAATAAACTCCATATTAATTAATAATTTAATTTTTACTTAAAATTATTGTTTCCCAACTATTTTCTTCCTCAACCTAATTATCCAACATAATATAGCCTTGTTTACAAAAAACATTTTCTGGAAAATCTAGATATAATATAGCCTTGCTTACTAATTAAAGTTTTAAAAAGAACTTAATAAAGCCATGAAGAAATTGTGGAGTAATCTGTCCAAGATAAAAATACGGACTATAGCACACACATTAAGAATGATATTTGTCCATTGTCAATAATTTCAAATTACAACACTTTCAGCAATGCAATCTAAACCAACACTAGAATCAAAATACACATAATTTCAGCCATGCAGTCCAACCCACCAGTCCACAAAAATTTACAGCATAAGCACCCACAGCCTATTCATCCATTTACAAGTTGTGAATCATCGATGTCAAACACAAAAACCAGATTATCCATTTCAACCAAAATAAACTGTCATAAGGCAAAATAAAAAACAAGTCACTTTACCTATGCATATATCTGATCTCATCCATAAAAATGTGACACATTTAGTTGCTACCTAGCCACATGTTTCTTCAGCCCACATCTGTCCAGCCAGTTACAGACTTCTATAAGGTGTGGATGGAGATGTAGATGTACCTCCGAAATGGGAATTTCATGCCTAAAAAATTTTCCTCTAAATATTAAGGAAGTATTCTTATTGCATGGCATTCATGCCAGCAAGATCCAATCTCATCATCTTCGTCTTGAACTTTTTCTTCTTTAGTTCAAATTAAGCACATCTATCACGAACTGCCTTTAACACAGCTACTCTTCGCTTTACCATGCACCGATGTCTATCGTCAGTCATTCAAGCTAAAGCCATGTTGATCTCGACATCATAATTAACCTTCTCGGGACTTTCGCTTCCTCTCCCTTTCTTTCTCAACTTTTTTGCCTAGAGGTCTCTCACCAAGAACCTCCACATTTTCCTCCTCAGAGTCGCCCGCAACTTGACTTTCCTGCTCAATGGCTAGATGTTTATCGTGTGGCCTTCTCCTTGTACCAAGAGTCATCATGTATTGCTGTCATTTTGGTTGGTGTCTTAGATGACACCAGCCGTGCTCCATTGTTAAGTTCGTCTTCTCCATCTCTTTGTACATAAGTTTTTCCTTCTCAATCTACAAAGGTAAAGGAATATTGTTAGTTCATAAATCAGCCCTACATAATTGCATAATTAAAGGAAAAGGCTACATATATTGTCTTGTTCCATTGCACCACTCGGGTGCAATGATTCTGCCTATGCTAAACATACATAAAACTTATTTTGGATTTCTGAACGCAGAACCAGTGATTCATCAAAGAGCCTACAAAACGGTTCACTGTGTTTGGTTTTTTATATTCATGATAAAAATATGAAATTTTGTCCAACATTTGAGTGGATTTTTACAAAACTTTGTCAGAAGGTATAATTGTCAACATTATCCTTTAGCCTCCCTTGTGTGTTGCTTTGGTTTTAAAGAAACTCTACAATTCGAAATTATCATTTCAAGAAACACAAAATCAGAAGCTAAAAGAAAACCACTGAAATACAAGGATGTATGCATGTGGGCACTGCATGTACACGATTCCTTGCATGGCTTAAATCCTAACGCCAGTTTCCGCTTGGCTTTTTGGGGGTATTTGCCGCCTTTAATTTGCTTGCTTGCATACACACATACATATATATAACAATCTGCTTTTCTTTTCTGATCGATCTACTGTACCCTCCTAGCTAGATGCATCTCATGCATATATATATATATATATATATATATATATATATAGAACTCTAGCTCATTACTTATGGTCTTGTGATCAACTTGGACTTTAATATAATTTAATATATACTGGATCAAAATAAATTGTTAATGCTTAAGGGCGACATATATCGCAGAAAAGACAACAAACTATTCGAAATTTTAAAATTCTAAATTCTCTAATATTTATGACATGATCTTTCAAATTATTTTAATTTTATAGGACTTGACTCAATAGAAGCACGTATGCAAAACTCCTTTTAAACTCATATACATAATCTTGTGATTAATTAATTCTCATTTAATAATAGTAGCAGATCATGATGGTCATCAGTCGTACCACTGCACACAGAGAGAGATGATTAATAAAGCTTCATGATGTTTTGAAAATTATTTTGTGTATTAATTAATAGATATGTATGAGGCATTAATGCAGGGTCATTAATTTTTAGAAGAATGTTATGTATCAGTTACTATTTATTCTCATATTCTATATTTATAGTTTTTTTTTAAAGTATAAGAGTGTTTTTCATAAAATATAAAATGTGATGTAAATAGTGACTGATGAGAAGAATTTTTATAATTTTTTTGAGTAAGAATTACTGTCACTAGGAAAAATAATATAATTCTTTTTTTCCAATCTCTATATAAGTTAAAGAACGTACAGTACTACTTTAATGAAGGACATGATCTTTCTGATCAAGAGCTCCGTGGTACAAAACAGCACTACAATATTGTGTGGTGCTAGCTTTTGGCTCCGACTCCACTGTCGGATGAAGCTTTACGAGAGAAAGTTACCGTCGGGCTCATGGGAAAGGGAGAGAAACAGAAAGAAATTAACGGAGAGAAAGGGTGTCGGGCTGGAGAGGAAGGGAGGGAAAGGAAGAGAGAACGAAAAAAAAAAAAAAAAAAAAGAGAAAAATGAAAGAGAAAGTGTGGAAAATAGTTTTACCGTTATTAATTATTTATGAATAAAATATGAGTTGATGGATGAAGTCTCTCCAAATTTGGAGAGACATTTAGAATTACTATAACTCAAAATCTAAGCTAAACATTTTTTACTAGTCTAATGCAGGTCACAAGTCTAAAATTTATCTATATTTTAGATTTTACTAATATTTAGCTAGTCGAATGCCACTAATCTGAGACCTGGTTTTATTGTACCAAGAAAAATGATACTTCCCACATGTTTTACTGTATTTTTTTTTTTTTTTGTCTTTTAAAATCATGTTTATTTATATTTTGGTATTGTATTTTTTATTATCTTATAAATTTTTTAAAATATATATAAAAAAAATGCTTTAAAAAAAATTACACTGTCGAATTTGATATCGACTATCGATGCTCTTAACATCACCATATATGAAACATTAAGTACTAGAAAATTATTGGATATTTTCACCATGCGGAAAAAATATATATTAAGGTTGTGTTTGGATGTTGAAATAAGTTGAATTGAGTTGAGTTTAGATGATAAAATATTATTAGAATATTAATTTTTAATATTATTATTATTTTGGGATTTGAAAAAATTGAATTGTTTATTATATTTTATATTGAAATTTGAAAAACTTGTAATGATGAGTTGATATGAGTTAGGATGATTTTAAGAAGTAAATGAAGCCTAAATCTTCGTATTTCGAAAATACCTTTTAATTATTTGAAAAAGCCCCCTCAATCTCTTCAATTTTACTAAAAAAAACCCACTGCAAAGAACTTGAGTTTCAAGTCTCCTCTCTCTCAAATCTCTGTCCAAGTTCGACTCTTCCATCGTTTTTTCTTTTGGTCTGCACCATGCACTGTATATATTCTCACGCTTACAATTTGCTCTGCATTTTGCTCTTTTGCTACGCCAACCAAACGAGGGTGTAGAAACACATCCCGCAAAGGCCGTGTGCCTTTTCAATATCACTCGGATGCTTCGATCCTTCTCTGTAAATTCTTCCCATCTCCGTACGTCTCTTGTCTATTCGTGTAAGTCCATGAGACTCTCTGTATTTTTTCCCGGTCAACTTATTCTGGGTTTGTTTGACGTTTTTGCTCTCACTAATATCATCTTTGTGTAATTATTGCTGCTTTTTGCCAGTCTTGATTGTATCTTTCTTTTCCACTAAAGTTTCTTAAATTCATCCCTAATTAGCAATGTCGTTCAGCCCCTGTTCCGGAAAAACATTACTACGTTCGTTATTTCTCTGTTTCATTGTCCCGCTTTTCCTTTATGAACTATGTCCTTTCTCCTTTTTCTTTGATCTTTGTGAATGACTTTCCGTTTCATCCTCGTTTGGATGTGAGGAGCATCTCAGCTCAGCATGATACGTTTCGATAGTGAGAAATGTTTATAATGGTTGTAAATAAATAGGAATAAAAAAGTAATAATAGAATATTGAATAATAATAGAAAGTAATAAAAATGATGTGAAAAATAATAATAAAATAATAAATAGTAGTAGAGTATTATGAGAATACAGGAGATATTCTTGGTACCTTTTAACTACTTCCACTTGAGATTTCGTGGGACCCATTGACAAAACGTAGAAGAAAAAGTCAAATTTTGTCTCAGCGTTTCCCTCAAAATATAATGGAATTCACTGACATTCTCTCTCTATTTCTTTCCAAAATGTAGCCAAACTTTCTTTTATTTCTCTTTCTTCTCAAAAAGTAATGGGATCCACTGACATTCTCTCCATATTTTTCTTTAATTTGTAGGATCTATTGACTCTCTCTATTCCTCTTCCAACCAAAAAGGTATTTTGGCTCTCAAGTGGGAGACAAATTTCTCAAGCTCGATTCTTGAGCGACTGAGAGCTCGCTTGAGTGGGAGAGACAGCACTTAATTGAGCGAAGTTCAATTTGTTGGCGATTCAAAAAAAAAAATTCTTTCGCATTACATGTGTGTTTTTACCGTTAATTAAATAATATATAAATAAATAATAGAATAAAATGTGAATATGATTCTGTTGTAATTTTATTAATAATTATTTTATTTTATTTTTATTTTATTATAATTTTTTTTTGTAGAATTTATGTTTGATTTATATTATTTATTAATAAAAAAATTTAATAAATTAATTATTCAATCATTACAATAACTTTATAATCATTGTTGACTCCATATTTTTTTCAATTTTTTATAATTAGTATTAAATTTATCTTAAATTTTAAACACATTTAAATTTATTTTAAATAAATCCTATAAAATTTATTCTAACCTCTCACCTCAGTACTGTTAATAAATAAAGAACTGAGGTCTGAACGCAGCGATGTTATTCTGTTTCGTTTACACCCAGACTGGTTAACCAACATCATCAAGATCTCAGTCTTTTTGTTGCGCATATCTCACTTCGAATCCATTATCTCTGAAATGGTTAAATGAACATCGGCATTTTGATCTGCTTTCTGTTTCTTTTAGGTTTTCAATGTCCTAGTTTCATATACTTGTTGCTTGACAGTAGGTAATTTCTGTGTGTCGAAGAAACTCGAAAAGGTGATCTTTTTTACCGAAATTTTTTCCTTGGCAAAGATCTTAAAAGAAAGGAAAAATCCCCCCTTCTTTTGGTAGTTTAATCCTTCATCTTTCGCTCTGTCTTCCTCTCTGTAAAGGGGCAAAACTGATGCTTGTCAAGAAAAACTCCCCGGCCAAAAGGATGAACGTGGCGACTTCTCTCTCTTTCTTCTATATTATATTCAGAACATTTCTTTTCTTTTTTTCCCCTTTCTTATCACTCTCAGAAGCTGTCTCCGTTTTCCCTGCAACTGGGTCTTTTATATTGCCGTTTATCTAAATATTACTTATTTTCTATTAACCGAAAAAATCTCAATAAAAATATGTTTTTGCAACCCCTCTTGGTGTTTGATTAGTCACCCATTTTGTTTTTAATGGAGACTTCCAGTATTCAATTGATTTCTTCGCGAAAATATCTTGTCTTATAAATCCTGGATTTGTTCTAATCTACATTGGAATCACTTTCTCGCTTCAGAGAATATTTCTTTGAATGAGGGCTGATTTTGATTCGGTTTCAGTCACAGTGAATCAGCGATCGCACGGTGGCGCAATGAGAACTGAACGTAGCCGGATCTCCGAGGTACGGAATTGATCTCTTTCTATGACATCGTTTTGCCGGCGATATATCGTCCTACTAAAACAGGATAATGTTTTACAGCAGTCTTCGTGGCCGAAAATCGTCGTGAGAAAATGGCTGAATATACAGAGCAGAGGGGAAGAGTTCCACGCCGATTGTTATTCGATAAAAGGTAACTCAATTTCGAGTTTCCGAGTAAATATTTGTGTATATGTATTTACACTTTTCTTTTTATGTTTTCACAAACGTCTACGATTCATATCCGCCATGTTTCTGGTTTCGGTTTCGGATTAAGAAGTTGTTTGTCGATTCAGATAAAACGGAGATGAGGAGGAGGAGTAGCTGCTGCGCGGGCCAGGACTGCTTCGTCGTCGTCCCGAACGATTTTCCAGGTATTTTACTGTGCAATAGCACTTTTTATCATTTCGTGCTGCTGTGGTCTTTTACAGAGCCATCAATGGCTGGATTAATATGATATGATTGGACATGGGGAAAGGGATATGACTTTGGGATCATCGGGATAGACTTCAAAGGGCCCCCCCCCCCTTGATTCTCTCTTTAATACTTTATTTTGTTAGAAGTCTGGTTGATGGGAGCAAACAATGGATCAGGATTTGAGCCGGAAGTAGCAGCTGCCACAGAACCAGTAAACCTCAGGTAAAGGAGAAATTAATGTTGGATTAGATCTATCTGGGTACCATGATGTCTTGGGAATAATGAATGGAAATTGTTGGGATTGTGTAGGATGTTTGTGGGGACATGGAATGTAGGAGGGAAATCGCCACAAGAGGAGTTGAACTTGAGAGATTGGCTGAGGTCCACCCCATCAGCTGACATCTACGTTATTGGGTAATGCAATTTTTTGCTTGTCTTTTTTTACTATAACAAGACAGACAGACATGAGCCAAGGACCTCAATCATAGCATTTGCTAGTTTTGTGTCCTGCCCCTCCCATAGGAATTAGGATACTGTAGTAACTCGCTTGGAGAACAGTCTTCTGTCTTTTCCCATAAATTTCCTCATCTAACACTGCCATTATTGGCATTTTGTGTATTCATACAAATAAAAAATTTAGTTTTGGACAATCTCAGGGTTACCATCAAATGTGTTTATTAAGGGCAGGTTTGGTATTTGGATGATATACAAAATTTTTATATCATCTCATTAATATATTTTTTTTTAATTTTTATATAAAAAATAATAAATAATTTAACTTTTTCAAATCTCAATTCAACTTTTTTAAATCTTAAAATAATAATAATACTAAAACATAATATTTTAAACACTAAAACAAAACATAAAATTCTTATCTCACTTCCAAACCAACCTATGTGCACGTTAGTACAAATAGATTTTTTATTTATTTATTTATTTAATCATTTTTTAAATATCTTTAATTATTAAAAAAAATATATTTATAAATTTACTAATAATTACTTTCTTAACTATTTAAAAAAAAATAAAATAAAATATATGAGTGAGAACATCTGGTGGACATATTTGATAGTCATACTATCATTTTTCTTTAATTTTTATTTAAATTTGAGGCATGAGAAGAGATGGGTGAGGCTACTATGCCGGCCAGGCTTTTTTTTTTTTCTCTTTTCACATTATTTTAATACATTTAAATATTTTTTTAAAAAAAATAAATATACCAATAGACTTAAAATCATTTCCTTAATCACTAAGTTAAAAAAAAATATAGGGCGGTCAAACAAAATAGGCAAAGTAGTGTGTTTAGAATAAATATAGATGATATTTTCAGAATACTTTACTACTATTTATTATTTTATTATTACTTTTTCATTACTTTTTCACTATTACTCACAGAATACCTGAGAATACCTAACTACCCAAACGCAACTACCAGGTACCCGAAACAGAAACTCAAAAGTAATGCCTATTATGTCCGATGAATCATCCATTTTATGATATTTTTTTTTGTCTTTTTTTACGCTCTTCTCCACATGGCTTTTTATTGGTAGTCAATGAACATGTAGGCTTTGATTTAAAAAATTATATAATTAGAGTTTGAATGATGCATCAACATTTTTTCATGAAAAAATATTCATAACATGTAGAATTTGATTTAAAAAAAAAAAAAAAAAAAGATCGGGTGCAACCCGGAACTTGGGTTCCGGGTTTTTAAAAACCGATTTCAATTCAGGTTTCGGCCAAGGTTTGACTTGGGTTAACCCGGTCCGAGTTCTGGCCCGATTTTGAAACCTTGGTTCGAGAACCCAGATAAACAATCCAACCAAACAAAGTTCTCTAGTTGCTTTAGGGTTTGTTTAAAAGCACAATTGTTCTCAGATATTTTCAGACTATTTTATTACTATTAACAAACTATTCATTAATATTTTCATTACTATTCATAGATCACTTGAGAGACTTTTAGGCCTTGTTTGGATTCAAAAACTCTCAACTCATTTCATTTCAACTAATCATTATAATTTTTTTAAATCACAAAATAAAAATTATATTAAAAATTATATTATAACAATATTTTATTTAACTTTAAACTTTCATCTCATCTTATCTCAACTAAACTCAACTCACTATCTAAACCTCTCCTTAATGTCCAAACGGAACCTTAATTTTTAGAGATATAATCGGTCTATAAAATTATAAAAATAAATTACAAAATGAGGTGATTTATTATAATACGCTAATTGTAAAAGAGTAGTGCTACACCCACCAGGACGAGTGTAGCATGAGACAGGTCTCGATAAGGTCAAAAATTTTCTTTTTTTTCATTCATTTTTTATACCCTTAAACATTAAAAAATAAATTCACAACATCATTAAAAAAATATTTCATTAATCACTAAGTTTAAAAAAAAAAAAATTGTCGGGACCCAATTGTTGATGAGAGTATCACTTTTCATGGTAAAATACTAATTATTATAAAAGATATCAGCATAACAGATCAGTACTTTAATTTATAAATTTATTTTAACGAAGACTTTTGTATATCTAGCAATTTTTAAACAAAATCTTTTGATCATTAGTAGTGGACTCAACAAAGTTATATTTTGGCCAAATGTTAACTAAGTTGCATAAAAATCCATTGTAGTAGACTCAACAAAACTACAATAATTTTAATTTTGATCATTTTCACTTGCCAAATCTGGCCAGCCCCCTTGCTAGTCAAATATTATTTTAGCAGAAAAAATTTATCATTTTTGCGTGCTATTCATTTTGCGCGATCCACAACTCAGAAAAGTTATATTTGTCTCAAAAGCACAATCTCCTTTTGCCCAAATACCACGATCTCATGCCGTTGATGTTCTCTGCAACTTCTCTCCGTCAAAATCTCACGCCCAAATCCCAAATCTTTGTCTCCTACTATCCCGTACGTGTGCCTTTTTGCAACTTCTCTCCATCGAAGTTCGAAGTTGTCTCCATCAACTTCTCTACAATTTCTTCTCCATCGAGTTCTTCCTCTGGTAAGAATTTCATTAATATCATTAGCAACTCTGAGGTTATGGTCTGATTGGTTATTTCTTTTCCGTCAAGTTCTTCTCCCACTGGGAATGTTTTCAGAATTCAAAAAATTTGAGCTAGAGTTTGAGATAGCTCAAGATTGAGCAACTTTGACTATTTATGCACACATACTAGGTCTAGCATTCATATGTTTTATGAATTCTAGAACTTAATTCATTTCTTCTCCGTCGAGTTCTGTTGTTAATGAGATGATTGATTGATTCATAAATTATGTCTATGGCCTTTGGACTCAAGCAATGGTGAACAGATTTTTTTTTTTTTTTTTTTTTTGTTGGTGGTCGAACAGAATTAAGATATATTTCAAGTTTAATTTTCGAGTATAAAGAAATGGAAAATACATGCTCAAGGGGGAAAAAAATGACATATAAATAAGATGGAAAATATGAGAATTTAGGGGCTGTTCCAAATTTTCCTTGTACAATTGGCAGGTGCAAATTTTCTCACACGTTTTCTCTACTCGTATTGTGCAGTTCCCTTGGTGGCCAGCAATTAGGTTCTTACCTGCTGCATATCCTAGTTTCTGTTTTTTAAACATATTTAATCCTTCGCATTTCCCATGTTTTCCATGAAGGTTGCCCATACTATTAATCTGAAACGCCTTTTTTATGCATGCGGACAAACCAAAATTTATTATTTTAGGACCAAGGAAAACTTTGTAGTTTCCATCGGGATTACTATTTTAATGTTCACTTTTTTAATAATAGATAAATATTTAAATAAAAATAAATAAAAATATAAAAATTAATATTTTAATATAATTATGATAAATTTAGAAAAATATATTATTTAGTATTATTGAAAAGTAATTAATTAAATTTATAAAAATAAATTCTCTAATTAAATTTTGTTGAGTCCCTGCTAATCCTCTTAGGTCGTTTTTAGGTTCCAAGAAATCGTCCCTCTAAATGCGGGGAACGTATTGGGCGCAGAAGACTACGGTCCAGCCACAAAGTGGCTTTCCTTGATTCGACAAGTTTTGAATGACACCCAGAATGACCCCGAGCTTTCCCAATGTAACAACAAGGGCTCAGGCGCGGAGCATCCGCCGCAAGGTGACCAGCGTGTGAGCTTGAAACCAAGACTCAGCTTCTCAGACTTGCTTTCCTTAGAAGACGAACTTGGTAAAGAGGACTTCCATAAAATGGTGAACTCAAATTCGAATGGAAGGTATGGGGAGGGTCTCTTGCCTACCTCAACTTTCAGGTCGGGGAGACGAAACAGTCCTCCTCAGCGACGTTACTGTCTGGCGGCGAGCAAGCAGATGGTTGGAATCTTCTTGTGCGTGTGGGTTCGAACGGACCTTTACAAGCACGTTCGAAACACGAAGGTTTCCTGCGTCGGCAGAGGCCTTATGGGATATCTTGGGAACAAGGTTAGCTATTTAAATTCTTTTTCACTTACCTATCCAGAGTCAGACAGACATTTATGGCAGACTTAAGAATTTGAGAACTTCAATTGAAAGTGAAATATGCATTAGGTGGGTTTTTGCATTATTGATTTCTACTCGACATACTCGGGTAGGCTTTTCAGACAGCCTTTAATATGATTATGGTTTAAATGGAAGTGATGGTTTATAACCATTACGTATGAGCTGCTAGCTTGCTAGCTGCTTCATCTTAAAGAAGCTATTTTTTTTTTCATTCTCGATGCCGGCACGCACGTAAACTTACCACTCCAAAAGGAGGATAAGATCAAGATGCGAGCACGACAATCGTGTTAAAGAAGCCATTTGTTACTGAACAGGAGTGAGGAATGTCGCAAGTAATTCTAGACTTGTGAGAAGTCGGCAAAATCTTTGAGTGGAAATTATATAATGTTTCAATTTATATTGAAATCTCAGAAAGTTGTCTGATTGTCATTTCTACAGACTGTCCTTTTGATATCTTTATTCTTATTTTTTGTTGTTAATAGGGCTCAATATCAATCAGCATGACATTGTACCAAACGACATTTTGCTTTGTGTGCACCCACTTGACCTCCGGGGAGAAAGATGGTGACGAGATCAGAAGAAATTCAGACGTTGCAGAAATTTTGAAGAAAACAAGGTTTCTCCATTCAGCTAGAGGTCCTGAAGAACTACTTCCTTCTGATACAATATTGGAGCATGAGTAAGTCCATTTTCATATGGTTATATATCTATCTAATTACCTATATATATATATGAGAACTGCTACAGACACAAAAGTAAAACTACAAACTGACATGATTTCATGTGATCCGTTATATCAAAGTAACTTTACAACCTGACGCACTGCATCAAGCCACGTCAGTTTGTAAATTTACTTTTGTGTAATCCTATTGTGGTTAAAATATTTCTCTCTCTCTATATATATATATATATGTGGTTACCTTTTTGGCCAAGGTCTATTCTTCGCTTTATCAGTCTTTTTCAACAGTTTTGAACGACTGAAAATAAATTATCTGGCTGATGACTTTCTTAGAGGCAAAATTTTCATGCATGAGTTGCTACCCTCTTTCCCTATAAAATATCTTTCAAAACATCTGACTGTCATTTTTTGTTTTCTATTCAGCAAGATTATTTGGCTTGGGGATTTGAATTATCGGCTTGCAGCTGGTTGTGGTGACACCCATGAGCTATTAGAGAATCATGATTGGCAAGCACTTCTAGAGAAGGATCAGGTGAGTTAGTGTGCTAGCTGAATATTCTTGACCATATTTTCCCTAGACTCTCCATTTGACTTTGGAATTTACCCTCAAAGACCAACATATATTACCATTACAAAGCCTGTTTTTGACCAAATCTAACGTAAGTGGTGATTAAATTATGTTGGCAGCTAGGGATAGAACAGAGAGCTGGTCGAGTTTTTAAAGGGTGGGAAGAAGGGAGGATATATTTTGCTCCAACTTACAAGTACCTCCCCAATTCTAACAGTTATGGTGTCCTAACATCTGACTCTAAAGAGAAACGACGCACTCCTGCCTGGTAAAATCCCAAATCTTCGTTTCTCTTGGTCTCCTCCTCTTTGCTAGGAAGTTTTCTATATCTATATATATTCCTGTATTACAGTCACCACTGCTTTTTTTTTTTTTTTTTTTCCTCCCTTCTCTTTGCTATGGGCTTTGTTGAATCTGTCAGAAAAAGGAGAAAATACAAAAACATAAAAGAACAAAACAAGACACTTTAAGACCGGCAATCGATCGGCATAGCCGTGTGAATTAAGCTGCCTTAATTAATTGATATCGTTAGACATTCTTGTGCTGCGGTCACTTCACTCAACTGCACAGTTTTGGTTGACTTCAGCTGCTGTCAGTAGTGTTGTATATAACTCTAGCGGTTGTCTCGTAGTATTTGGCTCTTATTGCGTGACGTTGTTTACACATTCCATTTATCAAAACTGAATTAGTCAAACATAATACAATTAATACAACTTCTGAGAGGCATTATTTGCTTCATGAATATTATTAGAGTTTTGTTATGTACAAGCAAGTTTGCGTACCAATCTACGTACTAATGTTGTTGTCTTAATATTCTAAATTCAAATTAGCATTGTTTTCAATAAAATCGACTTCTGACCAATCATATTGAATGGGTGCGCATATTAGTACAGAATCATTTACAATTAAATTTTTTCATATTATTATCTACATGTGGATGGGAGAGAGATTTTTTTTTTTTCCTTCTTGGCTAGGCCACTACTGCTCTTAGATGTGAGGTAGATATTTGAATATCTTTTAAGTACAGTTCTATCCATTGAGAGAAGACAAGCAATAGGAATGAGAGAGATATTTTTATTAAATATTTTATGTTATCAATCTGTACCATTTTTCAAAACCAATCACCGTCGCATAAGATGCCTTCATTCACTATATTTGCAATTTAGTATCGATTATAACTATTACTAACCTCGCAAGTTGAACTTTAGTTTAATAAATTAGTTAGAATGTGCATTTTTGTCTTAGAGAATTTCTATTTGCAGTCCTGAGTGAAGGACTGCATGTGCATTAATGAATGGGGTAAAAGGAAAAAAAATATCATTTTAAAAATGACATTAATATAATTTTAAAATTTTTTTAAACATAACTGTATGCAGTCCTCATTCAGGGACTGAATGTAGACTATAACTCTTTCTTATGAACAACTTAATCACTTGGTTTTATTCTATCCAATCAGTAAGATTAGAAAGATTGATACCTATTGTGATGAAAAAAATGATTGGTTTGTTTGGATCTTGACAGGTGTGACAGGATTTTGTGGAAGGGGGAAGGACTAAAACAAATCCTGTATTTGAGAGGGGAGTCCAGATTTTCAGACCACAGACCCGTCTATTCACTGTTCTCAGTTGAAGTTGACACTGCAAACATTACAAATCGTAGTCAGTAATTTTCTATGAAAGACTATTTTTTATTGAAATGAGTCTATTTTTATCGTGAAATGAGTCTATTTTTATCGTAAATAATCATTCTCGTCGCAGATATTCCGTCGTAAATATTCGTTTTTCTTCTAGTGTAACAGAAGCAAGGAAAACAGCACACAGCACCCACGTCCACCAAGTTCTGCATGAACAAACTATCAGCAAATGCTGTCTTGTCATCATCGTGTGCGGCCAAAATCCAAGCCGAAGAACTTTTGCTATATCCCCGTACACAATGCTGCGTGGACACTGCCTCGTCCAGGTTTTGAGTTAACTCTAATCACAGCCCACAGACATTAGAAAGTGTAGTTTGATCTGTAACCACTGAATTCGACAGACAACCTCGAAGACCGACAAGCATCCGACGTCTGACAACCGCTGGTGTTCGGAACACCATTTTAAGTCTGACAACCGTTGATGTTTATGGTGAGAGTATAAATAGGGAAAGTTTTTATAAGTGGCTGGATCTCTGGGCTCTAGTCATGCGTGCTTATATATATTTTTTTTTGAAGCCGATGATTTGATTCAAAGCCCATAAGGTTCAGTGTTTTTACAGAGTTTAGTTCAGCTTTTGCAGAAGAGTGGTTTCCTTTGTTTGTTTTTATCTTTTGTAGCGAGAAGGTAGAGAGAGTTAAAGTTGGAGCTGTACGTACAGTAAAAGCTAAAAGGTCGATGCATGCATGGGTTTTATGGCTTTCAGAATTTTCTGAATGATGAAATTCAGAGTGCGTATTATGCATCTACCAACATGATAATTCGATTTTTCGTCTGTTCATAATTGTATCAGATGATGGATTGCATCTCAGCAGTGGGGTTGGGTGACACGCCACGACCTCGAGTCCTCGACTCTAGAGGGGATAGGCCACGGACCATCCTCTTGCAGAGTAGGTCATGGCCACGCCCCAATGTGCGGCGAATTGAAGTGTAATAACCTCTACCCTACGCCGATTGGATTCAACATGGAGGCCTGCTCTGCAACCTGCAAATTACTCCCCAAGTTTAAACATGTAATTTTTCATTCAAGTACTCCCAACTTCAATGGATTGCCATGTCATCACCAATTAAAACGTGTCAAGTGTTGCCACAAATAAGGCACCACTAAGTTGATCGGGCTATGGCGGCCACCACCATGGTTGGGAGGGAGAAGGATTTCTGGCATAGTTCGGTTCCAAGTTATGAAGGAAGGATACTGGGTTTAATGATAAAGGGTGTGCATGCATGCCTTTTCCTTCTGAAACCGATGGGAAGTTCTAAATTTCTATGGAGGGTGTTTTAGCTCATGTGTTATGCCTCTTCCTGACTGAATTTATTTCCGGTTCTTTTCCTCCCTGTTTCCAAGAACCAAAGGGTGATGTTTCCATCACAACTTCACTGAAATAAGTTCAAAGGAACATCAGGAAATAGGAGCGGGCAAAAATTCTACCCTCTGACCTCCGTCCGAGCTCCGACGAGGTTCCGACTCTGACGGAGTCAAAGTTTGCAAAATTCAGAGTCGGAGTTGGAGCCCATGCGGGCTCCAAAATCTAAACTCCGACTGTTTTAAAAAGAAAAAAACACATGAACAAAACGACGTCGTTCCAGTTGAACGACGCAGTACCCCCTTCTTCCCCCTCACTTTCAACTTTCAAGTTTCAGCTTTGAAGCTTTCTCACACAGCAACAACAACTTTCAGCTTTCGCACGAGGAAGTTCACCTTCAATCGCCATACGTTGTCACCTTCAACCGCCGTCTGCAATTCTGCCGTCATCGGAGTAATTGTAAGAATAATTTCTAAATTCCTCCTCCAATAGATTTGTTATTCCTCCGTATAATTGTAAAATGTGATTTGTGAAATGTGATATGTGACTCCCTTTGTGAAATGTGTATGATTTGTTATTCATTTCAGCTTCTTTGATGTTTTCATTTCAATGATTTCAATTTTTAGGCTGTTAAATTTAAGAATTGAGAGATTTAGATTTTGTAAAAATCAAATTTTTTGTTCCAGGTGAGTTTGCTCGAGTTTGGCTCGAGCGAACATCACACAGATTGTTCAATCGAGCATTCGCTCGAGTGTGGCTCAAGCGAATATCACACAAATTGTTCACTCGAAGCCGTAGACCCCCATCTAGAACAACTACCTTCTATGCAAGTAGTTGAGTCCCAATAGATCTAAAAGACGTAGATATGCTTAATGAGGAGGATGAGTTGATGAATGTTGAGGCCATCCACCAGCACAACTTAGGAAAAAAAGGTCGTGCACATGGGAACATTTCACCAAAGTTCCCGGTGATCGTGAGAACCCACAGGCTCAATGCCACTATTATGGGCAACTATGCGGTTGTCATTTGAAGAAGCAAGGTAGGTCAGTATTAATAGCACATCTTACTGGCTGTGAGTAGTATAAGTACACAAATGGCTGGTAGCAATTGATCAGACAAAACTGAGTTACGAGACCTCAATGGCCACTGATGGCACACAGATTAAGAAGTTATCAATCATTCAATACAGTGAGAAGATGTTGAGGGATGTTCTTGCGAAGATGATCATCACTGATGAGATGCCTTTTACCACAGTTAACAAGGCAGGCTTTCACAAATTTCTGCATACTTTAGAGCCATAATTTCCATGCCTTCACGGTATACTGTGATGTGCGACTGTTTGAAGAGGCATGCCAAGGAAAAGGCAGCGATAAATGAAATGTTTGTCGCCACTGGGCAGAGTGTCATTTACCACTGATACATGGACCTCCATACAGAATGTGGGCTACATGTATATCACAACCCACTTCATTGATAGTGAGTGGACGTTGCAGAAACGGATTATCGGGTTCAAAGAAATTGTTTATCACAGGAGTTTATCCATTGGCAATGAGATGGATGACTATATAAAGGATTGAGGGATCAGAAAAGTACTTTGTATCACGGTTGACAATGCCAGTGTGAATGACACTGCTATTGATTGGTTCAAGCAGAATACGACAGTAAATGAGGATATTATTCGTGAGAACCAATTTATTCATGTTCGATGTTATGCCCATATCATCAACCTTATAGTTTCTGAGGGGTTCAAGGGGTTGATGAATCCATTATTAAAGTTCGGAACTTAGTGAGATATGTGAGGGCTTCCTCCCAACGGCTTCGCCAGTTTAAGGCAATAGCCGAACAACTTGAGACCCCATCTTTCAATATGTCGCAACTGGACGTTCCAACTCAATGGACTTCTACAAACATGATGTTGGATGTAGCGCAAAAGTACCAAACAACGTTTGAGCAAATGAAGGTTGAGGATGGGGGCATGAGATATGCTTTGCTGGAGTCAGTTGGGGGGAGAATGGGACTCGGTGCATCGGACACAGTTGATTGGGCCAATATCAGGTATTTTATTCAATTTTTGAAGTTATTTTATTACATGACTATGCGAAAATTTGAGATAAAATATCTTACTACGAACATGTACTTCGAGGAGCTATCGAGACTTTATGACCACTTGCAAGAGAGTTGTGCTGATAGTGTGGGTTTGTTGCATGCAATGACTATAAGGATGAAAATCAAATATAATAAATATTGCAGGATGTGAAGAATATAAATATATTATTATTTGTCGTTGCGATCCTTGACCCCCAATATAAGTTGGCAATTGTAGAAGATTGGATTAGGGACGTCCTCGGTGATGAGGACGCTGAAAAGTTTATTAGATCGCTTAAATCTGATATTGATTATTTATATAGCCATTACAACAGCAATGATTAGTCTTCAACCGAAGGTGGTAGCTCCTCTCGCCCGACCAACTCGACATCTTCTTGGGATGACACACATGCACAAAGTTTAAATTTATTGCGGCTACGATGATATCATCAAAACCATGCATCGAGGAATATTATGCAGTGTAAATCTGAGGTTGAGCGTTACTTTCTGGAAGATGTCGAGACACCTAGTGATACATTACAGATATTAACTTGGTGGAAGGTGAATTCTAGCAAGTTTCCAATCATTTCTTGAATAGCCAGGGATGTACTAGTCATTCTTATTACTACAGTTGCCTTTGAGTCAGCGTTTAGCACCAAAGATCGTATCTTGGATGCTTATCAAAGTTCATTATCTCCGACCACCATCGAGACCCTCGTTTGCACATAGAACTGGTTAACTTCAACGCCCATTGGAGTAGATATCGTTGATGCTAAGAGTATAGGCTTGAATCATGTAGCTTTATGATTTTAAATGATTATTTACATAATTTAAATATTTTATTATTTAATTTATAATTTATAATTTATATGATTTTGTAGACCTAGCTGTGAACCCCAGACCAATTGTTGATGATTGAGAATCTGAAATCGACGCACCGTGGGATAATTACCATCATGCAAAACTCGTCAGAGTTAGAGGTGGAGGTGAGTTCATAATATCACATGGAGTCTTGCTTGATGGTTTAGAAGTCTATAGTTAAATGACTAAAGAAAAGATAGTGCATCTGATCAATAAAAGTTAAAACTTCATGCAGAAAAATTAGAAATCACTATCGACTCATCGAGTCATTGACTCAAATGCATGGACTGTCCAAGACTGATGCGAGACATTGGCCATTGTGGCTATTTCATATTTGAATGAAATCTATGACATTATTCAATATTTTTGTACTGTAAATTTAAATTTATTGCTATTTGTAGTTTTAAATTTTAATTTATAGTTTGCAATTTGTAGTTAGATTTTTTTTTAATTTTTTTTGTACATTATTAAACATAGGTTTATATTGGACCAATAGAAGATTCGGAGCCCATTTGCTGAGTAGGGCAACTGGGCCTGAGTAGGGCAATTGGGCCTAAAAAAGCCCAATTGCTACTCCGATCGGAGCTCCGTCTCCAATCAGAGTAAGAGTCAAAGGGTGTTTTGACCTCTGACCACAGTCGGAGTCAAAATACTAAAGAAAAGAGGCAGGCAGCTACTAATCAACACTGAGCATCAGAATTACGATTGCCAATCGAATAACTGTTATTCAGATCTATCAAGCAAAAGAAGAATACTTCAGATGGTAAATAAATAATATATAATTAAAATACGAAGATCTACCATTCACACCCAACTGAGCCGTGATCTTACGATAATAACAATACAAACCGAAGACATAGTTATATTGTTTTTCCAATCAAAATGGTAGCCCTGAAATTGTATCCTTGAGATCCCCATCTTCCACACGATTTGTTTAAGATCCACAGCAAGCTGATTTTTGTGCAGTTTGAGCAGCCCCTGATGCCGCATCCGATTGGTTAATTTTAATCGTCTGCGGCTGAAAAGATCCAACAAGTAAAACTCCGTTAGAACAAAATATAAAAGGATTAGTTCATTTAGGTGTGAATTGTTGACAAAGGTACAGATAGTCATTCAAAATGAAAATAACATGGACATGCAAAGAAAACCCATTTGCATTTCATCTATTTTTCACCATTGCGACTTCAAAGTTCAAACTATACCTCAGCCCTTGAGTCAGTGTCTGCCAGTCTTTGCTTAATATCCCTAGCTATTGAAAAGAAAACCTCTTCCACGTTTAAATTTGTCTTTGCACTCTGCCATTCACAGCTTTTTCAGGGGAAATAAAAGAAGAAAAAGAAAGGAACAAAAGACAAAACCAACTAGTTCGGTAAGTTTAACATAAGTGACAAATGTTACTCACTGTCTCAAAGAACTTGATTCCATATTCATCAGCAAGAGCTTGGCCCTTTGAGGTAGGAACAGCCTGAAAATAAGGTTTTTGTCAACTGAAAATCAATGCCAGTCAAGCAAACTAATAACAGTAAGAGGACTGACCCTTTTGCTTTCATCCATATCAGCCTTGTTACCAACTAGTATCTTGTTGACATTGTCAGAAGCATGTTGTTCAATGTTACGAATCCAATTCCTAATGTCTGAATGTTAAACAAATTAGTTTAATTATCATTTAAAATGCCCACCATTAATTGAGGATAGGAAGCTCTGGAAGGATGTCAAGTATCAACACTACTGTCTAAAATTCAATGGAAAATAACTCATTCAATTTGAAATATACATTAAAGCAGAAGAGGGACCAATATAATCAGGGCATCTTCAGATATTGATAGTGAAGAAAGACATTACTGTTAAAAGATGACTCGTCAGTGACATCATAAACAAGCAATATACCCATGGCTCCACGATAGTAAGCTGCAGATGAAAGGAATAGTTAATCAACCTTCTAGCACTTAAAATCATGGCAGACAACACTCACATGATGTGATTAATAAAAAAAGGAAAGTATTTATCGACTACAGAAAAGATCTGGCTTAAATCCATGCAAATATTATCTTTGAACAAAACATATCACAAAAATGCTAATTTTTTTTCAAAACATTATTATATATATGCAAACACAGCTCCTGCTGCAATGTTATCGTGATACCTATATTTGTACTCAAAAACAAGTTTGAATGCATGTGAAAACAACTACAATTGTGAGCTTTGAGAATCTCCTTGTGCCAGCTTAGACATACAAAATCAAGTCTTTCAAAACTTCTGATGACCCGCAAAAAAATGCAATATGAAATAGCACTACCCATAATGTGTTAAGACCATAAAAATAGCATCAGATTACATTCACAATCCTACCTGATATCATCTTTAATGCCAAATACTAACCAGTTGTAATTGTTCGAAACCGCTCTTGACCAGCAGTATCCCAAATTTGAAGTTTAATTCGTTTGCCATCAAGTTCTATGGTCCTTATCTTAAAATCAATTCTGTCAAAGAAAATCCAACCTAGTGACATCAGAATCCAATTACTGAGAAACAAAAAGAAAATTCTGCATATCTACATAAAACACTTACCCAATGGTTGTAATAAAACTAGTGGTAAACGATCCATCTGAGAAACGCAAAAGAAGGCAACTCTTACCCACGCCTGCCATGTCACATAAAAATGGTACAAGTATAATTATCCAGGATCCTAACTTGAAATATTCAAGATATAAACGAGAGCCCTTCAATGACCATCTCCCTTTATTCCCACGTAAAAAGCTAAGTGGCTGACATTGAATATCTTAAACGGAGAACAAGAAATAGAAATGGAAGTCAACCCTAGAACAAAAAACGAGGATGCATGCAATGAGAAAATATTCAAACAAAAATTTGGCTGTCCTCAGCACAAGAAGCATCGAAGTGGGTCGAAATAGTGAAATTCCGCAATCAACTGAATCTCAATAACAAAGTGCACCACAGAATTTTTGGCATTCTTGGGAAAACATGACAAATGTCATTCTTTTAATTATTTCCTAAGGGCAGACTCTCATCAAAACCCATCCTCAATCCAACAGCGTCTGCACGCATCTCTCAAGCACTAATTCTAACTTCTCAGTCACCCTTTTAATTACACTGCGCTGAAATCAAATAGTATAAAAATTTCCGCCAAAGGGATACTTTGGAGCCGATACCAAACTCAGTTTTCGAAAGTGCACACTTAATAAACAGCCCATTGAACAAACAAATTACCTAGCTTACAATTAGCCTTCCCCAAATAATCAATCTGAAATGCATTTCACACCACATGTCAAGGTTCCATGTCCATTCAATTAGAAAAAGGACCACAATTGAAATGTAAGATTAAGATAAAAAAAAAAAAGGACCGAAAATACATAGATGATAATTGTGCAAGTTATCTCAAAAAAGGAGCAGATATCGAATCATACCTGAAACGGGATCGTTTTTTTTTTTTCCTCTTTTTAATATATGAAATCAAGATCACGCTCCAAATCAAGGAAATTTGATTCCGAAGGATAGAAATGAAAGAGCGTACCGCTATCACCGATCAGGAGGAGCTTTATGAGGTAATCGTAATCTGCTCGAGCTCTAACAGGTGGAGCGGCCATTGAAAATTAGCAAGACGATCGGGAAAGCGAACCCTAGACAGAAATTATAGAATAAACAACGAGAAAAGTGAATAGGGAAAAAGAATTTAAAATTTGACAAATAGAAAGGATAAAATGTGGAAAAAAGAAAAGTACCAGATCAGGAGGAACAGGAAGGGGGAAGAGTGGGATTACGGAGCTGAGATCATGAGACGAGGAAAAAGAGGAGGGAACGTCCCTGCTGCCACGTCAGCACCGGTCGGCCTGAAAATAAAATAACATAAAGATAAAGGGAAGGGAAATATTAAAAAGAGGACGTTCATGCCAAAGATTTCTTCTACGATCATGGTGATTTGGACAGACGATAGGGGTGTGCATCCGGATCCGGATCCGGATATCCGGCTACAACCGGATTTGGATCCGGATTTTAAAAACCGGACGGTTATCCGTCCGGATTAAATCCGGATATAACCGGATATCTGGGTTAAATTCAGAAATCTGGATAATAACCGGATTTAATTCGGGGTTTTTTTTTTTTTTTTCATTTATAGCAGGTTTTTTTAAAACAAATTCTGATACCATGCTTAATGTAGACCTTAAATACATATTACAGACCTTAGTTATCAATACTAAGTTTTTCTTCTACATGGCCCAAAAATTTAGCTTAGTTATCAATTCTGATACCATGCAAATATGCCACAATTTAGCTTGCATTGTAATCCAGAATTACATCGCAAATCTCAACTCCTATGAGAAGGTGTCTTCACGATCTCCCACATCAATCGTCTCTCCCTCCTCCAAGTTGTCAACATAAACCTGGACAAGGAGGGAAAAATGAACAAACAAATTGATCATAAGAGCAAAAAGAGACATTGGCCAATGAATATACCTCTGAACCACCAGCTGGAATACTTGCGGCAGAGGAGCTTGCTACCAAAGCACAAAGACAACCCAACAGGAAGTTCATACGATTTCACAACTCTAAGAGCAGCCACATAGAAGAGCTGGTTATAAAAAGAGCTATTAGGATACCGAATTTCAAAGCCACATAGAAGAGTTGGAGGGGATAGTTAAAAGTGTTTATTGCATGCATCAATTCAAAAGCTTCTCTTCCCCAACATAAATCCACACCAAAAAAGATTTGTTGGTTGGCTCGGGATAGGTATCAATATAATCAATCGGGGATTTATTTCTGTTACAATTACCCAAATAAACTCAAGACTATTCTTATGCAAATCTGTTGGTAAAACAAATCAAGAAAAGAAAAAAGAAATATAAAATAGGACACTGTAAATTTATTATTATTATTATTATTTTAAATTCAGATAACCTGAAATAAGTTGTTAGATTTGCAGAGCATATTTGATTGACAGAGGACATTGACCACGTAAAAGAAAGCAGTAGGAATTTGAAGATAGATAATGAAATAGAGGTATTCTATTTAATCAAAGATAGCCATTTTAGTTTACCAAAACCTAAAATATAAAAAAGGTAAATAATTATAAAAAAAATAGCTTGTTGAAAAGAGTAAATACCCAACCGTAAAACTTGATATACAAAGGAAGTTGGGACTCTGGCTGGCCTTTTAGCTCATTCAATCAATTTGTACTCGACTGTAAGCAATCTTGCAGCCACTCTTTTTTCCTATTTTTGTCCATTGCCACTATTTCTTCAACAAAGACAAAAATATTCGATGAGCCTTAAAACAGAAATGACAAATTATGGAGTTAAAAAGCAACCGATAGAGAAGAGTGAGTACCTGACCGTCAAAAGGCAGATAGAAGGCGGACTCTTGCTGGACTTCTAGTTTTAAGCTCACACAGTCAATTTGCAGTCTACGATGCGCAATCTTTTGCCATTCAAGAGAGCTTACTAGAAAGAACTCGGCCTCCTCTCATCGGGTATACCACAACCTTTGATCTCAATTGAATTCAGATTGCAAGGCTAGCCCCCGTCAGGAACTGAATCAACCACTGGGCAATCAACTATATGCAATTTCTCGAGAGAGGGGAGAAGCAGCTATAATGAAAACTGGAAAATGCATTCCCACAATGACGTGTGTTTTGATTCACACATGCAGTAAAACTTGAAGATGACAACTGGCCAAAATGAAAACAAGATTACCTCCATATTGGCAAGAACTTCAGTTGGTACTTCAACCAAGTCTTTCAAATTTCTCTTTGGCAGGATAACTCTCTTGACACCATAACGGTGTGCTGCCAAAATCTGCAGTGTATATTCAAATAAGTAATTAGAAAAATGAACTTCGGTTATACAAAGATTTGTTTCAACTCATTACATTCAACTCAAGCTCAACAAATCCAACATCACAAACTCACACCAGAGTGGGCACCATTAAAAGTTCACTACCTCACCTCTTTGTAATAGTCATCCTTCTCTGACTTCCAACATCACAAGCATATTAAGCTGAAGTTGGAGTTGCTTAAGTTGCTGAACTTGAAGGAAGAGGGTTACCCTAAGCAGAAAAAAATGTAGATGTTAAGTTAATATGGATAAATTAATAATGAAAAATCAAATTTAACAAATAAAAGTGTTTACCTTCGATATCAACGCGTTCTACATGCTCCTCGACCTCCCAAGAACTAAGTGGTTCACAAGTCAACCAATTTTGCGTGCAAATTAGTGCTTGGACAGTCTCCGGAGCTAATGAGCTTCGGTATGGATCTATTACACGTCCACCGGTGCTGAATGCGGACTCGGATGCGACGGTGGAAATAGGGATGCCCAATACATCACGTGCGATCTCCGCAAGGATGAGATATCTAAATGAGTTCTTCTTCCACCAATCCAAAATATCAAACTCGGGTATTTTTGGTTCAATCACATCCGACAAATACCTATCCATATCCGAGCTAAGTACTGAACTGTTTTGCTTCTCAAGATATTGCTCTAGAGCTGTATCAAAATCTTCACAGTCCAGGTCATCACCAATAATACTTGAGGAACTTCTATGGGCCATATTTGATCTTCCACTACCTAGCCCATAAAACTTGTGGTATTGCTCAATCAAACTATTCATGAGCAATCTTACTTTGGCCTCAATTCTATCTCCGCATTCATCCCCTTTGCACCTTTTTAACCAATATGACAAGGCTGTAATCTTATATCGAGGGTCAAGGACAAAAGCTACATAAACAATCATGTTCATCCTATCTGTTTTCCCCCAATATATATCAAACTTAAGTTTCATAGTAGAAGTCATCTTCATCAACATATCATCGTCACTCTGACCCATGTTGTTCAAAGTATTCTCAATTGTACAAATTTGTTGAAACAACATATTTGAGGTCACATACAATGAGATAGAGATTTTCAAAGTGGCATCATAAAAAACTTTTAGAAACTTAATAAAAGTACGAGCCATTTGCCAATCTTCAAACGGAGGCGCCAAAAGCTGTGACTCCTTCACTCCCATTAGTACGAAAGCTCTTTCGTATTTTTCAGCAATACTAAGCATTAGGTATGTTGAGTTCCATCTAGTAGGAACATCTAGACACACCATTTTTTCAAACATAATATTCAGCTCATTTGCATACGTTTTAAACATATCAAGCCTTGCCGGTGAGGACCTCACAAATCTAATTGCTTCTCTAATCTTATTTACAGCATCATGAATAATTTTTAAACCATCACATACAATGAGGTTTAAAATATGTGCAGCACATCGCACATGTATGAACTCGCCTCCCAAAATTGTGAACTCATTATCTCTTATGTTCCTCCTCACATGATCAATAGCAACATCATTGGAGGAGGCATTATCCATGGTGATCGTACAAAGGCGATTAATCTCCCAATCCGCCAAACAAGACTCTAACATCCAAGCAATGGTCTCACCCCTATGATTAGGAATCTTGAAAAACATTATAATTTTCTTGTGTAATACCCAACTTTGATCAATATAATGGCATGTAACACAAATGTAATTCTTGTTTTGCACTGATGTCCATATATCGGTGGTTTAACTCACTCTTTGACTACTCAACAATGCCTTCAATTTTTGCTTCTCCTCCTTGTATAAACTAATACACTCTTTTTGGAAGGTGGTTCGGGATGACAATGTGTGTTTAGGCTCTAAATAACCCAAAATTTTAACAAATGCCGGATGCTCTATAACCTTGAATGGCAATTCACACTGGATAAACAAATTGGAAATCATCGTCTTTAATTTTTCACGATCATATTGTCCTAACACTTGAGGACTAGATCCTTTACCATCCATCCTAACTCCAGTGTATGATGGTGATTTATCCTTCCCAAGATTTTTATTCTCTCTAATGGGAGAGTTCGGACAAGCATATCTTAAGTGGTGTGACATTGATGAAGTACGATTTTTATAATGGCATCCATAAATCTTAAAGCAATAATTGCATTGAGCTTTGGGTGCAATGAGATCAATAAGTTCAACCCTTGTAAAATGATCACATACAAGAGATTGGTTCGTAGCCTTCTTGGCTCTTTTTGACTTTGGGGGGAGAGATGGTGTGGGGTTTTGAGTATTCATAGAGGAAGACACTAATGGACTATTGTTTTCCTCCATGTCTAATGAAATAGGCGTTGATCCACCAACACTACCACTAAAACTATCTTCCATCTGTTTTAAACATAAAAAATAATGTATATACTTCAGCAAATATAATAAGAACCAACAATTACAGCAAATATCAAACAAGCTTGGCCAATTAGATCATTCTTAGGTAACAAAACAGACAAACCAGATTCAAGATTGCATCAATCCAGCACGAAACAGACAATAAACCAGATTCTGTCCCTCTAACACCACTACCCACTCTTTGTCTTCCTTCGTGCTATCAATCTATTTCTAATCGAATAATATATAAGAGATATAGATTAATTGGGGTGTGTATTTCTTTATATTTGCATTATAGTTTTTTGAATTTGGTGTATATTTATATCCAAATTGTAATTTATGATTCAAGTAGGAGATAATTTTGAAGATTAAAATTTTAATCCTCCCCCTAAAATACAGCCATCAATATTTTGAATTGGGCATCTTTTTAGGTCGGGTCTGGTCAAAAGTTTATATCCTTATAAATAAAAAAAACCTCAATTACCAGATTAGTAGGAAATTATTGCATAGATATTAAACTAAGCCCACCATTAATACTCTCAAGTCTCACCTATATCTTTGACTTAGATCTCTTGCGTAAGCCTAACATTGAGATCCTGATATTTTAACACCAATTACAGGTTAACATATAGTAGGTAAATCGATTAGCCTAAAACTCTTAACAGCTTAAAAGAAAACATAATATTCGGTATGTTGAATGTTCCCTTGATGATCTAAAATGGGGGAGCATGCTAAATGATTGATACAATCTCAAACTAGGTGTTATCACAAACAAAAACTTTTGACATTCTTATAAAATATTATATGGACAAAGAAGAAGAATAAGTTCTTAATTGATTAAAATGAGAATGATTGGGAAGGAACCTAGACTATAATACAAGTATTATTAAGTGGGCAAAAGGTAAAGTCCATTATTTTAATTTTTTTTTAAGGCTTCCTGTGATTGCTCTTCTAGAGTGGGAAGAGGACCTTTGTTTTTTCTTTCCACCATTCTCTTGGCCACTGACAAATTATTGGAAGGTTTCAGACTTTTAACCTATCCTATATGAATTGTTGATCAACGCTCTGCTTGTCATTTGAACTCTCTTGAGATTTATCATGTTTGGTTTGATATTTTTTTCAAAATTTTTAAAACTAGAGTTTATTTTGATTCCTCTTTTCCTTTTCATCTAGGGAAAAAACTAGAGTTTATTTTTATAAATGATTTGGATCTGGCCTTTGTAGAGTCACTTAATCTCTCATATACACATACACATACACAACAGTTAATCTCTCATGTGGCATTTGTATGTGGCCTAGAACATAATTGAGTATCATTATATGTGCTGTTATGTTCACTTTAAAAAGTAAAAATCAAGTGCAATAGACAAAAATACATGAAATTTAGACAAAATTACAGTGACAAATCGTGAACCACCAATAGAGCAATAGACTGAAATTGCTATTGCTGAGTGTCCAATTTACTTAAAAATCAACTACTAATTGCTATTGCCTTTTTTCCTGCCTCCATCAGGATCCTCCCTTCTTTTTGATTAACTATAATAACTAAAGCAATGTCCAATGCTAAAATATCATATTATCTGAAACACCCGAAAATACAATAAAACCCTAAAACACAAAAATTTCAAAACACCCAAAAATACAATAAAACCCTAAAACACAAAAATTCTAAAACACCCATCGTTTACAAAAAAAAAAAAACCCAACACTCATAATCAAAAATCCCGAAACACATCATTTACAGAAACTAACGAAGTAGTGAAAGAGAGATGACCATACCGTACAAAAACTAACAAAGTAGAGAAAGGCTTGAGAAAAATACCTTACAAGCTTATATTTCAGAAATGTTGGATGGTAGCCTCCGCGTGTCTCTCCCAAATGCGCAAACTGCAAAGGACTTCGAAAGACGAAGGGGAAAGGGGAAAGGCAGAAGGGATTCGAAGAATCGAGAAAGTTAGGGATTTTGCGAGCAGCGTGGGGCGGTTTGTTTTTTTTAAATGACCCGGTTACGGATAACCTGGTCACAGAACCGGATCCGAATTCTTCTCACCCGCCCGGGTGTAATCCGAGCGGATAACCGCCCGGATACACCCGGATTTCCGGGTTCCGGACCGGACTGAAAAAAAAATCCGGTCTGGATGCATACCCCTAACAGACGGGTTCGTTAAGGAGATGTTTGGAAGGGATATTACTCCCTGCTTAGAGGCAGGCCTGAAAAGCCTCTGGGCCTAAGACAAGAGTGTGTCCAACCCGGCCCAGCCTTCAGCGAGGCATAATTGGGTAAGGACAAATGTGAGCGGGGCCCAGCCCAGACCATACGTGAAGGGAGCATTTCGCATTAAATGCATCGGCATGGTATGCAAGTGAGAATCCCGATAGGAGATTTGGTGCTGACAAGGGATTGCCTCATTAAATGTGACAGTATAGCAATTTGAGGGGACAAGACCCTATGAGGGGGGAATTGGAGATGAAGAAAAAGTAGGTTACTCAATCTTTTTTACTTTCACTCCTTCCTTCGAATTTGGAATTCTAACTTTGGTATCGAAGACATCACTACAACCACTAGCCACCTTTCATTCCATCCCCGCAAGTATCAGGGCATTATTGCAGTTGACTGCAACAAAACATGCCTCAATAGTTGATGCCGTTTATGGGATCCAATATTACTTTGGTCTAACAACATCAGCATGCTTTTTGTACACCGATCACGACCCACCCCCGAATATCCCATGACTAAGAAACCGCATCAGCTGACCAAGAGGATGTATCTATAAAGGCATAGGAGTGAGCGGCAAACCCCACGCCAGAAGTGGGGGAGCGGGTGTCTTGGCCATCCCCAAGGGCAAAAGAGCTCGAAAACACCGAGAGGGGGGAGTGCACAACAGAATTGACTCATATTGCACTAAAGGTTCTACCCCTGCCCCCCGAGCTCATTGACCGAGAAGTGAAAACTCGAGACAAACAAAACCGAAAACAAGGAGAAACCGATGAGCTCCTTGAACTGGTATCCCTAAACGTCGCCCATTCAGAGAGGAGAGTGAGAATAGGGACGAGGATGAGTTGTGAAATGAGTTAGTTAATACGGCTCCTCATCGAGCATTAGGATGTATTTACTTGGTGTCACACAGGCATGCCTCGGATCGATAGGAACATAATTGAGCATCGCCTGAGTGTGAGTCTTGACGGAGGAAAGTTCGGCAAAAGAAATGGTCCTTTAGCGCGGAGAAATACATCGCGATAGCAGAGGAAATCGACCTGCTACTAATCGCGGGTTTCATCTGAGAAGCCCACTACCTGGAATGGCTTTCCAACATAGTCCTAGTGCAAAACTCAAATAGCAAATGGATTAGGGGTGTAAATTCAAACCGGAAAACCGGACCGGACCGGACCGAACCGGATCGGTTTTATCGGTTTTGAACCGGTCTGGTCCGGAACTGGTTTTTAAAACGTAAAAACCGGCCGGTTCCAGTTCCGGAATTTTTTGGACCGGACCGGACCGGTTGATTAAAAAAATAAAAAATAATATTTTTATATATAAGTTTTATACAAAATATTTTATATATATTAAATATTAATATATATAAGTTTTATATATAATGTATAATTATAAATTTTTATGTGAAATTTTATATATAACATATATATTCATATATGAAATAATTTCTTATTATAATTTATAAATTATTACATAAAATGTTAATACTAAATCACTAAAAGTTTATAACTAATACTAATATATAACTTATAACTATACCAATAGTCTAATATTAATACTATTATATAGTCTAATATATTAATAAAAGTATAAAACAATTTTTTTTAAATCAATTTTTTTTTTTATAAACAAATTTTTAATGACAAATTGTGAAATTTATATTTTTAAAAAATCAGAAAACCGGACCGGATCGGACCAGAAACCGGTAAAACCGGAAGTACCGGTTTAGGAGGGTAACCGGTGCGTAATCGGTTTTGAAAAATACAAAACCGGTACATACCGGTTCGGTCATAGATTTTATCAAAAACCGAACCGGACCGGACCAGTTACACCCCTAAAATGGATGATGTGCGTAGACTTCACTGACCTTAACAAGACATGCCTAACGGACAACTACCCTTTATCGCGCATTGACCGGATCGTTGACTCAATAGCTAGGCACAAGATGCTTTGATGGATGCCTATTACCTACTCCGGGTACAATCAAGTTCAGATGAGTTTGGAAGACGAGGAGAAGACCGGGTCCATTTTCTTCACAGATCGAGGTCTCTACTGCTATCGAGTGATGCCTTCCGCCTCAAAAATGCTGAGGCCACCAACTAGAGACCAGTCAACCAAATGTTTAAAGAGCAAATTGGTCGCAACGTGGAAATGTACGTCGACGACCTACTGGTTAAAAACAAGGATCTGGAGGGACATACCGATAACTTAAGGGAAGCCTTCACAGTCCTTCGAAAAGTACGGGATGAAACTCGAACCTATGAAATTCGCTTTCGGAGTATGATCGGGGAAATTCCTCATGTTCACGGTCTCAAAAAGGGGCATCGAAGCTAATCCAGAAAAGATTCAAGTTGTAATTAATATGAAATCCCCCCGAACCGTCAACGAGGTACAGAGACTTGCAGGAAGAATTGTGGCGCTTGATCGGTTCATTTCTCAATCGACCGACAAATGTGCACCCTTCCTCCAGGTGTTACAGAAGGCCCACGAGTGAACAACGATTGCAAGGAGGCATTCACCCAACTCAAAAAATACCTCACCAACTCGCCCCTTTTAAGCCAAATGGTGTCGAGAGAGACGATGTATCTCTACTTGTCAGTGATGTCTATTTTCATCTCGACGGCGTCCGTCTGGGAGGAGGATAAGGTGCAAAAGCATGTCTGTTATGTCAATCGTGTGTTGAGGGGAGCATAATCGAGATACCTGCCAATGGAATTTCTAGCATTCACACTAGTAGTAGCTGCACGCCGACTATGGCCGTACTTTCAAGCACACCCAATCAGAGTCCTAATGGAAGTGCCGCTAAAAAAGGTCCTGTAACACCCGAACATGTGCGGGTGCCTAGTGAACTGATTGATTGAGTTAAGCAAGTTCGATATCGACTATGTGCCCTAAATGGTGGTCAAGGGGCAAGCCCTACGGACTTCGTCTCCGAGATGACGGGACCTCCTGAGAAAGTCCCCCTTGGCCAGGGGCAATCAGTGGCATGTCTACGTCGACGAATTGTCATGCCAAAAAGGCAGAACCATGGGGGTATACATAGTATCCGACGAGGGCAAGGAAACCTACCACTCAATCCTTATCAAGTTCAAGACCATGAACAACGAAGCGGAATATGAGGCTTTGTTAGCGAGGCTCGCCATCGTGAGGGCATTGGATGTGGTAGGCATAAAAGTAAAGGCGGGTTCCGAAGTGGTGGTGAACTAGGTTAAGGTGAGTATGTAGTGAAGAGCGAAAAGCTTCAGCTTTATCTGCAACGAGTATGGGAAGAGCGCAATTGGTTCTAGATTTTCGACAATGAATCCCTGGAAAGACAACTGGAAGGCAAACCAACTATCCCGAACTACTACGGGTATTGATGATGCAGAACTACCATGGAAGACGGTCACTAGGGTGGTGGAGGTCTCAACCGTGGGAGTCTGATAGCAGAAGTGGGAGACACCATACCCGAATGGGTCGTGAGATAAGTCAGTTCTTGCCCACTGAAGAGTTGCTGACTTAGAAGAAAGAGGCGAGGAGAGTGAAGAACATGGCAGCCCGATTCGTCTTGGTGGACGAGAAGCTGTACAAACGAGATTTATCTTCCTCCCTTCTCAAGTGTATCTTCCCAAAGGAAGCTCAGTATGTCATAGCGGAGATATATGAAGGAGTTTGTGAGAACCATTCGAGTGGAAGGACCTTGGCAAGACAAGCGCTGAGAGCAGGTTACTATTGGCCTTGAGCCCTCAAAGACACAGAGGGATTCGTAACGAGGAGATGACATCCATCACTTTCCCCTGGCCATTCGCATAGTGGGGGTTGGACATTGTGGGGCCAATGTTGAGGGGAAAAGGCAGCACAAAGTTCATCTTAGTGGCAGTGGATTATTTCACAAAGTGGGTAGAGGCGGAATCCTTCACAATGATAACTACCACTAGTGTGGTTCCTATAGAAAGTGTGGTGTGTCGATACGGCATATACCGGGCCATTATCGCAGTAACAGAAGACAATTCAATTATGATCACTATAGGAACTGGTGTAGCAAGCTAGGCATAAAGGCCAGGAATTCATCTTCGAGACATCTCCTAGGCTAACGGGCAGGTGGATGCGACCAACAAGATCCTAGTGGGGTTTCTAAAGAAAAGGTTGGCGATCAAGAAAGGGGTGTGGGTGGAAGAGCCTAGTAGGGATCTAGTGAGGATCAACAAGACCCTAATGGAAATCCTGAAAAAAATTCTGTTGGTTACGTTGATGGTGTGCGGTGTATAAAATTAAACTAGCTTATGTTTAGATTTTCTCTTTGCAAAAATGTCGTAGAAGAGAAAAGAGATAATGCTAGTTTGACCAAATAGTGCAATTTTTTATCAAAAATAAATAAATAAAGTGTAACTTTTCTTATTTTAAGTGCTTCTCCAACTAAATTAAAGTGTAACAAGCTTACTTTTTCTTGATTGATGAATTGTCTCATATATTTGACTAGACTCCTAAAAATTGATTTATGTAATCCTACTACACAAGTCTAGTGTATTTTTATTAAAAAAATAGATAAATATGAGATTTATATCAAAATTATTTTTTAATGTTAGATCTTATTTTTTTAACGAGTACGGAAGCGTGTACACTCTAAATCAGTATATAATATTACTCCCTAAAAATATATTATTTTTTTGATAAATTATACATAATTTGAGTATGATTCAACTCAATGTGGATTCAAAATGCACAACAAAAACTTGTAAAGGTAGATATAGTGTAGACAAATTGATGAAGCTGCTTGATTAGCATGCATTATAATGACAGATCATGAGGATATAGATATTGAAAAAAAAAATCAAATGAAGTGGCTGGCCATGCAGGAGTACTCTCCAAACATAATTGACGTGGTGACGTTCTTTCGGGAATAAACAGGTTTGACCATTGTCCAGATCATATATATATAACCAAATATCAATTTACTATTTAGAACTGATCAAATCAAGCACCCGTTTTCTGGCGCGTAGGAGAACATTAATGCCAGTCTATAGAAGAAGAAGAAGAAGAAGAAGACCGGTAGGTTTAACGTTTATGAAAAGTCAAAAAATATTACCAGCCTTGGAAAGGGTAATGGATAGGCATTCACATGCCGCTCTTGCACGGATCAATATTTAAATATTCAGGGAAAAAGTTTTTTTATTTTTTTTCAAAGCTCTGGTCTACGATTAGAAGAGAGATGTCTCGTAATATTTCTTAGAAATATATTAGATGATTTTATGATTTTGTCTCTCAATCTTACTCTTTATGAATTTTATTTTTTATTTTTTTACATAATAATTAAAGAAATGATTATTAATAAAGTTACATTTTTTTAATTTTTTCTTAATAATTAAGAATACTAAAAAAGTATGAAAAACAAAATGAAACTAGCAAAACATTTTGAACTAGCAATATACCCAACAGTAAACAATGGACGGCCGGCTAGCAGGATCTTATTTATTATTATTATTATTGTTATGAATGTTGAGTATTAAATATTTAAATATTAGAAGATCTATTTTAAGTGTCTATCTTTATTTTTAAGAATCTTATTTGCTAATATTAGTTTAGTTAATTTATAGGTTGTTTGAGTTTAAGATAAAAAAAAAAAAAATTAAATAAAGCTAGACATGTGAAGTAATCTTATTGATTACTCAATGAATTTATATTTAAATAGTTATAAATGTTCTAATTCATTAAAAAGTACCTCCAGTAAACGTTGAAAAATATTTAGATATAGTTAAGAATTATGCAAGCACCGCCGCATTCTCATTTAAAAAAAATAAAATTTATTATTAAAAAATTATTATTTTTATATGAATCTTATATTTATTTATTTTTTCAAAAAAAATGTAGAATACTTACGTATTTTATGATTATAAATATAATTTTTCTTTTAAAAATATCGGATGTGAGTTTACTGAACAATAAAAAAAACCTTTTTTGAATTGTAGAGCTTTATGATTAAACTTTACACAGCTCTATCATTCAAAGCTCTATGACCTACAGTAATCTCGAAGGGTAGTGATAGGCTTACAATTCATTTACTACCTATTTATTATTTATAATGTATTTGTTTTTTTATTATTTTCTTTTAAGTATTTTTTTAATATCCTTAATCATTAAGAAAAAATTAAAAAATATATAATTTTACCAATAGTCACTTCCTTAACTATTAAGTAAAATAATTATTTTTAAAAAAAATCAAATATAAAAAGAGTAGTAAATGAGTAGTAGAAGGATAGTAACCCTATCATTTTCCAATCTCAAATAGGCACCCCTAGGCCCTAGGCTCCCTTTTATTTTTTTTTCTAAATAGTATTTAACAGATTATAAGTTCTTTTAAATAAAAAATAGTATGATTGGTGAACGAGCAGTACTATTCATTATTTCATGATGCGAAATGAAATAGTTGAAAAAATATTTGTTATGTTTCGTTTGTTTAACAATTATTTGATGCAACATATAAGAGGAATATAAATGATATTTTTCTTGATAATTTTTATAAAAAATACTTTAAACATCTAAAAATAAAGTGAAAACTCACTTTATATAAAAGCTCTAAATTGAAGGTTACGTTTTTAGGTGTATGCTTTTCTTTCAATAGTAGAGATTTTTAACAAAGTCCTGTAATTTTTTTTTTAAATAATCATAATTCATTAATCATCAATGAGCTATACAAACTTTGTCACTCAAAATAGCAGACATAACCTCACTAGGTCCTCCCTCAACTCAGATTGACTCAGAACTTAGCCCTTTTGCCAACTGTGCAGCAGCATGAGCTGCCTTATTACCATCTCTCTTTGTAAACTCTAACTTCCATCCCATGTGCCTTGATAAAATGAATTGAATGTCCTCAACCATTTGACCATTCCATGAACAATCTAAGTTTGCACCATGTATGCTATCAATCACTTGTTTAGCATCTCCTTCAAAAATCACATGATGAAATCCCAATTCATGGCACAACTGCAAGCCCCGAAGCAATGCATAGCGTTCTACCTGGAACACAGAGTTAACATATCGTCTAGGAGCAACTAATACCACCTCTGCATCACCCCTACAATCTCTTAGAACAATACCAATTCCCATAAAGCTGTCATCAGATACAAAAGTAGCATCAAAATTAAGCTTAACGAAAGGTTCCTCAACTGGTTTCCATAAAGTTCTTCCAACTGTTTGCATCTGGACTCCATTCCCAGTGTTTTGTTCCTTTTGAAATTGGACAACCTCCTTATAAACAACAATATCATCCAATGCAGACTGATAGAGTGTAGCTGGAGCTTGGAATTTTTTATCAAACACCCATTTGTTCCTTCTGATCCAAAATTTATGCATCACTGCAACAATTTGGTCCAGTTGTTGAGCTTCCAACCTTTGAAACAGATCCCTCTATAGAAGCATAAAATTGTCATAAACTGTATGCCACTTCCTTCCAGGACTAACAAAGTCCTATAATTAAAAACTCTATAATTAAAAGTTATATTATATATCGCAATCTCAAATATATAATATGTTATAGAAAAATGATATTTACAGTTTTAAAATATACAAATCTAATACACTTCTAAGTAAATATGAAATTCACATAAAAAAAACTATATTTTTAATAATGGTGTTAACGTTGTGTTTCGTAAGCTTTTGGGTAAGATTCCAGCAACTCAGGTCTTCAGAACTTGGGTCTGCGAAAATAGGGAAGAAGGCAACTGGGAAATGGTGGCTTTGGGGTCGGGGAGTCTCCGATGCCAAAGTTAGTAAAGTCTCTTGGAAGTTTGTAAATAAGTAAGAGAGTCTAGGGATCAGACAGAGTTACTCGGACCTGGGAGTTGTTATTTATACCGGAGGTCTGGGAAGGGGACAGATCGTGTTTGCCTCTATGGGGTTTGTATCTTTCGTACTGTCCCTTTTATCAGAGTCATTTAATGCGGTGTGACTCTGCGACAGCGTTATTAATGTGGCGTGTAGCTCGGGTAGTGGTGTCGGCGTCATTAATGTCGGTCTTTTGGGTGCGCTTTACCTCACCTAGTCCCTTCGTTCTTACTTTTTGCGTTGTTGTGCTTTATTTTGGCATGTAACTGAAAGAGAAGAAGAGAAGTGTCGTCAGTGTCCATTAGCCTTCGTCCACTGCCGTAGGCTTGAGGGGAATGGAAATCCCCTTACGAGTTAAGCCGCACTAAGGAAACTTCGGTTGCCTCCTCGGGGGAGAGACTGGGTAGCGTTTCGCTAACCCACCTCTATGCCCTTCCCGAACAGTATCGTGGCTGCAAAGTTGGATATGAATAGACCGGACTGCTTTATGCCGCAATGATGGCCGAGATAAATTCTTCGGGTAGCCGTGCGGTTGATCTTGCTCTCCACCGCAGGGAGACAATGTGGCCTCTAGCTTGACCCGTCTCCTTGGTCCTCGGGGAGGTAGGTTGTCCGGGTAGTTTGGAATTGGACCTGCTCTTTTTCGTTAGCATTTTGCATTTAATATCTGGTTGATAAATAAGGATGGTATCATAATTTTATCCTTAAAGGCAGGAGTTAATTTCGCAAACCTGGGCCTTTTTGCCTATGTTGCAATGTGATTTTTGCTTTTTGCCATGTTGCTGATGTCCGAGTTCTTCAGTGCAGTATTCGAGCTGTCAATGGACTCGGCTCACACTCCTTCAGGGAGAGGTTGGAAAGCCTCACACCAAACCGCCTCTTTGTTCCCTGAGGAGATAATTCGGACAACGATGTGGCTAGTTCACTCCTTCACAGTGATAGGGGTC
Organism: Juglans mandshurica; assembly: GCA_022457165.1. Classification (NCBI taxonomy): domain Eukaryota; kingdom Viridiplantae; phylum Streptophyta; class Magnoliopsida; order Fagales; family Juglandaceae; genus Juglans; species Juglans mandshurica. The sequence continues at coordinate 28,443,220 of CM039627.1, forward strand.
GGGGTAAGTATTCAGGCAGCCTCGGGGCTGGACCCGCTCTCCTTCACGGATGGTACAAGGTGGCTTTTGGCTCAATCCGTCCCTTTATTTTCCGTAGGAGGTAGGTTGTTCTGGCAGTCTGCTACTAGACCCGTTCCCACCCGTTGACATTGCAGGGAAGGGTAAGTTTAGGTCAGGCTGGTGCTGATCCCACACTTCGTCGTAGCGGAGGTCGGGGTAAGTTATTTGGGTAGTCGTGGGGCTAGTCCCTCTCTCTGTCATGGGGAGATAAGGTTGCCTTTGGCTCGACCTGTCTCCTTGGTTTGCAGGGAGGTAGGTCGTACTCCGCCGCGGGGAAACAAGGCGGCCTTTGGCTCGACCCGTTTCCTAGGTCTACGGGGAGGTACGTTGTTCAGACAGTCTGTTACTGAACTCGCTCTCGCCTGTTAACGCTTACGAGGAAGGTAAGTCTTTTCCCTTCAAGTAGCTAAGGACTGACCTGCACTCCACCGCGGGAGGGATAAGATAGCCTTTTGGCCTACTTTTCCCTCTGGTATCCTGTGGGAAGGTAATTCGGACAGCGATGTGGCTAGTCCGCTCTTTCATCGCGATGGGGGTCGGGGTAAGTTTTTTGGGCCGCCAGGGGAGTTGGTCCTTCACTCCCGGACAAGGAGGTTGAGCCTCCTGCTCACTTATCATCTTTCATGGGGAGGTAGGTTGTTCGGGCAGTTTGGAACTGGACCCGCTCCTGCCCGTTGACATCACAGGAAATGGTAAGTTTGGGTCAGGCTGGCGTTGATCCCACACTTCGCCATGGCGGAGGTCAGGGTAAGTTTTTCGAGCAATCTCGGGGCTGGACCCGCTCTCCGTCGCAGGAGGGATAAAGTAGCTTTTGGCACCGTGGGAGGTACGTTGTTCGGGCAGTCTGTAACTGGACTCGCTCCCGCCTGTTGATGCTCACTGAGAAGGTAAGTTTTTATCTTCAGGTGGCCGAGGGCTGACCTGCACTCCTCTACAAGAGGGATAGAGCAACCTTAGGCATTACACTTGTCCCTTTCGCCTCGTGAGGATGTAAATTGTTGATGGAGATTTTGATGATGGAGATTTCGTTGATTTCATTTATGGAGATTACGTTGATTGAGATTTCGTTATGTTCTTGAAACTTGACTTTGAAATACATTATTTCTTTTATTAGGATTTGAAGCGTGTGCATGAAAACATGAATTCACAATAATTAAACTAGTCTTAGCAATAGAATTTCCGTAGATGTTTGAGGTTCCAGGGATGTGGCAGCTCGTTTCCTTGGGAGTCTCGGAGCCGGTAGGAGCCCTGACAATTTGTAGTGGTGACCACGTATGGGCCTTCCTATCGAGGGCCTAGCTTTCCCTTATCCTGCGTCATTGTTCCTGTCTCTTTGAGTACGAGATCTCCGACCTTGAATGTTCTCAGGCGCACCCACTTATTGAAGCGGCCTTTCTTTTGTTGGTCGCGGTTCTTATCTCTGCCTCCAATTTGACTTATTCCAACAAATCAAGTTGTTCCTCCAGTCATCTATCATTGGATTCTTGTTCGAAGTGCTGAACTCTGTAGGTGGGGATCCCGATCTCTACTGACGGCATCGCCTCGTGGCCGTGATTGAGGGTGAAAGGAGTTTCCCCCGTCGACGTTTTCACTGTGACTCGGTAGGCCCATAAGACAGAAGGAAGTTCTTCTGCTCACGCCCCCTTTCTGTCGTCAAGTTGCTTCTTGGGCATTCCCATCAATGTTTTGTTGGTCGCCTCCACTTACTTGTTAGACTGTGGGTGTCCTGGGGACGAGTACTGAAACTCAATTCCCAATTTCTGACACCAATTATGGTAGTGATCAAAATCAAATTGTCTCCCATTGTCCAAAATGATAGTGCGTGGGATGCCAAACCTGCAAACCACCGTCTTCCATAGGAATCATGTGATGTTGTTCGCCGTGATGGTTGCTAGGGCCTCGGCCTTGACCCATTTGGTGAAGTAGTCAACAGCTACCACCACAAACTTTACTCCTCCCTTACCAAGGCTAGTGGTTCGACCAGGTCAATTCCCCACTGGGCGAAAGATCAAGGTGAGGTGATCGACGTCAGTTCTTCCAGCGAGCAGTGGAGCACCTTAGCGTATTCTTGGCACTTCCGGTATTTCTATGCATACTCCTCGGCATCTTACAAGGCCCGGGGCTAGTAATACCTCGCCCTCAATACATTTTTGGCCAGCGCCTTTTCTCTCGAGTGACTGCCGTAGATCCCTTCATGTATTTCTACCAACATGTACTGTTCTTCTTCAGGGGAGATGCACCTTAAGAGAGGCATCGAGTGGCCCATCCGGTATAAAATTTCCTCGATCAAAGTATAGCGCGCTGCTCAGTTTCTGATTGTTCTATCCTCGTGCCGTCCTCAAGCACCTTATTGGTATCCAAGTACTTGAGTATGTCCCCCACCCAATCTAGGGCTTCGGGCTGTATCTCCATTACCTCAATCCCTACAGTGGGTACTTCAACAGTTCGGATCACCGTCTGCTCTGGCAGGGGAAAGTCTTCTTGGCTGGACGTCGCACGCGCCAACTTATCCTATTTCCGATTGTCTACCCTTGACACCTACTGAATTTGGAAGTACTTGAAATGGGGGCGCTCGGCTTCTACTAGTGCCAAATATGTTTTTAATTTTTCCCTCTTTACAACAAACTCCTCTCGCACTTGATTGACCACCACCTAAGAGTTAACCCGTACTTCAATTTCGGATATACCTAGAGACTTGGCTACCGCCAGTTCCAAAAGCAGCGCTTCATTGTTTGTGGTTTTGAACGCCAACTTGATGGTGTAATTGTACTCCTCTCCCTCGGATGTAACGATATGCACCCCCACTCCCCCTCCAGCCTGGCAAGATGAGCTATCCATGAAAACTTGCCAGGGCCTCAAGGGAGGTGCATGATCACTCCCTGTCGAGAAACCAGTAAACTTAGCAACGAAGTCTGCTAGTACTTGCCCCTTGATGGTGTTCCGAGGTGCATAGTCGATGTCAAATTCCCTCAGCTCTACTGCCCAGTTCATGAGCCGGCCTAAGGCGTCTGGTCTTTGTAGGATCTTTTTCAAGGGGGTTTTTGTGAGGACCTTATTGGGTGAGTTTGGAAGTACGGGCACAGCTTGCGCGTGGTTACTACCAACGCAAAGACAGTTGCTCTATGCGGGGTATCTAGCTTCGGCCCCAAGATACGCTTGGCTGGTGTAGTAGATTGGTCTCTGGACTCCATCCTCTTTGCGCACTAATGCTGAAGAGACTATTTGGGGAGAGACTGCCAGGTATAGGGTTAGCGTCTCCCCACACCGGGGTTGGTTGAGGATTATAGGGCTCATGAGGTACTTCTTGAGAGCCTTGAACGCCAGGCCACACTCGTCGTCCCATACCTGTACCTTTCGCAGAATCTTGAAGAAAGATAGGTACTTGTCGGTGGATCTCGACACGAACCTGTTGAGCCGCCACTCTCCTGGCCAGCCTTTGCACCTCGTTTATGCTTTGAGGTGGGGCCATGTTGAGGATGGCCTCCACCTTATCGGGGTTGGCTTCGATTCTGCATTCTAACACCATGAATCCCAATAACTTCCCCGATCCGACGCTGAATGCGCATTTTGCCGGGTTCAACTTCATTTGGTACTTCCTCAGTATCACGAAAGTCTCCCTTAGATCATTCAAGTGTTGTGCCAGAGTCCCACTCTTAACCAACAGGTTGTCCACGTAGACCTTCATGTTTATTCCTACTTGATTTTTGAACATACGGTTGACCAGTCGCTCGTAGGTGGTGCCCGCGTTCTTTAGCCCAAAAGGCATTGTCGTGTAACAATACAAGCCTCGGTCGGTGATGAAGGAGGTCTTCTCCTCGTCCTCCGGGTTTATGCGAATTTGGTTATACCAGAGCATCCATGAATTTAAGCATACGATGGCCTGCAGTGGAGTCGACGATCAGATTTATTCGGGTAAGCGGGAAACTATCTTTCGAGCAGGCCTTGTTGAAGTCGGTGAAGTTGAAGCACATTCTCCATTTGTCGTTTGGCGCTTTTATGAGCACCACGTTGGACATCCATTGCGGATATTGGGCTTCTTGTATGAATCCAGTGGTTAACAGGCGGTCCACTTCCTCAGCTATGGCGACGTTCTTCTCTGCACTGACACTTTGGCATTTCTGCCTCACTCATTTGGCCTTTAGGTCTACACTAAGGTTGTGTTGTATGATCTCGGGGGCTATTCAGGACATGTCCTCATGGCTCCAAGCAAATACGTCCTTGTGCTCGATGAGGAGTTGCTGCATGGCGCTCCGTGCCTCAGATGCCATTTCGTTGCCGATCCTTGCCATGGCTTCTGGTCTATTCGAGTTTAAGGGAATGAATTTCAACTGCTCATTTGGTTCCACCTTTATGAGCCTCTGCTCGTCTCGTACCTCGCCTTCAGCTGATGCACAGACAGGAGGCGGTGGCAAGGTGCAATCATCCACCGTAAGACAAACCGCGCTTACCCCACCACTCGGAGGCATCCCATCCTGGGTTTCCATGTTCATCAACACTATTGGTGGGCTTCCGAGTTGTCTGGAATGGGTTGTCGCAGGCATACGAAGTACACGCATGATCTATAACAATCCCACAAGTGGCGCCACTGTTAACATCGTGTTTCGTACGCCTTTGGGTCAGGTTCTAGCAGCTCAGGTTTGCAGAACTTGGACATGCGAAAATAAAGAATAAGGCAACTTGGAAAGGGTGGCCTTGGGGCCGGGGAGTCTCCAATGTCAAAGTCAGTAAAGTCTATTGGAAGTTTGTAAATAAGTAAGAGAGTCTAGGGATCAGAGAGAATTACTTGTGCTTGGGAGTTGTTATTTATACCGGGGGTCTGGGAAGGGGATAGATTGTGTCTACCCCTATGGGGTCCATATACTTCGTACTCTATCAAAGTCCTTTAATGCGGCATGACATTGCGACGACATCATTAATGTGGCATGTAGCTCAGGTAGTGGTGCCATTAATGTGGCGTGGTTCTTTGATTTGCTTTATCCTCAGTGGTCTGTTGATGTTCTCATGTCAGAGGATTGAGGGTTCTCCATATTTCCCGTTCTGTCCTATACAAGTTCTCATGATTAGAGTGTGGCCAAGCGATAACAGGCATGTCTGTCCTATCAGCCACTTGATTACTTTTCTTTGTTGGTGTCCTGCGTCATAGGTAAGCTTAGACCCTAGGGCCGAATATCGGGCCGAGGCCCAATAGGCTTGTGAATTGGAAAAAATCTCCTTACAAATGGAAAATATATATATATTTTTAAAGAATTATACGAGACTTGATATTTAGCATTAAAATTCAAATAACATCTTTAAGGAATCTTTGACCTAGTCGAGTCGATGTGTTTTCAGAGCCACTTCTTCTAATGTTGAGCCTGCCTTTATATATATATATATATATATATATATATATATATATATATATATATATATATATATATATATATATATATATATATGCTCCTCCACATTCCGTACAACTTCGGCATGACAAATGCCTTTGCACCCATGCCATGTGAAAGTTGTGACTTTTTTGAAGTCTATGAAGGTCGTGACTTTGCCACCAAAATTGACTTGGTTCGGTTTTTCCCATTTCTCTCTATCTATTGGGGAATGAAAGCTCGAAGACTAAGGTGCGTTTGGATGTTCAGTTGAGTTGAGTTGAGTTGAGTTGAGATGATAAAATATTGTTATAATATTATTATTTATTATTATTATTATTATTTTAAGATTTGAAAAAGTTGAATTGTTTATTATATTTTGTATCGAGATTTGAAAAAGTTGTAATGATGAGTTGAGATAATTTTAAATTCCAAACGAAGCGTAAGAAAAAGCTTCGTCAAGTTTTGAATATTTAATTAATAACACCCTCTCAAAAAGAAAATAAAATGGTCTGATTGGCTCCTAATCCCAGATAATAATCATCTAAGAAGTCATTAACATGATTTGAATACTTAGATATCATGATTTTTAAATTGTTTACGCTTCCTATAATATTTTATGGAAAGTTGCTTATTTTAAGAGTATTTCAGCTTTTTAAAAAAGTAATGTTAGGTATAATTAGACAATTTTTATATAAATTTTTTGTAAAAAATGTATTTCACTAATAAAAAATAATTTTTTACACTTTTTTAAGATGTGATTATTTTTTTATAATGATTTATTTATTTAAAACTTGTACAAATTATTTATCTTTTAAAAATATATGGCTACACATAAATCTTATCTAATAGAATTTGTTGATGTGTTATAATTAAATCCATTTGATTATAAAATTTTTTATTATAAAATAAATTTGACGAATTATATTAAGTCATATCAACGTAAAAATATTTATATATATAATTTTTTTGTTTTTTTTGTAGATCTAAGAGCATTGGCAATGAACTAGCCAAATACCAATGCAAGTCTAAACTTTAACTAGATGTGAGAAAAAGCCTCTACATTAGACTAGCTAATGGTCTAAAGCTTAAGGCTTGATGAATAGTAAATCTTAAGTCTTCTCCAAATATAGCTAGCTACTATTCACAATGGAAAACAATATTTAATTATTTCATCACTTCCCTCTCTCTTTGAATGGTAAAACATACATGGCATGCACATTATTTATACTTATTGATAGAGTAGACACATTATTTCTACAAAGCATGAAGATCTAAGAAATATATAAATTGTATTTGCAAAAAAATAAAAATAAAAATAAAATAAAAAATATTATATTATATTATTATTTTAACTTTATAATGGCTAGTCCAATGTGGACTCACCTAGTCAAAAATTGATATTATAATAAAAAATTAAGATTCTAGCCAAACTTTAGACTTGGCAATGGTCTAGCATTGCCAATACTCTAACACTTCTTCTACACATAAAAACTACAGTGGCCAGTTGAAACCCCCACAGGATATGAGTGCATCCAATCACATCTCATCCCTGCCCATATAAATGTAATGAAAAATTCTATATACCACATCACCATTTCACTTTCATCTCATTATACATGATGTGGCATATTTATCATTATTGAATGATTATTTATTATCTAATAAATGATCATTCAATAATAATAAATATGACATATCTTATCTAATAAGATAAAAATAAGATAATAAATACAATTCACGTTAAATATCTCGAGACTCCGATATAAACGGCAAGTTTTACTCCTACGGACCTACCGTCCCAGTCTTTTATGATAACGCGGTGGACAAACTACAACCGTACGACCGTTAGGAAGGAATTAGAAGCTCTTCCCATCTCGATCTTTCCCTCAAACAAACGTTATCAAGTCACTCACTTTTCTCATATAGTTATTAACTAAGGAAGAAGTAGTGCTTTACATCTAGTTTGTATTCGGAGATTGTTTTTTAAATTTTATTATAAAATATAATAAATAATTTAATTTTTTCAAATTTTAATTTAATTTTTTTAAATTGTAAAATAATAATAATATTAAAAAATAATATTTTAACAATAATTTTTTCAACTTTTATCTTTTATTTAAAATCATCTCATCTAATTTCTAAATCCAAACAACCCTTAATTTAAAGAGAATATTTCGTAAAAATAAATTTATATAGTTTTATTTTAAATTTAATTTCTAGGAAAAATAATATTTATATTTTTATTGTAAATATTGAATATCCTATTTGAAAAAAAAAAGTAAGTATGAAATTTTTGTAAAAAAATTTATTTTTAATAATAAATCTATTTTTTTAAAGAGAATAAGTAAGATTTGTAGTCGTTATAAATGCATCTAATATTACTTTATTTATAATATAAATAATTTTATAATAAGACATATCATATTAAAACATATTTTTTTATAATTTTTTTTGTAAATTCTCTTTTTTAGTCAAAATATTTCTTAAAATTAAATTCATCAATCACATAAATTAGAGAGAGATTCGACGGTACTCGGCCACCGGCTGGCAAAATAGCTGGAGCCACGTAGTGCAGAATACACGGATTGCATTTCTCTGTATGGAAACGTACGTATTTTCACCCAAAAAATAATTAAAAAAACGAAACGGAGAGACTTTTTTCCGTCTTTAAGAGAGCGGGAACACGTCGCGGTCGTTCTGCGCCTTTGCTCCCTCTTTCCAGCGTCTTCATTTTCTCTTTCATTCTTCCGTTCCATCTCTTATCATTTTGGAACTAGAGCTGGATCCGGAGCTTGAACCAGAACAGGTACTTCTCAGGCTTTTTTTTTTTTACCGAATCGTACATAATACTTTTCCAGGTTTCTCTGTTGTGACTTGTTTTGAGCTTTTGATTTTGTTTGTTCTCGTGGATCCGCTTGTTCCGCTGTTCTCATTTGTTGCCGTTGATCTTCTAAATTGTTTTTGACTTTTTTGGTAAGTGTCGCGGATGTTGATGTTGAGCGGTATTCATATTTATGTCTTTGTGATTGTTGAATGAAAGTCTGTTGAAGTCTTTGGGGCTGTTTTCCGTATGTATTGTGGATTCTACTTTGGGAGATCTATGGCTGTTTTGTCGATGTTTATGTTTTGCACAGTCCATTTTTTCATTATAGGTTTCAAAATGCAATTGTTCTGCGTTTTAGGTGTAACAAACTGGATACACTTTTCCTTCACTTGTTTTCCTTGTCATTTTATATCTTTGTCGGTGAATCAGTGGTTAGTCACGTTGTTAGAATTTCACCTCAAGAGTGGTTTGGATCCACAAACTTTGGGCATTTTCATGTTATTTCCGTGCTATCTGATCTTTATACCGATTAATTATGGTCTAAAAGGTTTGATAAGCGACTTGACAGAAAATAACGCGTAGAGCGGGCCGACAATGCCAAAATTTGTTCAAATCTCAAATCTGAATCGATTCTATCATGTTTGTGCCTATCCGTGTACAAGATTTGTTTAAAATATTGTTTTTCACTTTTATTTTAATATTTTGTCGTTTGTTCCTGAATGTTAATTGCCATCCTCTTATATTTTTCAGTTTCTTGTAATGTTATGGTTGAGAAGACAAATGAGTTTTGGAATTAGGGAGGAAAGATGCTTAAGGCTTCATGCGGTGTAATACATCTGTATGAACCATATGTGGCACTCTATCAATCTATATCTTTTTAATTGAATTGGAATGATTGAGATAAATCAGTATCTGTCAACTTCTTTAAACGAAATGTTTGCCATGCGGATCAGCCCCTGCATTGCTATGCTAAGGCATTAAGTATCCCGTCTGGGCTCTAGAACTCAGTTCTTTTGTTCTATTAAATGCATTTCAAAACATATAAAAGGTTGATAAATTAGCCCATTTATAGTTAATCGGTACCACATCTGGAATTGGACTGAAAATGATCTATCATCACTGAAGGAGTATATTTGACAATTATTGTTTTCATGTTGCTTCAGTTATTCACACCAAATGCTTTAGGGCCTCCTGACGCTAGTATGTCCTATGTCTCGTGCTATGAATACTTCGATGATGTAGCTTGAAAGTAAAATGCTAGAAGAAACATTAATTGGCTTTATATCAAAGTAGCTGTGTTTTGAAATATTCCTGCATGCATTTTAGCTTGCAGCTATGGTTCCACCAATTGAAACCACAAACAAAACTTCCGATGCTCATCGTGCCCCACATACACCTCTTAACGAGAGGATACTTTCATCCATGACCAGGAGATCTGCTGCTGCACACCCTTGGCATGATCTCGAGATAGGTATGCAATGTTGTAGTAAACCATATGAAGTTAATGCTTGATTGTTATTTTCTATTCAATCATTATGGTAAACCTATTATGTAACCTTCTTTCCATTTCAAATAGGACCTGGAGCTCCAAATGTGTTCAACTGTGTAAGGATACTCCACCTTTCTTGTCATATGTTCCATCTTTCTGTGTTGAATGGTTGTACAATTTCTTATGGGTTGCGTTCACTCGACAACTGATTCCTGCGGAGTGTGTAAATGTTACATTATGATGACCATTTAGTGAACACGTAGCTATTGGACAAACTAGTTGGAATGGTAGATCTGATAAATTTGTATCAAAGAAATTTCATATTAAAATTATCCCAGGCCTGTGAAGGAACTAAATTGTGACCAAAGGGGGGTTGTGGCTTTTTCTAAGTTTAGAAATCCTCTATGTTCTTTCTTGTTTGGAACAGAACTTCCTATCCTAACCTAATGATATGCGTGTAGGTTCTGTGGGAAAGTTGAGATTTAAACAAAAATAGGGAAAGAGAAAGCATATGCATCATATTTAGGTTGCTTGATTTTAATGGTTTCAATCTTAAGTTTTAGCACCACATACTTTTACCAACTCAATGAGGATTTCTTTTAGCCTTTAGTACTGAAGTGCACACGGAAATGAAAATACTGAACCCTGGAGCTACTTCAGCCACAAATTTTCTGCCACCAATGCAACAGGCTGATGTTTGACGTGGTTCCCACATCTTTTTTCAGCCTTGTGAGCTGATTTCTCCACTGTTACATTCATGTATGGTTTGTAAATCTAAGGCCTCGTTTGTTTTCACAATTCCTCTCAATTCATCTCATCTCATCTAATCATTACAACTTTCCCAAATTCCCACACAAAATAAAATAAACAATTCAATTTTTTCAAATAAAAAAAATAATATTAAAAAAATATATTCTAACAATATTTCATTTAACTTTTAACTTTAATCTCAATTCATCTCATTTCATCTCATCTCATCTCAGAAAACAAACGAGACCATATAAAGACATCTTGATTTATCTGCCACATTTTTGTGTGACGTTGCTCAGCATAAATCTTTATAATTAGCTTTCTGATATACACTACTTATAAAAAAAAAAGCTTTCTGATATACACTAAACTGGTTCACATACTTTTATTTTTATTTTTTATTTTTATGTCGGGGAATCTCTCCAAGGCAGGGCCCTTCGGACTCACCCCTGCAGAGTAAACCTCGGTCCCGTGCACCGCAGCCTCATAAGTTTTTCTACACAGAATTGGTTAAATCACTGGCTTTTCACCAGGGGATGTAGCCCCAAAAGATTGTTTGCACCTATGAGGTGTTGAACCTTGAATCTTGAAGGGAGTGATACCTCAAGACAAGGCCTTCACCACTTGGGCCAATCCCTTGGGGTTTACTTTTAATATCTACTCCAGAACATACTACTATCTTAGAATTTCTTTGAATATGTACTTTTATGTTACTTTATCAGCAGTAGATATAGCTTGCAACAGTTAGAATCATTATTATTTAGGAAGAATAAGGGAAAAAATTATGCATTCAACATTTTGGATTGACCGTTGTTCTTGTTGATGGCCATTTGATGTAGGTAATTGAAATAGGGAAAGGGGGCAAGGTGAAATATGAACTTGACAAGAAAACTGGATTGATTAAGGTAATGGAATGTGCTATGCCTTTTCGTCATCTTCTCCACATATATAAATCGCTTTCTAAATGGTATATAAATGTTCAGGTCGACCGTGTGCTCTACTCATCAGTTGTGTACCCACACAACTATGGCTTCATTCCTCGTACTCTTTGTGAGGACAATGATCCCATGGACGTCTTGGTTATCATGCAGGTGTGCACAAATCTGTAATGATTGCCAAAATTTCTCTCTTTTTCTACTTTCATGTTTGCGGCAATCATATGTATATACTTGAAAGCACCAAGTCTCCTCTCTCAATTTTGTTTGTTCGATGCATTGAAAATTTACTAGAACTCACAACCATTAGAGTAGGTATCATCAATGTCTTTTGTATTAGGTGCATGTACATACATATGTTTTTTTTATAAGTAAACAATTGTATTAATAAGAATAGGCATAGCCTAAGTACACAAGATGGTATACAGAAGGTAATACCTATCTAGGAAGAAGAAATAGAAACAAGAAAATTATGAAAATCAAGGCCATTGAAATCAACAGCTTTGGCCCATAAAAACAAAGTTCTAACAAAGAATATCTAAGCTCCTCTAATGAGCGTTCCTTGTCCTCAAACGTCCAGTCATTACGCTCCTGCCATACGCACAACAGAATACAAATAGAGACCATCTTCTACATAGTTGTGATTCGTGAAATAACGCCTAGATTTGTCCAACTGGCCAAAAGCTCAACCACTATAGGCAGGCATAACCCAGACTAGCTCTAATCGTTCGAATACATCTTCCCATAATGCTCTAGCAACCTTACAATGTAGTAGAAGATGATCCATAATCTCATCACTGCTTTTGCACATACATTTCCAGTCCACTATAATCACCCTGCGCTTTTGTAAGTTATTCATTGTCAAAATCTTACCCAGAGAAGCTGTCCAAGCAAAGAATATTGCTTTGGAAGGCGCTATATTTCTCCAAATCCTTCTCCATGGAAAGTGATTGTTTGACGATTGTGTGAGAGATTTATAGAAAGAGCGAACCGAGAATATACCTTTACCTGCGGGTACCCACCACAATGTGTCAGATCTTTGAGGGCTCGGTTTTATGGAGTACAAGAGTCTAAATAAATCTTTGAAGCTATCAACCTCCCAATCTTGGGCCGCCCTAGTAAAGCTCACATTCCATTGGACTAGGTCACCAGATATCTCCATGAGTTTAGCCACTAAAGCTTCTTTCTCACTTGCAATCCGGAAGATTAAAGGAAATGAGTCTTGAGGGCGTTATCTCCACACCATAAGTCGAACTAAAATTTTATTCTTGAGCCATCTCCTAGCACAAGTCTAGTGTGATGAGCAAAAACCCCCCACCTTTGTCTAATGTGCCTCCAAACTCTCACTCCATTCGCCCCTTGTACCTCCATAGTGCTCCACCTCCCCCACATTCTTCCATACTTGCAGTCAATCATCGACTTCCATAAAACTTTCGGTTCCTTATTGTGTTGCCACAACCATTTTCCAAGAAGATCCCAATTGAAAGCCCTCATGTTTCTAATACCTAACCCACCAGAAGAGATTGGGGAGCATACGTTATCCCACTTAACTAGATAGAACTTGAATTCATCCCCTAGACCACTCCATAGGAAATCGCAATGAAATTTCTTAATACGGGTCTCCACACTCTTTGGAATTGGGAATAAAGATAGAAAGTAAGTTGGTAAATTTGACAGGGGGCTCTTGATTAAGGTGATTTTGCCACCTTTCGACAAGTACAATCTCTTTCAACCTGTCAATCTACGTTCAATCTTCTCAACTACTTTCAGATATGTATAGCCCTTGAGGTGGCCCCCTAAGGAAGACCAAGGTAATTAATGGGAAGAGAGGAAACCATATTCACAAGACTAATGGGCCGATAGTCCTTCATCTCCAATGCCCCAATCTTCTTGGGAATAAGCACAGTAAAAGTGGCATTCAAGCTTTTCTCAAAATTTTCAATTGAAAGAAATTCTTGAAACACCTTCAATAGGTCTTCCTTCACCACATTCCAACATGATTGAAAGAATCTCGTAGAAAATCCGTCTAGACCAGGGGCTTTGTCTTTGACCATCCTCACTAAGGGTGAATTCGGTCCGGTCCGGTTAGTCCATAGGTTGTTTTTGGGACCGGACCGGACCACCCTTTTCCCACCCCGGACTGGACTGAAATTCCTTATAAATCGGACCGGGCCATTAAGTATTGGTCTGTTAGGTCCAACCCAACACCAAATGGGCAGTTTTATATTTTTCGACTCAACTGACATTTCTAATTAGATTTCGGCCTAAGTCCTAACATTTTATCCCATTTTCAAATCCCAAGGGGTTGGCCCAAGTGGTGAAGGCCTTGGTCTTGGGGTATCACTCCCTTCAAGGTCCAAGGTTCAACACCTCATTGGTGAAAATGAGATAAAAAAAAAAAGTTTATCCCATTTTCAGCCTAAAATTATTTATATACAAAAAATAGAAAAAAAAAAACTTGAAAAAGAATTAAGTGTAGATAGTAGAGTATGTATAAATGTATGATGTATCTACATATGATGAATAAATTATCATATGATTTGTGATATATTATTAATTGATAGCATATATTATTAATGCTTGCTTGTAACTTAGGTATCTTAAAAAAATTACCTAATTACTTTAATTAAGTGTAAATAGTATAGTATGTATGAATATATGATGTATCCACATATAATGATATAAATTATCATATGATTTATGATATATTATTAATTGATAACATATATTATTTAACATTTTATATGGTTAATGATAATTGATTAGATGAAAATTACATAATTAACTTATATAATTACTATATAAAATAATATATTAGATATAAAAAATATATATTGTTTAGTCGGTTTCGGTCTGATCCAGTCCAAAAATCACAGACCTTGGAATGGGACCGAAACCCATTCGATTTCACAAATGGAGGATCGAAACTGACCAAACAAATTTTCGGTCCGGACAAAAATTTTACACCCCTAATCCTCACCACACCATGAACCTCCGTCTCCTCGAAGGGCCTCTCCAGCCAAGAAACATGTTGCTCGATGGACTCAAAGGCTAGTCCATCAAGCTTGGGCCTCCACCCCACCTATTGAATAAGCAAATGTTCAAAGAAGCCAGCAATATGCTCTTGAATCATAGGAGCCTCCATGCAAACAACACCATTTATGTTTAGCATCTTAATGGTATTAGTTCTTCTATGGGAATTTGCCACTCTATGGAAAAATTTCGTGCTTTGATCTCCTTTCAACTACAATGCTCAAGATTTTTACCGCCAAGAGATCTCCAATAAAGTAACCCTCACTAATTCTAAAATTAGTTTAGTCTTTCGAGAGAATTCTTTCGTAGAAAGAACCCGACCCTCATGTACCGTCTCTACCTCTTATAGCTCCGCCAACATGGACTTCTTACGTTTGCCTATATCACCGAAGGATTGTGCATTCCAAAGCTTTAAATCTTTTTTCAAAACTTTCAGTTTGCCCACAAAAAATTTTTTTTGATAAGTAGTTTGCCCACAAAAATGAAATTTGGGGAGCTGTGAATCTGGTATGAGGACCATCATTGCTTAACTCTCTCGACAAAACCTTATGTTTTTAGCCACATTTCTAAATTTAAAATACCAAGTGCCTCCTTAAATACCACCACAATCCAGCAAAATAGGGAAATGATCATAACAAAGGCAAGGAAGTCTTTTGACAGCTCCAAATAGTGCATTTCCCACTCCAAGAAGCCTTATGTAGGCACTAGCATCTATGAGGGCCCTACATTGACACACGCCCATCACTCCCAGCCTCTGTACATAGCACTCGGGCCCCATCCTCCTGTTGAAAATCCTTTGTTGTTGGGTTTGTAGAGCCTGGTTGTTGGTGTCTTGACCCGATTTGATGACTCAACCCCACAAGGATGTGTTATGGTTTTTGGCGGATTTTCCAAGAGCCTTGGGCTCAAGCAAAGCTCAGGCAGAGAGTTCGCTCAAGTCTCACTAATAGGTCGCTCGAGCGAATGTCTGACATAGTGTTTGCTCGAGGTGCACTCGACACTCCGCTTGAACGAATAATGCAAAAAAGTAAAAATTAGAGTTTCTGTCATGTGACACTATAAATATGTACTTAATGAATATTTATGAGGTTCTGAGTATTTTGAACAGTGAAATTTCGCCCCAAAGTGTATTTTATAATTCCTCAGTACAATAAATCTTCTGTTGCTCGTGGATGATGGCACGTTGTCGAACCACGTTAATTTTGTGATGTGTGATTGATTTGCTTGTGTTGCTTTTGCTTTGCCTGTCATCGTTTTTCACAACAGGTGCCACCTGAAAACCCTTCATCAGCGTTGTCTGTCCATGCTGTGTCGTAGATCTGATGCTTGGCGGTAAGGGAACTTCGGAAGGAAACCATTTTTGGTTTAGCTATCGTTGACTTCACCATCGGGGCTCCGTCGAGGGTTCCTCGATTAGTCGCGAGTATGTCGGAGCCTTCTTCGGCAAGGTTGCTTGGTTTCCACTGGTGGAAGGCCTTGCATCACCACCCCCTTTGCTTCTCCACATAGCTGGATCTCGATATTTTCCTTGCCTCTGTTTTGGCCCATGGGCTGAGGCCCAAAGGAGCGGCCCATTCTTTGCCCAGCCTTCAGCTACCCATCAGCTTTCAACGACCCTAAGAAGCCACTTGCCTCCAAGCCCATCCGATTACTTGACTGATTAGGACCATTTGCCTCCAAGTCGAGGCCCATGTCATAATTTCCCTCAACGCACCGTATTAAGGAGTCCACTTTCTCCAGCAGTGCCATCAAATGTGATGTCACTTCCAGAAGTGTTCTGTGCACGCCATCCTCTGCCAAAACCGACATGGAGCCTGCCATCACCACCTTTCCATTGAGTACTTGTACCAGCTATACAAGGAAATTTTCTGGTTCTATAGCCATTGTTGTCTTACGGTGTCTCCTCTCTGAGCTGCCATAACACCCATTTCTCCACCCTTGTTCCGCTCACGGGACTGCACGAGGCCCTGTATGATCGAGCTTGCTGTTGATTCACCGCCACCAACGGCCTCGAAAATGCCCCACCTGTTACGACTCCTATTTCCTCCCTCTTTTGCGAACTCCCACAGCGCCTCTGCCATCCTCCTCCATCCCTAACCCTCCCTCTCTTTTGGTATGAATATAAAGCTACGTCTACCACCACCGTACTCCACTAAAGCCATGTAGCGACTGCGGGCATTAGAACACCTCTGCACAATGAAGCTTCAGTTCCCCTCCCTTGCCGGGGTGTAAAAATCCTTTTTTTCACCCTTAAGACAGCCCTCCAATGTTTTGGAGAACCAGTGCACTGTGGACATTGCCAGCCTCATCTCTTTCACTACCTTCCAGCTCCTCTCAGTGATAAACATGGAGCTTCCATCCTTCGACAATGCAAACACTTTTGATTCTAGCACTAAATGTTTTGGGAATCCCATAATCACACGAATCTCACCTAAAACTCAACACAAGCTGTAATCTCGCCATTAAAACCCACCATCCGTCTTTGAAATCTTGGTTGTACGGAGAGAAAAACTCAACTCAGACACTTGTGCTGTACATACATATATTATTATTCTTGCCTGTTTGTTCATATGTAGATAGAACTGAACATAACTGTTGGACTCAACGTCGCAACTAGCTTTCAAAATAATGGTTTTAATGTTCAACCTATCTGATATATTACTGCTTGGCAAACATCGACAGGAGCCAGTTCTTCCTGGATGCTTTCTTCGCGCCAAAGCTATAGGCCTCATGCCTATGATTGATCAGGTAAATATTCCAAGACAAAAGTAAAAGGTTGTTATCCTTCAATGGAGTGTTAATTTATTTAGCACAGGGCGAGAAAGATGACAAGATAATTGCTGTTTGTGCTGATGATCCCGAGTACCGACACTACAATGATATCAAGGAGCTCCCACCACATCGTTTGGCTGAGATCCGCCGCTTCTTTGAAGAATGTATCCTTTTTGTCTTTCCCAGTTCCAGTTTTTAGTAGGCACTGATTGTGAACATCTGCAAACATAAAAATTATAATGTTCCTTTCATTGTGTGAAGCCCAAATAATGATATCTAACGGTTCCTTGACAAAATAATCAGACAAGAAAAATGAGAACAAAGAAGTTGCGGTTAATGACTTTCTGCCTGCCTCTGCTGCCAATGAAGCAATTCAGTACTCCATGTAAGCAATGCTCTCACTTTACTAGCTCGCATGCACGCACATACACAACATTGAGAAGGGAGGGCTAGGGGCCTCCATTCAGATTTGGCTGTCAATTGGTCTTTTGAAGTTTCTTCTTCTTATTAAACTGGCCAATAATATGATAACTTAGATAAGAAAAATTCTATATAGTATGCCCCCATCAATACTCATATCCTACTTTGTTGGTAATCATTATCAGTCAATAATTAGATTTATTAGTTTAAAAAATTAGAGCTAATCTAAAAGGTTAATAGGCAATATCACATCAACACAATGTAATGAGAATGAGATGAGACTGTAATGTATATATAACATGAATCTTTAGATAGAAGGGAATGTTTCAATGTTTTCGGTCCAGATGATGTACTGATTTTTGGGTAATTGACCTAGATGTGAAATTTATAGCAATAACTGTTTTAATGGGTATTTCTACTTCGTATTCATTCTTTGGACTAACGTCTATCTGACATCCATCATCCCAAAGTGCAAAGACTTTTGTTCTTTTGCCGTTTAATAATATAAGCATTTTTGCCCATCTCTTATGCATGTATGCCCATCCCTGGACTCGTAAAATGTTTTTTTTCTTTTTAATAATTAACTCTGATTTCAAACTCACACTTTTTTTTTTTTTTTTTCTGGTGAAGGAATCTCTATGCGGACTACATAGTGGAGAGCTTGAGGCGGTAGTCGTTTGTGCAAAAGTAATACATTCTGGGACGTGATCCTGTTACCCAGGGAAGTCGCTGTCATATAAGTTTTTTTCTTTGATCCAAGGAACCTCTATATATCTTTATTCTGTGTATGCGTACGTTGGCCTCACAAATGTGTGCTAAGACTGCAACATCTAAGTTGTTTGGTTATTATTTTTATTTTTATTTTTATGATGCTTGGCATACGTACTCAGGGAATTACTTTTGTTGAACGGGGAGGGGAAAATTAGTACGCTGTTTAGAGAGTAGGTTACTTTTTGTATGGCTTGTCTTTTGATCCTCAACTTGTCAACATTGATTTTTGTAGTACCCTTGAATTTATGCTATCAAACTCTTTAGTTAAAAAAAATATCTAAGGGACAAGATCTTCCTAATTTTTATTTGAAATAGATATTATTTTGTTTTTGATTAAGAAGTAAAATAATTAAAATATCTGGTCATTTCATCTGTTTTATTTGTCCCATAAATAATTGAGTTTCTCGTTAAGTAGAGGAGCAGGGAATCAGCCAACTCTTTTTAACCCATTTCAGTTTAGCTAGATGTTTTCCATCATGTCGTACTTTTAAGGATTTGCTTTTCCTTTTCTCTGGTCTCAGTCCCTCTGAAATAATAGCTATTATTTTAATTTTTTGTAGAGTGAGAAACTCGACATTACAATGCGACGAGTTTCAGAAAAATTTTCCATGGAATCAAATAGAAACTTAGATTAAAAACGACAATCCTATATCATGCCTCCCGCAAAAACCTTCAAGATTTCTTATACATATGTGAAAAACCAAGGGTCAGATCTCAAATACACTTCAAGGGATAACAACCAACCAACGAATCAATAATAATCAAAACTCATGTGTTTTTCAAGCGTACTGGACTATTTAAGTTAACAATCAATCTACCAACCAACGAATCAAATCACAAGAAATAATCAACACAAAGATTTTGATTACGAAGTAGAAATTCATTTGAAAAATGTAAAATTTAAAACTATTCTGAGTGTAAGTTGGTACCTAAAATTTGTTATAAAAAGAAATATTCTTCTTATCAGTCACTATTTCCTTATTACATCCTACACCTTACGTGCACATTTTTTTTTTCCCTCTATCACTTCTTCCTATTAACAAAAATGACAGAGAACTTGACAAAAAATGAGAGAGAGGGGTCCGATGAGATGAAAGAGAGTTTGAGGAGAGAGCTTGATGAGATAGAGGAGTCCGATGAGATAAGAGAGAGTGAAATGATTGGTGAAAATGATGAGAGAGAGGGGTCTGATGATGAGAAAAGAAAAAATTGAAAAGAATTTGAAGAGAGTGAGGGGTCCAATGAGATGAGAGAGAGTGAAAATGATGAGAGAGAAAAGAAAAAATTGAAAATAATTTGAAGAGAGAATTTGAAGAGAGAGTGAGGAGTCCAATGAGATGAGAGAGAGTTTGAAGAGAGAGAGAGCTTGATGAGAGAGGGGTCTGAGGAGAGTTGAGGAGAGAGCGAAATGATGGGTTGTTTACGGTGGCTGATATGTAGATTACTCTTATAAAAATTTAGTTTTTTACAACTAATTTAAAAACGCTTACAAGATCATCGAAACAACTAAGTCTGGCTTGTAATATTACAAGTATCTCACTCGATGTCTGTACCCTGGTAGCTTGGGAAATCATTCTAGCCAACAAACACGTCCACACCAATAGACTTAGCAATACGGGGGCACACAATATGATAAAGGTCTGTTTATCAAGAGAAAATCAATCTTCAATACACAATGAATCTCTTTTAAGATTTTATCTCAATAATATAATGAATCTGGCAGCTGTGATCTCTCTTCATGCCCTATAAGTTGTGCATATTATTCTACATATATTTAGGGTTTGAGTAGACCATATATAGAGTCTAAACCCTAATAAAAAAGTTATTCTCGAAATTTTCACTTGAGCGAACTGTCGAGCGAGCATTTTGTCCAATTTATTACATAAAAGTTAGAATTTGAAGATGTTTGTGAAATATGAATTTGTAGATAATTAAGTTAGCTTTCCAATAACACTAATATCACCTTAATCAGATATGAGAATCAAAAGTTATGACTGATTTCACTTCAACATATTTACAACTCAATTTGACTAAGAGAATACTTGAGAAATGAGATGAGATGATAAATTTTTAAATAGTAATAAAATAGTTTGTGAATAGTGGTAAAATAGTTTGAATTAAGATGTTTTATTGAATTTTAGAATATGAGAGAGAAAATGTTGAATATAAATATTATAAAGTTAAAATATTGTTATAATATAACTTTTTAATATAAATTTTATTTTAAAATTTGAAAATTTTGCATTATTTTTATGTTTAATTTGAAAAAATTATAATGATTAACTAATTAAGTAATTATTAAATGAAAAAGTTAAAAATTTAAAACTGAAAAATGTATGTATTTAAGTGATATTTGTGAAGAAAATTATTTTGAGATGAGATAGTGTTAATCCCTAAGTCTTGCCATAAGAACACGCCAATATATTATTTTTACACTAACACTATGTTTTAATTAAATATATCATTGAAGAAAAATAGTAAAGAAATGAGTTTATAACAATTAAATATATAAAATACAGCTAATATGCAGTAATGCGTATAATAAATGTATAATATAAAAATTACGAACTCAAACAAGTCTATTTTATGAATAGTAATAAAATAATTTAAATTAAGATGCTTTTATTGAATTTTAGAAAAAAAGAAAAAAAAATTAAATAAAAATACTATAAAGTTAAAAAATTATTTGGATATAATTTTTTAATATTATTTATGTTTTGAAATTTGAAAAAATAGTACGATTTTTATGTTTTGTTTGAAAATTTGTAATAATTATGTAATAATTAGATAAAAAAGTTAAAAATTTAAAATTAAAATATGTTGTGTTTGAAGAATAATGATAGCCTTACCACGCTTCTACTACCCTTCTATTACTCTTTTTATTTTTTTTTTATTTTTTCTTTTACTTAATGGTTAAAAAAGTGACTATTAATGAAATTGTATATTTTTTAAATTTTTTTCTTAATGATTAAAGATATTAAAAAAATACTTCTAAGAAAAAAAAATACACTAAGAATAGTAAAGTGGTAGTAAAATGGTTGTAAGTCTATCATTACCCGTGTTTGAATGATGTTTGGGAAGAAAATATTTAAAAATATTTGAGATATGTTGTGTTGCCAATCGAGACCTTAATACATCATCATCAAGATTAAGTATAGAGAAATGCTACTGAATTACGAAGACATTTCAGATCGGTTTATTTATCAAAATAAACTGATAAATATAATTTTTCGAAAGAAAATGATAAACATATAACACTTTTTATAATATTTTGTACAACTATATTTTAAATAAATGATATTCTTATAAAGTAATTTATAAAAATAACATCACTTTACATAAATATACTCGTTTTAAAACATAATTATATAAAAAATTATAAAAAAGATTGTACATCATTATCTTCTCGGAATACCTAGTAATTTGCGGGGGTAAGAGTAAAGACCGCACGGGCCAGAATTCACTCTCTCCACAACCCCAGCACTTCCTAAAACCCCTCGACAAGTACTCTTTCTTTGTTTCTCGGAGAACCAGAATCAAACACCATGAGCTCGTTCAACAACACCACCAATTTCGACAACCTCCTCCTCCAAACTCTGATGGGTCGCCTCCAAATCCGCCCTCCGACCAACCCGTTCAACTCCCAGTCCCTCGAGGACCTCCTCTTCGATGCTGCCAATCTCTCCGACGATAACGACGACGATAGTAGCAACAAGACCCAGCTCGCTAAAGAAGAATCCAAGCTCGAGAAGGAAATTGTCCGGGTAATCCTCAGCGGAAATACTGATTCCCTCAAACCTAACTCTGGCCAGGCTGTGACCATCGGCGAGCACCATATTTGCGTCGGGTTTCACGAGGATACAGGTTCGGATTATCGAGTATGGGAGTGGCATGGGCATATAATGCTCTTTGACGAAGAGAACGGATACACGCCGGAGTATATATATGGAAATTACTTTGAGAGGTTGTTGGTTAAGTCGCGTAGTGGTGAGGAGGAGAAGGAGGAGGTGGAGGAGGAGAAGGAAGAGCAGGTGGGAATCTTGGGGCTGAGGGACTTGATTGATGGTGGGGATACCGGTGGTGCTCGAATTCTTCATCGGAACTTGAATTATGGTTCTCCAAGGTTTATATGAGAAACCTTTTTCATTTCGATTGTTCTTTTCAATCTTTTTTGTCGAACTTTTTGTTGGGATTTGTTGGTGTTATGGGATTTGTGGCTTTAATTCTATTTAAATTTCTGCGAGGTCTAGGCTTTGTTTTTGGTTGGTTTAGTGCTATTGTTCTGGGTGTTAGAATTGAGAAGCTGCTCTGCTTGCTTGTTTTTGCACTTTCTTCAGCTTGATAATGCTACGTATATGGTTGTTTTTTTCCACGATGCATATGCTATGTTCGTGATTTTCAATATCATCTTCTTGTGTGAGCTCGTGGACTGCAGAAGGATTTGATTGAAAAAACTTTGGTTTAGTATACACAATTGTTACTCAGGTACTAATCAGAGAGCGTTTTAGCGTGGCCTAAAGTAATGGTAGCTTCTGCAAATTATAGCGCTGTGGCAAGCTGGAGATTGTTTTGGTGAGGGAGTCGGGGCTTTGGCAGTTCTTTTGACCTCTGATAACAACTGTAAATTTGTTGTCCATGATTGCTTGGCTATGGTGAATTTGCTAATTATGTTTGGGAGTGGTTGGTTGATGTGTTGGTGGTAAAGATGCCTTTTAGTCTATTTCGTGTTTCCTCGTGCATTTGTAGTTCAAGCATGCCAGATGACTTTGCTTCAAATGTAAGAGTGCTGTCTGTGGACTAACTATGGAAAGGAAACAAATATTGATCCTATGGTTTGCCCTTTAAAATTGAAGTATCATTAGACAATCTAAGATACTTGACTTGTGATTTAATTTCCATTGGAGTTATGATTCTTGTATAATCACTTATTAGAGTCAAAATCATATATAAGAAGTTGTTTCGCTGATTTGCCATGTGGTTGGGATTTAGGTTTGTTAAGAGTACTTTGTTTGTGTTTTGAGGGAATAATTTATTATCCAATTTTTCTCAATGAGTAAAGACTTCACACTATCACTCTCTTGTTAGTTTGTTAATGTCTTAGCTAGCGTTTTGTTGGACTTAACATTATAACAGGAAGCACATGGTGATCAAAAGAACCTAAATGTAGCCATTGGCAATACTCTCGGGTGACACAGATTCTAGCCATATCTAGAGCATCGTAGGATATTGTTTCAAGATCTTCTGGAATTCCCGGTGATTATGAAGAAGTAACCAAGCGCTCCAGGCTTCAAGTGCCAAATATTTAGTTACGGTCTAGATATCCTGACTAAATAAGTTAATTCCAAATTGACTTAATATTCCAAATCTGATGGCAGGTGTTTAGAATTAGGATGTAGCTAGAGGAAGAACTGTTGGTCCCAAAGGAAATAGACAAGGATTCCAGATTACCTAGTTTTCATCCCAGGAAGAGACCAACCAGCTGGCCTGATTTGCGGGTAGGCTCTCTTGTTAATATCAAGGTCTAAATCTTTTATGAACATGTTTATACGGTATACCTTACTGGTGATTGGCTGCCACATCCTTCTTTAGAATGTCGTCTGTAGAGATTGGAGTTGACGCCATAACCAGTAAAGATAAATGTGCCTCACGGAGGAGCTACGGACACAAAGGACAGTAGCTTAGAGGAGCTAGGCGGCGTGTGTTCTATATGTGCTGGTCCAAAAAAGATCCGGCCAATGGACATGATGGATTTAGATGAGTGGAAGTCAACGATATAGTTTGTGCTTGATAGGAGGAGGTAGATGAAATTAAAATAAAAAATCGAATTAAAAAAATCTACAAAAATTAAAGAAAAATGCGTAAATGCAATATATTTGGTAGTATGTGTGGCTCCATGCAAAAAGTGCAGATTTACGCAAAGGAAAATGATTTATACACAATATTTTTTACAATATATTTCACAACAATATGTTAAATGAGAGACAATTTTGTAAAACACTTTATAAAAGTAACATTACTTTTCAAAAATATTCTCATCTTACAATATTATTGTGAAATGTATTGTGTTGTGTTTGTATCAATATTCGTCTTATAGGAGACAACTGATGGTAGCATAGGTGAATAGATTGGGGAAGAAGAGTTTTGATGGTGGGGCGTGTGGAGGTTGGTGGTGACTAGGATGATAGTGATGACGATTAGATAATGTCAAGTTTCAAGGTTCCTTATTTCTTTCATTGTTACCCACCTTAGCTTCCCTTACACTATGGATGCTCTGATGGCTTTCGTTCACCAATCTAGAGGTCCTCCCGAACCAGAACATGCTCTACTCTACTCTATTACTTCCACTACGTTATTTTGATAAAAAAAAAATAATGAGAAAACCTTGAGGCCGGTCGGGTGTGAAGATTAATTTCACACCGGCCAATCAACAAATGCCACGTAGGTATCCCAAAAAAACTGAAATGGACCCGTATACGCCTGAAACCTCTCCCTCTCCTTCTTTCTCTCCCTCTCCCTCTTCATCTACACTCACGATGTGGCTAGCAGACATTTCTACCACCATTACCATATTCTTCTCCAATATTTTCTCACTGATTCATTTTTTCCTCAATATCCATGATTTTACTCAGCTCACCTTCTTTATCTACCTATCGTTGCTTCTTTGTTTTGTGCATAGTTCTATTAAGGTTTTTTTTACTCAAAAGAGTGAAACTTTAATACCCACATGCTTAAATTCGTTCTTGTTTGATTTCAGCAAGATGGGGGTGTTGACATAGGTGGATTAGATTGAGGAGGAGGTGATGTAGGTGCCAATGGGGGTGAAGTTCCAGAAGCTGGGGGTGGTGGGGCCCGTGGGGGTGATGCTGTGGGCGGAGGGGGTGAAGTTGAAGGGTTAGGGTCCTGTGGATCAGCACGAGTTTGAGAAGGTGGGGAAGTTGTAGAGGGGACTGGAGGAGAAGCAGTTTGTGGGGGTGGACTAGTGCTGGAGGATGGTTGTGGTGGTGACGAAGTGGTGGGGGGCGGTGGAGAATTGGTTGAAGGAGATATAGTGGTCGAAGGTGGTGGCACGGTAGAGGGAGATGAGTCCAGAGATGGCGCTATGCTTGCCATCTAAATCTTTCGTATATCGAAATCGTTCATGAATTCACAAAATCCACTTAATTCTCACTCAAAAGCTAAACTTTAACCCAACCTCAGCAATTAATTTCCAAACTTACGCCAAACCCGAGTTTCATAACTTGAAGAAATTTTCAAATCACCGAACTTTTACCAACCAGACCCCAAAGGCCACGCACTCTCCACTCTCAGCTCATAAACCTTGTCTACAACAAAACCCAACATGTCTGGCTAGGTTTTGAGCACAAGTCCGATTACCAATCACTTCTAAAAGCAAACCTAGATGGCTTATTACTTCCAAAAGCAAAATCCAGATCGTCAAGGAGGGTTCTTGAGCAAGAACCCAGATCAATGAACTCAAAAAAGTAAACGATATTCTATAAAAAATTATCGTAATGAACTGATCTAACTTAAAAAAAAATGATTATACCTACACCTAAGGTTTATCCATGAACACACGAAATAACGAAAATTAAGGAGAGGGAGAGAAAGAAGGAGAGGGACAGTCGGCGTCTTGAGTGCAGATGAGGGAGGGAGAGGAAGAGAAAGAAGGAGAGGGAGACAAAAATTATATGTGATATGTATTGTAAAGATGATGAATAGAAAGACTCTGTAATATCCTAAAGAGTGACTTATTTTAATCCAAGATTTTGTCATTATTGGTATCGCATAATTTAAGTCACAATCTATTTCACCTTTTTTGTTTTAAAAAAAAAAAAGCAATCTATTTCACCTATTGGTGCAATATATTTCAACTAACTATCAATTTAAATAGTTAATATATAAAATTATGTTGACAAATCTAGATTGTTAACGTCGTGTTTCGCGCACCTTTGGACTAGGTTCTAGAAACTCAGGTCTTCAGGATCTCACCTGCACACTTGAGCAAACATGGAGAATAGGGGGCCTTGGTGGTAGTTAGGAAGTCTCTGATGCTAAAGTTAGTATATTTCTTTAGTAGTTTGTGCGTAAGTTTAAAGGAATCAGAGAGTTCTTCATATATGGGGATCGACTTTTATACTAGATTTTTGGTAGGGATCATCCGTCCCTGACTCTGAGGAACCTATGTCCTTTTCACTGTTCCTTTGTTAGAACCCCATTAATGCGGCGTGGCTTCTGGGGGCGGCGCCATTAATGCGGCGTGGCTTCTGGGGCAGCATCATTAATGCGGCGTGGAGTCCGTGTAATGGTGCCATTAATGCGCTGTGGCCGCCTGACTCGCTTTACCTTGCATACGTTCATTGTTAAGCACATCCATACCTGTTGTCAGGAGATCAAGGGTCCTCCTTATCTTCCGCCCACTTGCCTATGCAAGTTTAAAGGGATAGGGTGCCCTGAGGGAGGTGTCAGGGCGGCAAGTCCCATCTGACGATACTGTCCGCTTTCCCCATACGTGGGTTGCTTCGGGGAGGGGTTTCGCTCATGGGCCGGGTATTCTACGGAGACCCACTAACTCTTCTTACAGAGGAGGGTCGTTGGTCCCAGTCGGGCTCTCGGGCCTACTTCTTTGTGACCCTCGTGGGGTTGTCCTGTTGGCCGATAGAGGAAAAAAAATCCCTTTATAGTTACCCCGACAATTCTCATCGGACTAGTCCAATGGGAATTCTTTTTGGCCTCAATTTTCATTCTTCATACCTTCCCATTGTCTCCATCGTTGAGATCCTCTTCCTTTGAGGCGGGCGTTTATTATTCTCTTGTCTCTTTACTTATAAGGTTCTTGCTCAAGATTATGCCCTCGTGGCTCCCTTCATTATCTTAATGACGTCAGGCAACAACTCTCCTTCCAACTTCATTGGCTTGTTCCATGACGATTGGATCCCGCGCTTGATTACGTCCTTTCCGCTCTCTTAGCATTGATGGTGTCAGGCAGTTCCTCCTCACCCCGTCGCAACACACCGTACATGCGATGGGATGCACCCACGTCTTGCCAGCCCCGTTGTGCGCATGCGTCCCCATGATTTTGGGTTGTTAATCACCATTGCCATTTATTTAAAGGTCTCCTCCCTTCTTTTACGTTTTTGCCCCTCCCATTCTAACAATTAGACTCTTCAAATTAGTCTCGAGATGCCACTTCGTCTCCCACGTCCCATCCTGCTGTATGTTTCGCGAGATCCGAACCCTTTCGCATTCCCCATTCTGCCACGTGGATACGAAAGGGGAAGCATCACTTTCTCTTTATATAAACATGGCTCTGCCCCCTTTTTCCCACCTTTTTGCATCCTCGTCTCTTCTTGCTCTAACTTTCTTGTTTCCTTTACTTGGCTTCTTTTCCTTTCCATTACCTCTCTACTCCAGTTTCCATGGCTCCCAAAAAGACTGTTCAACCCAAAATTCCCATGGAACTGGACCAGCCCGAGGTTCGCACCGTGGAAAAATTCTTCAGTGGGCACAACTGGCATTCGAACGCCACTCCCAAGTTCTTATTGTCGTTGGCTTCCACCTTTCACGTCCCGGAAAAGGTGGTTTTCGAGGTCCCGGGGCCTCGTGAGGGGGTTGTTGGTGATGAGGGCTACGCTGCGAAGGTCACTCTCTTCCCTAGCAAGTTTTCTTGCGGGCCGAGGCTGCCTTTCCCTCGCCCTATCCGTGACCTATTGGATCACCTCGCCTTGGCCCCCTCTTAACTCCACCCAAATGCTTGGAGGATATTGATGTGTTGTTGCATCCTCTGGCGGCGGGCATTGGCGGAGTCAGACCCAGAGAATGCCGACCTTACTGGCCTCGAGTTTCTGACTCACAATGTTATGAAGTGTGAGAGGAACATTTGCAGTTTTAGAACGATACATGCCCTTGTTTCTTTGGAGCCTCGCTACCACAAGGTCAAGGAATGGACTCCTAAATTTTTCTTCGTGTCCGGCCGCTGGTGAAAATTTTCGATCGGCCAGGTAAATCCCTGTGAGTTCCCTGTTCAGGCCATATGGAGGGGTGGTTCCTATTGACAAATAGGTGCGACCGAAGGCCTTGCCCGAGGAGCTGCGACGTATAGCTCTGGTCAGAGATTGGGTATTGAAACATCCAGTCAATGTCTTTTCGGAGGCCCCCCTCGGGGAGGAGAGCATAAGGGGCCTTCTTTCCTCCCCTCGGCCACACCATCTTTGATGACCGTACCAATTCCATGCAGGTCAAGGCTGCCTCGGTTCGAAAGCATTCGATGAGCCCTCTCGCTGTGGGGAAGAGAAAGAAGGTTTGCACGGAGGTTGTTAGGGCCGACAGTAGCCCCGTGTCCCCTCCTCGATTCCCTCTGGGGCAGCCCTCAGAGTTCATCGAGGTACGCCATCACCCCCCATTTGTGCTGCCTTGTGGCGCCCCTATCCCCTGCTTGGGATTAGATGGTAACTGAAACGCTAGGACATGTAACACAAGGCTACACACCCCTTGTACATGACAGATATTCATGATAGATATTATGCTATGCACCTAAGTACACTAACAGTATGCAATAACGAAGCAGCGAAAAAATAGTAAAGGTCGGATAATCTAAGCAATGCGATAAGCGATTGCAAAGCACATGGCACCATACTAATATCATATCCCAACATTGTCCAAAAGCATAAACATGTATCATAAAAATATAGCATCCCAAAAGCATAGAGTATAGTTTAAATCTCCCAAAACACGGGACCTCTTCAAAATATAGTTTCACAAAAGTTTAGATCTAAACCATAAGTCCCTTCTCCTTTTTTTTTTTTTAAAAAAACTTTCTACCATAAAATAACTTAGGTTCCCGTTTTCTTCAAGAGGGTTCGGGTTTCACATGCTTTTCCAAGGTCCTATCTTTATCCTGATTGTCAGGCCGTCTGAATTCCGCCATAAACTCAAGTATTCCATAGATCTCCTGGTTGATGGCCTCGAGTCGCTCCAAGATGGAGGGCTCAAGCCAACTTGCAGCCATCTTAGGCAAGATCCTCTCCGAAGGAGGAGGTGCCATTCTCTTCCTCTTGGTCATGGGTGTCGTCTACTATACCTGTAACAACTTCTACCATTCCGGTTGGGGAATGGTAGTGGAAACTGCCACAATGAGATTTCAAGAAATCTCAGCAAGTAATCACACCACATACCACAGTTAACACAAGCATACAAGAGGTACATCATGAAATGCGTGCATGGACATGTACTTGACATACGACTTGACCATTTACAAAAGACTTGTAACAGAAACTTAACTTTTCCGAAAAACATGTTAACTTTTCTTATTCACGAGATCTTAATCAACTTGCCTTATCAGAACATATCATAAGATTTGCATCGAGGGATCCTTATCACATAAGCTTTTATCATTGTTCAGAGGGTAGACACAACATGGTTTCCCTTAGCACCCATGTTCCTGCTAGTTACTGCACCATCAACGGTCCATACACCGTGATGAATACATCATAAATAGATATTCATATTAACTCGACCTTACTTTGTCGGGTTACATACCTTATGCACCTACAAGCGTTAGGTGCTTCCTCGCTCTGGCATTCTTTGAAAAGAATCTATTCGAGACTCGTCGACGATACTTTGTTGACCCAGGGGTTACCACTCTATTCTTAAACACTCCAGAGTAGACAAAGGAGTTTCCACTAGGACATTCCCCCGTCCTAGCACTTGGAATCGTGTTAAAACTTTTAAACCCTTATATTTGAAAACACTTTTTGGAAACACTTTCCCCACATGCATGTGACATGAGACTTAAGACATACACACTTATACTTGACATGTACACATGAAATGCTGTGCATGAAATAACCAAGCATAACATGTTCAATTCATGGCATAATAACATAAATCAGATGAGATATAAAAACACATACATGGAACTATGAAAAAGGGCCTTGGCCGAAACATGTAGGTGCAAAAACATGAAGAATCATCACTTAAACATGCTTCTTCTTCAAGCATATTTGCTTAGAAATCAAAGCATGACGAAATGAAACATAAAATCATGGTATTTGGCCAAGATCCGAAACTTCCAAGACATGGTATAGCCGAATCATCAAGTAACGCAAATCAATGTTTTCCTTAAAATCGAAACATGCTTCGAACATTCTTGCCATTTTCATCTTAAACCAAGCATACCATTCATGTAGTATTCATATTCCAAGATCACATAAGCATATTCAAACAAACAAACAAGAAATAACAAACATAACAATGAAAGGATTTGCACAAATATATACAAGTATTAACCAAGAGTAAGTTGAGTGTATACTTACAAAAATCCACATAAGGAAATAGTAGCAAGCTGTAAATCCGAATGTGCTTCATTAGAAAGCGCCTAGAAAGATCATATTTCGTGTTTTTGAGTGTGTGAGGATTTCTAGGACATCACTTGATCTCAAATCATTCAGCCTTTAGGGTTTTTAGGTCAAAACCCCTTTATTTTTCTCATGTAGTAAAACAAGACTTGAAACAAAATGAATACACATGTGCTGATCGAAAACATGGAGGGTATACATCCCCCACCATTCGGCTTCAATGGTTCCTTGAAAACCCTAAAACCTTCTTTCATAAAAATGAGTAGAAGTGTGTGTGTTTCACCATTCTCAAAATCTTTATGAGATTTGAACCTCATTTTGAGTTGAGAATGTGACTTGTGTGTGCAAGACTAGGGAAGATCGATCCTTACCTTGTCTATTCTTGATGGTGGCGAAATGCTCTATTGAAAAAGAATCTCCCTTGTTTGGTTGTAAAGAAAGTGCGAGAAAGTGCAAGAATCTTCAAGTGAAGGTGTGAAATGAATGTAGAGAAGTTGAGAATACATGCAAAACTCGAAAATGCCAAGAAGAAAGTCTTGGGCGTGTGGCTGTCTTCCCTTTTTATAGAACTTTCCTCAATTCCTCATTGGTTGCTTGAAGTCCATTGCATGTAAGACAAGTGGCCTTTCCCTATTCTTTTCTCTCTAGCCGAAATGATCCTTGGTGTTCCCCACCTTTGGATTGCATTCGGAAGGCAAAAAGGCTTGGGTGGCGTGTGGGTCTTCTCTTTAGCCAAAATCCTCCTCTTCCTTCTATGCCCCTTCCAATTCCCAACTAGGTGCATTGTACATTAGGGCAAAGAGGTAAAATTGCTCCATGTCTCTTCCTTTTCCCAAGAGATGAACTTTGCATGAATGACACATGGCATAGGCGTGTGTCATGCCCTAGCTGTCCACTATCTCTTCCACTTCCCAAGTTGATGCTTCATCTCCTAGTGCTCCTTCCTTAGGTGACTCCTCATGTGCCATTGGTCTAAAAATACCCTAAGTGACAAGTGGCAAGTGAAGAGGTGCATTGGAAATGTTCTAGAAGCTTAATGCATGCTTGACACTTGACAAATTCTGACAAAAATTTGAAATCTCATGTGCCCCTTCGATTTCCCATGCATATTTTCTAGAGAAACTTTCTTCCTCTTCCTTAGACTTCCCTTTCCAAGAAATTTACCTTGGAACTCGAAATAAGGCTAAAACAAGGTTCTAGGCGTGTGGGAAAATGGGTTGGCCGAAAATCCTTTAGTCTCCCTAGGTTTGTTTTGTGTTTTGATTTTTCTAGAAGGTTTCTAACATGTTTACAAGTGGCAAATCCTCTAGGGTAGACGTGCAAGCCACCTTTTGGTGTTTCCCTACACTTCTCTCTCTCCCTTAGCCCACTATCAAGACCAGATTCATAGTGCAACATGTTCATGACACATGACACTAGTGACTAAGGTTTGGGCCATGGACCTAAAGCCATTAGGCCTTGGTTTTTAAATGAGGCCGAAAATTACAAAGCAATCTAGGGTCACTTCCCTTTTGGGCTCAAATCACTAAATCAAAGATTCTAAGGCATTCCAAAAGTAACTAAAGCTCTTAAAAGGCCATGGCGACCTAGAATGAATTCTATGGGCCATGTTTAGACAAACTCGGGTCATCACATCCTCTCTTCCTTAGAAAAAGATTTCATCCTCGAAATCGACACCGCAACCATCAATCAAAACATTCGTAAGAAGAAATACCGGGCTACTACCTCTTCGATAAGCGGTTGTAGACTTCTCAGATGATGTTGAGGAGGAGGGTACTTCATCTGCCTCTTCTGTCACTGAATCCTATGAAAAGTAGAATATTGCTTCCAAGTCATAATCAAAATACATATTGACTCGCATCTCGTTCAACTTATGCTCTATCTCAAGCTCTGTGTGCTCGATTGGTTGACCTTCCCCATGGAAACAAATATGATCTGCAAACGTGTCTGAGGTCTCACAAGGTATAAACCTACTTGCACGTTCTTCCGCTGTGCGACTCGATTCTGCCTCTGGATCAAAATTGCGCAGATTTCTTCTTTCTGCTTCCTTCGAGCTACACCACGGTTGCCGCTCCTCATGTGGTAATGCTTGTCGAAAATGAAGCTTTCCTCGAGAATCCGCATCCATCACATGAGTGCGATGATGCTCAAATATCTCCATCTGTCTTGATTGTTTCGCTATCACCTATTGCGTTCTTTTGACGCGATCTCTGATATGCCGTAACAGACATATGTGGGGTCCTTCTAGATCGTGTCATTCCCTGTGCCAAGAATTTGGTAGGTGCACACAGGATTACCACGTTTAAACTAACAACATGGAACATACATATTTCACATAGAACAAAACATTCACACATACATCAAGAGTTCTAAGATACAAACAAATGAGGGTATTCACTTCTCAGTGTATCCTCCCGTTCCCAAGTTGCTTCTTCGAAATCTGGGTTATTCCAGAGTACTTTCACTAGAGGTATCTTCCGATTCCTCAACTCTTGTTCCTTGTGGTCCACAATCTGCACTGGCCATTCTTTATAAGACAAGTTGGGTTGAAGCCGAATCTCACCGAGCTCCATTGCCACTGGCCGTCTTTCTCCAAAGCTCTTATTCAAGGTTGACACATGAAACACATTATGTATTCTGTGCATCTCTGCTAGCAAATCTAATCTGTAAGCTACTGGACCAACTATTTCGATTACCTCATAGGGTCCTACATATCGGGGACTCAACTTTCCCTTTTTACCGAAACGTACGACTCCTTTCATGTGTGATACTTTGAGGTATACCCAATCTCCTATTGCAAACTCCAGATTCCTTCGTCAGTTATCGGCATAGCCCTTGTGCCTGTTCTATGCTGCTTTCATTCTTTCTTGAATCATGATTACTTGTTTCTGAACTTCTTGTAAATACTCAGGTCTTAGCATTTTCCTTTCTCTCACTTCATCCCAATACAATGGGGATCTGCATTTTCTTCCATATAGAGCCTCGTAGGGTGCCATCTGAATGGTAGCTTGAAAACTATTATTGTAGGCAAATTCCACCAAAGGTAGGTGACTTTCCCAATCACCAATTAACTCCATAATGCATGCTCGCAGCATGTCTTCAAAAGTCTAAATTGTACGTTCCGCTGTCCATCCGTTAGAGGGTGATATGCACTACTAAAATCCATACAAGTGCCTAACATCTTTTGCAAGTTCTTCAAAAATCATGAAGTAAAATGGGTATCTTGGTCCTATACTATGGTTTTAGGTACTCCATGCAGTCGGACGATTTCCTTAACATAAATTTGAGAGAGTTTTTCCATAGAATCCGTGTTAGCTATGGGTAGAAAATGTGCACTCTTAGTCAATTGGTCGATTGTAACCCATATCGAATTCTTTCCTGACGACGTCCTTGGTAGACCTATTACAAAGTCTATCGACACATCTTCCCATTTCCACTCTGGGATAAGCAATGCTTGTAATTCACCTGCAGATCTCTGATGTTCAGCTTTTACCAATTGGCAAATGGAGCATTTTGCCACAAACTCTGCCACTTCCTTCTTAATTCTATCCCACCAAAATTGACCTTTCAAATCTTGGTACATCTTTGTACTGCCAGGGTGTGCTGTGTAAGGGGTGCAATGAGCCTCCCTTAGTATCTTCTCCTTCAGCTCAGCAATGTTAGGAATCACTTTCCTCTCCTTATAAAAGAGCATCTCATTCCTTCCAATAGAGAAATGTTGGGGTCTTCTGATTTCATCATCTTCTATCGAAGCTTCTCCAGTTTTTCATCCTTACGTTGACCTTCCAGGATTTCTTCTTCAGTCACAAATATAAACTCTTGTACTAGTGCAAAAATAGCATCTTGTGGTGGATATCTAATCATCAGATTCCTTAATCTTGCTAAGACAAACGGCAAGTCTATCTGAGTTTTGCGGCTAAGTGCGTCATCTACAACGTTAGCCTTGCCGGGATGATATTTGATCTCACACTGATAATCACTAATGGTTTCCACCCATCTCCGTTGCCCCATATTCAAATTTTTCTGACTGAACAAGTACTTAAGACTTTTGTGGTCCGTGTACACTTCGCATTTCTCGCCGTACAAATAGTGTTTCCAAATCTTTAGTGTAAATACTACCACTGCCAATTCGAAGTCGTGGGTAGGATAATTCAGTTCATGATCCTTGAGTTGTCGCGAAGCATAAGCGATGACTCTTCCTTCTTGCATTAGAACGCATCCCAAACCCATCTTAGATGCGTCACTGTAGACCACGTAGGGTTTGTGAGGTTCTGGTAGTGCTAATACTGGGACCGAAGTCAACATTTTCTTCAATTACTGAAAACTCTTCTCACACTGCTCAGTCCATACATATCTAGCTTTCTTCCTTATCAGTGTCATTAAAGGGTTAGAAAGTCTAGAAAACCCTTATACAAACCTTCGGTAGTATCTTGCTAAACCGAGGAAACTGCATACTTCATGAGCATTAGTCGGCCTTTGCCACTCTGTTACAACATTAATCTTAGCAGGGTCCACTGCCACTCCTTTACTGGAAATGACATGTCCTAAAAATTTTACTTTGTGGAGCCAAAACTCAGACTTACTAAGTTTGGCATACAACTAATGTTCCTGTAATGTCTCCAGTACAATCGTCAAGTGCCTCTTATGCTCTTCCTCATCATGAGAGTAGATCAATATGTCATCTATGAACACCACTACAAAACTATCCAAGTATTGCCAGAAAATCCGATTCATCAGTTCCATAAATGTTGCAGGGGCATTTTTCATTCCAAAAGGCATGACTAGGAACTCGAAGTGTCCATAGCGAGTTTGAAACGCAGTCTTAAAGACGTCTTGCTCCCTGAGTCTGAGTTGGTGATATTCGGATCGTAGATCAATCTTTGAGAAAATCACAGCTCCTTGTAATTGATCTAACATATCGTTTATCCTTGGCAAGGGATATTTATTCTTCACAGTCACCTTGTTCAATTTCCTATAATTGATACACATCCGAAGAGCCTTCATCCATCTTCTTGACAAACAAGACCGATACTCCCCATGACGACGAGCTAGGTCGAATAAAACCTTTTGCTAGAAGGTCTTCAATCTGCACCTTAAGCTCTTTCAACTCTGCTGGGGCCATTCGATAGGGTGCCTTATGCACTGGGGCTGTGACCCGTTCAAGCTCAATTACAAATTATGTCTCTCGATTTGCGGGTAATCTAGGTAGTTCATCAGCGAAGACCCTAGGAAAATCCTCGATCATAGGAATTCCTTGGATTTCTTTAGGTTCTACCGTTACATCCATCATCATTACTAGATAAATGATGTCCCCGTTCATCAAACTCTTCTTGACTTGTTCAGCTGTTACCTCAGACAGATCAAGTCGAAATGTCTCACCCATATAACAGATCATTTCTTGAGCAAGTGGATCGAATATCACTTCCCGCCTTCGACAGTCTATCTTGGCATAATGCCTAGACAACCAGTCCATTCCTAGGATTAGGTTGAGTTCCATCAAATGGAAGACAATCAAATCCACGATCAAAACTAAATCTACGATTTCCAACGGACAATTCTTAACTACACTTGTGCAACCAATTACTTTCCCGTCTAGAATAACTACTAAAACTTTCTGAGACATTGGCTTAGCCTTGAGCTCACATTGTCGTACGCATCTAGTAGAGATAAAAGACCTTGATACTCAGGAATCAAACAAAGCACACACCACGTACTGATTCAATCTAACTTTACGTAAAGAGGTAACTATAATTACTCAAGATTCCCAAACACAAGCTATCTATGAATTAAGGCAAAGTTGGAAATGTTACCAGTAATCACTCTCGCATCTGTCGTCTCATCAGCTTCTAGGTCTACCTCTCCTGGCGTAATAGCATAAACTTTGACTTTTGCTACAGTCTTAGGTTTAGCTCATGGCGTTGACGCGGCGTAATCTGCGGACAATCTCGGATCATATGATCAGTTTGAACACATCTGAAACACGCTCTCGTGGCCCTACGACACTCTCCACTATGCCTCTTCCCGCATCAGCGAGAAGGTGGTGGAGTGGTGGGTGCTACATTCCCGACTACCACACCCTTTCCTTTGCTCGGAGTTACAGGGGCCTTTCGTTTCCCCGTACTACCTCCTGGCGAGTAAGGAAATCCTATTTTCCTATCTGCTTGAGCCTATGCAATTAGTCTACATTGCTCTGCCCCTGCTATCGAAGCTAAATTGACCAATTCTTGGAAGTTTCCTATTTGTAGGCATGCTACTTGGTTTCGGATACAAGGTTGCAAACTGTCCTGGAACTTCCTTGCTTGCATTCTCTCGATACCGATAAAATGAGGTGCGAACCTCCCCATCTCCATAAAACGAGTAGCGTACTGATCGACCGTCATATTTCCTTAACTTGCAAAATCCAAAACTTTTGCTACTTAGCCGTTTCTAGAAAGAAACGATTATCCAACTCTGTCTTGAATCGATCCCAAGTGAGTGCAGTCAGATTTCCCAATTCTTGGGCCAAAAGTTGCCATTTAGTGTGCCACCAAATTCCAGCTTTTCCTTGTAGCATGTGACTCGCATACTAGACCTTCTACTCTTCCGAGTATCCACTAGCTTCGAAAGTTCTTTCTAGATCCATAAGCCACTTGTTAGCCTTTAAAGGTCCTTCCATTCCAACGAAATTCGGGTATCTATACACCATGAACTTCTCGTAAGTACATCCTTATTCCCCTCTGGGTGGTACTTGTCTAGTGTTCTGTCCTTGTTCCATCTAAGTGCGTACCACCTCAGTCATCTGGCGAATGGCTTCTACTATAGCCTGTCCCCCTTCCATTGGAGGATTCCCAGTCTCCTGATCCCCACCTCTCAGAGATGTGTTCTCGCATCGGTTTCGAACCATGATTTCCTTCTCCTGAAAATATTGCACAAAACTAGCGTGGGTCAGTCCCTTCCTTAGAGAAGGATAACCTTTCTTCTCTTGAACTCGTGATCTTACAGGCGTATCTTCTTCTTCCTCTAGATTCAAGCCTATAGCTATAAGATCCAAGCCTACAACTACAAATCTCAAACCTAGTTAAAGGTATCATGTATTCTTAGGACAATGTGTGGGTTTACAGTTCACCCAGAGACGTAATTGCTCTGATACCATGCTCTATGGCGCCCCCAGCCCCCGCTTGGGATTGGACGGTGATTGAAACATTGGGACATGTAACACAAGGCTACACACCCCTCGTACATGACATATATTATGCTATGCACCTAAGTACACTAGCAGTATGCAATAACGTAGCATCGGAAAAATAGTAAAGGTCGGATAATCTAAGCAATTCAATAAGCGATTGCAAAGCACATGACACCGTATTAATATCATATCCCAACATTGTCCAAAAGCATAAACATGTATCACAAAAATATAACATCCCAAAAGCATAGAGTATAGTTTAAATCTCCCAAAACACGGGACCTCCTCAAAACATAGTTCCACGAAAGTAGGCCATTAGAATTCTGTCATAAACTCAAGTATTTCAGAGATCTCCTGGTTGATGGCCTCAAGTCGCTACAGGATGGAGGGCTCAGGCCGGCTTGCAGCCATCTTAGGCACGATCCTCTCCGGAGGAGGGGTGCCATTTTCTTCCTCTTGGTCATGTTTGTCGTCTACTATACATGTAACAACTTCTACCATTCCGATTGGGGAATAGTAGTGCAAACTACCACAACGACATTTCAAGAAATCTTAGCAAGTAATCACACCACATACCACAGTTAACACAAGCATACAAGAGGTACATCATGAAATGCGTATATGTACATGTACTTGACATATGACTTGACCATTTTCAAAAGACTTGTAACAAAAACTTAACTTTTCCAAAAAACTTGTTAACTTTTCTTATTCGCGTGATCTTAATCAGAACTTACCTTATAAGAAGATATCACAAGATTTGCATCGAGTGATCCTTATCACATAAGCTCTTATTCTTATTCAGACGGTGGACACAACATGGTTCCCTTTGGCACCCGTGTTCCTGTTAGTTACCGCCCCATCAACTGTCCGTACACCGTGATGAATACGTCATAAATAGATATTCATATTAACTCGACCTTACTTCGTCGGGTTACATACCTTATGCACCTACAAGCGTTAGGTGCTTCCTCGCTCTGGCATTCTTTGAAAAGAATCCATTCGAGACTCGTCAACGATACTTTGTTGACCCAGGGGTTACCACTCTATTCTTAAACACTCCAGAGTAGACAAATGAGTTTCCACTAGGACATTCCCCCGTCCTAGCACTTGGGATCGTGTTAAAACTTTTAAACCCTTATATTTGAAAACACTTTTTGGAAACACTTTCCCCATATGCATGTGACATGAGACTTAAGACATACATACTTATACTTGACATGTACACATAAAATGTTGTGCATGAAATAACCAAGCATAACATGTTCAATTCATGGCATAATAACATAAATCAGACTAGATATCAAAACACATACATGGAACCATGAAAAAGGATCTTGGCCGAAACATGTAGGTGCAAAAATATGAAGAATCATCACTTAAACATGCTTCTTCTTCAAGCATATTTGCTTAGAAATCAAAGCATGATGAAATGAAACATAAAATCATGGTATTTGGCCAAGATCCGAAACTTCCAAGACATGGTATAGCCAAATCATCAAGTAACGCAAATCAATGTTTTCCTTAAAATCGAATCATGCTTAGAACATTCTTGCCATTTTCATCTTAAACCAAGCATACCATTCATGTAATATTCATATTCCAAGAACACATAAGCATATTCAAACAAACAAACAAGAAATAGCAAACATAACAATGAAAGGATTTGCACAAATATATACAAGTATTAACCAAGAGTAAGTTGAGTGTATACTTACAAAAATCCACATAAGGAAATAGTAGCAAGCTGTAAATCCGAATGTGCTTCATTAGAAAGTGCCTATAAAGATCATATTTCGTGTTCTTGAGTGTGTGAGGATTTCTAGGACATCACTTGATCTCAAATCATTCAGCCTTTAGGGTTTTTAGGTCAAAACCCCTTTATTTTTCTCATGTAGTAAAACAAGACTTGAAACAAAATGAATACACATGTGGTGATCGAAAACATGAAGGGTATACACCCCCACCATTCGGCTTCAATGGTTCCTTGAAAACCCTAAAACCTTCTTTCATAAAAATGGGTAGAAGTGTGTGTGTTTCACCATTCTCGAAATCTTCCTGAGATTTGAACCTCATTTTGAGTTGAGAAGGTGACTTGTGTGTGCAAGGCTAGGGAAGACCGATCCTTACCTTATTTATTCTTGATGGTGGCGAAATCCTCTCTTGAAAAAGAATCTCCCTTGTTTGGTTGGAAAGAAAGTGCGAGAAAGTGCAAGAACCTTCAAGTGAAGGTGTGAGATGAATGTACAGAAATTGAGAATACATGCAAAACTCAAAAATGCCAAGAAGAAAGTCTTCGGCGTGTGGTTGTCTTCCCTTTTTATAGAACTTTCCTCAATCCCTCATTGGTTGCTTGAAGTCCATTGCATGTAAGACAAGTGGCATTTCCCTCTTCCTTTCTCTCTAGCCGAAATGACCCTTGATGTTCCCCACCTTTGGATTGCATTGGGAAGGCAAAAAGGCTTGGGTGGCATGTGGGTCTTCTCTTTAGTCGAAATCCTCATCTTCCTACTATGCCCCTTCCAATTCCCAACTAGGTGCATTGTACATTGGGTTTTCTCTTTAGCCGTCCACTCTCTCTTCCACTTCCCAAGTTGATGCTTCATCTCCTAGTGCTCCTTCCCTAGGTGACTCCTCATGTGCCATTGGTCTAACAATAACTTAAGTGACAAATAGTAACTGAAGAGGTGCATTGGAAATGTGGTAGCCGAAATTCTAGGCGCATATTTGTCATTTGATACAAGAATCCATTCATCTAATCTTCTAGAAGCTTAGCGCTTGCTTGACACTTGGCAAATTCTGACAAAAACCTGAAATCCCATGTGCCCCTTTGATTTTCCATGCGTCTTTTCTAGAGAAACCTCATTCCTCTTCCCTAGACTTCCCTTTCCAAGAAACCTACATTGGAACTCGAAATAAGGCTAAATCAAGGTTCTAGGCGTGTGGGAAAATGGGTTGGCCGAAAATTCTTTAGTCTCCCTAAGTTCATTTTGTCCCTTGATTCTTCTAGAAGATTTTTAGCATGTTTACAAGTGGCAAATCCTGTAGGGTAGGCATGCAAGCCACCTTTTGGTGTTTCCCTATACTTTTCTCTCTCCCTTATCCCACTATCAAGACCAGATTCACAGTGCAACATGTTCATGACACATGGCGGCACTAGTGACTAAGGTTTGGGCCATGGACCAAAAGCCATTGGGCCTGGGTTTCTAAATAAGGCCAAAAATTACAAAGCAATCTAGGGTCACTCCCCTCTTGGGCTCAGATCACTAAATCAAAGATTCTAAGGTCTTCCAAAAGTAACTATGTTTTTTAAAAGGCCATGGACCAAGAATGAATTTTATAGGTCATATTTAGATAAACTCGGGTCATCACATGCCTCCTCGACCGACGGTGCCTGTCCCTCAACCCAGTCCTCCAAGGAGCATGAGGTGGTGAATACCCGCCATCCCAGAGACACTAGTCATTCCTCCTCCAACCCGTCACAATTGCTTTGTCCCCTGAGCCTGTCATAGTCGTTGTTCCCACGGTGCTAGTTGCTTTGTTGGGCCAGCGCAGTTTGTCATGTGGGGCAAATATGCTCTTGATGCATTTTTATGGGGCTCTTCTGGAACTGACCCCCCGTCGATCAACACTGGTGGAGCCTCCTCTGGAATTGAACATGGAGATGATTCCCTCCTCTCCTTCCACAACGCAATCCGCCATCAAGGGTCAAGTTTTCGAGGGTGCTGTTGGGGACTGTGTAGGGGGTTCCAGCGCAAATGTGGAATGGATGGCTTCCCCATAGCCACTCCGCTCCTAGGCGTCACCAGAACGCCCTGCTCCTACTCCCGCTGTTGTCAACACCTGGCGGCCATGGCTAAGGAGCCTAGCAAGGGGGTCCTTGTGGGGAAAGGGCAGAGCCAGAGGCCGCCCCTACGCTCGATCTTGCTACTGAGAGGATGATCGTCGTTCTTCCTCCTGTGCTTGTCGCCAAGTTACCAACTGCCAGGGTCGAGGCAACGATGGAGGCAAGGAGTGAGGGGGATAGATCGCAAGGTTTTGGCAAGGGACAGGAACCCCAAGACCATGGCAAAGATCTCCCTTCGGTCGCTGCGGGCCACCTTTCTTCCCAGTCCTTCATATGCCCATCAGAGGAGGCCGCGGACATTGTCGAGGACCAAGGGGCTGCCCCATCACCTCCTGAAGAGGGCCCCATGGAGGCCATTCCTTTCAGCGCTCGATTGAAAGGTGGGAGCTCGAGCAGAATCCCTCGGCCGGGTGACCAAGTCCTTAATGGGCTTCTTCTCTGAGGTCTCTCACATTAGTCTGTTCCTTCATGTCTTTTTGTCACTTAGGAATCCTACGCTGACTTTTCTTGTTTTCGCTTTTGTTGGTGACAGGGTGCATCTCGGTTGGCCACCTTCATTGTGGACGGCCAAGAAGCTATTGAATGAGAGAACCTGGCCCATCGCTTGCTGGCGCGATAAGCCCTATGCTGCGCTCGAGGGGAAAAGGAGGAGAATGAGCGACTGAAGGAGGAGCTGGTGAAAGCCCAGCTTGCTCAAGAAAAGGGTTGAGAGCAGGTCGAGCAGCTTATTTGCCAACAAAAGATGTTAGAAATTGAGCTCATCACAGCGAAGGAGCAAGCCGAGTCGGCCTGTAACGACGTCCTTGCTGCGTCGGTGGCTAGGAGCTTGGTTGAGGGGTCAGTTGATGAACTGAC
Source organism: Juglans mandshurica (assembly GCA_022457165.1). Taxonomy (NCBI): domain Eukaryota; kingdom Viridiplantae; phylum Streptophyta; class Magnoliopsida; order Fagales; family Juglandaceae; genus Juglans; species Juglans mandshurica. The sequence goes on from CM039627.1 coordinate 28,485,857, forward strand.
TGCGAAGGTGGCGACTCTTAAGGAATTATTGGGCCAGTTGCAGCAGGAGAATGCTGACTTGAGGGGTAGTCGAGACTTCGAGGCCCATTGACTTGAGTAGTTGGGTAAAGACTGTCAATCTCTTTCTGCGATTTTAAAAGGACGGGAAGACTCGTAGGCGATCGCCCAAGCCACTGCCGACCAAGAGAAGAGTAGGGCCGACCACGCTTTCGACAATTTAAAGGGAGCTGAAAGGAGGCTAGTCGCCCAGATGGTGGTCATTGAAGATCTGCAGAGCAACTTGTCTCAAGTCCAAAAGGTTGATCCTCGCTTAGCTCGTTAGTTGAGGTCGAATGTGTTCATCTGTGTTCAGGCTTGGTCGTATGGATACCTCGAAGGCCTTAAGAGGATGCGGGACAACATCCTGGAGAATCCTTAGGAGCACTAGGGGCACACTTAAGAGCCCTTGAGCCTTGTGACCTTCCTCCCGACCCTGACGCGCTCGAGCACGGTTGCACCTTGGACAGGGACATGATTCCTGACACCTTCTCTTCTGATTCTAGAGCTCCCAAGCCAGACCCTAACACTCCTGCACTAGATCCCAATGCTCCCGAGCAGAACCCTAATGCTCCAGCATCTTAGTTTTTGTCCATGTTGCTATGTTTGTAAAATTAGACACATTATTTTCTTTTCTTGTAGGGTACTCTGATCAAGTATCTCTAAATTTCCTTGCGGCCATTTGCTCGCACCTTCTATACGCTTAATTTGTTAATAAAATTGTCATTTTTCCTTTGCCATTTGCTCTTTCCCTTCCCCAATGTTCTTTTCCTTTGATTCTTCTTGTGTCGACTTGGCGAGCCTGATGCGAGGGATAAGTCAAGTATGAGAGGACGTGATACTTGGCTCCTCGGTTTTCTTATCAGCCTTGTAGACTGACAAGCCCACGGAGATATGCTGACGCCTGGAATCGTGGCTATCTAGAGAGTTTGAAGAGATGAGACGTCACGTGCCCCTGAATCCTCAAAGTGATTCGAGGGTATTAAGGGTGTAAGTTCTTTCTCTGGATCCTGCGGGGCCTTAATAGAGAAGGAGTTGATGCCAAGGATTCTCTCAAGTTACCCCACCAGCTAGGTGCTATCCTTTCTCATACCGACGTATTTCTTGGGTAGTGGAGAGAACGGGCCCACATTTCCCAGGGAGAGAGGTCGGGATGCCTTAGGCTGACCCCTCCTTTTCGACCTCCCTAGGGGAAGGGGGCGTGAGTCACCACGCAGTTGAGTAGTTGTCTCGCTCTGGCTCCTCGCTTGGTGGAGGAGTAGTTCGGCGAGGATTCTGACGCGCCACTTGTCTGTCGTTTCGTTGTTGGAGATGGCGTTATGTCGGGCAGTCGAAAGACTACACCCGCTCTCCACCAGAGGAGGGGTCAGGATGCCTTGGGTCAAGCCCGCCGTTTTGGTCTCCCCGAGGAGGAAGTTTGCCGGACAACTGGGAAAGCAGTCCGCCTTCGTCGTGAGGCGAGTAGGAGTTATCCAATGTTCCGCTGGACAAAATAAATAAGTTAGTATAATTCATCCTTGATTTACAAGTGCGAGATTTGTAAACTCGGGTTGTCTTGTCAGAGACGTGAGGTATTAGTCGCTTGGCATCCCATTTGGCAGAGGATGAGCGAGGTGAGGAGCCTGAGGTGTCGCTCGTTTGGCGTTCTGTTGTTGGAGATGGCCTATGGTGTTGGTCAGTCGAAAGACTGAAGTTGTCAGACAGCTGAGGAATTGTTCTGCTCTTCACCGTGATGGGGGTGGGGTAAGTTGCTGGGTAGTTTGAGACTGGACTCGCTCCCACCTGTTGACATCACAAGGAATGTAAGGGTTGGGTCAGGCCAGCGCTGATCCCACTCTTCGTCGTGGTGAAGATCAGGGTAAGTTGTCGAGCAGCCGAGGGGCTAGACTCGTTCTCTGTCGCAGGAAAGGCGAGATGGCCTTAAGGCGCATCTCTCCCTCTATCTCCCACGCGGAGGTAAGTTTGTCGGGCAGTTTGAACTGTACATGCTCCTGCTTGTTGACGCTCATGAGGAAGGTAAGTGTCGGGCAACCAAGGGCTGGCCCGCTTTCCACTGCGAGAAGGATAAATCAGCCTCTGGCATGACTCATCCTTTTGGTACCTCGCGGGGAGGCAAGTGTCGGACGACTGAGCAGCCAGTCTGCTTCGTATTGATAGGGCGGGGTAAGTTGTTCGGGAAGCTGAGAAGCTGAACCCACTCTCCCCGCGATGGGGGTTGGGCCACTTGCCCGCCCTTTAGCCGTTGTGGGGAGGTAAGTAGTGGGGCAGTTTGGGATTGGACCCACTCTCACCCGTTGATATCACAGGGAAGGTAAGTATTGGTTCAGGATGGCGCTGATCCCACTCTTTGTCGTGGCGGAGGTCGGAGTAAGTTGTTGGGCAGCCATGGGGCTAGACCCGTTCTCCGTTGCAGGAGAGGCGAGATGGCCTTAAGGTGCATCTTGGCCTCTATCTCCCGCTGGAGGTAAGTTTGTCGGGCAGTTCGAGACTAGACCCACTCCCGCCTATTGACACTCACAAGGAAGGTAAGTGTCGAGTAGCCGAGGGCTAGCCCGCTCTCCACTGCGAGAAGGATAGAGCAACCTCTGGCATGACTCATCCCTTTGATGCCTCGATGGGAGGTAAGTAGTTGTCGATGGAGATTTCGTTGGTGGCGATCACGTTGGTGGAGATTTCGTCGATGGAGATTATGTTGGTGGAGGTTACGTTGATGTAGATCATGTTGGTGGAGATTTCGTTGATGGAGATTATGTTTTTATACCTGAAAAGTCACATTCTCATTAATAGAATTTATACATCAATGCAGAAATGTAAATTACAAAGTCATTAGGTTCCTTCATAGTGGAGCTCCCGCGAATGCTTGACATCTCGTGGGCGTGGACCATGTGCACCCCGTCATCCCTTGGCTTTAATTCTTAAGCGTAACACTCCCGCGCTAGGACCTGTTCTCCTCGAATTTCTTCCACCTCTTGAGCTATCGAGAACTTCATCTTCAAGTGGTAGGTAGAAGTTTTCGCCTTTAAGCCGTCGAGGGTGGGTCAGCCGATTATGGAGTTGTATGATGAAGGGGCCTTCACCACTAGGAAATCAACCATAATAGAGGCCGTCGAGGAGGCTCTGCTCGCCAAGACGAACAGTGTGATGGTTCCGACTGGCTGGACCATGTCCCTAAAGAAGCCCTTCAGTGGCATGGGGGCTGGTTAGAGTCGAAAGGCGTCTATTCTCATTCGCATAAAGGCTTCCCAGAATAGAATATCTATAGAGCTACCATTGTCAATAAGGATCCTCCGAGTGGTGAAGTTAGCGACCAGAATAGTCACCACCAGGGCATCATCGTGCGAATAGAAGACCCCCTCCTCATTGCCCTCTCCAAAGCATAAATATAATATTATTCTAGTTGAATTATACAAATCATTTAAGAGATATAACTTTATATATATATATATATATATATATATATATATATATCAACAACTCATTTAATAAATGAATTGAATCGGATTGAAATTTGATCAATGTTTACAATTCTAATCAAGGGCAGGGGCCATTTAAGTTCGACATTTCAAATAAACCCTTTACCTTCCAAAGATTTTATGTTTATAATAAGAGAAATGCGAAATGAGATCTCAAGGTGTGTAAGGCTCCGTTTGGGTAGTGACTACTATTCATTATTTTAGTATTATTTTTTACCTAATTTTTATTACTATTAACTACTATTCAATATTTTATTATTATTTTTTCACTAATTTTTCACAGAATATCTGAAATCATCTTAATACTCAAACGTAACCTAAGTCTCGTGCACTCTATTTTAAAAAAATAAAGTCTACTATTAAAAAATGATATTTTCATATGGATTTTCAATTTAATTACTTTTTTAAAGGAAGTACGAAACTTGCATACCCTAAAACTGTAAATATCATTTCTCTTACAATAATTTAAAGAACACAAGTGTTTGATTTATGACAAAAACACAAATTCAGTACTAAATATCATAATATAATTAAATATTCTAAAAGGAGCAAAATTCGGACCCCGAAAATTTTTCAAAGATGGAAAACATTTATTTTCTTTAAAAAAGAACTCATAAGGTATAAAAGAACAACAATTTTTATAGTTTATGAAAGAACTTCGATATCTGGATTTTTCAATGTTTGAAATTTTGATTTTGCGTGTTTCGTTATTTGGAGTTTAGGATTTGGGTGATCTTCTGTCTAAATTGCTTGGAGCATTCCCAGCTAGCTAGGGAAGATTTTAGCTAAACTCAACTAAGAATAATTCTACTTGAAGGTTTTTATACCACACACTATCTATGTGGTATAATTTGATTGAGAAATATTACTTATCATCCCGCACCACATACTAAATTTGATTTGACATTTTTATCCTTATTTTTAAACGTACATATTTACACATCAATATATGTATTTAAATATAAGAATAAAAATAAAAAATCATATGTTGGTGTGTGGTATAGACATGATAAGTAGAATTTCTCAATTTGATTTGAAAGATAAATTTTGAAATTAGAATCTTACAAATCAAATTATATCATGTGGATGGCGTGTGGTGTAAAAGCCTTCAAATAACACTTCTCTTCAACTAAAGTTTACACATTTTCCTAATTTAGCTATCTAGTTATTTTACATGTCTACATCACACTTTCTATTCTAGTCATTCATTTTTATTATTTTAATTAAATATTATTTTCTTATTCTTTTTTTATTCTTTCTCATACCATCCTAATTTTCAAATTCTTATTCTTCCAACTGTTATATTTTTCAAAATCTATATTTTTTAAACATTTTTTCTTTTTTTTAAAATTTCTCTAACCATCATATTTATGGTTATTTTTTCTTAAAGTTTCTTCACTAACCATATTTTTTTCAAAACCTTTAACTTTTTATAACAACCATATTTTTCAAAATTTGTCTTTTTCTAACTATAAGAGTTTTTAAATTTGAAAACTTTATGATAATCATTATTATTCAAAATTTATCATTATCTAATGGTCATGTTTTTGAAAAACTTATTCTTCTAATGGTCATAAGTTTTTGTTCAATATAAATAAGTTCATTTTTCTTCCAACTTTCATTCGAACTTTCATTTCCATTGAATCTTAATTCTTACTCCTATGGCTCTTCATTTTTTAAAGGTAATTCTTTCTTAGCAATATACTTCGCCAATACATTAGGCATAATCATTTGTAAGGCTATGAAAGGCCTTTCCATGATTATTTCGCTGAAACACCCGCATATCTTCCCAAAGTATTTTGTAGGAAGTTCAAGATGACGAACTCCCTTTTTCTTCGAATTCAATCTGAGGTCGAAACTTAGAATCCATATTTTGTCCAAAGAAGAGACAATGCTGAAATATTTGGTTGTTATGCCCATCAAAAGATTTATAGATGCACTAAGAATTCAGGCATACAGAGCAACTAGTGATTTTGTGGATGAATATCTATGGGTTTCAAAATTACTAGTGATTAACTAAAGTCATGGTTTTCCAGAAATGTTGGGAAGCATCGATTGTATGCGTTGGCGATGGAAAATTTGTCCAATAGCATGGAAACGTATGTATTATGGCTATAGTCGTGAACCAACTATTATTTTATAAGCGATTGCATCTCATAATCTTTGAATATGATATGCATTATTTGGTTGCGTGGGTCTCACAATGACATCAATGTCTTGGAAAGATCTTTTGTATTTAGTGAGCTTACATAATGGAATACTACTTTGCTAATTGTATATATCCACAATGGTTAATATTTGTCAAAATAATTCTAGTCTCAATAAGTGCAAAAAATAAACATTTTGCTGCAATTCAAGAATCTGTAAGGAAAGATGTAGAGTATGCATTGGGAGTACTCCAAGCACTCCCAGCACGGATGTAGAGTACACATTGGGAGTGCTCCAAGCACATTTTGCGTCAACTTGCACGGATGTTCAAAGTCTCTATGCTTTGGGACAAAATGAAGGCATATATAATTATTCATAACATGACTGTTGAAGATGAGCGACAAACGGATATGTTTACGGAGTTCATTCATGGCCATCTTCGCATCAAAGATCGACAAACTCATTCACAACTCTAGTCAAACCTTGTTGACCACCTATGGCAACTACATGGAGAATCATAGAAACTTTAAATGAGTTCTTAGTTTTATCTTGTATGTAGAAATCCTTGTGCACAATATATTTTTGTATTTAAAGTTTAAGAATAAGAATAAACTTATCTGAGTAAATGGTTATATTTCCCGACATATAAACTTGATAATTACAAATCAGATTTCGTTGGAAACCAAATTAAAATACTACAACTTTGAAATTCACAAAAATTTTTCAATTCCAATATTTAGTAGGCCAAAATGAGTTGTGAAGTTAATAGAAAAATCTAAATCTGTATTTGTAACGAATTTAATCTGGATGCAAAATATCACTACTATTTGCTTGAAACCTTGTTTATAAATTGATACATGATCTTTTCCTTTGACAATATAACAAATTAAGGTAAATAAAAAATAAATAAGTATTGGTGATTTGAGGTATTGACATTGCATTTAATATAAGTTATACCTTGAACTAGGCATTGATAAAAACTTAATTGGTTATTGTTGAATTGTGGACTACCGATTCATCAAGGAGTTAAAAGAAAAATAAATAAATCTTAGGTTTTACTGTACAACTCTATAAAGTTAGATGGACCTATGATTGAAACCATATATACAGTTTTTGATACATTTAATAACAATTACTCAACAAACAATGGATGAAACCAGAAAAAATAATATACCCAAAGACAAAATATAAAGAAAAATTAGATAAAATCTGAAGAGAATTTGTATCCAACAATAGAAAGCAAAATGGATTTTACAGTAGACTCTATCCTCATTGAATTTTTTCTAATTAAAAAATATGTACACTTTAATAATAAAAGTCTCATTTGTTGAGTCAACAGTGTTAGCAATTTTTTGCTAGTAATGAAGCAGTTAGCTAATTCACATGCTAGCACTTATAGCCAGCTGGAGTAAGTTTTAAGTTACTTTATGACATCTGAATAGCTAAAATAGCCTTTGGCTAGCCAATTAGAAATGCTCTTAGCAATAGCCTTTATCCCTAATCGTTTTAGAACTGTATCTATTTTTTTTTTTTCTTATTTAGGATGAAACCATATACTCTTCCTAATTAAATAATTCTTTTGTTTTTGTCAGTATATACAAAATGATGATGAGGAAGAGGAAGATGATGACACCACAAGAACGAGATACTGCAACCAGCATTAGAAAAATCAATCGATCTCAATATATACATTAGCACACCATGCTTATGATTTTTAAGGGAAGTTCTTCCCCAATGGGGACCATGCCCATTGACATGTTCATGCTTCTTTAGGAAATTGGGTCATTATAGATAACCTTTGCGGGGTATGAGATGAATTTGTGTTTCTGAAAAACCTTTGGATTAGAGATTTTGTCTGTAAGGGGATTTCCCCCTCACTCATAGGCCCACTGGACGCTTGGCCGAGAGTAATGGGCTTCGCCCTGATCACCGGCCCCAGGCCCAAACTTGCCCACGAAGCAACTTGTTTGCAAAGAAGAGTAAACAATGATGGTTGATGGGACGGACAGGCCTAACGCCGCACCTCGCTCATGGGGACTCATACAGGGCAGAACGAAAAAGACGAAAAACCTTTGATCTTTTGACATGGGAACATTGACGGACCACCGAAGACACCAGTAAAGTAAAGCAAATCAGGGAACCACGTCGCATTAATGGCATCACTACCTGAACAATAGGCCACATTAATGGCACCATCACAGAGGCACGCCGCATGTAAAGGACTTAGATAAAATGAACAGTAAAAATGACATGGGCTCCACAAGGGCAAGGAAAGAGCTCTCGATATAAATGGCAACTTCCAGGTACGAAAGAGCTCTCTCTCTCTCTGTGGACTCTAGACTCTCTCATTATTTACAAACTTCCAAAATACTCTACTGACTTTGGCATCGGAGACTCCCCGGCTCCAAGGCCGCCCTCTCCTAGTTGCTTTCTTCTTCTTCGTTTTCGTAGGCCTAGCTTTGAAGACCTGAGTTGCTAGAACCTAGCTCAAAAGCGTACGAAACATGATGTTGACATTGTCATTTCTGGCAAATTGACCAAAGACAACTTGTAGACTTTTTTATATTCTTACCCCCTTCTTGAAGCAGAAAAAAAAAAAAAAAAAAAAAAAAAAAAAAAAAAAAAGAAAGAAATCAATCGTGCAATTAGGCAAACCCCAATTATTGAACTGAATCAATCAATTCTCAAAAATTGTTGTGGGACCTGAGGTATGCAAGGCAGTTATTGAATTTCTTAATGGTGGTGGTATGCCTAGCTATCTAAACTATACCCATATAGCTCTTATTCCTAAAACAAAATCTCCATGTTCTGTTAATGATTATTGGCCTATCTCACTTTGTAATGTTTTGTATAAACTGATTGCTAAAGTACTTGCAAATAGGCTTAAATGTATCTTGCCTAATATCATTTCTTGCAACCAGAGTGTCTTTGTACCAAGAAGGATCAATAACAGACAATGTGATGGTGGCATATGAGGTACTTCACTCTATGAAAATTAGGAAGAAAGGCAAAAATTGTAGTTTGGCTTTAAAACTCGACATGTCTATGCCTTATGATAGGGTGTCGTGGAAGTTCTTAGAAGCAATGATGAGAAGGTTGGGATTTTAATGAGAAGTGGATCAAATTGATGATGGAATGTGTTGGGATTGTTTCATATTCAATCTTAATTAATAGGAAACCTGGGAAGATATTTAATCCAACTAGAGGGCTAAGGCAAGGGGATTCATTGTCCCCATATTTTTCATCCTATGTGCTGAAGGGTTGAGCACTTTATTGAGTAGAGATGTGAAATGTGGAGGGATAAGGTTGTTGTTGTAGCTAAAGGGGGTATGCAGATCACTCATTTTCTTTTTGCAAATGATTGTATAAGTTTTAGTAGAGCAACTCAAGTAGATTAGCAGAAGATCCAATGAATTCTTAACTTGTATTAAGTAGCTTCAGGTCAAGCTCTAAATAGACAGAAGACTTCAATTTTGTTTAGTACCAACACGAGAAAATGTCAAGAGATAGATTCTTCAAGAAGCTGAGACTATGGTGTGTGGTGATTATAGAAAGTACTTAGGCTTACCAACTATGGTTGGGAGGTCTAAATACCTAACTTTTAGGGGTATCAAGGAGAAGATAAGGAAAAAGATTAATAGTTGGCAGTCAAATTTTCTTTCTAGTGCTGGTAAGGAAGTGTTAATTAAAGCAATTCTCCAATCTATGCCAACTTATACAATGAATGTGTTTCTGCTATCAAAGAGATTGTGCAAGGAGATTAATGCTTTACTTGCAAAATTTTGGTGGAGTTGGGAATGGAATACACTGTGCTAAACGGGGAAAATTGGGTGAAACAAAAAATTTGGAAGGGATGGGGTTTCGAGATATTCGATAGTTTAATAAAGCTATGCTAGCTAAACAAGGGTGGAAGATATTGAAAGAACCAAGTTTCCTTGTAAGCAAGATTTTCAAGGAAAAATACTTCAAGAATTGCAAGTTTTTTTTAAGCTAAATTGAGGCATTCTTCATCTTATATTTGGAGAAGTGTATGGTCAACTCGGAAACTATTAAAAGCAGGAGTAGTTTGGAGAGTGAGAATGGCAGAAATATAGGGTCAAAGATGGATTGCACAGTCACACTCATTTAAAATTCATTCTCTTGTTAGGATTTTGAATGAAAATTTATCAGTTAGAGAATTGATGATGGAGGAGTTGAATTGCTGGAACCAAAAATTAGTATATGATATATTTGATAGGGATGAAGCTATCAAAATTTGCAGCATTCCTTTAAGCAGAAGAGAGGTGGAGGATAAAGCAATATGGGGATACACCAAGAATGAAAAATTCTCTGTTAGAAGTGCTTACCACCTAGGGATGAGTAAAGGAAAGGAAAAGCAGAGAGAATCATCACTCTCTCATGAACAAAAAGTTATGTGGGATAAACTGTGGAAGCTAAATGTTATAGGATCAACAAAACAATTCATGTGGAGGGCTATAAAGTCTATTCTTCCTACAAAGCAAAGTTTGTTTAAGAAAGCAATTGTAAAAGATGAAATTTGCCCAGTGTGTTGCAGGGAAGTAGAAACCGTTCAACATGTCTTGTGGACATGTCCTGCTGCCAATGATGTACGGGCAGAAAAGCAAGTCTAGTACATAAATGGAGTTGTGATGATGTAGAGTTTACTGACTTACTCACTGACAGGAGAGGCTGCAGACATATTTTCAGAAGGAGCAATTAGAAGAGCTAGCAGTAATATTCAGAGGTTTGTGGATTCGAAGAAACAAACTCATCTTTGAGAATAAGTTTGAAGGTCCAACCAAGGTAATCCAAGTTGCACTTGCCAAATTAGAAGAGTTCAGGGTGGCTCAAAAGCTGTATGAAGGGATGGAGGAAAGAAGAGGAATGAGCATATCCAATTTATAAAATGGTCTCCACCAGATGAAGGTATTACAATAATAAATTTTGATGCTCCTATGGATGATGTAAACTAGAAAATGGGGATTGGTCTAATAGCAAGAAATTGCAAGGGTGAAATTATGTTCTCAACATATACAAGAAGACCATTTATTGGACAATCTAACTTGGTTGAATTCTATAATCTCTGGAGGGCAATGGAGTTATGTAGAGACCTAGATGTCAAAGATGTTGTTTATGAAGGTGATGCAAAGAGCGTGATCCAGACTATTAAAGGTAGTGTGCAAGATTGGACATGGCTAGGGCAGCATGTGGAAGACATAAAACACAACTTCTCTATGAGAACATAATGGAAAGTTCAATTTCAGCTCATACATTAGCAAAGAAGGCATTACACATGATGGATGAGCAAATATGAATGGAAGAGTGACCAAATGATATTGATTCTAATGAGAGAAATGGCATGTATGAATTGATTTTATGATATATGAATGGAAAGGAGTTTTTCTTTAAAAAAAATGAATTAAGTGGAAATGTGTTTTTCTACTTGTTGGGCAGTTATTGGGTTAGTCAAATAGGTCTGGTTTTCATGTTCCACTTCATGGTTTTAATCACTTTTCTTCTATCTCCCACACTTTTTTCCGCCTCCAGCTTGTCTTCTTTTAAATGCCTCTCCTCTTCCTTTCTTCTTCTTTTCCTCCTCTTCTCTTCTCTTCTCTATTCCTCTTCCTCCCCCTTCTAAACCCCTTGAGCGTTGATCTCCTCTCTTCTCTATAGGCCACTTGGCTCCTCCTAACCTGAAGAGTTTATCTCTATTTAACATCAAATTTATGTAATTTTTCCCTATTGAATTTTCCTTATGACCCTAGTTTCATTGAGAGTATTCTTTTTCCTTTTCTTTTTCATTGCTGTGTAATAAAAAGAATTTGCATGAAGCACAAGATTAGTGGGTTTTATGGTGGTTTACAAATTGTGGGTTTTAGGCTCCGTTTGGTTACACAAATAAGATGAAATGAAAGTTAAATAAAATATTGTTAAAATATAAACTTTTATTAATATTATTTTTGTTTTAGAATTTAAAATTTATTTTTTATATTTTATTTAAAATTTTAAAAAAAATTGTAATAATTAAATGAGATGAAATTGTTTTTAAAAACAAACTAAGCCTAAATCAAATGATTTCAAGTATGTGAATTAGGACGAAAATTTAATTCAAGCCTGTGAGTGTACAGGAAACAAAATTCAAAATCCAAAATCACCAAACAAAATTCTAGACTTGGTTTGGTTTCAAAAATTTTCCAGTCTAATCTAATCTCAAAATTCAAAAACCATTTAAACAAAAATATTTTTCAATTTTAAATTTTAAATTTTTTAATTTAATTATTATTTAATCATTACAACTTTTTCAAACTTCCAAACAAAACATAAAAAAGAATTCAAACATTTCCAAATTCTAAAATAAAAATTATATTCTAACATTTTTTAACTTTATAATTTTTTTATTCAAAAATTTTTCTTTCTTTCTCAAAACTCTATAAAAATCTTTAACTCAAATTATTTCACTATTCATAAATTATATTACTACTATTTATATATTTATCATCCCATCCCATCCCATCTATAACATTAACCCCAAGGGATGCCATAGCGATCTTGGAACAACTATATAAACTAAGATGGATTTGGATAGATATTTCAAATAAAATAAGATGTTTTGTTAAAAATTAAATAAAATATTATTAAAATATAATTTTTTAATATAATTTTTATTTTGATATTTAAAAAAATTCTAATGATAAGATGAGATTTTTGTATATCCAAACCCAACATTTCTTGAAATTGAAATTCTACATTCACATTTTGAGATTTTAGATTAAGAGAATTTCCTTTTGAATTATCCTTGCAAATAACTTCTTGTTAAGAAGAGCCTGTACATTCAAACATTATCTCATTTTAACGTACAAATATAATTCAAAAATTCAACTATTTAAGAAAAATAAAATTAATCACATCAATCTCATATAATTAAGAACGAAAAAATAAAAGGAGCATTGCTCATTCCTTAAACCCCAAAACCGAATCAAAACGCCCGACCTTCGGGTGTTTCAGACTCTCAAAAGTTTCCCATGTCCACTTTCAACATTGCCCAGCTCCTTCATATTTGATCCAAATTTTCATTATCAACCTGGGCATTGCTAGGACTCCTAGCAATATTAAGAGATGCATTACACTAATCCTAATGAAGCAACAGACGAGAAATTCGAACTGGGCTGCAATTTGATCTGATTAATTTAAAGCAAAGGATGTTCTACAAGGACAGAAACAACGAGTAGTACAATGGTATCCTAAATTCTACGGAAATGACCTTCCTTACAAGCAACAAATACAGATAGGAAATTACATACAGAGACACAAAGACTTTGTTCAACACATTGTGCGAAGGGTCAGGCCTTCTTAGGGGACTTGGTGGCCTTAGATGGAGACTTGGGTTCTTTGGTAGCAACCTTGTCAGGCTTCTTCGGCAGAAGGACGGGGTTGATGTTGGGAAGGACACCTCCATGGGCAATGGTCACACCAGCGAGAAGCTTCCCGAGCTCTTCATCGTTCCTCACGGCCAGTAGCACATGCCTTGGGATAATCCTGTTCTTCTTGTTGTCTCTTGCGGCATTTCCAGCCAACTCCAAAACCTAAACAAATTCATTTGCTGAGATTACAAAACCGTAAAATAGTTCTAAGAAAATAAATCCAACAAATAAACTAATTTACAATGGCAATAAAGTGAAGGACCTGTTTGGTTGCAAAAAAAAAAAAACTGATAAAAAGAACATGAAAGTAGCTTCAAATTCTTAAGTTCGTAGAGAATCTCAAAAACCTAAATACTCAATTAATAGTACAGTACCAAACAGAGCAGAAAAGATCAACAAGTTCACTGAAGCAAAAATAGCCCATCCAGAAACCCTAAAATGGCAAAGCTACAAAATTGCAAGAGAAGAGAGCTTGAGAGCGAAAATTTTACCTCAGCAGCTAGGTACTCGAGTACAGCAGCGAGGTAAACAGGAGCACCGGTGCCCACACGCTGAGAGTAACGGCCTTTCTTCAAGTACCGGCCGATTCGTCCAACTGGGAACTGCAGACCCGCTTTAACGGACCGGGACACCGGTTTCTTCTTGGGACCGCCTCCCTTCCTCCCTGCAGCACCTCTCTTCACCTTTCCCCCCGTTTCCATGACCGAAAAAAATTTGTTGCAAAAAGGAGAATTTCCTCGAGAAACGACCAGGAGAAGAAATTGGACTGACGATGGAAATCGTGTGAGCGAGCAGATGGAGTTGCGTGGGTGAGATTTTAATACGCGCTAGGTGAGACTGGAAACCGTTGGATTAGGGTAACTATCAACGGTTCTCACGTGGTGACATGGCGATCCTTGAGAGGTGGAATTATCCAACTGGGTGACAAGTTTGTGGCCGGATATTGAATTTAAAAGAAAATGGAAAACAATATGAACAACCTATCTCAAATAGGGCTTATAATTGCTCCGTTTGGATAGTGCAAGTATTTCATCTCATCTTATTTTATCATTATAATTTTTTTAAATTTTTATATAAAATATAGTAAACAATTCAACTTTTTCAAATATTAAAATAATAATAATATTAAAAAATAATATTTTAACAATATTTTATTCAACTTTTAACTTTAATCTAAAATTATCTCATCTTATCTCATTATCCAAACCGCACCTAAATAAAAATAATAATTTTTTACACTATTTTAATATAGAATTCACTTTTTTATTATTTAAGATTTGTACAAATAATTACTCTAATTAAATATCGTTCTCAATCAACTTTAAAATTAAAATGAAAAAACATAAGAAATAGTATTGTTGACGTCATGTTTCACAGCCTAGGCTAACTCATGGTCCCGTTGTTGTGGTCTGCAAGATTCAACAAGGTAAAAGCTTGGGGTGGTAAGGGACATCGACGATGCCTAAGTTAGATTGATCTCTCTATGCACGAGTAATCAAGAAAAAGGTTATCCAGAGCAATACCTGTGCTCGGGCCGTGTTTATATACACGCCACCGGTGTCCTCGTTCTGTTGGCAGGTCGTTTGGTTGCAAGACTCAGTTGAGATCAACTCAGTTCAGTCTAATTTTAAGCTGAGTCTAACATTCAAATATCAAACTCTCAAATTACTAAACTCATCTTAACTCAAAACCTCTTTACATGTGAGACTCACAACCTTTTTCAATTTTCCATAAAGAAAAATTATACTCTAAGGCCTGTTTACACTCCAACACCACACACTAATGATGTAGCAAATTGGGTTTATTAAATGGTCCAAAGCTCTAATTTTGCCTTTCAGTCCCGAGAATTGTATTCCCTCTTTTTGTTCTCTCCCCCCTCCCTCCTTCTTTGCTCTCCCCCTTCCTTGTCGAAAGCTTCTTCTCCCCCTCTCTACGAATCCCTCTCCCTCTACCTAGATAATACAACCAACAACCAATTCAGATGCAAGAAATCACACACACAAACTTGAGTTGGTTTAGAAAACATGAATATAATTACCAAAGCTCAATAAACTCCTCCAAACTCGAGGTTTCTCATCTTAATTTTGAGGTTCCACATTTTTCTATTTTGAGGTTTCTACTCTTAACATTTGGGTTTCTCATCTTTCTATTTCTCCCTTAATAATTTCTGCAGACAAATAAACAATTGTTGACTTTTTCTTTTCCTATAAGACAAAACTACTTTCAAAGGTCCACTAATACAATCCTTCGATCTCAAAGGAGGGAAGGAATAAGGAATAATATAATAGAAGAAAACTGTTCTTTTCTTCTCTTTTTTTAGTCCAATGAAGAGTGTTTCAATACACCTAAGAGCAAAGAAAATTATATAGCTTTCCACCCATAAATCACTGTAGGTTTATGCTGAAAGTTCTAATTTTTTTATATGTCGAAAGCTCCCCAAGGCCGACTTTTGTCCTCTCCCAGGTATGCCGAAATGCCAAAAGTTCTAACCTAGCAATGCCGAAAGGTAAGTCGTCGCAATAACCCAGATATTCTCTGTTATTCCTACCTAAGTTTATTCTCTGTTATTCGTCCCCTCCCAGATGTTCTAACGCTGCCGAAAGCTTCTAACCGAGTAAAAATAGAGCTTTATTCGTTCCCTCCCAGATTTCTAACTCGAAAGTTCTGTGTTTTGCTACAAGTTTTTAGAGAGAGAGATTGTCATAGAGAGAGAGGACCTTTGGAGAAGAGCTTCACAACAGCCTGCCAAATCCGCCGTTCTTTGGTTGATCATAGGCAGACGTACGGCAACACAACGGAGGGCACAAATCCGAAGCGTGGAGGGAGAACATGGGAGGAGAAGGAAAATTTTGAATGGAAGTAACGGGGAGAGAGGAAAACGTGGGAAGTCTAACGAGTCGTTTTGAAAAAAAATAAATAAAAGAAAGTCATGTCAGTAGGTGTGTGGTGTTAGAAACTTTAGTGGCCTAGAGTAGAATTTCTCTCTCATAAATAGTACTAAACTCATATTAATATCCAAACACATCTAAACTCATTTTAGATAGGCCATACATAATTCATTCCACCTACTCAACTCACTACTATTCATAAAGAACTCGGCTTAACATCCAAACGCAGCCTAAGGCCCCGTTTGAATAGTGAAAATATTTCATCTCATCTCATCTCATCATTACAACTTTCTCAAATTTTTACACAAAATATAATAAACAATTCAAAATTTTAAATATTAAAACAATAATAATATTAAAAAATAACATTTTAATAATATTTTATTCAACTTTTAATTTTCATCTAAAACCATCTCATCTTATCTCACTATCCAAACCACATCTAAATAAAAATAATAATTTTTTACACTATTTCAAGATAGAATTCACTTTTTTATTATTTAAGATTTATACAAATAATTATTCTAATTAAATATCGTTCTCAATCAAATTTAAAATTAAAATGAAAAAACATAAAAAAATGATATACTATTGACGTCATGTTTCACAGCTTGTAGATTGATCTCTCTATGCGCAAGTAATCAAGAAAAAGGTTATCCAGAGCAATACCTGTGCTCGGGTTGTGTTTATATACACGCCACTGGCAATCCCCATCGTTCTGTTGGTAGGTCGTGGAAGGGTGTACGAGACTGCGCGGACAGCAGCCCTCCACCCCTGCCATGTCCATCGTCATCCTGCCACATTGCACGTGGGTCACCTGTTTGTCCCCTCTGACAGGTAAGGTGCGGGTGCGCGCGCTCTGCCCTGACTCAGAGATGGGCACCTGCATTGCATGCTAGCGTCTTTGACTATTTAATGCGACGTGCCTACTGTCTAGTGACGTGGGTTACTATATGGGTGGGCGTTGTGTCCAGTCATGACACTTCACGGGCCTCACCTCACCCTCCCCCTCCCTTACCTTTAATGGCTTTATATTAGGCTGCCCATTGGCTTCGGGCCCTAGGGTAGAGGCATCTTCTCATTTGGCCCAAGAAAGGGTAAATCCAGAGTTTTGAATACCATGTCGTACCGGCTGGTACGGTTGGTATTTACCGTGTTGTGCCAGTATCTGGCACAAATGAGATAGGTGTTTCATACCGAGTCAAATATCGGACATTTTGGTTCGTTTTGGTCAATACCGGCTGGTTTTCAGTGTACTGGTCGATTTTCAGTGTGTTGGCCGAAATTTTGAAATTTTGTATTTTCAGTATATTTTCGTATTTTTCATTCCAATTCTCACATCTGAAGACTATCTTCTTAACTCTTTTTAACCCCATTTTCTCAAGGACTAAAAATCAAATCCCTACTCCCCTTTCCGTGAGGAAGATGAATGATTATTTTTTTTAATAGTTGGATTGAGAACTTAGAAGTATTATTGAGTTTTATAAATATGTGTTTTAACTTTTTAAGACTTGCATTAATGTTATTTTGAAATATAATTTATACTTATATAATTTATTTATTTGCATATAGACTATCCCAAAACAGGACTGGTATCGAAATATTTCATTCAAGTGCCTTTACTAAAATGGTCATCGAAACGGTATTAAAAATTTTGGGTAAATCCCCTCCTCAGTACCCCATGAATTCTCATCGCACACGTGCGATGAGAATTCAAAAATTGCCAACTGTAGTCGACGTGGCTTTGCCTGTTACCGCGGATTGAACTCGTGTTGCTATGTGCAGGGTGGTAGCTTGCCTCCCACGCGACGACTTGGCTGGTTTGTGCTACATACGCTCCTGACTCCCTTCCCTTTTTGCAGTCGAGGCATTCGTGACGGTTTGCCTCCATCATTATTGCGTGCAACGTGAATCTCGAGATTTGTTCATGTTGCTTCACTTCTGATGGCCCCTATAACTTCTTGCATTGGGCATTCCAACAGACGCGAGACTTTATTTAAATTCGTTGCCCCTTTCCTCCTTCCATCTACTTTCTTTCCCACTGCTTGTCGTCTTCGTGTCCCTTGTCATCTTCTTCCTTGAGCCTTTTCGCCCCCTCAGTTTATTGTTCCTGCTCCCATGGCTCCCAAGAATGTTCCTCGTTCAATTCCCAAGAAAGATCCTCCAGCTTGTCCTAAGGGGACCTCCGGTGGCTTCGAAGAGGGAGTGTCGCAACCCACTGGAGAGAAATCGTCGCACCTCGGCGGCCAAGATTGGGAGTTGATAGCCTCTTCTGCCAACCTTCGTGCCCTCCATGGGTTGTTTGGCTTTCCAGACTCAGTTGTTTGGAGGTTCCAAGGTGTCGTATCGCTATCATGGATGATGCTGGCCTGGCGACGAAGGTGGCCCTGTTTCCCATGATGTTTAGGAACGGGCTTAGGCTACTATTCTACCACCCTATCCGCGATGTTTTGGACCTCCTAGGCTTGGCACCCACTCAAATCCACCCTAACGCCTAGCGGCTACTGGTTGCTAGCTGTGTGATTTTCCCCCTAGTGCTAAATCTTAAGTTTGAGGAATACCCCAACCTAACTATGAGGGAGTTCCAATAGGTGGAGGAAATGTCCGAGTCTCTCATATATTTCTTGGAGATGATTCTCTTCTCTTTTGCAAAGCCAACTCTCATAAAAGGAGCAATTTACAAAGTATACTAGCATTATATGAAAAAGTGTCTGACCAGAAAGTTAACCTAGATAAAACATCATTATTTTTTAGCAGGAACACAAAGACATAAAAGATACTCTTTCCTTTTTGATTGGGGTCAGTTCTACAAGGAGCTATGATAGATACTTAGGCCTTCCAGTTTTGGTTAGAAAATCGAAAGTTAGAACTTTCAACCATATTCTTTCTCAGATTCGTAGAAACTTAAAAATTGGAAATTAAAGTTTTTGTCTCAAGTTGGAAAAGAAGTTCTGTTGAAAGCAATGATCCAGGCAAGTCACACATTGCATGAGTATTTTCTAACTCCCAAAAACTCTCTGTAAGAAAATCAATCTCCCTATGCAGGCTTTTTCTGGGGTCACAAGGAAAATATAGCTAGAGTGCTGCCCAAATGACTAATCCAAAAGGGGGTGAATTAAGTTGTTTTAAAACAATTAACAATTATAAATCAAATACATAATATAAAATGTGAATAAAATACTAAGCAACAGTAAATATAAAGAATAACGGTAAGATAGATGCAAACTCACTAATTTAACGAGATTCAATCACACTGCCTACTTCCTCGCCTCAAGGTACCCAATGAAGATTTCTAAGTTCACTATTAAACCTCCTTTAGGTGGAGATAGAAACCTATTACACATTTGAGCAACACTAGTTCAAAGAATTTGTGTAGAATACCTTCTACACTTACAATCCCCTTATGAGTGGTGATCTAGTTATTCACTGTGTCAAACTTCTACTATACTCACAAGGGTTATACACACAATTTTACCGTTTATACAAAAGTTGATAGTAGGTAGGTTATCTATTACAATCCTCAATGAGTGAAATGAAAGCTTTTAATGAATGAATGTAGTAAAACTTGTAGTTGATGTGTAATTTCGAAGATCTCAAATGAGATATTTATAGACATATGAGACTTCTTTTTCAAATTTTAAACTTTCAAACATATCATGCATATATGAAAAATGACAATCAATTATCTTTCAAAATTTCAAACTGCAAACTTTCAAACATATCATGCACATGTGAGAAATGTCAATCAATTATTTTTCAAATTTCAAACATATCATGCACATATTGAAAAATGACAATCAACCATTTTTCAAATTTCAAAATTTTAATAATTTTATGCACATGTGAAAAATGCAAAATTATTTTTCATGAGTATATTAAAAATATTTTTTTAGCCTTAAACCCTTTTTGAATTTTGAAAGAGATGTACAAAACTACTCTTAGAGTCTCGAGACTTGATTATGCTTGAACTAATTTGTTATCATCAAAATCCATAAGTAGAGATAGATTTTTATGATGCTTGAAACCTTGGGTTCAACAGATGAGCTGGAAGAATATCGGGTAGGCAAATTCATTAGGATGTATGGGAATTCATGACATAGAAAAGGATCGCAATAACCAATGGACCGAGGAAAGGGTCCCTAGTAGAAATTGTAGAGAGCTGAGTAAATGGAGCTACTCGAATCCAGACAAGTGCTACAAAGCTATGGGCTAGCTTTGACAACATCGCTTGATATTTTTTATGAAGGAGATTTTGTAGAGATTTGAAAGCTCCAAGAATTTTTTTTAAAGGATTATCCTTACCCATTAGATTCTCACAAGAAAAAAATTTCTCAAATTATTCCTTGACCTTGGTTTTGTTTATCCAAAACAATTTTTATGGCAGAGCAATTCTCTTGCAATAATGTTCCTGATTTGAATCAGGAATCCTTCACGCCGCAACCACCTATTTTTTTCATTAAGGTTATTAACACCATGATAGGAGTAGAGAGACGATTGACTTGTAGGACTAATTCTAAGGTCATTGGAAAATCAAGGTCTCTTAGTGCTCAATATGATGGCTTTGTTACAATCATGTCTTAGAGATTACGAGCGAGAGTAGTGACGTTGATCAACTTAACAATCAAATTTTTGAATTGTGTTGAATGCTTACTGATAAAGACAGAAAGAATAAAAGTTTAAAATAGGAAAACAAGGAGTTGAAAAAGTTGACAAACCGATATGCTCGTGACCTTTAGCCATGAGTAGAGGAGCTGGAAAGAGAGGCAGCTCAAATCCAAGGCCAACAAAAGTAAATAATGGCAAAGGTTTAGCATTTAGGAGAAAAATAACTTTTTAGAAGATCCAAAAAAAAAAAAATTGGGGGACAAGCTGTATTTAATATCGCTGACCTAGTAAGATAAACTTTGATGAAATGAGACTAGAATATCTTGTAATGTTGACCAAATAAGATATGAAGAGATATGATATTTTGTCTTATGTTCATGCTTATCTTTAAAAGACAGACTTTAGATTATCTAATTTGCATTCAATCTTCTTCACTTATCTATAATCAATCAATTTCTTTCTCTATATATTTTATCTTTTCTCAATGACTCAACAATCTTCTTCCAGCAACTATTTTGATCAATATATGAGGTATTCTACACCCCAGTCACCAGTTTTCTCAGCATCTACCATAGGAGCCATGGTGCAATAAGAAATAGTTCTGGCTAATAAGCTGAATGATGATGTCATTTATGAACTAGTCTCCCTTAGTACTCGATCTTTGTCATCCATTGTCACATTTTTTCGGTGATTATAGTTTAGAACAAGTGGGTTCAAAAGCTTAACAAGAAGTTTTAT
Source organism: Juglans mandshurica (assembly GCA_022457165.1). Classification (NCBI taxonomy): domain Eukaryota; kingdom Viridiplantae; phylum Streptophyta; class Magnoliopsida; order Fagales; family Juglandaceae; genus Juglans; species Juglans mandshurica. The sequence continues at coordinate 28,507,166 of CM039627.1, forward strand.
ATACTCTAACGGGTTGTTCAATAGTATAACATAAAGATATGGAACTTGAAATGAGAAAATAAGGAGCTGAAGTCCTTGATGGACTGTTCTTTTCGATTGCCTAATCCTTTAGATAATGATAACATACATATATGTGAAGAGCAAGCGCTTAAAAAATGAGGTTAAGAAACTCAAGTTTTTGTAAGTGATTTTGAGATAATACAAAAGTGCTTAACAAATATCCATAGCATGCATCATTCCTAATTCTCTCTAATCATGCATAATCTATCTTCTGGCAGAGGTTTGTGAAAATATCTACCAACTGGTAGCGTATGCTTGTGAAATCTAGTACAATGTCACTCTTTTGAACATGATTTAATATCAATACAATTAGTCCTAGAATGTTGTATCGGGATCTTTGAAAGACTTATAGGATTGATATTATCACATTTGGTTGGAATGTAACTATACATGAGTTTAAAAAATCCTCAAGTTAATGCTTCATATAAATAACTTGAGCACAACAACTACCCGCAGCAACATATTATGCATCATTAATAAATAATGCAACAAAATTTTACATTTTACTAAAATCATGAAATAAGTTGTAACACCCTGCTCCCCACAGTTAATAATAAAGTCACTTTTAAAAATTCTCGAAATCCAGAGTGCTACTACTGAATCCTGACTTAAAAATATTTTCTTTTATTCTAAACGAAGTGCTAATTACAAATATTACTTATAATAAATAGAGTCGTTTTGAATTAAAATACTGAAATCATAAATGAGAGTGTGCGGAAGCATTTATTAAAATTTCTCAAAGTTTGTGCCATAAAAATCATAACTTAAAATATATATACCTGATCTAGGTCACTATCACGCCTCCCTGGACTAAGTCTCGTCCTGCAGCTCTACCTTCATAAATATTCTAATATGAGGTGGTTTAAAAACATAAAAACAACTAAAATGAGTCAATGAATCAGTAAGAAACTTATCATAACGTAAACATACTTAACATAACGTTTTCATAAAATATTTCATGTTGAGCTTAAAATCATGACTGATCATACTGATGTTTATACTATGCATGATTGATTTATCTTAATTAACTGACTGACTAACGCAGTTAACCCTGTGTGCGAGGTTGTACACTGATCCCATATCCCACGGCCGCGCTTGAGTCCATGACTTGCACATTCACCCAGAAACTGCATTGGTACCATGCATTCGAATGACCATCTAATTAAACGGATTTGATTTTTATTTTGCGCTTGAACTTAAGAAATCTTAAGTGTCTTATGTAACATGAGATGCATGAGATACATAATACATACATAACAATAATATGGGTGTAAGGGATAAAATATAATGGGCCCATGGTGTTTCTTAGGCCCAGCCAAATGGGGGAAACTCATCAGGAGAGAAGAAAGAAAGGGGGAAGGAGGGGACAAAGGGATAAGGGAGGGCAGAGTGTCATGAGGGAAAATGAGTGACGTGACATAAAACAAAGGGGGCAAGAGATAAAAGGCACAGACACATACGACTTTAGAGACTTTTGGCCAGGCTTCTTTGAGACTTCACCTTATTCAACCTCACCACAAAAACTCCGCGAGAGGATGAAAACCAAAGAATAGAACTCAAATCTCCATTGTACAGTAAGGATGAGAGACCATGAGAGATTGTAAACAAGCTTATTATAGTGGATCCTCCCCTCCCCGAACCCCCGTGGATGTAGGCCTAGTGCCGAACTACGTAAATTTGTGCGCCTTCCTCTATTTATTTTCTCTGCATGTATTTGCTGTTCACAGCTATGGATGTACGGATGGACACCATACAGCCTCACTGGACAACCGCCGGGGCCTCCACACAACACCAACGAGGCCCAGAACAACCTCAGCGAGGCCAAGAATGGATATTTCTTCCCTTTCGAACTGTTGTGCCGTTTTTAGGCGTTAACAGTTGGCGTCAATTGTGGAATTGAGTTACTTTTCACACCGAAAGTGGGAGAAGGACGACTTCTCGGTGTGCTAAATAATTACCGAAGGAGCAGATAAGAGTTTTCCACACAAGTATTCTCAACCCTCCAACTTGTATTTTTATGAGCATTTAGCAAAAAATGGCGAGCGGACCTTTCTCACCCTGGCAAAAAGCAAAGTTACTCGTCACTTGAACAGCAAATACTCATTGCACTTTGAATGCACTGTGTAAAAGGGAGGGATACACACACTACACACGAAGGACACAACAACTAAGGTTTATGGAAGTGCACCATGCACTTAAATGCACAATGCACGTGAAGCACGCACAATGGCTTGCACGACAACGTGTGGGTGCCCATTAAGTGCACCCAAGGGCCCTCGACGGCGACCTCGTTGTTAGGGACCACACTGGTGGGCGGCCAGGCTGGACTGGCAGGGATCACCCTGCCTCAGCCACGCTGCACGCCATCTACAAGGCTCACCCAGGACAGCCATCGACGGCCACCACTGAGGTCGTCGGCAGTTTCTGTCTCCAGGGGAGCCGCCACTTCCTGAAGCATTGCCAGATGTCAAAGCCCCACGTTCGGGCTAAACGTCGTCCAACAAGTCACGAGCCGGTGGGATCCATCCTGCCAACCAGGAGGGGGCCTGGGACAACCATCGGCGGCCACCACTAGGGTTGCCAGTGGTTTCTGTCTCCAGTGAAGCCTTCACCTTCCTGTAGCAGCGGCGTTTGTTGGGGCACTAGTATCTGAGACGCACGTCACGTAGAGGCACGCATTGGCTGGCATGCAGTGACCTGCCAGCTTCTAACGAGCTACTAAGGCCGCTGGCGTATTGCCTCCCGACGACAGAAAATGCCTATGAGTCCTTCCCTACCGTGATGACCCAGACAACCCCTCACAGAGGTGGCTCCGCCACGCAAACCACATGCACAGGTTGCACGTGGTAGGAACGAATCGGTAGGCCTTCCGTGGCATGACAAGTACTTTGGTGGCCATTGTGTGGACCGCTGACGTCTTCTGCCTCCACTAGGATGTACCACCCAACAAGAAAAAGACCATGTGCTAAGCCACTGGTATATCAGCAAGCTTGCGGACATCCATCCTGACTCAGTCACTGGCGTCTTGGCCTCAGTCACCAACTCGGTCAAACAGTGCAAGGCCAAAGGACTCGCCCAGCCACCATGGACTGGCCCTAGCACCATCTCGACTTGCCCAACCACCACGGAGTCACCTAGCATTACATGACTTGGCCACCCACTAGGTCTCCTCGCCCACTCACCCGTGCCATGAGCTCCTCGCCCACTGCACCCGTGCCATGATCTCCTCGCCCAAGGTCCTTGCCCACTACATCCGGCCAGATGCTCCTTGCCCAAGCTTCCTGGCCAACACCAAGTTCCTTGGTTAGCTCTGTCATAGCCCAACGTAGGAATCTGCCTCCTTCAACTCGGCCCTGACCACAGAAGAGCCCCTCCCTCGGCCTTTACATGAGCATAGCGGACCTCATGCAACATGTTGCACCAACATTGTGCACAACCACTACCAGACCGACCTGCCTGACCCGATAGCTGCTTCCAAGGCATGTGGCATGGCCCATGCAACGTGCTACACCAGCCTCCTACTTGCCATGGAGCACCCTCTCTCTTAGCAGGTAAACCTCACGACGTGAGCAAGTGAACCTTGGCCAGACCCGATAAGGCACAGGAACCTCCCTAGCAAGTTCCAGCAGGCAACCACCACAGTACGTTGCATAGCCTCCACGACATACTCACCGACCACCACCCTCCTGATTAGCAGCCACACAGGACTCCTTAAACACAATTGGCCCGGCATTAGTGCTTCACCCTAGTTTGTCTCCCTCAAAACTTGTGTGCATTTGATTTTTACTAACATAATTGAGTCTTGTAGCATGAAACACCGACTTCATAGCTCCACTCGGACATCGTTCAAACGTCTCAATGTTTTTCCATCGGAATAAACTCATTGGCATTCACATGCACGCGGACAATCTCCTCTCCTACTTACCTACCCGTGGGATCCAAAAGGGTGGGTTACGCCTTAAGTCTGCTTTATCCCTCTCTCGGTGGAAAGTAGGATCAGCACCAGCCTGACCTGACACTTACCTTTCCTATGGCATTAACAAGCAGGAGTAAGTCCAGTCTCAAACTGCCTAGCAACTTACCTCCCGCGAAAGTCGATAGACAGGTCTAGCCCTCCTTGTGGCCCAACCTCCCTTATGGAGGAGAACGGGTCCAGCCTCTCAGCTACCCGACAACTTACCCCAACCTCTGTCACAATGAAGAGCAGGATCAACACCATCTTGACCCAACACTTACATTTCCTGTGATATCAACGGGTGGAGCGGGTTCAGTCACAGACTGTCAGACAACTTACCTCCCCGCGAGGATTAGCAGGCGGGTCCAGCCCTCCCGATGACCAGACCTTCCTTGCGGAAGAGAGCAGGCCCAGCCTCTTGGCCGCCCAATAACTTACTCCGACCCCATTAAGGTGAAGCGCAGACTGGCTCCTTAGCTGTCCGACAACTTACCTCCTCATGAGACCTGAAATGATGGGTTACGCCTTAAGGCTACTTTATCCCTTCCACGGTGGAGAGCAAGTCCAACCTTCGGTTGCCTGACACTTACCTTCTCCATGGACGTCAATAGGAGGGAGTGGGTCCAATCTCAATCTGCTCGACAACTTATCTCCTCACGGGACACATATGGATGAGTCATGCCTTAAGGTTGCTCTATCTCTCCCACGATGGAGAGCGAGTCCAGCCTCTCGGCTGTCTGACAGATTACCCCGACCTCCGCCATGGCAAAGAGTGGGATCAGAGTAGCCTACCCTACAGTTACCTTCCCTATGATGTTAACGAGCAGGAGCAGGTCTAGTCCCAAATTGCCCGACACTTATCTTCCCGTGAGAGTCATGGGTCTAGCCCCCTGGTGGCCCGAACTCTTTCATGGAGGAGAGCGGGTCCAGCCTCTCGGCAGCCCGACATCTTATCCTAACCCCCATCACGGTGAAGAGCGGCAGCTCCTCAGTTGTCTGAAAACATACCTCCTAGGGGGGACCAAAAAGGTGGGCTTAGGCTGAGGCATCCCAACCTCTCCTCTGGTGGAGATCGGAGTCTTTTGACTGTCCGACATTACTCCTAAGACACCATCTCTTGCAATGGAATGCCAAACAGATAACATCTCAAACCCTCACCGCACTCCATCTCCATCAAATGAGATGCCAAATGAGTAACACCTTAGACCTTCACCGCACCCCAGCAAGACAGCTCAGGTTTGCGAATTTCGCACCTGTGATTGGAGATTGTTTACACCAACCGGTTTGATTTTTGCAGCATGATCAAACATTTTCTACTTACCTTCCCGTTGAGGGTCAGCAGGCGGGTCCAACCTGCCTCACGATGAAGTGCGGGTTTAGTCTTTCAACTACTCGACGTTACTCCAAGGATCGCATCTCCTCCAGCAAACGTCGAGCCTCTGTGCACTCCAGGACGACGATTCAGGTTTGCGAATCTCGTACTTGTGATTGGAGAATATTTACACTGACCAGTTTGACTTTTGCAGCACAGTCAAACATCTCCTACTTAGCTTCCCGTCGAGGGCCAACAGGTCTGTCTAGCCTTAAGGCAGCTTGGCCTGCCTCACAGCAAAATGCGGGTAAAGTCTTTCGGTTGCTCGACATTACTCCTAAGACAACATCTCCTCCAACAAACGTAGAGTGTTTACACTCAAGTCATGACCACCTCTTCTGGGTTATTTTTGACAATGAGTCAACAAATGAGAAAGGCTAGGGGTCGCTCAACCCTCCTTGGCGCCCAACAAGCGGGCATGTCACTCAACTGCCCGACCTTTGCAACTTGTGCAATGAAGCCGATCTCCTGCCAAAAGACGAGCTAGCCTCTCGCTCCTCTCACCAAGACAAGCTCCACGCTTGCATCTTATGCGGTGGAGCCGATCTCTCGCCAAGACAAACTTTGCACTCGCACTCTATGTGGTTGAGCCTGTCTCCCGCTCACCTCACTAAGCCGAGCCCCATGCTCGCACCCAACGCTATGGAGCCGATTCCCTCCGAATTCGAGCTCCGCACTCGTACTCTGTGCAGTCAAGCTTGTCTCCCGCTCACCTCGCTAAGCCAAGCCCCGCACTCACACTCTGTGCTGTCGAGCCTATCTCCCGCTCACCTCGCTAAGCCAAGCCTTGCGCTTGCACTATCTGCAGTCGAGTCCATCTATAGCTTATCTCATTAAGCCGAACCCCGCACTAGCACTTAATGCGGTCGAGCCCATCTCTAGCTTATCTCTCTAAGATGAGCTTCGTGCTCGCACCTAGCACGGTCGAGCCAGCCTCCCGCTTATCTAGCCAAGAAGAGCTCCGTTCTCGCACTCAATGCGGTCGAATCCATCTCCCGTTCAACTCACCAAAACGAGCCGTACACTTACACTCTATGCAGTCGAGCCTATCTCCCGCTCACCTTACTAAGTCGAGCTCCACGCTCGAACCTTACGCAGTGGGGCCGATCTCTCACCGAAGCTAAGCTCCGCACTCGCACTCTATGCGATCGAGCCTATCTCCCACTCACCTTGCTATGCTAAGCCTTGCGCTCGCACCCAGCGCTGTGGAGCTAATCTCCAGCTGAAGCCGAGCTCCACGCTTATACTCTATGTAGTTGAGCCTATCTCCCGCTCACCTCGCTAAGTCGAGCCTCACGCTTGCACTCTATGTGGTAAAGCCTATCTCTCGCTCACCTCGCCAGGATGAGCTCCGAGTTCGTACTTCACGTGGTCGAGCCCATCTCACGCCTAATCTCGGGCTCGAAAATCTTTATCACTTAATGCAAATTACCCTTAAGAATCGCGGGCAACTGTAAATGATAAAATATAACGGGCCCAACAAAGGGGGCAGGAGATAAAAGGCATGAACACATACCATTTCAAGGACTTTTGGCCAGGCTTTTTCGAGACTTCACATTTTTCAACCTCACCGCAGAGACTCCAGCAAGAGGATGAAAACCAGAGGATAGAATTCAGATCTTCATTGTACAGTGAGAACGAGAGACCACGAGAGATTGTAAACAAGCTTATTATAGTGGATTCTCCCCTCCCCGAACCCCCGTGGACGTAGGCCGAATGCTAAACCACGTAAATCTGTGTGTCTCCTTCTATTTATTTTTTCTATATTTTTTTATTGTTCACCATCATGGATGTACACACGGACACCATACAGCTGCACTGGACAACTACCGGGGGCTCCATATAACTCCAATCAAGGCCCATAACAACCTCAATGGGGCCAAAAATAGATCTTTATCCCCTTCCAAACTGTTGTGCCATTTTTAGGCATTAACAATGGGGAATGAAACATAATGAATGACATGCTTACAAATATTATGACATGTGTGGTACATAAAAACTAGTTTTCAAAGAATTGGCTTTAATAATAATATATAACTAGCTAATGTATACTAATCCTAATTTATGATCAAGCTACTTATCTCGTTGCATTAATCCAATATTTTCGGCATGAAATCGATCTCGTGAACCAGAAGGAGAGAAAAAACACGAGGGATGCTTTGAAAGGAAGGAGGAAGTCGGCTATTGGCATGGTGAACGTGGGACACGCATGGTGCTGGATTGGGTATTTGGAATTCAGCTGCTGCACTTATGAAGGTTTATAGTTTTTTTTTTCCAAATAACATACAGAAAGAAGATATTTATAAAGAGATTTGGGAGAGGGTGCCGGCGAGTTTAAGTTGGACTCGGTCGTAATCATTCAAGAAAAGAGTTTGAATTTATCGTTTGTATGCTTATCCAATATGACCTATTAAATATAATTTAGGTCCAATAAAAATTATCAATATTCCAACCTTAAAATTATTGGACTGGGTCGTTATATAAGTGCATGGCCTAAAAATTAACATGTTCCACTAGTCCTTTTTTTGATCAACTTTACAACTAATATAATCTGCATATGAATAGCTAATTAGATCGAAAGATGTGTGCTTAGAATACCATAACCCTAGATCAATTGTAAGATATCTGAGAATATGTTAAACAACAGTCAAATGGGATTCTCTTGGAAATGATTGAAAACGTGTACATAAGCATACACTGAACATAATCTCCGATCTACTTGTCTATGAGTCCAAAGAGATCTTTTGACTGCCTATGAGTCCATTAGGCAGAGATGATAAGTTGTTGTGGAGGGTACTAAGAATGATTCTTTTTCTGTTTGAAATGCATACCATCTTCAAGTGAATACTCAACATCAAGATAGGGGTTCTTCTTCTACTAATAGAGTTTGTCTATATTGGCAAACTATTTGGGAATTGAATGTTCCAAATGCAATCAAATAGTTCGTATGGAAGGCTCTTAAGGATATCCTACCTAGTCAAAGTATTTTATCTACCGAGTGTTAAGGACGTGTTTCACATCACCAACCATACGGATCACCTGTAACAAATGAAGGGGCGGTACTGGTTGCCCTGTGGAGTTTTTTATACTTAAGTCAGTAACACAGTATGAGAATAAATGTATGTAAAGAAGAAGTGAATCAAGTTCAAGTATAGAATTTGTTACCTCTTGTAGGCTATTTATAGAGGTTATTTCCTTGGAATGATAGATTCCAATCTGCATTTTGAAATCTTTTCCTCTTAGGAGTGTGAGTCTATCTCCTGTTAGGAGTGTGAGTCCATCTCCTATTAGGAGTCTGTGTCTATCTCTTATTAGAAGTCTGAGTCATCTCCTTCTTAGGAGTCTGAGTCAATTCTTGATTTTATCTCTTAGCTAAAATTGTGGGGATCAAATATCTCTTCCAGTTATCCTGCTAATTTTTTGTGTGCTGGTACATGGGAAATTAAATACTTTGCATTATCTGTACTTGCCTTTCACCCTGCTGGCTCGTGGGCACCTGCCTGCTTTTTTTTTTCCTACCCCGCCGAGGATCCATGCTAGTTAGTGCGTGTGGGTGTCTTCACTTTCTTTTGGTTAGCTAACAGTTGGTTGCACCTTGAATGAGGCTCGACTTTTTGGTTGTCTTGAGAATCTTCAAGTCAACCGTGATTGAGGTAACCTGCAGAAAAAGCAATTCTAGTAGCTGTGAAGCCTTAGAAGGCCTTGAGAATCTTCAAGTCAATAATCTGTAAAATAAATTTAGAAAATTGGCCACTGGTTTCCCGTTTGGTCCCTGGTTTGTTGTTCAGTCTTTGGTTTTCTGCTTGCTTCGTGCTAAGCGGTGAGGGACTCAGCTTGGAGAGATAGGCGGAAGATGTACTCGACCACATTAGGTGTAAGCGCAAAGCTCGATTTTGAATTTGTTTGTTTGTGTGAATATTTTCCTGAGAGATTGTTTATTGTCGGCGAAGAGTGCATTTTCTACCTCCTTGGTGTAAATTGTTATTGGTATTCTCGTTTTGTTGTTTGTTGATGGTGGTGGTATTTTTGCCCCTTGGTGTAAATTTCTGTTGGTGTTCTCGATCCGTATGTTTGTTTGTAGTAACTTGCGCTATAAGCAGGGTGCCTGTTGACCCCCTAGATCCATCTTAGGTAGTTGCCGAGCCCGTTGGCGCATTCCCGAGGGTAACCCGCTCGAGGCTTATAGAGCCTGGTGGCTCGTTCCCGAAGGTAACCCGCTCGAGGCGGTTGCTGAGCTTGGTGGCTCGTTCCCAAAGGTAACCCGCTCGAGGCGGTTGTAGAGCATGGTGGCTTGTTCCTGAAGGTAACCCGCTCGAAGCGGTTGTAGAGCCTAGTGGCTCATTGCCGAAGGTAACCCACTCGAGGCGGTTGCTGAGCTTGGTGGCTTGTTCCCAAAGGTAACCCGCTCAAGGCGGTTGTAGAGCATGGTGGCTCGTTCCTGAAGGTAACCCGCTCGAAGCGGTTGTAGAGCCTAGTGGCTCATTCCCGAAGGTACCCCGCTCGAAGCGGTTGTAAAGCATGGTGACTCGTTCCTGAAGGTAACCCACTCGAGGTGGTTGTTGAGTTTGGTGGCTCGTTCCCGAAGGTAACCCACTAGAGGTGGTTGTAGAGTATGGTGGCTCGTTCCTGAAGGTAACCCGCTCGAGGCGGTTGTAGAGCATGGTTGCTCGTTCTCGAAGGTAACCCGCTCGAAGCGGTTGTAGAGCATGGTGGCTCGTTCTCGAAGGTAACCCGCTCGAGGCGGCTGCTGAGCTTGGTGGCTCATTCCCAAAGGTAACCCATTAGAGGCGGTTGTAGAGCATGGTGGCTCGTTCCCGAAGGTAACCCGCTCGAGGCGGTTGTAGACCCTGGTGGCTCATTCCCGAAGGTAACCCGCTCTAGGCGGTTGTAGAGCCTGGTGGCTCATTCTCGAAGGTAAGCCGCTCGAGGCGGTTGTAGAGCATGGTGGCTCGTTCCTGAAGGTAATCCGCTCGAGGCGGTTGTAGAGCATGGTGGCTCGTTCCTGAAGGAAACCCGTGCGAGGTGGTTGTGGAGCTCGGTGGCTCATTCTAGAAGGTACCTTTGGAGAGGGTCGTGTGGTCTTCTGACCTCCACACCCGTTCGATGGCAAATTCTGGAGAGAGTCGTGTGGTCTTCTGACCTCCACCCCCGTTCGATGGCGATCTCTAGAGAGGTCATGTGGTCTTTCCGACCTCCACACCAGTTCATTTGGAGAGGGCCGTGTGGTCGTCCGATCTCCATGCCCGTTCTTTTGGAGGGGGTTGTGTGGTCTTTTGACCTCCTCGCCTATTTGTTTGGAAAGTGTCGTGTGGTCTTCTGACCTCTACACCCGTTCGCTTGAAGGGGGTCGTATGGTTTTTTGACCTCCACGCCCGTTTGCTTGGAAGGGGTCATGTGGTCTTTTGACCTCCACGCTCATTCGCTTGAAGGGGGTAGTGTGGCTTCTAACCTCCACACCCGTTCGTTTGGAGGGGGTCGTGTGGTATTCTGACCTCCACGCTCGTTCGTTTGGAGGGGTCGTGTGGTCTTCTGACCTCTACGCCTGTTCGATGGCGATCTCTAGAGAGGGTCGTATGGTCTTCTAACCTCCACGCCTGTTCGATGGCAATCTCTAGAGAGGGTCGTGTAGTCTTCTGACCTCCACGCTCGTTTGATTGCACCGCAAGTGTGTGACTCGACTTTTGGTTACACCATGTTCTAAGAAGTTATCACAAAAAATAAAATAGGTAAGTGTAATATAAATTACAAGTTTGAGATTTGTGAACTTGAGCCACCTCGCTAAAGTGTGGTGAAGGCTGGTGATACGTGGGCGATGCTCGTGGGTAGCGATGCCTTGGCACGAGTAGTGACAGAACCACATATACTTTCCACGGAGACCTTGGTCTGGTTGCATGGTGGAGATGTCTATTTTGTTGCTTGCCGAGAGGCGCAGGTCTTGTTGCTGAGTGGGTTGTAGGGTTCTTTGACCTCCATGCCCTTCTGGTTGCTGAGTGGGCCGTGGGGTTCTTTGACCTCCATGGCCTTCTTGATTGCTGAGCGAGTCGTGGGGTTTTTTAACCTCCATGCCCTTCTTGATTGCAACGCATCCTAAGAGATTTTCACTAACACAAAATAGGTAAGTGTAATACAAGTTACAAGTTTGAGATTTGTAAACCTGAGCCATCCAGCTAAAGTGTGGTGAGGGCTAGTGACACATGAGCGATGCTTGTGCGCAGCCATGCCCTGGCTTTGAGGGAAGCCTGAGATGCCTATGATACTAGCTGGATGGTCTATTCTGATGCAAACAGATTAAGAAGCCTGCGCGGTGCCTTGGAGGGGCTTTGTAGCCGGTGTTCCATGACTTGTGGGTGATTTCAAATGAAGTATATTCTCAGGACGTGTAGTCACATGGATTCCGAGCAATTTATAACATATATACAATCATATATGTTCGTGATCAAAGAACACACATACTATATATATAAAGCAACACATACGTATAAGCTTGGGAACTCAAATGGATCGTATATGTGATGTACAATTAAGGATGCTGCTAGCTTTCAATTGCACATACGCATGTACGTTTACTATTACTTATCTGTTTTTCCTTATCATGATCATCTTCATCTTTCCGACCTAATTTAGCTTTCTTATATATCAATGGACCATCATAGATATATGGTAATTATAATGCAATATGCAGCTAAAAGAAAGATAATGAGATAAGTTCTTCAAAGCAGCGTCGTCTCTATTTTTTTTTTACCATTCACTGTAGCATTAGGAAAATAAATAATAGGAAATAACAAAGTTGAAGAGATCTTATATGGTTTTTGGAGACGATCTTATGAATCACAAAATTCCCCTACTCTGCTTTTCGGCATAAACAAAATCGCGGTTTTCATGTGATCACGCGGTAGTTGGCATGTGAAAGTCACGTTGAAGTCTATAAAGATCCCACATACAGCGCCACTGTTAAGGACGTGTTTCACACCACCAACCATACGGATCACCTGCAACAAATGAAGGGGTGGCATTGGTTGCCCTGTGGAGTCTCAGATGTTTAAGTCAATAACACAGTATGAGAATACATGTATGTAAAGAAGAAGTTAATCAAGTTCAAGTGTATAATTTGTTATCTCTTGTAGGCTATTTATAAAGGTTATTTTCTTGGAATGATAGAGTCCAATTTGCATTATGAAACCTTTTCCTTTTAAGAGTGTGAGTGCATCTCTTGTTAGGAGTGTGAGTTCATCTCCTATTACTAGTCTGTGTCTATCTCTTATTAGGAGTCTGAGTCATCTCCTTCTTAAGAGTCTGAGTCATTTCTTGACTTTATCTCTTAGCTAAAATTGTGGGGTTCAAATATCCCTTCCACCGAGATTTTTCTGTCCTTTACCTACAATAGCAGAAGCTTGGGGGGCATATACAACGGTATGCTTCACTTTGGAATTGGGCTTCCATGAATGGAATTGGAAGGTGATGCTAAGCAAATCATAGATGCTATTAAGAATGTCTCAGGAGAATTGAATCCTTGGAGCTAGCTTGTGGAAGACACTAAGATACTGTGTCATCTATGTTAGCTTGGAAAGTGAGTAATGTAAAACGTGTGGGCAAACAGGTTGCTCGTTATCATGCTAAGCAAGCTCTGAATCTTAGTGTTGATACTATCCTTGTTGAGGAAGTTCCTGATTTTACAAGTGGCTGCTAATTGTAATTCTATTTGTTGAATGAAAAATTTGTCTCTTTTTTTTTATAAAAAGAAAAAGAAAAAAGCATAGCAATGAATAAATAAAAAGAATTGTGATTTCTTAGTCTAAAATTGTCTAGGGCCTTTTTAACTGGCAAGATGTGTAAATGATGGAAACACGTTGACAGTTTAAAGCACAACATCAAAAGACTATAGAATTCTTATAGTCGTTGTAGATTATAAGATGGATTACCAAGTGTTGACACTTTCTACCAATGAAATTATAAAGCATAATGGAGAAGTTGGTAAAATAGTGTGTTGGAGAAATTTTCAGAACGCATGAAGTTTTTAGGTTTCCATCATTTCGCATAAAGACCATAGATTGTTTAGAAGGATCTATAGAAAGCTCGAGGAACAAGTTCTGTTCAACATAGTTTTTCATCCTTAAATAGTCTGAAAGTACAATTTCAAAAAGAGAAATGATACTTGTAATCGTGAGCGTGCAAGCACCGTGCAATCATTTTAAAAAAAGTGAATAAATATGAGACCCACATGAAAAGAAATTAATTTTTTAATAGTGGATCCTACTCTTTTTTAAAGCGACTGCACAACGTTTACTCATTCCACGACTATATGTAGCATTACTCTAAATTATTTGCAAATTGGTGTAAAATTCTAAATTTATTGATTTTTATTTTTTAAAAAAAGTGTCAAGTCTAGGCACAAATTTTAAAAAATATTTTTTGCCATTTTTTAATTGTATATGCCTAAATCTTTGTCTTCTATTTGATACTCTTTGAGCATAAGATTTTAATACTTTCTTTGTGCCTAGACTTAACACTTTTTTTAAAAAATAAAAATCAATAAATTTAGAATTTTACACCAATTTGCAAATAATTTATTCAAAGAATTTTCTAAAAAGAACAAAAATTCATTGACAATTTTTTTGTTAAAGAAAATTTGAGAGTAGAAAAATTATTCTCATCAACCATTATTTATTATTTCATATTTCATATCTTATAAAAAAATTATAACTATAAAATATGAAAATGAATAGTGACAAATGTATAGTATTAAAAAAGTCCTTAATTAAAAAGGAGAGGAATTTGCTAGATATGCAAAGACAAAAACAAGATGGGGCGTTTTGGATAAGGTTCGAATTAAAATGGACCGGCCGGCTAGAATGCTACCTGAAAGTGGGAGCTTTCAGTCTATGCTACTCCCCACTTAAACCAAATCTTGGACATTCACTCGACCTCCGTCCGTTGATTAATCTGTCTATCAATCTGGACCGTCTTTTATGATGACTTTTTGGTAGAGTCTGACTTCCGATTCGGCCGTGGAGTGTTCCAAATATTTATTATTTTTTTAATATTATTTTAAAAAAATAACACTATATATAAGTTTATAAATTCTATATAAATTTTTTATAAAAAAATATCTCATTAATAAAATTTAATTTTTTTATATTTTTAAAAATAAAATCTATTTTTTTTAAGAAAATTTGCATGTACAGATCATTTCTCTTTATAAAATATCTAAACTTACCTCCGTCCCCAATCCAGCCCTTAGCAGATGAAAACGTGTACAGAGTTGACCCAAATATTCCTTGAATTTACAATTCCACCCCTCCTACAACCTGCTATTAATCCGCCATTTCTCTGATCTGATCCAAATCTGCAAATCCATTCTCCGAAAACGCAGAATGAAACAATCCTCACGTGCGCCATGGATCGCCTGCTAACTCGCTGACTCAGACCACCGGCCTTTTCACCTTCTTAATTTCTCCGTATTCCAGCCACTAAATCAATCTTCTTGTCTCTGATTCATCGCCATCGTGGCTAAGAGATTCGAGGGTTTTTGTTTTGGGTTTCGGAGAGCATAGCAAATATGCCTTCCGTGCCCCTTCAACTATTGATGGGTCCTTTCGTTCCTTCATTGACTTCCTTCCACGGTGGATCGTCTTCTCATCGTCTGAAACGTCTCGAAAAGAGTGATCGGCGTGGTAATCTTAGTTAACATTAGGTTCTTCCCCCCCCCCCCCCCCCCCCCCAAAAGTTCCTCTTCTTTAGTGATATTTCCTGGGGTTTTCTCGTCTCTTTGTGACCTGCACGAGATTGAAACCGACTTTGTCGGTGAATCGCAGATCGAGAGGATTTGAGAGTTTGCTTCCCCTGGTTTTGGGTGGGGTGATAACGATTGCGGTAGTCTGTAGCTTTTTGGTAAAATTCTAAATACGCGTTCCGAGATTGCCGTAGCTCTGATATAATCATATAAGGTACTATTATTTGTTAACTTCAGTACATTTTCGATGCATATTTAGTTTCTTGTCCGCAGATGCTTTTACCTGATATGTGTTAAGACCAGGATTTTGACTTCCATGAGCATTGATGAGAACCTTTAAACTCCTTACATTAATGAATCTGTATAATAATCCGATTATCTTGTTCTGTATTGTTTTGTTTTATGACTTAGAAAATGATTCATGTTATGTTCTGAGAATGTTATTACCTATATCAAAAGAGATGTTCTGAGAATGTTATTAAATGCGTGCATTCGAAAGTCTCTATTTTTACTTTTACGAATTCTGTGTATTTTTTATATCAAATGTAAAACCGCAGATTGGGAGTGATGTAAATGTTTCTTAAGCGTGATTATCGTGTACCTTCAACATTACTTTTAGATCATCCGATCTTGAACACCGATCTTGAACACCGTTCAATTTTTCTGATGGAATATTACTAATTTTATCATCACTATTACTTTTTTCCTGGGACGTAGTCATGAATTTTACATTTTATGTGCCACAATGGGATTTTTCGGGGTAACTTATTTGGTAAGATGCACCTCCACTCCTTTAGTTTGTATTGTTTCCAATGTGATATCTTGGTTTTTCAATTTTTCTCATTATACCCTTAAATGCTGGCCTTCAGTCAATTCAGATACCAAGCTGCATCTCTTGGAGAGGGGTAAAAGCTCTCTCTTTGTCCAGGAGGGCATTCGACCATTATACTTCCGTCAAACTTTAGTACTTCTTGGCAAACTTTTTGTTCTCTTCCTTACACATGCAGAACTTTAGTACTTCTCCCCCCTTTTTATTTAAGAACGCACTTTAGAACATACTTTTGTACGTGCTGTTACTAGAAATTGTTTTGAGATTCAAGATTTCTACTTTCGTCCCTTTTACAGGAATGGGGTATATCTCTATGTTTTGATGTTTCTAATGTGCATGTGCTGCTGTTTGTGCTTGTAGAACCTGATTTTGTCAATGGACACTCAGTTTTGCGATTTAAATGTCCTTGGAGATGCTCTTGATAAGTCATTAAATATCCAAGGTGCTCAGGAGACAGAATCTGCATCTGATGGGCATGAGGGAGAGGAAGACTTGTGTGAAAAGGCTCAAACATGCCAAGCTACTTCCTATAAGTGCTTAAACAAGTGTGTAACCTTTCCATCATCAAATATGATGTTGCCTGCTAGTTCTTCAGATGAGGAAACTGAAAGAGCGTCACAGGGCCTTTTTTCTGAGGAATCCAAGGATCAAGAATACTCACGATCCATATCTTTGCCTGTAAGTTCTCATCGTTGGTATAGCTCTGCGTTTTCGATTTTCCACCTCTGAGTTTCTCACTTTTGCCATACTAGTAGGATACCCTGTTGTTGTCAGTCAAAAGTATGAAATATGACTGCACATTTGCTGTTGTGGGTGTCACTTTTGATGACCCTTGCCCTGAGCCGCCTTTTGTGTTATGTGCATGTGTATATATACATGTATGCATGCAAGCACCTCTTGGTTTCTTTTTTCTTTTCTTTTTTCGTTTTATATAGGTAAAGCAACTCTCACTTTTCTATCCCAATAATCTTTGCTGTCTTGTTATTTTGGCTGGATTTTGTTTTAGCAATAGATCGCAAATGTGTGAGACGTGGCAGAATCATGTGCGTTTTAAAAAGAATTGCTTATTGGGTTCGTATTTTGATATGCTTTCATCTTCCCCAGGTTTCATTGTAAACTGATTTTTCCCCTTTCTTTTGGCACTTTATCCTTGGTTCTTTCAATATCATAGATTCCTTTGAAGCTTGTATCTGCCCTGAAAGGTAGCCGTGGGAAAGAAGGGGTTCTGCGGGAGAAACTGACAGTGAAATGGGCTTCTGATGTGTATGACCCAACGCCCACATCAGTCTCGCACTCAGTCAAAAGCAAGAGCTTGCAGAAGTCTAAGAACAAGAAAAATGAAAAGAGAAATGGGAAAAAGGGGCAGAAGGGTAACTGTTCACAAGGAGGCGGTCGCAAAGACAAGAAACAAACTCGCAAAGCCTCCAAAGTTTCTGATAAATTTGGGAATTTTGAAGTTGGCAGCTCCAACTCCTATTGTGGAAGTAGCTTCCGTCAGAAATCACGCTCCGAGGTGCACTATTCAGTTGGAGAAGCTTCGTGAGTCACATTTTTTGTTGGATATATCCCATCTTTTGTGACAGTGTGTGGATAAATAAGTATTCGCCTTGTTGGTTTTGTTAGTTTTGATGGACTAAAAACTAAGTGGATGCCACATGCAAAGTTTTGTTGACGCTTTGGTGATAAGCCTCAATGACTTGGTTTGAGATATTGTGTGTAATGCTTTGTAAATAGAGCCAGTTTGATTTCTAAGTTTGTATTGTCATGAGTAGAATTGTAATCCATGTCTTGTTTGTGATGAGAGAGTTCTGCCTAGCGTCAAGTATTGTGACATATATTCCTTTTGATTCCGTAAAAACTGGTACAATTCTACTTTCAGTGCTCACCGGTGTTTTGCTGGCTTTTCTTAGGCTTGTGGGCTGAAGGGTTGTCCTTATGTTTGGAAGTGGGAATGTTTCAGTTTCCAGCTTTAGCATGAATATGATGGCTTTTTTGTACCAAGTTTACGTTTTAGCCTTTTAGGTTGATTGCGTTTTGAATGATGGGGCTGGCTTGTGCTGCAAAACGCTCGTTTCTTTTGAGTTAATTTCTTATGCCATATCAAGGTACTTCGAGTTTTAAGAAATAGAACCCATTAAGTAGCTGGTAATATGGCAACAAAATTAACACATTGCTTTTCGTATTTTAAGGAAAATGATTTGGGGACCCTAGCCATAAATATAATTGCTAGGAGAGCTGCTACAGAGAAGCCCCTACCACGAAATGCACGAATAATGGCAAGGTGGATAAATAATGAAAAGCAAATAAAAAAACAAAACAAAACAATTAAAATGACAAAACGGCACGGAAGCTTTTTTATACTCTTTGCTTTCTCCCTCCACTTTATACCTAGTTCATCTCCTGCACAGTTTAAGAAAAACAAACAAATAAAACTTCTCTTCTACTACTGCACTAATGTCGATTCGTCAATCCACAACATTGCAATATTTCTTTTCTCTTGGATAAAATACATGTGTAAGTCATCCGTAAACATTTATTTTGAGACAATCTGAAAATACTTTATCTTCATCTGTATATGTAGTTAGTGATTTTTAACTAAATTGATAGCATCTATTTTATCTTTATTGTATACTTTATTCCTTCTATAACTTAAAAAAAATTGAAAAAAAAAAAATACAGAGCAGCAACCATGACTAAAATTTGCAAGGATTTTTTTTTTCTTAAAGAAATTATTTTTATCTACATCCTCGAGTTTAAGTAGTTTCAGCTTCCATTTTTTGTTGCTAGTCTCGTGATGGATTTCTAGAAGTTCTTGGGATTGTGAAATAATTTTAGTGTCGGTCATGATTTTTTTATGTGAAGTGTTGGGAATTATCAGGGCAAAATGGTAAAATAGAATACTATTGTTTTATGCAAGGATAAAATGGAGTTTTCATACTGCTAAATAGGTTTCGTGCTTTTCGTGCCTCCTTCCGTTCGTGCATTCTAGCATTTTTCAATTGCTAGAGAATGGAGTTTGGAGAAGAAATGAACTGTCGTAGCAATTCTAAATGCAGTTGTGAAGTGCACAAGTGTCGTGCAGTCGTTTTAAAAAAGAGTGGGGTCTACTATTAAAAAATTCTTATTTTTATGTGTCTCGTATATATTCATTTTTTTTAAGTGATTACGCGACGCTTGTATACTCACGACTGCAACTATCATTTCTCATTCAAATAATACTGATAAATTTAGAGATTTTTACCAATATTATTACTCGTACACAAAAATGATGGGGTGTTTGGTTAGAAAAATTCTATTTATAAGTTTTACACACCACATACCACCTTTTTTGTTATTTTTTTAATTTTTTTTTCTCTTACTAAATGTGTGGAATATAGATAATGAGTAAAAGAATTCAATGTTTCTTAATGTTTCTGGTCTTAATGTTTCTTTTGTCCACTGCTATAGAGAATGTAACTCGGTTGCTGATGGATTTGCTAAAATGGGGGCTAAGGGTCACTCTGGCTCTTGGTTTTCTTTATTTGAGTTGCCTATTAGAGGTAATATCCGGTTGGATAAAGGGGGTCTTCCTTATCCCCGTAAAACTCGAAGAAGTTGATAGTTGAATTTGAGCGTTGGTTTCTCCAGGTATGTTTCTTCCTCTGCTATCAGTTTAATTTTTTTCTTACCCTATGCTTGTGCAGGTTTCCCTTGCAGGTTTTTGGTTTTGTGTTTTTTGCTTTAATGTTTGTTTCTTAGAGTTTTTTGTATGGTTGTTGCGTTTATTTGGTTTTTTTTTTATTTGGAGACCTGGATTTGGTTTTTCTCTTATGTAGCCTTAGGTCTCGGGTTGTAATCACGGTATTCTTCCGCCACAAGTGAGGGTTTATTAATAAAATTGGGACGAGGCTGCTATGTGGGTGGCTTCCGGCTCTTCTTAAAAAAAAAAAAAAAAGTAAAAGAATTCAATTGTTTTAAAAAAAATAAAATTTAAAAAAATAAAAAAATAAAAGAAATTGTGATGTGGCCGTGTGGGGGTGTATTTGGTTACTTTGCTGGCCAGCATGTCGAATCACAAAGGTTAACAACCGAGTCTTTTTCTGATTTTCCATTAAAAAAAAAATCCTATCTACTGGAAGTCCCCAGCTTCGTCTTGCACTTAAAAGTTGAAACTCTCCTAGCGCCGTTACATGTTTGTCAAATTGCTCAAATGGCTTTGTCTTCCTGTTCTTGGTCTCTCCCTCTCCCGCATACCATAAACCAGCACCACCACCAACACCAACTCCCATCATCCCTCTTTTTATCTCGCAAACCCACCTCCTGTTTCTTCATATCCTTCGCCTCCGCACAACACCACGAGCAACTCACAGTCCCCTCTCCACTCTCTAATTCATCTCCAACCCATCAGCTCCTTCCAGACTTCACCCCAAAGCAACTCCTCGACACCCTCCGTCGCCAGAGCGACGAGTCTTCAGCACTTAGCATATTCGAATGGGCCTCAAAGCAGCCCAATTTCACACCCGACTCGTCGATATACGAAGAGATTCTTCGTAAACTTGGAAAGGCGAGGTCTTTCGAATCCATGACAAGTATCTTGGAAGAAATGAAGCTCGGGGGCTGTGAGATTAGCGCAGGTACTTTCTTGATTTTTATTGAAAGTTACGCCGAGTTTGAATTATACGATCAAGTTCTTGGCGTTGTGGAAATGATGGAAGAGGATTTTGGGTTAAAACCCGACACGCATTTTTGTAATTTCGTGTTGAATGTTCTTGTTGATGGTAACAAGCTTAAACTGGTTGAAAATATGCATTCAAGTATGGTTCGTAGAGGAATTAAGCCAGACGTTTCTACATTTAATATATTGATAAAGGGTCTTTGTAAAGCCCATCAGATTAGGCCGGCCATTTTGATGATGGAAGAGATGCCAAGCTATGGTTTATCACCCGATGAGAGGACGTTCACTACGATAATGCAGGGGTACATTGAGGAAGGTAATATGAGTGGTGCGTTGAGATTTAGAGAACAAATGGTGGAATCTAGGTGCCCATGTACCGGTGTGACAGTTAATGTTTTAATTAATGGGTTTTGTAAAGAGGGTAGGATTGGGGAAGCGTTGAGTTTTATTCAGGAGGTGTCCAGTCAGGGCTTCCGTCCGGATCAGTTTACGTACAATACATTGGTTAATGGTTTGTGCAGGGCAGGGCAGACCAAACATGCTTTAGAGGTTATGGATGTAATGCTTCAAGAGGGGTTTGATCCAGATATATTTACATATAACTCTTTGATTTCTGGGTTGTGTAAATTGGGTGAAGCTGAAGAGGCTGTGGAAATTCTCAATCAGATGGTTTCGAGGGATTGTTCCCCTAACACTGTCACCTACAACACTCTAATTAGCACATTGTGTAAGGAGAACCGAGTGAAAGAGGCGACTGAACTTGCTCGTGTTCTTATGAGCAAGGGAATTTTACCTGATGTTTGTACTTTTAACTCTCTGATACAAGGTCTTTGCTTGACCAGTAATCATAGAACTGCAATGGAAGTGTTTGAGGAGATGAAGAATAAAGGGTGCCAACCTGATGAATACACTTACAATATGTTGATTGACACCCTTTGTTCTCTGGGGAAACTTGAGAAAGCTTTGAGCCTGCTTAAAGAAATGGAGTCAAGTGGCTGTGCACGGAATGTAGTTATATACAACACTTTGATCAATGGGTTCTGCAAAAACAAGAGAGTTGAGGATGCAGAGGAGATGTTTGATCAGATGGAACTCCTAGGGGTTTCAAGAAATTCGCTGACCTACAACAGCCTTATTGATGGCCTTTGTAAGAGCAGGAGGGTGGAAGAGGCTGCTCAGCTTATGGACCAGATGATAATGGAAGGACTGAAGCCTGACAAGTTCACTTACAATTCCCTGCTCACGTACTTCTGCAGGGCGGGGGATATTAAAAAGGCAGCAGATATAGTTCAAAGTATGACCACAAGTGGCTGTGAACCAGACATTGTAACCTATGGGACTCTTATTGGGGGCCTGTGTAGGGCAGGTCGAATTGAGGTTGCAAATAGGCTTCTCAGAACTGTTCAGATGAAAGGAATGGTCCTGTCTCCTCCGGCTTATAATCCTGTGCTTCAAGCACTATTCAAACGAAAGAGAACAAAAGAGGGCATGATGCTTTTTAGAGAAATGGTGGAGAAGGGGGACCCTCCAGATGCTATAACATATAAAATTGTATGTCGTGGGCTTTGCAACGGTGGAGGACCAATTGGAGAAGCTGTTGATTTTATGGTTGAGATGATGGAGAAAGGATTCATCCCGGAATTCTCATCATTCATGTATCTGGCTGAAGGACTTTGTGCTTTATCCATGGAGGACACACTATTTAAGCTTGTTGATATGGTCATGGAGAAAGCCAGCTTCTCAGACGGTGAAGTTTCTATGATAAGGGGGTTTCTCAAAATCCGTAAATTTCAAGATGCATTAGCAACTCTTGGAGATATCCTAGATAGCCAATATCCCAGAAAAGCATACAGGCGAAGATGAAATTAAAATGCTATTGCACTAAATGGTAGGAAGATAAAGGCCGCTCTTCCTGGTTGCTAATCTGAAGCTTTTGGATTACCCTTCAGTCCAGCAGGTCATCTCTGTAAGGGTAATGCAAACTATGAAGGGATTTTAGAAGATGATGTTTGACTTATACTGGATTGAGTCAATACCAAGTAGTAATATTGTCTTTTGGTTTGCCTTGTGGAGGATATTCCCTCTCTTACAACTTCATTGTCAATATTTGCGGAAGATGAAGATTAGGTATTTTTGTTGTGTTAAGTTGGCCTGTATCTCATTTCTTTGCAGATATACCATTGTTCCTGGCTCTGGTTTTCTAGTAATGACGTATAAAGCCTTCAGGCTAAGCAATTAACTTGTATTAGGTTACAACCAAATTGCCCATCCACATAGTTGAGCTTCCCGTTACCCCCATGAGGTTTTATCTTTATATTACGCGGAGAATAAAATAGGATGAGTCCAGCAATCCTGATAGCTTCTGCTTCTTAAGCATGCGTTTTACATGTTGAAGGCTAGTCCCTTCTCTTCAATGCATAACTCATTATTTACCAATTACGAGCCTATAACCCGAGCAATGCGTGGACCGTTATTTACGCTGGATTTTATAGATCTATATTTAAATATACACTATACATAATCACTATCACAAATATTCAAAATTAAGAAGTAATAATAATTGGTCAATATATAAATACATTAAAAATGGATAAAAAAAAATGTATGTCAGATGTATATAAAATGAAGCATGCATATAAAAAAATAATCAACTTTACTGATAAATATTTAATGGTCAATTTACAATATTGAAAATGTAATATACATATGATTGTTCAATTTAAACAAATCTAAAATAGAGATAATTAGTATGAGACACGATTTTATATTTTTAATTTACATATATAAAGATTATATTTGAAAATATTACATCAATCTACATATATTTTTTTCCTGAATTTTTCTCCTCTTGGATGGTGTCTCAGATTTATGATTATCTTCTTGTGTATTTAAGTTGATGTCGAGATCGATGTGGACAATAATTTCCTAAATATAAAATTAGTATCAATAATAAATGTCTATGTCTAAAACATTTTAATCATTATGTTTCACGTCCTATTTCTAGCTTGCGCTGAGGAGCTTTGTCTCTTGTGGTAGGCAAGATTTGTCTTCTAATCTTTTGACTGAAAAGGGCTGTAAGGAGGTTTACTGGGCATGAGAAGAGACAAATGGCTAAAGAAATAATCAAAAGGTGGAGTACGTTCAGTGTGACAGAGGAGGAACAACATGAGATCCATCTTGATATCATTGCTGATGTAGTGGTTAGAAGACAAGGAAAGCAGTGCTTGATAGGTCTGGTAGTATCAGACAGACCCATTAATAGAGAAGCTTTCAAGTCCATGATGTTAAAGGTTTGGAGATTGAATGGAACAGTTCTGTTTAAGGAAGTTGGCATGAGAAGGACTTGTTGGAGATTGAATGGAACAGTTCGGTTTAGACTCAATCTGTTTGTGATTGAGTTCCAATATGAGAAGGACTTGTTGAAGGTGCAAAGGGGCAGACCGTGGTCTTTTGATCGTAACCTGTTATGTCTAAACACGTTTGATGGTTGACAGGCTCCGAAAGACATGATCTTCAAGAGGGAGTCGCTATGGATGCAATTTCACAATATTTCATTCAGAGGCATGACTAGAGAAATTGGCACACAGATTGATAGTAAGGTTGGCGAGGTTGAGAAGGTGGATGTGGATGAAGAAGGTATCGGTTGGGGACCTTTTCTGATGGTGAAAGTGGCCATTAATATTACTAAACCTCTTGTGACAGGGATACTTCTTAACTTGGATGGGAACAAAGTCTGGACTTCATTCCTCTATGAAATGTTACCATCCTTTTACTTCAAATGTGGAAAAATTAAACATGGGGAAAAGGGATGTTTAGTAGACTCTACTACGAGTTCCATGCATGGCAACACTCAGACTCAATATAGGGGGCTTGGCTTAAAGCCCCGATGGTGAGAGATGGGCCTAAAACTAGTCGTAGTGGCAATGGAGGGAGGAGAATACAGCTGCACAAAACTCAGAGCTGCGTGGAGAAGATGATGACGTGGCAGGTTGCAAGGCTAATTTTGGAAAGAGTGTGGGAGGTGCTGAAGAGGTGGCAGAATCAGTGGAATTACCTAAGAAATCAGGAAGATATCAGGAAAGTTTCCATAGAGAAGAGATGGCGGATATCAGGGGGTCAAACTCCAAATATGGAAGGTAGGAATTTGATTCAATTTTTTTCACAGGAGGAAGAAGCTGTTGTATCTAAGGTGATTGAAAGATCTGAGGCAATCAAGGTGGTGAATGCTGATAGGGTAATTGATAGAGCTGATGTGGATAAAAGTTATAATGTGACTACTCAATTGGAAACTTCTGAACTTATTAGCAAGGGAGGCTTAGATGGCAGTCCATTAACTCAGCACGGGGTTGGTCAGAATTAAATTATTTTTTGTGTTTTGTTTAGAAGTTTGGAAAAGTTATAATAATTAGATGAAAAAGTTGAAGATTTAAAATTGAAAAGTGTTTATATTTGTAGTATTTGGATATTAAGATGAGATAAAATGAAATTTGATGATCTTGAAATCCAAACAGGGCCTAACCATGGTAGTGGCTATTGGGAGTCGGGACAATTGGTTTATTTTGTTGCACGCATGCTCATATCAATTTTAACACTTTTCTTTTTTGTAATCGTCAATGAGTTAATATAAATTAATAACACAAGAGGGGATGTGATCCGAACAAAAACCCATTATATGAGATGTAGAGCAAGAAATGAAAATGAAGAATGGGCAATAAACTATATAAGTTGACCTAAACTCATGTTTCTTAGTCAAGCTAGGCCATGGAGAAAACTGCCTACATTGACTCTTTGCATTAGGGGGAAGGCAACAGGCCACCACATCTAACCTGTCCATCGCATGCTTGGGGTTGTCGGGGGATGGAGCTTGAGCCGGGCCCAAGCCGGCCTAGGATTTCTCCTCTCCGACTTGTCCATATATATATATATATTAAAAAAACAAATATTCTTTAATAAAACGACGAAGTCTCCAAAATGACATCGTTTTAAAATACTCACTGCCGATCTCCCTCTCTTTCCTCTTTGTCTCTGTCACTGGTCTCTTGGATTCTCTCCCTCCTATCATCGCCCCCCATTGGGCCCATGTATCTCTCTCTCTCTATTAGTTGGACGGTGATGATATTGACAGAGTCCTCGCCATGGGTAGTGGGCAAACATCTATGAAGCCAATCCTCTCCTCTCCTCCCCTCTCCCTCCCCCCCGTCAACTAGAAGGGGGCTGAGGCTCGAGGGCCAACCTTGGCCCCAGCCCATGCTTGGCTGAAGGGGCGGTCCGGGGATGTGGGTAACACTCCTATTTTGCATGTTGTCCAATTTGTGAATTATGGACATACTATTTGAGATTATAAGTGAGAAAAGAGTCACTTTGGTCCAATGTTTGGTGGGTTAAATTGGTAGTTTCACTTCTGTCTTCTCTACAACCTTAGTTAAGAAATGGGAATAGAGTTGCATCAATAGGCTCGTTTAGATATTAAGAGCATCTTAATGATTTATAAATAATAGTGATATAAATTGTGAATAGTAATAAATAATAATAAAATAGTTTAAAATTATTAGAAACAGATATGTTCCCACATAATCACAGGTGGTGATACTGGCATGTTCGGCAGTAACAGAGTAGGGAGGGGTTTGAGTTGTTAGTAAACACTCAAAAGATATGGGGAAATTAATTGGCGTGCCATGTATCATACCCTTTTTTTATTTATTTTAAATTTAGTAAAAACTGAATTGTATTCGTATTCATTCAGAAGCAGTTACATTGTCCAACTTTTCATTAGAAATCAAACAATTATTCTCGTTTCGACATGGAGATGAGATAAAATAATTTTAAATAAAAATTAAAAGTTGAATAAAATATTATATTTTAATCTTATTATTATTTTAAAATTTAAAAAAATTAAATTATTTATAATATCTTATATAAAAATTTAAAAAAATTATAAGGATGAAATGAAATCGTTCTTCAATTCATTTAGGTTACATTTAGATGTTGGATTGAGTTGAGTTGAAATAATAAAATATTATTAGAATATTATTTTTTAATATTATTATTAATTTAAAATTTTAAAAAATTATTTTATTTATTATATTTTATATTAAAATTTAAAAAAATTATAATAATGAGTTAAAATGAATTGGAATCGAGACAAGACCTATTCCATCCAGTACTGTTAACCATCAATGTATCATTACTTATTGATTACATAATAATAATAATAATAATAATAATAATAATAATAATTTGAAATTGTAAAGTTTTGGCTAGAAACTCTGGTCCGACCACGATGGCAGAGTGATTACAGGTAGACTTGCGAGCTCCATTCGTTTCTTCGTCTTCGGTTCTTAGGGCAACCTCGCTGCAGATCCTGTACCATAAGAAGAGCTTAAATTCAGGTCTCTCCTCCTCCTTGCGTGTGTGTGTGTGTGTGAAGAACTAGCAGATCCAGTGGGTCTTTAAAGAACTTCTATTCTGATAAGCATGCCCTGCGAGCGGTTACAGCAAAATATGAGTAGTTGTAGACTCGCGAGTGTTATTTTAGTTTCTATGTAATTGGTTGCGGGAAATTTGAAGCTTCGATTATGAATCCCGATTCTATATTTGATACGTAATACGTAATCTCGAATTTCCAGGAATTGAGAATTTGATTCTTCGAAACCCGTTGGAGAACATGAAAATAAAAACATTGGCTTCTTTGTCGAGTTTCTTCATCACGATAGAACTCACAATACAGGATCTTTGGAAGTGTTCTACACTGTATTGATGTCTCCCCCATCCAAAATAAATATACAACTAAGACGATGATGTTTTATTGCAAGACCTAACGTATTCTCGTCCCAGTTGATAAGGAAAGAGCTATTGATTTTAATTTTTAGCCACGCTAACTCCAAGTTATTAACTATTAATGTAAGTTTGCTGTTTCATTTTGATATTTCACAGTTCTTGGGATAAAGGTCTCTCTCTCTCTCTAACTTTATTTTCTTCACAAGTACTTCCCAATTCTTTAGCCAGTTAAATTCCAATTTTAATTTTATTCACTCTAAATGTTCGCTATTATCTGTACTTATCACTTGATTCAACTAATGGACTAATAGTAGTGAAGAGACATATGCCTGCTTTTAGTTGATTTCAACCTAGAATATGATGTGTGCGCTCATAATAAAAGTTGACTTTAAAATTTTATTTAGTGGACTTAATTAGTTAACTCATAAGCTACTGATGAAGGAAAAAGGCGACACAAAACTCATAAGCTACTGTGACTCGGGCAACTCTCTTTGTGTGGTGGTGCTATGTGCATTACAAAACGTAACTTATTTTTGTTGCACAACGGACTGTATGTATTATGCCCTATGCTGGTTCTAAAAATGTGGCCTTACTTCACTGCGAGGTAGCTGCCTCTTTGTGGCAAGCGGTGCTTAACCGATATGGGCTAATATGGGCTGTGCCTTGAAGGGTGGTAGATCTGTTATTGTGCTGGAAAGGGCTGTTTGAGAGTCCTCATGAGAAAACATTATGGAAAATGACCCCAATTTTCTTGATGTGGTGCCAATGGAGGGAAATAAATGATCAGAATTTTGAAGATAACTACCATTGGATGGCAGCTCGCTTTGTCTTCCTAAATTTAGTATTCAGGAGTTTTTTTGACCTCTTTTCTCTTTGTTATTAGGCGTTGTGCAACTAGATAGTGCATATGCCTCACTTTATTGATTATGAATAAAAATTATCGTACTTATAAAAAAGGATGGCCTTTCTCTGATTTAATGCAATTCTACATGATTGCTAATGCAGAGGCCCAGGGGCCAGGACAGTGTCAATTTTGTGTGTAGTTTTTTTTAGATAAATTATACTCCAAATAAGTAATGGGTTATTTTACATTTGTAAGAAGCCATTGTGGTGGTTACATGTTCTCTGTAGTCTACTGCTATATTAACCCTTAGGCTTCGTTTGGATGGTAAGAGTAGCTGTGAATAGTAGTGAGTTAAGATGTTTGAGTGGGTTTTGTGTAAGATTAGGGGCCCATTGAGATGTGTTTGGATGTATGAAGTAAGCTAAGATATGTTTTAACTTTTTATGGGAAGTTGAAAAAGTGGTGGGTCCCATCAATGACTGGTTTGTTGTTGTAGTGATGGAATAATTATTTTATTTATATGTTATACTAATAAATAAAAAATTTTATGAGATACTTTTGAGATGATAGTGATGAGTCCTGCAAGGAATTGTCATTTAGAAAATGATATGGGTCCCGCAACCTTACACGCTCCAACATATGGATGGGTCCCGCAGTTACTTTTCATAAATAACAAATATTATGAGATGCTGTTCTTTATATGGGTCCTGCAGGGAATTTTCATTCAGCTGAACAATGATGAGTTTAGATGAAAAAAGTGAGATTTTTTCAGATGAATTAAGTTGTGTGTTTGGATGGAGAGCATATTCATCCGTATGAAACTATCTGAGATAATCTCAGATAGTCTTTGCATCCAAATGCAACCTTAGTTTTCCCAAGTTGGTCGTGTGCTACATGAAATGGTTTGTGCAAAAATCCTCCATGTGATTTTTTTGATCGGTAAACAAGATTTTATTGATCAAAAGAATAGGCAAAAGCCCAAGTATACCATATGATTTATTTCCTATCCTAATATTAGCCGTTTACTAAGGATTCTGCTTTTTAATGAATTATTTTTGCATGAGTTCATATTGCTAAAGAATTTTTATTTTTAACCTGGATTCTTATTATTTAAGAAAAAAACAATAAGAAAAATATACTCCAATTACAATCATTTCTCAACCAAGGAGTTTATTCCTTGACATTGAAGCAGTCTCATTACTTCATTGATCTTTGTTATACTTTTGTCCATTCATGTCAGAAAGGGGATAAATGGGCCCACAAAAATGAAGCATCTCAAGTGAATTTTGTTTCACTTGATACTGAAAATGCTTTCTTCCTTTTTTTTCATGTGAATATGCATCAAATTGGCCTGTTAAATAAACATTTCATTCCTTTCTCAGGGTAAAAGAATGAAGTTTCTTTTATTTTTTCCTTTTGTTTGTTAGTCTTGAATTTGGGTTGAGAAGTTTAACTTATTACAGAGTCTGGATCTCTTATTAATTTGGTATCCCATGCTGTATTTGAGCAGGCAAGGAATCTGATTTTGGTCAATTGATTGATATGGGGAGTTTTGCTAAACCAGAAAATGCTTTGAAACGAGCTGAAGGTAAGTGGCAGATATTTATGCTGCTTTTTCTGACTGGTGAACCTTCTTTCTAGTAGGTTGCTTCAAATGATAGATCTATATCTGGGATCTTTACTGCATTTCTTGAAACTGTGGTTTCATACTTAAGTTCAAACAAACAGTACTAGCAATGCTATTGCTTATGGTGCTATACATGGGAGCTCATTTTAACCCCTCAAACAATATACTTTTCTTTTAGCTTGAATGAGCAACTTTTTTTCTTGAATTAATTGAAGCTTAAAATCACTTCTTGTGGTTGTGAATACCACATGGGTTGCCAGGTTTTCTTATTTAGTTACTAGGTTCTTCAGTTCTCTTTTGTAATGTGCCTAGAGATTGACATTGGAGATACGCATCTTTTATCCTTCTCTAGTGCTTGAATACTTCAGCCTCATGCATTTATCACTTGATGTAGTGCCTTCACTAAAGACACATCTACTTATTTTGCCTGAGTTTTGGCTTGATCATATGTTCTTGAACTGACACACTGGGATATATATGACACAGAGTTGATTAATGTCGGACAGAAGCAAGATGCTTTGCAAACACTTCATGACCTTTTCACCTCAAGGAGACATAGAGCATGGCAAAAGCCACTTGAAAGGAGCATGTTTAAGTATATAGAGCTGTGTGTAGACTTGCGCAGAGGTCGGTTTGCCAAGGATGGACTCATTCAGTATCGTATCATATGTCAGCAAGTAAATGTTGGTTCTTTGGAGGAGGTGATCAAGCATTTCATGCATCTATCAACCGAGCGAGCCGAACAAGCTCGTACCCAAGCACAAGCCTTAGAAGAAGCTCTTGATGTTGAAGATCTAGAAGCAGATAAAAGGCCAGAAGACTTAATGCTAAGCTATGTGAGTGGAGAGAAAGGAAAAGATAGATCTGATCGGGAGCTTGTGACACCATGGTTTAAGTTTCTTTGGGAAACGTATAGAACAGTGCTTGAAATATTACGAAACAACTCAAAATTGGAAGCACTATATGCGGTTAGTAAATACAATCCTTTCCTTTAGTATTATTGCTGGGGAGCTGCATTTCGACTCATTAAGTTTATAACTGCCTCGCATGGACTACTTATCCTTACATGGACTATATTGCTATATTTTATTTTTTTTAAATAATTATCACAGTTTTTTTTTCTTGATATTTGATGGCAAAGTTTATATCTCCAGCCCATAGAAGATAATAATAACAATGGAACTTTTTATATCTTCAGTACACGCAAAGGTTGATCTTGTGTGTTGTATTTTTACATGTTATTTACTAACTTTGACATTAAGGAGTATGCCATTCAAATGATGAGTTTTCTGCCTGAGGGGTAGTATAAGTGGAATGTGATTATTTATTTGCCCCTTGTGTTTATATTAAGTGTTAAATAACGTAATTACTTGTGCGTATTCATGACTTTCTTCTATCCCTAGGAAATCATGCATAGGTGTTGCTCTTTTATATGCCCCATGTACTTGAGCTATGCCTACTTTCTATCATCAATAAAATTCTTATTTACCGATCAAAAAATGCGTTACATCTTTTAGTCACAGTGAAGGTCTTCTGGACTTGGCTTATAACACTTCAAAAGTAATTGCTGGTTAAATAGTAAGTAAAACATGAACGTTGACTGCCTTTTTTTTAATAAATAATGCCTGCGTTTTAGAAGCTGCTATAGCATACTATTATCAGTAATCTTGAATTTTTTCTTTTTCAAATTCTAGATAGAGGAAAGTGGTTAATAAACCTGCTGAATTCACCAATTTTCCCTTTGGCTTGTGTGGGAAAGAAAATTTGATTACAAAGAGTGATTCTGCCCCCAGTCTGCAGCCAGAGAAGCAACAGATGCACAATTTTGGGAGAAAATATCTGCTGTATATGAAAAGAAAGAACAAATAAAATGTAAGAAGCAGATAAGTAATCATCTGTTTCTGGGAAGAAATTGAGTCCTACTGAGAGGTCCACTAGAGATCAGAATGCTGAAGAATGAACAATATGTTTCTTTTGTTCCTCTTTTAGATGATCAGAAAAGAAAGAAATGGTTAATATGTTTAAGATAGGTACTTATTTACAAAATACCATCTCAATTTATCCTATATCGTCATCTCTGGGATTTGATATGGCGTGGAAGGATGAGGATGTGTTGTTTACTACCTTTAGCTATTCAAATGATTAGTTTTACCGCCTGCAGTAGTATAAGTGGAATGTGATTACTTATTTGCTCCTTGTGTTTATATTGTTTATTCGTTAACCAAGGTTTTTTTTTTTTTGTGTGCGTGTTACATCCAATAAGATTTAATGCTTGAATAAAAATCCATCATTTTTCATTATTTTCTGATTTATTTCATCATTTTTATCTACCACTATATTCTGTGTTTGAGTTTTTATTTGTATTTTTTTGCGTATCTTATTGCTGCACTCAGTAATCTGCACTTTCAATGGATTAAATGAAGCTTTATTAAACTTCAAATTTTGTGTAGATGACGGCACATCGAGCTTTCCAGTTTTGTAAGCAATACAAACGAACAACAGAGTTTCGCAGGCTGTGTGAGATCATAAGGAATCATTTGGCAAATCTCAATAAGTATCGAGACCAGAGGGACCGGCCTGATCTATCAGCTCCAGAAAGCTTGCAACTGTATGCTGACACAAGATTTGAGCAGCTAAAAGTTGCCACTGAACTTGAACTCTGGCAGGTTTACTATCTTCCTTTTACTATTATGTGCATTTAGATAGGTTGGTTGAGTGTAAACAAAGAACTAAATCACAATTTGCCTATTAGTCATGTTAAAAACCGCATCTCTTTTGTTAATATTTTTCTGCATATTTCTGCAGGAAGCCTTTCGATCTATTGAAGATATTCACGGACTGATGTGTATGGTTAAGAAGACGCCCAAATCATCCTTGATGGCTGTTTATTATGCTAAGCTAACTGAAATATTTTGGATTTCTTCTAGCCATTTATATCATGCTTATGCATGGTTCAGGCTTTTCTTATTACAGAAAAGCTTCAATAAGAACCTGAGCCAGAAGGATTTGCAATTGATAGCATCATCTGTAGTATTGGCAGCCCTTTCAGTAAATACTTATGATCACACCCATGGTGCATCTCATTTGGATATGGAGAATGAGAAAGCGAGGAACTTGAGAATGGCTAATCTCATAGGATTTAATCTTGAGTCTAAACTTGAGAGCAAAGACGTGGTACTGTAAATTGTTTAACTGGATTTTGTCTCATTTTACTTGATTCATACAGTTTTGCAGTTCTGATTACTTTCTCTCTGTTCCTCTCTTGTTTTTCCCAGCTCTCAAGGTCATCCCTCCTTTCTGAACTAGTAAGAATTCTTCTTTTCTAGGCTATGCTTCTCTTTGTTCCTTTTTAGTTATTGGTTTCATTCTTGTGGTGAATATTGCATACATTCTTTTGTGGATGGCTTTCAGTATATACTTGTACATTGTAGACTAGACAATATATTTCGAGATTATTGACATTCGGCTTTATGATGTCCTTTTTATAGATGCTGTTTAGTTGGTGCAATTGGTACCCCTTGTTATTGGTGAATGCCTTGGTTGTTGTTGAGCTTAAACAAATTATCTTTTCTTTTAGCCTTCTGCCATGAAATGCTGATAGAGATCTTGATCACGAAGTTATTAAGAAATTTTGGACTTCAATTTTGTAGTGAGGCAATTCTAAATCATCCTGATAAGGGAATATTCATCCAGAGTCCCTTATGCATCTTGATCCTATTTGGAGGTCCTATTATATGATTTTCTTTTTCAGTGGGTTGGGAACGCTTGTTGCTGATATGGCCACTTAAGCATGCTTGAATTTTTTATGTGATATAATGTTCTCATTAGTTGCGTGCCTCTAATTTCACTTCTTTGGCAACTTAGTTTTCTTTGAAATGTGTTTGCCTCTAGTACAACCCTCCAGTTATGAAGAGATCCTTAATTATCTGTTTACTTGGGAAATAATCTAGGCTGTAACTTACTGATATTGAACCTTTTTCCAAGTATTTTTTACAATATTTTTTTCTCAATCAAGTTGAGTTATTCTGGGCATCATTGCAGGTTGCCAAAGGTGTAATGTCTTGTGTGATTCAAGAAGTGAAGGACCTTTATCATCTTTTAGAACATGAATTTTTCCCTCTAGATCTTGCTTCAAAAGTTCAGCCCTTGTTAACCAAAATCTCAAAGTTTGGGGGCAAGCTTTTGTCGGCTCCTTCTGTCCCAGAATTGCAATTGTCTCAATATGTTCCCGCAATGGAAAAGCTTACCACCTTGAGATTGTTGCAGCAGGTGCATTTTTGTGTCTGTCTTGATGGTTATAGTTTCTCGGATATAAATTTATTGCTTTCCATGCATTTGGTCTTGATTTTCAATATGCTGCCCTTTCACTTTCCAGGCATCCCAGGTGTACCAGATGATGAAGATTGAAAGTTTATCCAGGATGACTCCATTTTTTGATATTTCTGTTGTGGAAAAGATATCTGTGGATGCAGTCAAGTATAATTTTGTGGCCTTGAAAGTGGACCATATGAAGGGTGTTGTTATTTTTGATAACACGGTAAGCTTCTGCTTGTGCCTTCAAACTTTGTGCTTTTGGTTGCCTCCCCAACCTGTTGAATACAAGTGTCCAAATTGTGATGATAAATGGTCCACATGGCTAGGTTGGGATTTCTTGAAGCACCATGTACATACATGGGATAAGTGCATGGGGAAAAACGGAGGACAAAAATAAGTTGCTGTTCATGTGAACAGTGTAAAGCATTTCTGTGCACTTATCCTGTGTCTTAAGCATTTCCGTTTCTTGAAATGGTACAGATAAACATGTTTGATAGGTGATAATCTACGTAAAAATAGTATTTTTCTTTTAATTTTCCTACTTGTCATTTTAAGTTGCAACTCTGCTAGAAAATTGTGGTGGACCAATGTTTTCAGCTTGGATAGGACTGCAAACCTTTGCTGGGGGGGCTATACCTCGGTACTAGTTCACCAACTGTTTAGGTTCATTTGGGAACTTTGATTTTGTGAGAACCATTTTGGATTGGATGGATTTGCTGTATTTGTATGACCATTTTCCTATAGTGTTTTTATTATTTAAACTTTAAACAAAGGAGGGGCACTGGAAGGGGGGGGGGGGGGAGAGTTTTATTTTTTATTCACATTACAGGGGTGCAGGTGTAACTTGTGTTAAAGTGTGCATGTTTGGGAATTCTGTACAAACCAGATTGTCCTCGATTGAACTATTTTAAGTTGGATAATTACTCGGATGTAGTTTTACTGTTTTCATAGGTATGAAAAAAAAACTGTCTTAAGTATGCGTCTGTTGTTAGGTTATATTTTGGCCGTGGTTATTTTCATTATTGATTGTGTCATGAAATGCCTCAATTCACTGGTAATTGCCATATCAATGCATCTATTTAGGCCCCATTTATGTAGCTGAATTTCTCCTATATATAGGGACTGTTCTCTCACCTGGTCCTTGGTATTAGGTTCAAGATGGGACTTAAAATTGTATAATTGGTCTGGTGGGTCAGCCAGTGTGGAATACCCAAAAAACTGATGTTGGATCCTATGCTTTTGCATGCCTGAGTTCTTGCTCAACTTTCAGACTCCATTTCTGCATATCTACATCATCAGCTTAGCTACACCAGCTACACTAATTGTGGTGTTTGTTTTTTGTGTTGGGGTTATATTCTGCAATCTGTTTCCCAACAAGTATTTGATCTGCACTTGAGCTACATTCCTACTGGCTTTGATTATCCTGAGCAACAAGTGATTCTTTGTATTTAGTAATATCAATTTTTCTGTTTCAATTCCCATTCTAGATTTTGTATTGACATAATCTATCACGTCCATCTGGAATGATAACCATTCTAACTGAATCGTTCACTAAGGAAAATTAGATAAGCTAACACCAAAGGAAGAAAGGTAATATTGCTCCGATGATCATGGATGTACTGCTATGTACATTGTGATTGGCCATGCTAAGGTACTAAATTCATACATGGTGTGCTGCATAGTCAGCAGATTTAATGGTTTGAAGGGCTTCTCTTAAGGCGATAATTCTAATTTTCTGCTTTATCACCTCCTTAAAGGAAGTTGGTTTTTATAGTTCATGGTGTGGATGTGGCTTACTTAGGCTGTTCTTGTTTTTCAGGGTCTTGAGTCAGAGATTTTAAGAGATCACTTGGCCACCCTTGCAGAAACTTTAAATAAAGCTAGAGCAATGATTTATCCTCCTGCTAGAAATGCCTCAAAAACTGGTGAATTGCTTCCCAGTTTAACTGAGATTGTGGATAAGGAACATAAGAGACTACTTGCTCGAAAATCCCTCATTGAGAAACGCAAAGAAGAAGAAGAGCGCAAACTTCTGGAGAAGGTTCTTTGTAAACTAATATTCTTGCCTGTGCCTTGCAACTTGATGTTTTAAGCTTTAGTTGTGATTAAATTGTTTCCTAAGGAATCTTTTTTGTCTTTGAAGGAACGTCTGGAAGAGTCAAAGAGGATGGAACTACAAAAGATAACTGAGGAAGCAGAAAGAAAAAGACTGGCTTCCGAGTATGAGGAGAGGAAGAATGAAAGGATACGTAGGGAAATAGAGGAGCGGGAACTTGCAGAAGCCCAAGCTCTTCTTCAGGAAGCTGCACAACGTATTAAATGGAAAGGAAAGAAGCCGGTCATAGAGGGAGTGAGTTGAAGAGTGGTTTTATTTTATTTTTATCTGCTTAGCAAAGGTTCAGAAAGTATTGACATTTTCTCAATACAGGAAAAACTTACGAAGCAAAGTGTGATGGAGTTGACTTTGAGTGAGCAACTCCGAGAAAGGCAGGAAATGGAAAAGAAATTGCAGAAAATTGCCAAAACCATGGATTATTTGGAGAGAGCAAAAAGAGAAGAGGCTGCTCCCCTGGTTGAAGCTGCATATCAACAGCGTTTAGTGGAGGAGAAGCTATTACATGAACACGAGCAACAGGTATTTCTAAAATTATTGCAGCATCCTGAAGGATTGCTTTCTTGCAAATTTGGAGATCTCCTTTTTGAGAAGTTCCATTCTGTACTTCTTTTGTTTACATATAGTAAAGTTTCATTCGTATCATGTCCTGCAAATTGATTCTTGTTCACAAATCATAACCCCTGTCCCCTCCCCCCTCTGACCCTTAAGTTCATCACTATGCTTACCGGTTGTCCTGTGGTAATCTGCAGGAAGATATTGAACTTAGCAAACAGCGCCATGATACAGAGAAAAAGGAGAAGGAGAGGCTGGCTCGAATTAAGCACAATAAGGTTAGTACCTGATTTGGTCTGTAATTAAGACTGCTGAACTTATATTTGATTATAAAGTGTGCGTCTTGGAAGTGGTTCCCAGAATTCATACTGTTCTGCTCCCATATTTATTCTGGAGTTCTATTTTCTCATCAGGCTTACCACATCCTGTTTTATGATAGCACACAAATGTAAATATGTTAAATATGTTGTCATTTTGGCAGTCTTTGGCTGTGCCTTGACAAACTATGAGTTTTTTTTTCCTTCTTTTTTTTTGGTGCAGGAAATATTTCAAGAAAGGGTTGTCAATTGCCGGGAAGAAGAATATGCCAGATTGAGAGGGGAGAGAGAGGAGCAAATCTCACAAATCTTGCATTCCAGAAGACAAGAGAGAGAGAAGATGAGGAAGTTGAAGTTTTATTTGAGTTTAGAAGAGGAAAGGCAGAGAAAATTGCATGAGGAGGAGGAAGCACAGAAGCGCGAAGGTAAATTACTTCTGTTCGACACAACTTTTTGTTTTCCGTCCAGTTATAAGTTTGTAAAGATAAAGGAAATGCTTCACCCCTCTTACCATCTGTTACCATGAATTGCTTTGATAATTAACGTGTTCCATTTTGGTGATGTATTTACTTTTTCATTACCCAGTTATTTGCTGATGTAAATTACCATTGGATCAGAGAAATGGGTTGTCTTTCTTAATATGTCATAATGTATAATTCTTGCGGTTTTGTGACTTCCAGAAGCCGAGAGGCGAAGGAAGGAGGAGGCCGAGCGCAAAGCAAAATTGGATGAGATTGCAGAAAAGCAGAGGCAAAGAGAACAAGAACTGGAAGAAAAAGAGAGGCAAAGGAGAGAAGCGCTTTTGAGGAGGTCCACTGAGGGGCCTTTAAAGCCTTCTGAGCCTCCCACTGTGGCCACCCCAACGGAGTTGGTATCTGCTGCTCCAGCTGTTGCTGTAGCTGCACCAGCACCAGCACCAGCACCTGGAAAATTTGTCCCAAGGTTCAGGCGGGAGAGAGCTGAGAGCTCCGGGCAGGCTCCACCTCCAGAATCTGATCGGTGGGGTGGAGGCAGACAGGATGACCGAATATCCCAAGCTGATGATAGGTGGCGTAGGGATGACCGCAGATCCTCTGGTGGGTCGTCATTTGGTGGGGGTGGCAGTTCAAGGTCTACTTCGACATGGTCATCATCCAGGATTCCCCCTCGTGGATCTGAACGCTGATTTTAAATTAAAGAAGCCAGCTTTGGAGGTTTAGCAGCTGATTTTAACAGCCAGCTTTGGAGATTTTGCAGCTGATTTAACAGCCAACTTTGGAGGTTTAGCAATTAGGCCTTTCCTGCCGAAACGTGGTTGTGGTTCTTTTCTGGATTTGGCTTCATGTGCTGAGTTGTTTATTTAATTTTTAGATTTATTTATTCTTCATAAAGATTTTACTAGTTCCCATGGTGCTTAATGCATTTGGGATTTTGTTCCCAGCATGTCTGGCTTGATTTAATGAATTTTGTTCTGTACGATGCAGGCAGACCTCCTCTGTTGGGGCTTTTTTCCTTCTTTATTGCGTCAGACCTACACACACAGACAGTGGAGGGGTTACTATAACACAACGGGGGAATTCAAAAAACATGTAGATTTTTTTCTTTTTCAAATAAAATCTGGATAATAGAATAAAAGGTGATATTTTACATTTTAATTCATAGAGATGTATTCAGAAAAGTCAACACTATAATAGATTTTGGTCCCACCATCATCCGCCCCTACCACTTCCAATCCATCAACAACCCTAACCTAAATGATGGCAAAGAATAATCGAAACAAACGACAAGGAAAGGTGGAGATTAGAGGTCAATTAAGAAAATTATTCTGTAATGATTTGTCTCAAGAAATGTGACTTACACCAAACGGTGACAACTCAACAGCCATCAGAGTCTGAACATAATGCAGAAGCAACAGAAGATGGTAACTCAACTTGGGGATAAAATAGAAATGCAGAAGTCAAAGAAGATAATGATTATGATAAGATATAATAGCACATTAATTTGTAATCTTCAATACCTGTAACTCATTGTAGGAAGATGAATCATCTTCAAGAAATTAAAAAATGAGTAGTGTTACGCTGCCGTCAGCAATGGCTGCTGCGCGTGCGGCCATGTATAATTTTTTTTAAAAATATTTTTAAAAAATAAAAAAATACATCAATACATTAAAAATCATTTTCTTAATTATTCAGTAAAAATAAATATATGAACAATTAAATGAGGGGATAAACTCAGGCGACATACTAGCATTTCTCATTAAAAAAAAATTCAATACTTTTGATCACATTCCATTTTCTAACATTTGTCCTCTTCATAATTAATAAAGGAAAAAATATAATAAGTAAGGTCTAGTTTGTTTCCGTAATTATTCTCATCTCATCTAATCTAATCATTATAATTTTTTTAAATTTTCACACAAAATAAAATAAATAATTCAATATTTTCAAATATCAAAATAAAACTAATATTAAAAAAATATATTATAACAATATTTTATTCAACTTTTATCTCAACTTATCTTATCTCGCGAAAACAAACCATGCCTAAATCACAGATGTTGAACTTGATAAAAAAGAAAAAGAAAAAGGAGTAATGTTATACATCACTCTCATCCAATTTTGATCATACTAAGTAGTATGTGTCACATTCATCACCATTAGATAGTAAAGAAACATGCAATAAATGATTATTTAATAGTAATAAATGTGCCACATCTTATTTAGTGAGATGAAAGTGAGATGGTAATATAGTGTATAGAATTTTCTATATATATAATTCCCTTTGTTTTCTGAACTGATGAACTCTCTATTTTACTGACTATGATCTACCATATAACAATATCAACTTGCAAAAAAAAAAAAAAAAAAAAAAAAAATCAACTTGCAAAAAAAAAGGAGAGAGAGAGCGAGCGTACTTGGTCTTGCTTGACTTTGCGACAGACATCATACAGAACTGCCAAATTGTCTGTTTTTCGACTGTCACGACTCACACACGTATGTATATTCCCGAAGTACAAAAAATTCTTGTCAATGGAGTAGCTCTCCGTAATTTCTAACCGAACCCACACCTAAACTACCAATTCCCAACAAGCAGTTGTGAGTTAGGTCTCTCTCTCTCTCCCTCTCTCTGTATATATACTCAATCGTGTCTCTCTGGCTAACTCACTTGCTAATAATCCAACATTAGGACGATGATGTTTGTTTTCACCTCCATAATCGCGCCCCTTACCTCTCGGTGGCCATTAATCGTCTACGCTGCAACATGGACAGCTATCCTGACAGTGACAGTGGCGGTGGCCTCCTTTGCGCCGGAGGTTGCTTTCGTGTCGGCGATATCCTCGTCATCCACAGCGTGCGACGAGACGGAAGGGTCAGTTAGAGTGCCGTTGGACACGATGGGAGAGATCCTCTGCTTGCCGGCCCACCTGCTCAGCAAGTCCAAGATTGACTTCATCGTACCTCCGGTCTTTGCCGCCGTCGTGGTGGCTGCGTCTGCTTGCTTGGTGAGGGCCCTCTGCCTTTGGGAGGACGACGAGCCCCATTAGCAACTTCTTTTTCTTATGTATTTTATTTATTATTTATCATGTGATTTATATATATATATATTTTTTTTTTTTGAGACGTCCAAAAAGAGTAAAAGAATTCAGAATGATATTCTCTTTTGAATCAAATCAATACTTTATCATTAATGAAGAACTTACAAATATAATTTTTCAAATCTAAATATATAACAGATATGGTGCAAATTCTTCACATATACGAAACCAATAACCAAATCATGATGTATTTTGCTTAAATGGCACTCCCTGACACTGTATATGATGTAATTAACGACTATAAAGTGGATCAAGCTGGTTTTGGGGTATGAAACAAGTGAGTTTATAGCAAATATAAACGATCAAATTTATAATAAGCTGCAGATCCTCATGATGTATGAAAAAGTATTCAAGGTTTTGCAGCCGACTTGACCAATTCGTCGCTGAAGTCCCAGAGTTTTTTAGCCAACACTTGATCTTTTGCAAGTGCACTTGGCCCCATTTCATTGCAGTCCACGTAGTAGTTTCCAGTCACACCTTTCAAATTTGGGTGGAGTGCCACATAGCAGCTCGTGGCTGCTCCCTGTTATAAACACAAAATTCCAGTCAGGACTAAAAAATTTTCTCATCATGATCAGCCAAAGCATTCAACATGATCCTTAATTTGCTACTTGTTAAGAAGAAAAGATCCAACAACTTGCATGGCCAATCTACCTGGGGTACGTCTTTCCATAGGAAATAGGTGAACACCTTTAGGATTCCTGCATGCAAATTAAGATGACCAAGTTATGGCAAAAGAATATCATCTAGCTAGCTAATTTTATTCTTTTTTGTTCGACTGCTGCTACTCATCATGCATTCTGTGTTGATGGAAATGGAGCGTACTCATCAGAAGGGCAGAATGCCTCATTAGAGGAGTCATTATCAGTCCTGGGTGGACTGAATTCGCTGTAATGTTTATACCTTCTTCCTGCATTTGGTTGAAATTAAACATGGTCAATGAATTAGGACAATGAGTAATGGGCGCTATATCATGTGATTCAAAGATACGATATATTTTTTTCCCCGTTGGGAACTTGGTTATAATGTTTTCATATTATAAATATGTTGTAACTCCCATTTTTCTATTATATGGCTTCGAAGGGTGAGATTTGTCTGGTTACAGAGGCATTGTACGGGAAGCTGAAGAAGCTAGATCAGAAGATGATTAATGGCAATGAATATTGGCAGAACTCGAGATAGTGCAGTGAAAATCAATATTCTTCTCGATCTTGCAAATAGGACTTTGTACCACATTGTTATGAACCCACTAGGTAGAACTCATTTATGAAAACCGGTTTACAAGGAAATGGTGCCTAGGGACTTATAAACCACCAACCAATTTCATACTTAGTAGATGTGGGATCGTAACAACCACCACAATCCGCAATCGTCATCCACGACGGTCCCAACGCTCACAATGGCTCTGGTAGGACCCCATGTTTTGTGGCCCATGACCAAGCCACCAGCCATGTCAGCCACATGCTAGTAGCCTTGCCAACAATGTCAGATATGCCCATGGCCCATGCCATGGGCCAGCCTAGCTCACCCATGGGCTCATACATGCCATGAACCACCAACTTGGCCCATACCAACTATGTTATTTCTTATTATTTATTTTTATTTAATTATTTATTTTATAAGAGATTCATTAGGGGTTTCCAAGTTGTAATCCTTATAAATAGGACCCTTAGTCTTTGTTTTTACATCTTTTGGCAAATTCCCATTGTGGGTGGATTATTTTGTTCGTGAGATCACCATTCGGTACTTGGCACTTGGGCTACTTGGGGGATGTTCGTGAAATCCTTGTAGAGGATCATCACCTTGACGTTCGTGAATTGGTGTGATCCAATCTATCTTTTTTTTTTGTCAACTTTGTGAAATTCGTGAATCAAAGTTGGTTTATGTTTATCCTTGTGTTCATTCATTAATTTTGAGTGTTCATATCTTTTCTATCCTATCCATCCATTGTTCATCCATTCAATACCATACACGCATTTGATCTTCCATTTCTCTCCATTGATCCAATTACTTTTTGTGAATAGTGCTTTCATTGTTCTTGAGAGTTCTTGGTGATAGTCGGCCACCATATTATCCATCCATCCATTTTCATGTTCCCACTTACAAAACTCGACCAACCCTAGTGTTTGCCCTAATTTCCATAAATAGATCACTTCCCATAATTGCCCTTCATCCATCACAAATATTGACCTAGCCGAAACCCTAATTGACTCCCATCTTTTCATACACACTTACCATACTCGGCTACACATAAGTCATCCACCCATAAAACCCTAGCCGTCCACCTCAAGTCCCTATAAGGTAATTGTTTCCTTTTAGGAGTCTTGACTTCCTCCCAATTCAAATCCTTTAATTTAAGGAATTGACAATCACCTTCAATTCCATAAATCACTATTTCTAAAATCTCTCTAGTCAACTATTGACTTGCAATCCTAGTTCAAATTCGAATTCCCCTATTCCCTCAAAGATTCTCTCCATCTTACAAACCTTCCATATCCATTTCCACATCATCCTCATCCTCATCCTCAAACTCTAACAACTCATCCTAAACTCCAACCCTAGTCCATCACTTCCTAATCTCGAAATCCTTCCTAAACCCTAGCTACACTTCACCATACCAATCCTAATCATCATCCAAGTGACCCCAACATCAAGGGCAACCCTCAAGCCATCCACATTGCATCAAACACCTATAATCCTGAGCCAATCTTCAAAGACCACGTCAACCCTAATCCTACCATAGTCCACGGCAACCCTAGTTGCCTCCAACCCGTAATCCTAGCCTCATCTCATCCACTCAAGCCTAGCCTCCATCATCTTGGCGCCTCACTCAAGAACAAGTCTCTAGCTGCCCACATTGATTTGCCTTCCCTAAACACTTAGCCTACCCAAGTTCATCATCATCTCCATCATTGCATCACCCAAACACCATCCCTTTGTTGAAGGCCAAGCAAGTTGGCAAGGCCACTCAGTCATCCTTCACACCAAGGTGAGCTTGTGGTCCCTAGTGTTAGGGACAAGATTGGGGTCCCTAACAGGCTCGCTAT
The DNA here is from genome assembly GCA_022457165.1 of Juglans mandshurica. Classification (NCBI taxonomy): domain Eukaryota; kingdom Viridiplantae; phylum Streptophyta; class Magnoliopsida; order Fagales; family Juglandaceae; genus Juglans; species Juglans mandshurica. The sequence goes on from CM039627.1 coordinate 28,550,934, forward strand.
GCGCTAGGTCTTCCCTAGCTCCGGATGAACATTGCTATGCCGGCATCACCCCCCGTGCCGCACGATTGCAACAGTGCCAACATGGACCGCATACGTGGGGTGGCTCTGATACTAATTGTTATGAACCTACTAGGTAGAACTCACCCTCGAAAATCGGCTTACAAGAGAAGGGTGCTTAGAGGCTTATAAACCACCAACCAATCACATACTTAGTCGATGTGGGATCGTAACACATATTTTATGAATGAAGAATCATTGCGGCATGCATGCTATGGGGTCATGATAGAGGTATATATAGCAAGTCTCGAAACAAAAAACTCTAAATTCACTCTATATCCTGTCTCTGCACAAACGACTGGAGTCGGTCATAATTTGTATCTTGGAGGAGATCAAAGGAAATTTTGGTTACAATTTCTAGCTATCTTTCTAAGAATATTTGGTTACAACACTCCGTACTTTGGGGGAAGATACCAATCTACGACAACCCTTTTGACATTCCATCGATGAAACCTTATTACTTTTGAGAATTCTCCAGGCCAGTGAAGGGTTTGTAACGAAGTGCAATCAAGATCATAGAAGGAAACAATCAATAATATACGTCAAGAACAAGGACTCTCGTAAAATGCTTCAAGTGCCAGTACGTATAAAGGGAATAGGTAGAGGGACCGTCTAAAGTGGAAGAAAGGCAAGGAGAAAGAGAAAAGGATGCCTCTTCAACGAACTCAAATTAACCAAGTTCATGTTGTGGAAAAAAGTGGAAAATATATTACTATTAAGGAAAAACATACTTATCAAGTCATTTGACAATCATATTTGATAGAGGAAGACTAAAAAATAGTATTTCTTTTTTAAAAAGTAGTGAATGTACCATTAGAAACTAGAAATTTTCATTTGCAAAAGGAAAATCCTATCAAGAAACCCATTTATTTTGTACATCCTCCACGTCACTGGGCGTGGATTGTCAATTTCACCCTTGTTTAAAACTTCTCATTTCTTTAATTATCTAGAAGTTCGAAAGACTTCTCATAGGCAAAGCTCTCTTCACGTTTGGGAGGGAAGTTCTCTTCTCCTTCAGTCGTTCGATAGAAACCATCCTCAAGCAATCACAAGTCGCGGAAAGGATCTACGAAAATGCTCCTTCCGGTAGAAATGGATCTTTGTCGGCGTTCTGAAGATATGAACGAAATGGGTATGTTCTTCAAAGGATGAAGGGCTTGGAAAGGTGGGGGTCAGGATCTAGATTTGGATCTACCTACTTGCATAAACATTGAACAGGTTAATTTGGACCCATGCACCTAGATTCACACAACTCACGTTTCTCAAGCTTTTGAGAAAGCTGGTAGCATAGGTAGAGGTTTTGGTTGGTTTGCAGTGAAAAAACAGAGACAAATTAAGAGAGTGGAATCGAAAGAATGAAAAAAATGCATGATTTTGAGGCAAAGCTCCACTATCTACAAGGTGGAGAGAGAGAGAGAGAGAGAGAGAGAGAGAGTACTCTCTCACTACTTGCTAAATTTTTAAGAATAATGATAGACTTATTATCTCTTACCACCCGTTCACTACTCTCTATTTTTTAAAGTTTCTTTCTTTTCAGTTTGCACGCTCAAAAGCTTCTCCATATCACTCCTCTGCTCCTCTGCACTCATTCTTCAAAAACTCGCTTGTCAGAAACTCTGCTCTACACTCCTCTACTTATGTATGAGATTTGACATAAAGACAATGCTAGGGGCCGCCTAGCTTGTATTGCTGATCATGTCCATAGTGTATTTGAAATTTTTATTTATTTTTTGTTATTTTTTAAACATTCTTAATCATTAAAAAAAATTAAAAAAAATTCAATTTCATTAATAGTCACTTCCTTAACCGGGTTATGCTACTCATCATCATCCCACACCATACACCTTACATATTTTAATTAATTAATTAATTATTTTATGCATGCTAAACTAATTGAGTTGTTCTACTAATCATCCGTACACTACATACTTGTTATAAAAAAAGAAAAAAATTAAAAGAAGTGTGTTGTGTGGTGCATAATGTGTGGGATGCTAAATAGAATTATTCTTTTCCTTAACATAAAGCAAAGTTTCTGACAGGCGAGTTTCTGGCGGATGAGTGCAGAGGAGTAAAGGAGTGATGCTGTGAAGCTTCTGAGCTTGCAGACTGAAAAGAAAGAAACTTAAAAAAATAAAGGGAGTAGTGAATGGTTGGTAGAAGGTAGGAAGTCTACCATTAGCTAATTGGTAATACTCTTGATGGGCAGCCATAATTGGATAGACACAAGTAATTTTCGAAAGAGTTATTCTACTCAACAACCTTATACCACACACCTGTTGAGTAGAAAAATACTCTTATTTTTTTCCCTCAGTTGATGTATGGTGTATGGCTGCTAAGTAGATTTTTTCTTTTCGAAATCAATAGCTTTCCTTCTATGTGAGAGCCGATAGATGAACTTTCCTTCCTTCCTTCTTTTCTATGACGATATGTTTGTCTTTTTATTTTTTAAATAAAACAATGCCACATCACCGGGTGTGTAGGTGTGCAAAATAGAAGACTTGTTGGTAGCAGAACTGCTCTTTCAGACGGAGTGCGCGACACTTATATACCCTATTGCTATACAAATTATTTCCATATTTGACAACTATCAGCAACATATATATTTGTCTTCTAAATAATTAAAGATGATACAAATATATAATAATAAAGATTTCGTTACAGCTAGCTAGCTTTTGTCAAAAGATGAAAGATCACGGTATGATTACCTGAAAACGACGAGACAGCTCTTTGGCATGCAATATGTTTGCTAGTTTGGATTGTCCATATGCCTTTTTGTTAGAATAACTGAAACAAATATGAAAAAGGCCAGAATCATAGTGCCGCTCATAATTAAATGTGTCCATATACATATACATATAATATATCTTAATTAATTATATACAGATTGTACGTGCATATGTTACTAATATACCATAAAAGTCACCATATATTTTTCTTTGGAAAATCGAAATTCTTTTAGAAGTTCACTTGCAATTTATGACTAGTTTGTTTTACTCGATAATTCGATACTAATTAAGTTTAATTAATGATTAGGCTTCGCCCCTAATTAATTCCCAGAACCCCATAACAAGCTGAACTTTCTTATTAACCTTTGGATCCTAACGGCGCAAGTGATTAGAGATGAAGACTTGAAGTTGTGTTGCAGTAAATCATAGTTGAGAATCTCAAATAATAAAAGCAAAACAAGCTTTCGATGATCAAATAGGTACCCAATGCTATCATTGATTCTCTTAAATCGAATCCCATGCGCGTAAGAGTGGTGGTGTGCTATTGATGACAAGTTGACAATCCGGCCCTCGATTCCGGTTGTTCTTGCTGTCTGCTTCATTTTCTCCAGCAGAAGATTTGTTAAGAGGAAATGACCTGAGAAGTGAAAAGTGAGAAAATTCTAACCAGCACTCTGATCATTGGGACGACATGGACCGACCGGAATTTACTTAATTTGCTACCTACCAAGATGATTTGTTGCGAATTGCAGCTCTATTCCATCTTGTGAAAGCTGGAAGGGGCAGAACATGACACCGGCATTGTTTCTGAAAATATAATTAATTGTATAAAATTCATTTATTTTAGTTTGGTAAAAACTAGAGAGAGAGAGAGAGAGAGAGAGAGAGAGAGAGAGAGAGAGAGATCACATCAAGATGTTAAGGGGAACGTCAAGAGCAATGAAGTTGTCAACAAATGCTCTAATGGACTTCATTGAGCACAAATCGAGTTTCAGAACATCCACACGCGCAGTTTTGTTGTCTTCAAGAATAAGCTCTTTCGCTGCATTAGCAGCTTCCGTGTTCCTGGCAGCTATGATTACATGAGCATTTCGAAGAGCCAAGACTCGTACGGTCTCCAAGCCAATTCCACTTGCCCCCCCTACATTTATCATTGAGTTCTTCATTTGAATATCCATACTTTCACCCAAAACTTCAGTCGAGTCAATTAAATGAAAGTACATGATCTTGAAAACTATTAACATATTTATAGATGCACTCATTATTATTGATGCATGCAATAATTTAAAGCTCATTTGAATTTCTGTTTCTCCTACACTTTAATTAGTTTGCGCATGAATTTCAAGATATTTTAAATCCGAGTATCATGTTAAACTTCGGCCAATCCTCATATATCATGACGTCGTACGTGGATCGGCCTGGCCTGCATGCTGATCTTTAAGTTCAAGTCCTATGCAAGATCGATCTAGCTAGCTAGTTTATCATACAGCCTACATGTAGCGTTGTAAATAATTAATAGACATGACTAGTTAGTTGGTTGTTCTGTCGTTATCCCTCTCTTTAATAGCCATGAACTTGGATTTATGTTCTCATCCCGAACATCCACATGACGCTCAGTGAAGTCCCTTCCGATCAACACGTTCTCATGTTTTATGCTTTTAGGAGATAGCGTTGTAATGATAGAAAACATGCAAACGATCATAGCCAATGGCCCAATAATAGTACTGCGACGTGTAAAACTTTTATCACATAAAAAACAAAGATTAAAAAAAAAAATCATAATTTCAAATTTGAAAATAATTTTAAATTAAAAATGAAAATAATAAAGAAGATCAGAGCGGGAGTACTGGATGGGGGACCCCAGGCCTCCGGCCACAACCCCACTTCCCTTGCATGCATGGTATATATATAGATAGCTACAGTCGTGCATGCAAGCTGGGAAGTGGTATAGTAGTGGCTGGCCGACGGGCTTCCCTAATCACTAATATCGCAATCAATGGGGATCCTGGCCAAGAGACGAATTCTAAAAAATATGAGGCAAATTCTCAAAAATAAAATCACAAGAGACGAATCCTCATGAAATGGGAAAACATTGGCCAGGCATTCGACAAACAAATTAGAAATTATTTTATAATATTGTGGCCGGAGCTGATGACAAATTAGGAAATCTTGACATCATAGATCCAACTTAATTAGAAATATTCCTTGGCCTGTTAAGAAAAACCACCCAATAATATTGTGTTTAACAGCAATAATATCATAATGCATAAATATATGGGTATTGTTCTACCTGTTTTAGCATTTTATAAAAAGCTCCATTAATGAGCAAGTTATATTTGTTAAAATAAGTTAAAATGATCACTAGATTGTACTAGATTAAAACAGTGAAAGTACCATACTGATATCTTTGTCAGCTTAAGTGCCGGTTTGGATTCAGAGATAAGATGAGATTGTTTTAGATAAAAGTTGAATAAAATATTATTTTTTAATATTATTATTATTTTAAGATTTGAAAAAGTTGAATTGAGATTTGAAAAAATTAATTTGTATTTTATATATTTTTGTGCGAGAATTTGTGAAAATTGTAATAATGAGAAGAGATGAAACGTTTTTCGAATTCAAATGGAGCCTTATGTTAGTCACCACTATATATAATCGATTAGCAATGCAAGAAATAGGGGGCGATTTTAAATGAATTGGATGAGGAATCAAGTAAATGGAGACAAGAGAAAAATAAAAATGAATAAGAGGAATTAATTTGGTAATAAAATATAGAAATGTAGAAGTAACTGACCGGTGACAATAGCAGTGAGGTTTCTGGCATCAATCCCTTCAGTAACCTCTTCAGCAGTTGAAGCTGATCCAAACCCACTCCGTCCCCTCCACCCTGTCATCGATGACAATATGCCCATTTCCTTGAATCCGGCCCGCTTTTTAAAGTACAGTAGTGCTCTCAAGAACCTCAACACTTCTCCTACTGTCTCACCACTGCTCTGATCAAGAACCTCAACACAATCATATATATATATATATATAGAGATCTAGAGAGAGAGAGAGAGAGAGAGAGAGAGATTTAATTAATTATCTATCTTTGGTCAGCTGAGAAAGGTATAGCAGGTCATGTGCAGAGAATGGGAAACCTCATGTGCATGAGATCTACATGCATGCAATAAATGCTCGCCGGTGAGGTGCTGTTAATATTCTCAACGCCCTATCAACTGCATGTTTCAATCCTCCTCCTCTCTCTCTTCTTTATGATCTTGAATTTGTCGGAGATGCATGCACTCTTTTGCTTTAGCTGCAAATTATCGAATTAATAGTAGTAGTAATAATGGTATGCAGGAACGGTTGCTGGGGATTATTTCACCTACGGGATAGTTTAGGTACCGTTTTATTAGCTGGGAAGGAATATTAAATGAATAGTAATGGCCGGTGATCATGTGTTGTAAGAGCCCAGAGTATTTGGTGGGAAAGTTGCATTGAAAGAGCCCATATTATTTGCTTAATTATGATGTCCAAGAAAGAATTAGTACGTACTCTGCATCAGCATGCATAACCATTACTCAATTGCGTGTCGATCCGGCACTGTACGTAGTTTAGCCTTGAGAGAAAATGATCAAGTAAAAGGTCCGCGCGCTCCAGTTCGATTTTCACAAGAGTAACAAGACGTGTACACGTACGCATTGAGGCGGTCTCGGCGGGTAGGTGGGAGATCATTAATTAAGGGAATAATTGGTCGAAAAATCTACTCAACCTCCGGTTCTGAAACTGCACACCACACTCCTGACGTGGCCGAACCCGGTTCTTCTCTATTCTTCTCCACGTCACGGTTTACCCACGAGCTGCCTCATTCTTGAATTCCTCCTCCCTCAGTCCTCTCACCCTCGTTCTCCCTCAATCCTCTCTCACCCTCGATTTTTCAGAGACCTCTCAACCTCGCTCGTTCTCACTCAGACCTCTCAAGTCTCCCTCTTCTCCCTCTCGAACCTCAGACACTTCTCTCTCATGCCTTCTTTCTCACCCCGACGCCCTCATCCTAAAAAAATTCATCCTCTCACTCGACGCAGTACTCTCCGTCTGGATTTGCTAGAAGAACCCATTCTCTCCCTCCTCTCACTCGACGCAGGCAGTACCCTCCGTCTAGACACAGGTAAGTTTTTTTTTTTCAATTCGTTTTTAATGTCTACCTTTGTGTCAATGTTGCGTCTCTCTCTCTCTCATTGTTTCTGCATTTTTTGTGGAGACACACTTGGACTCACTTCTCAGTCACACATGTCTACCCATTAAATTCAGGAAAGTCCCTCAATATGTTTACTGGTAACTGCAAGTCTGTATCAGTGTCCCTTACCTTTCTTCAAATTTTGGGAAGCTCTGAAAACAATTGTTACGGGCCATTGAACATTTCTTTGGTACAATGCACAAAAGCAAAAGCCGATTGAAAACCCTAAAGATTGTTTATTACACAAAATCTTTGTTCTAGCTAATTAGGCACGTTGGCTGGAGGGAATGAATATTTGTCAGAAGAAATTTGGAACTCTCGGAGCTCTAAGCCAAGGAGTTCCTCTCATGACTCATCTGCGATGTTCGAATATGGATCTGTTTGGGCGACTGCGAAGACATATTTTGGTGGCAGATTAGGAATATCTTCTACCTCTAAATGTGGATATATCCTATGTAGCACGAAGTAGGGCAATTTTCTTTTTCATTTTATTTTCTTTTTCCTTTGAACACTACTTATTAATATCTCTAATATTGTCATCATTTATAATTATATGCTTATGAATTTCAACTATTTTGATCAATGAGTTTTAAGAGAAGCATTAAAAATTTTGTTCCATTAGAATAATGTGATGCCCTTGAAATGGACTTTATTTTTGTTATTCCTTTGTAAAAAATTTGTGGTGAAAATTGAGTACCAACAAAATTTGGTAAAGTATTAAGTTATTTCTTATTAATTATGTGAGCAAATAAAAAAAAAAAAAAATTGATTGAGTTCACATCCACCAATTTCTCATTTAGATTGTTTGCACTCTTCCTTTCTTGCTGTGCATTGCTATTTGCTCTGGCTACATGAGATCCTCTTGTCACTCTTCTCCCTCAGTCCTCCCACCCTCGTTCTCCATATGTTATTTTCTGTTAAAATGGATACTCTCTATTTCTTATGTCAAGTTTACTCTCACCTTGCAATCTATAAATCCAAAAAACCAAAAACCAAAAAATAAAAATAAAAATGAAATGTCCTGAAAATACAGAAATGATGAAGTTTTCTTCTCACATTTACAATACGAGACCTGGAATCTCAATTCCTTTTATGCTTTTACTTGTATCCGGTGTTGCTTTCCATTTTGCAACTTGATGCGCCTGGATGTTTGCCTCTCTCTGAGCCCAACAGAGCTGCCTTTTATCTTATGTTCATATGTTAGTGATGAGAAACCCTATAACAATTTCATGAATAGAGAGAAAAAAAGAAAAAGAAGCTTTTTCATGGTGTTTCAAAACAACTCTATCAACAGTAACAACTTCCAAGTAGCTACAGTTGTATAACCTTTTTTTTTTTTTTTTTTTTAAATTCAATAACCCTTATGAACCTTTTGGTTAGAAAACTATATAAAAAAAAACTCGAAGTTTAAAAAATGAAAAGGCATGCATTAGGAAATTAGAAGCCTAATAAATTTTGGAAAGTTTGACGGTCATCAAATATTGTGAAGAAAAAGATGATGTGTATAAACAGAAGCAAAGCTTTGTGCTTCCATACACTTTATATTTAATAGATATCACATCCATAGAACTTTACAGATGTTCATAGCTACATATGTTGACATTCACAACTAATCTTCAGTTCCCAACAAATAGTTATAGTCAGTTCAATTTGCAAAACTGCAAAGATATAGCAGTATGAATAAGACCATCCTAACTGTAGAGGAAATACAAAACCAGCGCGCACACTTACAATAGTCTACAACCAATATCATGCTGAGGAAACAAAGCTCATTCCTACATACAGCAACAACATCAACAACCAATAATTCCTCATTCTTCTAGCCTGAATATTGGGTCACCATGAAGCTTCACAGTCATAACCTTGAATTGCCCTGTTTTAAGGATTTCACCCAATTTCTTTTAAGTTGATCCTAAAGTAATCCTAAATTAGTTAGAAACTTCTGCAGTGTTTTACGACCCACTTGCATGTCATTTTGCAATACATCATCGTTGATTTATTCTGAGTAAGACTACTCCTCTCTTTTTGGTAAATGAACTTTTGTTCAAATTCTGTCTCAAGCTTTTCTCCCTCGTCATTGAAAATTTTGGAAGATGCTTCAGCGTATGGTTGTTTATTTTATCTTTAGTTTCTCATGTTATTATTTTGTTTAGAAAGAATTCATCAAAATTCATTTCCACATCTAATGTAATGTAATAATTGAGTATTCTAGAAGAAAATCATTTCGAGATTTTTTCATGTTTTAGAAGAACAAATCCATGTTCCACTAAATTAAAGTAGTTTGAAAAACATGGACATCGTTGAAAATGTTGCTTTGCTGTAGCATTATATATTGCTTAATGTTTGTATTGCTATAACAGGAAACATCGTCCATATTTTACCTGAATTTTCCTGATATTTTTGCTGTTCAGTTCTATATCACTTAAAATTTTCTTTTATGTTATTTTATCTTTTTGGTATGATAAAGCAGGAATGGAAGTAAGGTTGGATCAGTATTTATTTATTTCCTCAGTTGTGGAGTTTAGATGGGATAGCAAACCAGATCCTGTTGAAATCAGGATTGTGGTGTTGGATCTTTAAATTTCAGTAATTTTAAGTCGACTTAGGTTTATCTAGAGAATGAGGTGATGGGTAGGTTCATATAATCTTTTTGGGAATTGTCTCAAGTACTAAGCCTTGTTCTGTTTTGAAAGACAGAAAATTTTAATAGGAATCGGGACTTTAGATAGTTTTTGGTGTCATGCTTTGATTGCCATAATGCAATACAATTCGCTTGTTGTTAGCATTTTAACTGCTTTTGCTTGTTAGCATTTTAGCATTCATTTTTTCTGGTTTTAGATAGATTTTTACTTGGTTTGAAAAAAATAATAATGTCAAATTGATGTGAACAATAGATGCACCCAGATTTTATATAATGTTTGATATTCTGCTCCTACTGTTTAATAATTCTGATAACGAAGCATGTGGGTAATAATTCAGTGTTGCACTTAAAGTATTTTTACGTCAATCATCACGTAGATCAATTATGGCATCGAGTTAATCATCATCATGTGTACTTAATGATCTTGAAATGGAATCACCGAGTTGTTGGTGTGGTTTGAAAGCGCCATTAAGGATCTCCCACACCCCCAAAAATCCTGGAAGGAAATTTTATGCTTGTCCGAAATATGGAACGGTAAATAATTTGCCAACTTTTGTATTGCTTTAATGCATGCACAAAATTATATATACATGAAGATTGAAATTCTTGAATTGTACACAGGAAGAAACAAGATGTCAATTCTTCATTTGGGTAGATATACTTCAATCAGTAGTATCTGAGAAAAACTTGATGAGAGAGAATGAAATTCGGAAGAGGAAGGATGCTTTATTGTTGCGTGAGTATGAAGCTCAAAAAGAAAAGGACAAATTAATAGAGAGAGAGAAAATGCTGAAGAAGCAAGAGGATGAACTTCGAAGAAGGCTAGTAGAAAATAGGGTTGTACGTATATTGTTGTATCTATATTGGATTGTATCTCTTGTAATAGTTTTTGGTTGGTTCTGAATGTAGATGTATCATGTTAGTTTGAAATGTAAATAGAATGATCGGATCCTAACATGTATGATATATTATCTATGTAGTCTAATTATGACAGCTTAGGGTGGTTGCATTGTTATATGATTGTGGATGGCTAATTATATTTATGGTTGTTATGTGATTGTGGATGGCTAATTGAATATCTGGTTGTGAATGGCCTACTACATGTGTGAATTTGGAGGTGGCGCAGGTGAGAAAAAGGAACTTCAAGCCTATAGAGAAATCCATTTTCCTCTGCTTATTGAGCGCTTAAAGAAGTCAAGGTATGGGTTCTTGAGGTTTAACATTGTTTTTATGAATATATATTAGTTTACCAATCTATCTGCCACACTGTATTGCTGTTTGCAGCCATACATTGGTTATGATGATTTTGTGTGTTTCTTGTTACTGATTTACTACAACATTTGCTTTATAGTCTGTAGGTGCTTTTCAAATCGAGCATGTGTTAGGCATGCCATCTACGATTAAGAGGATTGAAATGTTAGATACCAACTTAGAGGCTATCATGAAATTTGTAAATGAAATTCTCATTTTCCAAAGATGCCAAAATCTTTTACTTTTATATCTTTATATGAGTTGGGTTTGAAACATGGTTGACTGATTTGGTTCTTTCCCATGATTAATTTTAGTTTTCAGTGGTGAACCATATAGTTTTAACATCATGTTGTTTGCATACTATGATACTTTTTATTTGGAATGAAACAAATATACGCATCTCCATCATGTTCCTACTTTGGAAAGCATCAATCATGTTATTAGATGCATCTGCTCTTTGGGTGAAAACCTATTTGTTGTACTTCACTCATGTCTTAGTTTTCCTCCTGGAATTTTAAACTTATATATATACATTTTTCCCTTTTGTAGGTTGCTTGCACATCGGTGAAACCTAATGACCCGTACTCATTTTTGACGTCGCACCTGATCCATAGTTGAAGTAAGTTTTTCTCTTTCATCGTATTTAAGTTTTTCTCTTGTTATCTATCTCTTCTATATGTCGTGTATAGTTGAGTTTTGCCTAGATTCACATTCTTATTAATAATTACTTGTATAAAAAAAGTACTCGTTATCTATGTTTTTCATTTGGAACCTTCTCCATTGTAAATTTCTTCTATGCTAATTAGTTATAGCATGTAATTATCGACTAAAAATTTCTTTCTATAGAAGGTTATAGACACCCCACACTCCAAACTCCATACATACACAAAACCCTCAAATACAACGTATGTGACTTAATTCTATGACTTGAAACATTGTTGCGTAGAGTCTTAGTAGTCTGGTTCTTTCTAATGTCAGTGTTCATGGGTCTGACATTCCTAAAGGTCTATCTGATCTAGCTGTTACTTCAATGGATGATTCAAGGTTGGTAAAATAGAGCAGTTTTGTTGGCAGACTTTAAATGAGAACTAACTTATATTAAATAAAGGATATTTTATTGTATGGGTCTAAATGTTTAACCCAACGTATAGCTCTTTTGAACTCAATATTTACATGGATATGAGTTCACCTGAATCAGAGTGAAGAATTTACAAGTTCGATGGATTAATGGTCAGCATCTTCTAGTTGCAGTCCTTGTCTTTCACATTTTAGATGTAATATTTATTTAGTGTTAACTGATATGTTTATGTCTTTTTAGTGGAATCTTGCTTAGTACATGATTTAGTCAGGTTTTCTAATAATATACAATTTTATGGTCATCTTCAATAGGTTACTTGTTTCCGATACATATGGTGTGATCAGTGTATGGGACAGATGAATGGGTACTTTCCCATGTCTTCGACTCACGAATAATTGCCATACTTTGGTTCTCATTTGTCTTTACAGGTGCTTATTTATTACAACAATTTGAATCAGCATTTAAAAATGGTGCATGCTTAGGACTTGGCGCAGAGGTATCTGGTGTTTCAACTGTTCTTCTGTTCAGGGCCAATGTGCTGGACTTTTGTTACCCCCTTTAAAGCTGTCCAAGGCTGGAAGTTGCGGTTCATCAGCTGCTCCTAAGCTCCTATGTTTTATATTAAGATACAAGAATTTCCTTTTTTACCATTTCCAGACCCATTCCACTTGTATCATTATTCGCTCCTGTAGGGATCATTTTTTGAATAGATTTTTTTGTTTTACCATGTACGATTACGAAAGATATTGTGACTTTCAGTTTTGGTTGAAGCAAAGAGGCAAGTTTGCATACTAGAATACTAGCATTTTCCTAAATCAAAAGTGCTTGTTATTTGAATACAACGGAACCATCTTTCTTGACCACTACATTGCCACATTTTTCAATATGCAATGGACTTATCAAAACTGGTTTCTCTTTTAGACCTGAGAAAGGAAGGATGCTGCAAGAGCCGATTTTAATCATATAATAGCTGTTTGATTCAGCCATTAATTAACATTTCACAATACAGAATACTGAAATCAACCAACCCAAACAAATGCAACTTCTCAACATGAATGGTAAAATCACTTGACATGATATTGTTTCTCAGAATTTATACGTAATCTATCCTCAGCAAAACAAGCTACGCATACAAGGCACAAATTTAATCCTGTGGGGTCTACTACCTCCCAAAACCAAGACAAGGCACAAATGTTGAGTATGTGGAGTCTGGTTCACGCCGCTCGAGCGAAGCGTCTAGTCGCTCGAGCGAACACAAGACAGAGAGCTTCGCTCGAAGGAAGCTCGACAGACCGCTCGAGCAATTGCGGGACAGAGAGGTTCGCTCGATGACCGCTCGACTCACGGCTCGAGCGGAGGGAAGTCAGAGAGCTTCGCTTGAGGAGCCGCTCGACTCACGGCTCGAGCATTTGCGGGAAACAAGTTCGCTCGACGCGGGCTCGACACGCCGCTCGAGCGAACATCGCTAATTCACCAGAATTAGGGTTTCCGCCGTACAACATATATATTGTTTTTTGTTTTGTCTTGTACAGTGTGGCTGTGTGAACAGTAGCCGTTCTACATCATTGTATTGTGATTCCTCAAGAAATAAAAATCCTCTGCAGCTCCCGTGGACGTAGGCAATTTGCCGAACCACGTAAATACTGTGTCGTGTGTGATTGTTTAATTTCGTGCATTTATTTTCACTTTATTGTCATCGTTTTCACAACAATTGGTATCAAGAGCCAAGGTTCGGGTCTGAGAAAAACGATGGCTGGAGAAGAAGTGAGAGTATCGGGGATCGAGAAGTTCGATGGCACGGATTATGGGTATTGGAGAATGCAGATAGAGGATTACCTCTATGGGAAGAAACTCCATCTTCCATTGTTGGGGAAGAAGCCGGACAGCATGTCAGTTGCTGATTGGACTCTGTTGGATCGACAGGTCCTGGGGGTTATTCGTTTAACCCTGTCGAGATCCGTTGCACACAACGTCATCAAAGAGAAGACGACTGCGGATCTCATAGCGGCTTTATCAGGTATGTATGAAAAGCCGTCAGCAAATAATAAGGTACATCTGATGAAGAAGTTATTTAATTTAAAGATGTCGGATGGTACGTCTGTTGCACAGCATTTGAATGATTTCAATACTATCACAAATCAATTGTCGTCTGTTGAAATTGAATTTGATGATGAGATACGTGCATTGATACTATTGGCATCACTGCCAAATAGTTGGGAAGCCATGAGAATGGCTGTTAGCAATTCTGCTGGCAAGTCAAAATTGAAATATGATGACATCCGTGATTTGATTTTGACTGAAGAGGTACGCAGGAGAGATTCAGGTGAGACCTCAGCTTTGAGTTCAGCACTGAATGTTGACTCTCGGGGAAGAGCACAAGACAGGAACTCATACAGAGGCATATCAAAATCAAAGAACAGGAGCAAGAGCAAGATGAGACCTGGCCAGCAGGCAATTTGTTGGAATTGTGGCAAAGCTGGCCACATAAAGAAGAATTGCAGAAATCCCAAGAAGACAGAGAACGATAGTGCTAATGTGGTAACTGAAGAATTACAGGATGCACTATTGCTTGCAGTTCATAGTCCAGTTGATGACTGGATACTTGATTCAGGGGCATCTTTCCATACATCTTCCCACCGGGAGATAATGCAAAACTATGTTGCGGGTGACTTTGGAAAGGTATATTTGGCTGATGGAGAAGCCTTGAATGTAATTGGAATGGGAGACATCGACATCGTACTCCCTAACAAGAACAAATGGACCTTGCAAAAGGTCAGACACATCCCTGAGTTAAAGAAGAACCTTATTTCTGTTGGGCAACTTGATGATTGTGGCCACTCAGTGGTGTTCTCAGACAGCACCTGGAAGGTCACCAAAGGGGCACTAGTACTCGCTCGGGGTAAGAAAACTGGTACACTCTATATGACTACTGGTTTGAATAACACTATTGCCACTACCGTTGTAGAGAGCACATCAGACTTGTGGCATTGCAGGCTTGGCCATATGAGTCAGAAGGGCATGAAGGAACTCCTGTCTAGAGGCAAGCTACCAGAACTGAAGGCAGTTGATCTCAGTATGTGTGAGAGCTGTATTATGGGGAAACAGAAGAAGGTCAGTTTCTTGAAGAGTGGCAGAACACTGAAGTCAGAGAGACTAGATCTTGTGCACACTGATGTGTGGGGACCTTCCCCAGTGGCATCTCTTGGAGGTTCTCGCTATTATGTCACTTTTATTGATGATCACAGCAGGAAGGTATGGGTTTATTTTCTGAAACATAAATCTGATGTATTTAATGTGTTCAAAATTTGGAAAGCCATGGTTGAGAATGAAACAGACTTGAAGTTGAAATGCTTGAGGTCTGATAATGGTGGTGAGTATATTGATGGCGGGTTCAAGGAGTATTGTGCAACTCAGGGAATCAGAATGGAGAAGACCATTCCTGGGACACCACAGCAAAATGGAGTTGCTGAACGTATGAACAGAACCATAAATGAGCGTGCTAGAAGCATGAGGCTGCACGCTGGGCTACCACCTACTTTCTGGGCAGATGCAGTTAGCACTGCAGTGTATTTGATAAACAGAGGACCATCAGTTCCTTTGGATTGTGGATTGCCTGAGGAGACTTGGAGCGGGAAAGAGGTCAAATTTTCTCATCTTAAAATATTTGGCTGTCTTTCTTATGTTCTTATTGATTCTGATGCTCGTAATAAGCTTGAGGCTAAGTCAAGGAAATGTTATTTCATTGGCTATGGGGACGAGGCATTTGGCTATCGTTTCTGGGATGATCAGGGTCGGAAGATTATAAGAAGCAGAAATGTGATCTTCAATGAGAAGATTGTGTACAAGGACAAGTCCAGTGCAGTTGCTGAAGCAGCCCCTCAGGAGTCTGAGTTTGTGAGTTTGGATGATCTACCAGAGGTCACAGTGCAGTGCAGAGATGTGAGTGACGGGGAGAGTGGGTCCAGCACACCCATTCCCATTATTCCGCAATCAGATCCAGAGCCGTCCACTCCAATAGCTGCAGTTCGAAAGTCAGTTAGGACTATACGTCCTCCACAACGTTTCTGACCTTCTCTGAATTACATTTTGTTGACAGATGGTGGAGAACCACAAAGTTACCAAGAAACCTTGCAAGATGAAAATTCTAGCAAGTGGGAGTTGGCTATGAAGGATGAGATGGATTCCCTGTTAGGGAATCAGACATGGGAGTTGACAAAACTTCCATCAGGGAAGAAGGCATTACACAACAAGTGGGTGTACCGGGTGAAAACTGAGCATGATGGCAGTAAGAGGTACAAGGCCATACTTGTTGTAAAAGGCTTCCAACAGAAACAGGGCATTGACTATTCTGAGATCTTTTCTCCTGTGGTAAAGATCACAACCATCATGCTAGTTTTGGCTATGGTTGCTACTGAAGATCTATTTCTTGAGCAGCTAGATGTGAAGACAGCTTTTCTTCATGGAGATCTTGAAGAAGACATCTACATGCACCAACCTGAGGGGTTTGTGGTACAGGGAAAAGAAGGCTCAGTTTGCAGACTAAAGAAGAGCTTGTATGGCCTGAAACAAGCTCCCAGACAGTGGTACAAGAAATTTGATAGTTTCATGTGCAGTGCAGGGTACATCAGATGTCAGGCAGATCATTGTTGCTATGTTAGACAGTTTGACAATTCTTATATTATTTTGTTGCTATATGTGGATGACATGCTCATTGCAGGGGCTAGTATTGATGAGATCAATAGTTTGAAGAAGCAGATGTCAGAGCATTTTGCAATGAAGGATTTGGGAGCTGCAAAACAAATCCTTGGCATGAGAATTGCTAGAGACAGAATCAGAGGCACGTTGAGACTTTCACAGGCTGAGTATGTGAAAAAGGTACTCAACCGGTTCAGTATGGACAAGGCCAAGTCAGTTGGCACGCCCTTAGGAAGTCACTTCAGACTCAGCAAGGATCAGGCACCAAAGTCAGAGGAGGAACAAGACTATATGAGTAAGGTTCCTTATGCCTCAGCTATTGGGTCACTCATGTATGCTATGGTTTGCACTAGACCAGATATTGCCCATGCAGTGGGAGTTGTGAGTAGATACATGAGTAATCCTGGAAAACAACATTGGGAAGCAGTGAAGTGGATTTTGAGGTACTTAAAAGGCTCCTCAGAAACGTGCTTGTGTTTCTCAGGAGAGGGCTTAGAGGTACAAGGCTATGTTGATGCTGATTTGGCTGGAGATATTGATAGCAGAAAAAGTACCACAGGGTTTGTCTACACTCTGGGTGGTACTGCAGTTTCATGGGGCTCTAATCTACAGAAGACAGTTTCTTTGTCTACTACAGAAGCTGAGTATATTGCAGTTTCAGAAGCTGCAAAGGAGATGGTTTGGATACAGGGCTTCTTGGAGGAATTGGGTAAAAAGAATCAGAATGGCACCTTCTACAGTGACAGCCAGAGTGCCATATTCCTTGCCAAGAATCCAGCATTTCATTCCAGGACTAAACACATTCAGATCAGGTATCACTTTATACGATCATTGTTGGATGATGGACAATTGCTACTTGAGAAAATTTGTGGAAGTAAGAACCCTGCTGATATGTTGACAAAGGGTGTTACACTTGAGAAACTGAAGTTGTGCGCAACTTCAGTTGGTCTTCTAGCATGAAGACAGGAGCTATGAGTTGCAGAGGTGGAGGATATCATGTTTGAGACAGAGGACGACATGTGGGTGTACCAGTCTCCAAGTGGGAGAATTGTTGAGTATGTGGAGTCTGGTTCACGCCGCTCGAGCGAAGCGTCTAGCCGCTCGAGCGAACACAAGACAGAGAGCTTCGTTCGAAGGAAGCTCGACAGACCGCTCGAGCAATTGCGGGACAGAGAGGTTCGCTCGATGACCGCTCGACTCACGGCTCGATTGGAGGGAAGTCAGAGAGCTTCGCTTGAGGAGCCGCTCGACTCACGGCTCGAGCATTTGCGGGAAACAAGTTCGCTCGACGCGGGCTCGACACGCCGCTCGAGCGAACATCGCTAATTCACCAGAATTAGGGTTTCCGCCGTACAACATATATATTGTTTTTTGTTTTGTCTTGTACAGTGTGGCTGTGTGAACAGTAGCCGTTCTACATCATTGTATTGTGATTCCTCAAGAAATAAAAATCCTCTGCAGCTCCCGTGGACGTAGGCAATTTGCCGAACCACGTAAATACTGTGTCGTGTGTGATTGTTTAATTTCGTGCATTTATTTTCACTTTATTGTCATCGTTTTCACAACATTCAATGAATTCAATTCTCAATAAAGTCCTTGATGTTCTTTGGCCAGATAAGGTACTCCTTGTTTTCTTTGTTGCCCATATACTCGTGCAAGAAGTTGGTTGTGCTGGGTTTGATCCCTCGAATCCTGGAAATATTGCAGGAAAGCCTTCTGCAAGTTCTAATTCAATTCATTCTAAGAAATCCTAAAGAATATCAGATAATGAGTAAATCATTATGGAAAGCTCATAGGAGATAAAGAAATAAAAATAAAAATAAAAAGCTTCTTGGTTATTACAAGGTTACTTAAAATCAGCTCCTACGTAGGCACGATCCTCTTCAGAACCTTCTGGTTGCTGGATGATTTCATCTCCGTAGTTTCTTCTAAGGAATATAGTTCTTTCTCCAGGTGTGTCTTCAAATATTAAAGGGGCAATTATGTGGGACCTCTTCCACATGCTTTACATGAACACAATTTTTGAATCTAAATACCACCTATGCAGACAACTTAATACCTTCAGATTGAAGTTGAAGGAGAAGTTCATTGATCCCACCATTAATCAAAAAATCTTCATGAACTTACAAGAAGTGTTTCCTGATAATATCACAATACATAAATCCAAGAGACTAACAATTCAAAAATGTTGTGAAGAGTATTCTTTAGTCCAAAGGAGAACTGCTACAACAGACAACTATTTTAAACAAGGACAACAAACTGAAATGCATGAAACTACCATTGCATTACAGGCTGCAGGATAATCCATCTTTCACAACTAGCAGAATTTGTTTTGGATATTTAGCAGAGTTATTATCCTTGAAAGATATTCAGCAAAGCTAACATCAGCTATAGAGAAATAATTGAGAAAAAATAAATACCACCAGCCACAAAGATAAGGCATTTCAGCAGCAAAGATGAGGCATTTCAGCAGAAGAAAAATAAAATAAGATATTGAAAATTTGAGAATTGCAGAAAATGACGGCCCCACCCAAGCAGAAAACTCTGATTATGTCAACAGTTGTGTAGAGAATAGGAGAAGAGAAGCTATGAGCATAACTCCCACCAACAAGACCAAACAAAACACAATACACAGCAGCAAATATAGTGAAGGGTATAAGGCGCCAACTTTTCCTGCACCAATCAATAAATCAGAGTGAAGTTAAACAGCGAAAACATTCGTCTCAAGATCAAGAACTGTGATTATATAGGCAAGGTTATTGAATAAACTATGTACACAGCATTATATGATTATCATAAAACGAGCAGAGAACATTAACTCTTCACCTTGAGAACCTAATATCTACACAGCATACAGTTTTTTTCACAACCATGAAACAAGAAGCTTATGTGAACAATCAAAAAACAATTTCCAGTTGAACCAAAAAGCTTTCTACTCAAAGTCCCATGAGATAGCTGCTCAAAATTTCTCTGGCCTCCAATGTATTTTTGAGTGCTTCCACCAGATTTGCTTCCAGTAGATTTGCTCTTAGACAAAATGCCCAATCTCTATCTTCCACCATAGTTCACAAAAGGTTGAGATCTCCAAACTATAAATACAAAACTCAGAGACAACAACAAAGCTAAGTTCCATTGGGCAAGCTTGGCGTAGCCTATATTGAAAATGTCAACATTATTTCTGAGATTACATTAAAAACAGAAAAATATAAATGACAAAAGGTGGAAATAACCTCAGACCTCATCATTGGCCGGAAGCCTTACTTGTGTTAGAGTACTACACTGGGTTTGGATAACAATCTCATCAACAGTAGCACCAACTTCTGACACCTGGAGGTCAACATTGTGTGATGTATCATCAAATAGATTCCTATATGTCTAGATTGGGAAATAAAATCAGTTTCATCTCTATCTTGAACAATATATGTATGCATCCCAATATCTACACAAGTGATGATGCTATATGTAATACCTATTTTTTCTTTCTCTTCCTTGTAGCCTTCTCGACCATCGGGACCTTTCTTCTAGTTGGCGGTCTCCCTTTCCCCCGAACAACGTGTGGGCTTAATATCTTCTTATCCTTATCGGCGACCACGTTCTCTTTTAACTTTGTTGAATCGGACTCAGGCTCTAATCCTACATACTTATGCTCAAAGTCATCCAACATATGAAAGAATGCATTCACATACTCATCATTTCGAGATACACGGGTCGCAAATCTTAGACATCTTTGTACGACAAGGTCATAGCGTCGTGCATCCGCATTGACCCGTACATCATCATAGCTACTCTTAACCAGTGTGTATCTTCTCTTTAAGTCTTTCCTCCATCGATCCAACACATATTTCTCTGGCAGCACATGAATGTACTTCATCTGACAGACTTTAAATGCATGCCTACAGAGAATCTCCCTCATCTCAAACAAGGCACACATGTATTGAACTTCGCATTCATCTTCATTAAAGTAAACTATGTACTTCACAAATTTGGACTGTCCATCAGGTGTAGAGATTTCTTCTAAAACATCGAAGGTGGAAATGCTACCTTCAGTGCCCACAAGTGAAGGGTTACATAAAAGCATCCCCCAAACCTCTGCTTGGACCTCTTTAAATTTTGCATTCGTGTATAATGATTGAGACTGCCTCTCAATTTTGAATAGGGATACACATGGAATTGTTTGGTTATAGGACTGGAAATTAGCTGTCGTCTTTGCCTCCACCTTCTTCCTCAAAGCATTGTCAAATTGATCGACAAATTCTTTCAATGTCGTACCGGAATGCACATATCCGTCGAAGAAGACGTTCATGCTTTCAGACTGTTGGGTAGTGCTCATACCAGCCTAGAATACACCTTTCAAGTAGACTGGTACCCAAAATGACCTCTCGGTGTACAACCCCTGCAACCATGCATTGTCAATAAGGTCATAGTTATGAATTAACTGCCCCCACTTCTCCTCAAATTGTTCGCAATTTTGTGTATTATAGACTGCACTCTGAATTGCAGTCTTCAGTCCTGCGTTATATGCCGAGTGGGATCCCGATTTCTCCGGCAGTTTCCGCATTATATGCCAGAGACAATATCTATGTCTTGCATTCGGGAATACAATCTCAATCGCATTCTTCATTGCCCTGTCTTGGTCTGTTATGATGGCTGCAGGTGCCCGTCCATTCATGCATTCTAACCATGCTTCAAACAACCACACGAAGGTACTTGTGTCCTCGCTTGAAATCAAGCCTGCCCCTAAGAGTATGGACTATCCATGATGGTTTACTCCAACAAAGGGAGCAAACGGCATCCCGTACCTATTTGTTAGGTACGCAGTATCGAACGTGATGATGTTTCCAAAATACTCATATGCGGCTCGACTTCTTGCATAAGCCCAAAACACATTCCTAACTCTAAACTCATCATCCACATCCATGACGGAAACAAAGTCATCATTCATTTTCCTCATTTTCTTAAAGTAGCCGTTTAGTACTTCATCACCTCCTTTACTCATTCTTAAGTATCTAGCTTTGTCAATAAAATTCATACAATCTTTCTCTTGGAAAGCTAAATTCTCAAACCCCCTCGCATCAGTCACAAGTGCTTGAAAATTTTTATTCATCCAAATACCCGCTCTGTCATTCAAATCGAGCATTCTCTGACTATATTCATCCAAATGTTTGTGAGATCTAAAAAATCTTGATTTTTGTGGGCTAACCATACTGTGATTGTGAAAAAAATCAACACTGGTCAACACCCATACCCCATTCACAAACCGAGCATTTATCTTTGCCTTACAATTAGTTTTTGTCGTTGGTCGTGGCTTTGATAAATTATTGTGGCTAGGATAATACTTGCCGCCACGTGCACAGCCAATTGTCACATACTTCGCACTCCCATCCAGATCTCTCTTCGTTCTTCTTATGAGAACACCAAAACCCTCTTGTTTGGCGTATCGTTTGTAATAGTCTAAAACCTCTTTATCAGTAGCAAAGTGCATACCAGCTTTTGGAGGCTCAACTCTATTATCATCATCTGATACTTCATTCATCCCCTCCGCATCTGGCTCTATATTTATGTCGGATGAAGTTTCTGACAAGAAAGATTGCATGGTTAGAAAAATTGCATTTTTAATATATTTAATGGATGTTAATTGATATGCATGTAAATTTAGACCTTCTAAATTATTTTCAGCTACAAAATTGGATGGCATAGTTGGCACACGTGGTGGCATCGCCTAATGCTGCATATTTCGAGATGCACATTATTCAATAAAGAAAATACGGAGGTACAAGAAACAAGCATAAAAAGAGACTCAAATGAACTACCTGGGTTGTATCTTCACCTCGTCTCAACTCCTCCGGAATACTTGACGTAGGGGATGGCATGGTTGGTCCAAAGGGTGGCGGTGCCAGATGCTGCAAAAAAGCTACTTTGTTACAATGACTCAAACCCACGCATTAAACAAACTCAATATCCTAAGTACACTTTACTTGGCTACCCCAAGGATATGGATATAGATGTGGATATGTTTCTAGGAAGGAAGATTGCATGGTTAGGAACATTGTATTTTTAATATATTTAGTGGATGTTAACTGATATGGTTAAGAGTGTACCTCCTAAATTCTTTTCAGCTACAGAATTGGATGGCATAGTTGATGACTCACTTGCAGCATGTGGGTAAGGCATAGTTGGCACACATGGCATCATCGCCGACTGCTGGATTTTTCATAATGCATGTTATTCGATAAGGAAAATATGGAGGTACAAGAAACAATCATAAAAAAAGACTCAAATGAACTACCTGGGTTGTATCTTCATCTCGTCTCAACTCCTCTGGATTACTCGACAGAGGGGATGGCATGGTTGTTCCAAAGGGTGGCATTGGCAGATGCTACAAAAAATCTACTTTGTTAGAATGACTCAAACCCATGCAATAAAAAAATCAATATACTAAAATAACTATACCTGACTACCCCAAGCGTACGGATTTGGATGTGGATATGGATATGGATATGGATTTGGAGGCATCATATATGGTAGGTTATATGGATTTACATTTCCATAATATCCCTATAATATATAAATAAACAATGGATTAAGTAAATGCTAACAATATCCCAGGCTGCGATATTTTCAAATAACCAATGTGTATCATACTTGGGTTCCTGAAATCGATGTAGAAGGCCTGTGTGGCCTTCCATCTTCCTCTTCGCCCATCACACAATTTATTCAATAACTATTGATGAAACAATATTATATCAACATAAGAAATCTCGCAACCTACATTCACAAGGTATAGAAGCTAAGGGCTGGAAAAAAAACCTGCATACAAAGTCATTAGAAGTAGTTTCATTCAAGACAAAAGAGGCCACTTGTAAATGCGAGCACCAAATTGTTACTTTTACAAATGAAAAGTGATCAAAGACACTATTTTTTCAAAGTAGTCCCATTCCAAATAAGTTTATTGAACAAAAATCCACAAAAATCCTAAGATAGGACACGAAAAAACTAAATTTTTATGACTCCAAGAAGGGAAAGATGCCAGATAAAAGGAATAGAAGTACAAGACTCACAGAGTTGTAAGATTCATCCAATTCCCAACATAATCGGATATTTTCCCTAACATTCTGGTCCCATCTATCCGCAAGCAGTAGCTCAGGAAGTGATCCTTGAAGCAGATTATCTTTCAAATCAGAGTGCAGTGTGAGAACATCAAACTAACGAGATATTAAACACCTTACCCTAAGGTGTTATGCAATGTCCTTCTCATTGCATAACAAGAAGGCATCAATTAACTATAAATAAAAATTATCTTACTAAGAAATTACATAGAACCAACAGGCAAATAGATATTACCTCTTCCTCACCTAAGCTACTCCTTTAATGCCCTCTTTCCATCTTCTTCTGTCACTCGCTCATCATCAAACTTTAGCCTAAAGACAACAAATCACAAATTATTATAAATAATAGCATGAGAAAAACTTCATAATATTGGTTAAATCAGAGCTTGGCTTTCACCAAGACCATTGCAATTTCTAATGTTGGCGAGGTATAACCCACCTTGATTATCCCTTTTTTTTCCTAAGTCACCTTGACTATCCTGTTGCAGCCAAACCTCCATTTTATTCCAATTTTCATTTGAATCATACCTGATCAGTATAGATTGGGTTCAACCAAGTTCCACCCAGCATTATTTTCATTCATTTATTGCTTTGAATCCCCAACTTGAAAGAAAGGGGTCTTAACTTCTAGTATAACATTTTATTATTTTTCAAATAATGAGTTCATGCACCTATTTGCCCCACAAAAATGCCACGACAACATTGCTAGTGTGTGGTGTTAAGAAAGAACCAAAGAACCAACAGCAGTAGCAAAATTAGAGGAAAATATGCAAACCATGCACTTCACAGTAAAATTGCAGCAACTACAAGAATTTACAAATGATTACACATAATATATGAATTGATTATCAATATTAACCCCTGTTTGGTTACCAAGAAAACTGAGAGTTTGTATGTGACATGTTTGTCTTTGCTAGAGTTCCTATAATTCTCACTTATTAAAGAATTATAAGAAGTTCCTATAATTCTTGGAAGCAACAGAACATAGGATAGTGAAAAAAATTAGAGACTTGAGACTAGTATTCTGAAATGAATCCTATGCTAAACTGTTTGTCTAGACTGTCCCACATTTGTTTATAAACTAGTTTTCCATTTACTTGCACAAAGGCAACAAACAACCCCATCCAACTAAACATTAGTGGACCAATTTGTTTCACACAAACTATTGTACAGCATATATAGCCTCATACATAGCAATAAGGATGGCTTAATGGGACCAAATTGTTTCCAGAACTTTTTTTTTTTATAAGTAAAAAATTCCAGAACCTCTAAAGATAGTTTATTTTTACTAGAGAAAATAAGGGCCAAATATTTAGCATTCACAACCAGTTGACCGCTGCTTGCAATATCGATGGTGTCTCCATAAATATCTTCAGATGTTATCAACAACCCAAAAACTCCACAAAACACAGATTAAACAAACATCAAATTGGCTCATTTCAGATGTTATCAACAACCAAAAAAACATACAACATCAACAACCCAAAAACCCCACAAAATACAGATCAAACAAACATGAATGGATCTCCAAGACGATCAGAGAGATGCAACGAGAAGAGAAAAATAAAAACCCTTTCTTTAATTTCTTACCCTTCCAAGACGACCTATGGTGGCTCTCAGCAGCAGCAAACCAGTGGAGGACTGAAGCGTGCGGAAATTTGTCAAACCCAGTGGAGAAAATTTGTCACTCGGTGCCACCGTGATGGAGCCACGCACTTCCGGAGTGATGGAGACGCACGGGGCTGGCAGAGGGTGAGGTCGGCGGCGAAAGAACACGAGCTGGGGAGTGGAGGAGAGAATGCGAGGGAAGCAGGGGGAATGATTTCTGAGAGTTGAAACGAAGAAGAACGTGGGGCGGGGGGGGGGGGGGGAATTGAAATAAAACTAAAGAAAACGTGTGTTTTCTCATAAAAAGAAAAAATACATGTCGGATGGAGTGCGGAGGATGGGTGAACAGGAGGCAGCTGTATAGTTGAACTTGATTTGTAATGTAGCTAGGGACCATTTGGGGCATGAATAATTCTATTTAGTATTTTATAAAGGCTATATATATATATATCACATATTTTTTAATTTTCTTTTTCTTTTTTCTGTATATGGTGTATTGGTGATGAGTAGAATAATTCAATTAATTTAGTAAAAATAAAATAAAATAAAATATAAATAAAATATTTTTTTAAAATAAATCAGGTGTGTGTGGTGAGATGATGAGTATCATTCATTTATTCATATAAATATATATAGCTATTTTGTAATTGTCCTAACTGTTCTCCAGTCATCATATATGTATATATGATTTTGATGTTGAATATATTAAAAATGTCAAAATTTTATTCCTGATTTTCTTACTCGTGAATTCTTACAGCAACCATGAGCAAGGAAAAAAACAAAAGGAAGAAGATTGTCACTCCTCCCCCAATTCTTGATATTAAGCTTATTAAAAATGAGTCTACTACTCCATTAGATAGCTAATAGGTTTACTACTCTTGGTAATATTCCTATTATTAAACCTGCTTCATTTTCATCTGCTCTTAGTACACCTTATAACTCCCTCATTCTGATATTGTTTATTGTTACTATGATTACATCGATACTTGGTTCAAATTGCATATACTAATACCAAGTTTTTTAATTGTACTGATAATATCATCGTATGTGTAATTATCATAATTAAGGAGTTGAGATATCAGTAAATTCATCCTTAACTTTGTGAGCAAATAAATGAGGTAATCCATTAACGGATTTTTCTTTCCAATATGGTTTCTTACTATCTTCCCTAAGCATAACTCTAGAAAGAAAAACATCCTGACACCATATATAATTAGACATTTGACGGTATCTCAAATTATTCAGATAACCATTAATGCGATTAGTAATGTTGGATGGAGTTTCAACAAAATGTTTAATAATAGTATAAATCAAAGTATTAATACCATCAGGGATACCCCTTTCTATAGTTTGATAAAAACAAAATAGGCATGTTATCATCATCATGTTTGACATCATTTCTAATGGTTTATCTTGCTTGTTCTGAGAGGTGTTTATCCCACCAGTGTCGAAACATTCTAGAGAATCCGGTAGTTACTAAATCAACTGTCTCAGTTTGACGGAGATTGTAGTTATTAATAAATGTGACCATAGACATCTTGTTCATGGTAATGAAGATTTTTGTTCAGATAATCCATCAAGATTTCATTCATACAATTTTTCAGGAGAAATAGAAAACTGAGTTTTAAAATTTTTTTCTTCAAACTGTAAATCAGGAAGAGTAGACTTGGAATACCAATTTTTTGTAATAGTCATGGGATTAGGTTACTTATTTTTTGCTTTATCCTTCTGCCACTTCTGGTATTAGAGCCATCATTTCTGGCTGCTCGTAGATGATTTATATTTGTTCATTCTTATTCATTGAATTATCTTCCAATCCTTCCTTGGTACTTTGCTAATAGTGTTCTATTATTGTCTTTGTTGGCGCCACTCCAGTCATAAAGTGAATCCCGAAAACCGTGTCTATAAGGCCCATTTTGCTAGAGAAAGCGTTTAGGGCATGAGTGGGAAGAATTCTTTTCAAAATTATTTTCAAATAAAAGAACATCTTTATTGTCTGAGGAATCGGAATAAGATGATTATTCTGTGGAAAAACCAAAAACCATTTCTTTACCTTTGCTACTTAAAGCACTAGTAGAAGGTTCTTTCTTTAATAACAAGCATTTGATTAAGTTTATCAAGAGTGTTGGCTGGTTTGTTATCGGGACCTTGCATTATCTCCAGTAAAATAATCAAAGGTTTTTTAGGTTTAGTAGTAGAAACAAGGCTTTCAAATTTTTCTTCAATACGATCTAATTGTTGATCGATAACATGAAGAGTTTCATTGACAAAATTATTTTGGTCAATAATTTTCTTTGTTTTAGTAAAAGTAGTAGCATTAGAATCAGTATTGGGTAATTTAAAGGAGAAACATTTATATATACTCTTTTATGGAAAATAATAATTGTCTCAAAACGGGGATAACTAAATCTTACCACTGTTTTCTCTTATTCCTTGACAAAATTTGTTTTAACAACATTCAAACTATTTTTAAGAACATAATAATTTTTAACGAAGTCAAAGAATAATATATGCTTTTGCAAGGCATAAATTTTGACTTCCCATTTTCGTTTAACACGTAGTTTTTCTGAATCAGAAAAAGTAGCATAACAAGATTTTCTCTTATCACAATTTTAACATAACTATATTCATTATATAAAGCAATCAAATCAATTTCAAAGGCTCTATCGATCACAGTTAATTGGCTTTGATGAATAGGAACAACCATATATGAGTTTGTTGGGGATAAAGAGAAAACATCTTCTTCTTCTTTATTGACTTCTTCCTTTATGACTTTACCTTTGGATACTTCTGTATCTTTGGTAGTGTAATAAGCAGAAGTAACTTGAAAAGATCTAGAAACCCCTTTCAGTTTTAAATCAGGTTTAACAATTTTGACTAAATCTTCTAGAAAGTTTAGAAATACATAGTATTATAGATAAATTTTCTTTAATAGTACTATAATTAATTTGTGCAGTATTCTAGACTCCAGAAGGGAAGCGAATAATTTGTTCAAATGAGCCTGGTGAAACAATTTGTTCGGAATACCCCATAACCAATGTTAAAAGCATCTGTTTCAACAATTTTGAAATAAACAATAGTAGGAATTCCAAGACATAGTAGAGTTTTAACATGCGTTTTCATTTGCTTAATAAGAGTAGTATGAATTTCAGTTCAAGGAGGAGGGTTGAAAGTAGTCGCTCAAAGAGTGGGCGACATTGTTTCCTCATGTCGTTGTAGAATTTCGCAACATAGTTGAAAGAACCAAGAAATCTCTGCAACAAGGTTTTATTAAGAATAACATTAGGGAACTTATTAGCAAATTCGATAGCATGACTGATAGGTCGAATTTTGCCTTCAGATATATCATAACCAAGGAATCTAATATTGGTTTGAAATAATTTTATTTTTTTAGCAAAAACAACAAGACCATTGCGTCTAATGATGTCAATAAATAAATATAAATGTTTCCAGTGTTTATAATAGACTTAGAGTAAATGAGAACATCATCAATATAAACAATGGTGAAATGAGTGAATGAATTGAAAATATCATTCATAATGTTTTGAAACTAACTAGGGGCATTCCTGAGTCTAAATGGCATAATATTCCACTCATAATGACTAAGTGGGTAGTAAAATCAGTCTTATACCTATATGACTCATTAATATGGATTTGCTAAAATCCTGACTTCATGTCAAACTTAGAGAAGATTATTGAATCACTAAGCCTATGAATCAAATCATTCTTATTGGAGATATGATACCTAATCTACTCTAAGACATTGTTCAATGGTTTGTAATTAACAACTAGGAGAGATGTCCCTCTCTCAATCTCACATTTTTTTGGACATAAAAATCAACACAACAGCAAGGAGACTTACTATGCCTAATAATCTTCTTGGCAAGTAGATCTTGAATCTCTGTTTTACAAAATTCTAAAGTTTTACTATTCATCTGAATAGGTCGAGCTTTTGTGGGGATATTTTTCTCAGAAAAATCTTTAATATAAGGTAAAGTAACAACATGTTTCTTCCTATGCCAAAATGCATTTGGAAGATCAGAGCAAACATCATCAACTAGCCTTTTATTGAAATCACTGATTTTCTATTGTAACAATTTACCTAATAGTTGTTCAGCAATCTTTTTATATTTAATTTCTTGTTTTGAAATGTTTTTTTAGCAGAAACCAAAGATTTCAAACAATCATTCGTATCAATATCAAATTTTGAAGCAAATCTAAACTTTAATTTTTGACCGAAAGGGTCAGTAGTAATATGATCATTTTCTGAGAGGAATGAATATAAAGAAGAAATAAAAAGAATTCCTAATATGACCGAACCAGATAACTCGAGTGATAGTGCAAGTTAGTAAAATAAATAATTATAAGTTGGGATCAGATAACTAGAATCCAATTAAATAAGGACCAGATGACTGGAATCCAATTTTAAAATAAATACTAAAAAGAGCAAGAGTTAATATAAAAGTAGTAGAAAAGAGCAAGAATAAATACTAAAAATACTCATAGATTAGTAACTGAAACAATATTGTGGGATTACAAGGGAGGAGTAACGAAGTATGAAAGACAAGGGTTCTAGACCTAGTAAGGATTCTCTTAAAAACTAGTAGTGAACAGTAAATACAAGTATAATGAACAGTCGTGAATAGTAAATTTGAGTCCAATCAGAAAGAATCTCTGTCTTTGCAGGAACCAATAGCAGGAATCAAGAGGTCTTCCGCATTTTTTGTTGGCTTGTACCAACGTCAATAATTTCATTATTTCTGGACGGGAAATCAATCACTGGATAGCCTTGGGGTTTCCGGATCATGTAATGTATATTTTTTAATATACTTTTTATTTAATGATTAAGAAAGTGACTATTAGTGTAATGATATATTTTTTTTAAAATGTTTAAACATGTTTAGAAAGTGTTTAAAATAAAAAGTCAAAAAAAAAAGTACAATTTGTACGGGCACGTCAAATTGGCAAACTTGGATGATAGTAGAACTACCCATTAAAAAAATATCTCCTTCATGTGATTGGGAGAACAAATGATGGGAAATATATATGGTTTAAACCTTTAAATTAATATGGTTTTCATGATCATATGCATGTTCAAGATCTAATGATCTATTAAAGCTCTTAAAAGTATTATGTTTAAAATTCGTACGATTTGTTTAGGTTTGACCGAAACAAACAGGACATGATGATGATCATGTGCCTGATCAATCTTAATCCAGATTGAAAAATGACCAAACTTTATAGTTTAGAATGCCTGTAAATTAACCATAAGTTTTGGTAGATTAGAGTGCATATAATTACAAAAAAACCACAATATCTGCAAATTAATTATATATTGAATTGATTTTTTTTATTTTAGAATGCAAAATTTTAACATTCTCCTAAAATAAATATTAAAATTATATATAAATAAAATAAATTATTCATTATTCCTGCACCACATATTATAACAACTGAGAAGGCAACCTCCGATAATTATTGCATTGTCAAAATTAAGGCAGAGACAGGCAAAATGTACGACTGATTAATTTGACAACACAAGAAAACCGAATGATGAAGAAGTTGGTAGACCTAAAGGGAACAAATAGTACGTATACTCATTAATTATCACATGCATGACTATAAGAAAACTCTCGTCCATATTATTACATGGCTATCGATCGATCAATATATAAAGAAATTAGTCAGTTAGATACAAAGATTGCGAGTTGATCAATTTATCATAGCGACGGATGATCAACGATCTTCACACCGCCTAGCCTGCATAGTTTGAACCCTAATTTCATATAAAATTGTTGTTTACACAGTACTGGCAGTACTCAACGGTAATTTCATATAAAATTGTAGTTTACATAGGGTCATGCATGCATGTTGAATAACTGAAATTTTGTTAGGGGCTCGCTACTTTTAAACCTATTGATGTCTAAAAATTGTACAATGGGCCATAAGGGGAGAAAGAGTCATTCTCGGCCTGCTATGACAATTCGAGTCTCGATCCGTGTTATTTGGAGCTCCCGACAGTTATTTGGTGCGGTTGTACGGTGTTGATGCCGGTGCCGGTGCGTACATCTATAGTAATGAATATGAAGTAAATGCAGGGAAAATAAATGAAGAAGGAGACACACTAATTTATGTGGTTCGGCATGATACCTACGTCCACGAGCGTTTGGGATAGAGAGATCTACTATAACTTGAGTATTTTACAGTCTATCATAGCATGCCATTTCTCACTGTACTATAGAAGCCGGAGATCTATTTGCTGGAGAAGATATTCATGTTGGAGCTCTCGTCATGAGGTTGAAGAAGCTGGAGAAAAAGTCCCCAGGGAGTCGTCTGACCGTTTTCTTTTATCAGACCCCTCTTTCCACGTGCCCCTCGATAGTCGTGATGAACGACCACTTTTTCCTTTGCATGTCTGACATCCTCTTTTCTTTCCACCTTTTCCTTTCCATCTTTTCCTTACTTTCCTCATGACACCTTTCATTTCCTTGTCCCCTCTTTATTTTTCATTCCTCTTTCTTCCTTTATCTTCTAGTGATGACTCTTTGGTGGGCTGGGCCTGGTCTACCTAGGCCAACAAAGACCTTGAGAATCTTTAAAATAAAATATGCAACAGAGGTTGCCTGTAGAAATCTGTAAGAAGATAAATTTTGGGAGTTGGTCATTGTTTGTCTATTTTACTTGTATCAAGCGATAAAGAATTCTGAGCGCGAAATTAGACTAGAGGTGTACTCGACCGTATAAGATGCGAGCGCGGAGCTTGGACGTGGCAAGAGTCGTACTCGACCATGTAAAATGCCAGCACGGAGCTCAGATGTGGCGGGAGAGGTGCTCGACCACGTATGATGC
The DNA here is from genome assembly GCA_022457165.1 of Juglans mandshurica. Lineage (NCBI taxonomy): Eukaryota > Viridiplantae > Streptophyta > Magnoliopsida > Fagales > Juglandaceae > Juglans > Juglans mandshurica. Next base: position 28,583,164 of record CM039627.1, read on the forward strand.
AAGCACAGAGCTCAGATGTAGCGGGAGCTGTACTCGACCACGTATGATGCAAGCACAGAGCTTGGATGTGGTGATAGTTGTACTCGACCGCGTAAGGTGTGAGCGCAGAGTTCAAATGTGGTGGGAGATGTACTCAATCACTTATGATGCGAGCACGGAGCTCGAATGTGGCGGGAGGTATACTCGACTGCGTATGATGCGTAGGCGGGCAGTTTGACTTCATGAATGTCTGTCGTTAATGAAAAGTCTATATCCATCCGATGTTTTTGTTTTCGATTTTGTTGCTGTATCTTTCCCTTCCAGTGTGAGCTACTATTAATGTTTTCAATTTGCTATTAGTATCGGAGTTTGTATGTTGTAAGCCACGCAAAGTGGTTAGAGGGCCCGTCGACCTCCTGGGTACACCTTAGGCAGTTGCCGAGCCCGTAGAATCATTTGTGAAGGTAGCCCGCGCAAGGCGATTATGGCATTCAGAGGCCTGTTGACTCCGAAGACTCGTTCCCAAAGATAACCCTCTAGCAGCGGTTATGGCATGAGTGTAGCACTCGACACAAGTCTAGGGACCCATATCAGCGCAAAGGTCGGCAAGTCAATAATTTCATCATTTCTGGTTGGGGGATCAATCACTAGATAGCCTTGGGGTTTCCGGATCATGTCCAAATATGTTATCATAAGGATCAATATTATCAACATGTCCAAATATGTTATCTTGAGTTTGTCCCTTTAATTTGACCGTTCATATATTTTATTTTATTCTTTAATATATTTTTTACTTAATGGTTAAGAAATTGACTATTAGTTTATTGGCATTTTTGAAAATGTTTAAACATGTTTAAAAAATGTTTGAAGTAAAAAGTCAAATAAAAAATACAATTTGCACTGGGGGCACACCAAGTGGGCAAACTTGGGTGGCATAGTAGCACTACCCTTAAAAAAAATATCTCCTTCATGTCATTGGGAGAAAAAAAAATGATGGGAAATATATATGGTTTGCACCTTTAAATTAATATGCTTTTCATGATCATTTCAAGATCTATTGATCTACCAAAGCTGATCACATTTGTATCTTAAAACACTATGTTTAAAATTCGTACTATTTGTTAATGTTTGACCGAAACAAACAGGACATGATGATGATCGATCATGAGCCTGATCAATCTTAATCCAGATTGAAAAATGACCAAACTTTATAGTATAGAATGCCTGTAAATTAACCACAAGTTTTGATAGATTAGAGTGCATATAATTACAGAAAACCACAATACCTGCAAATTAATTATATATTGAATTGATTGTTTTATTTTAGAATGAAAGTTTTTAACGTTCTCCTGAAATAAATATTAAAATTATATAATTCTACTGATTATTTCTACGCCACACAATAAAAAAAAAATCGATATAGATAAGGCAACTTCCCATAATTATTGATTTGCCACAATTAAGGAGAGGCAGGCAAAATGTACGTCTGATTAATTTGACAACGCATGAGCACCGAATGATGGTGCTCATGATGAAGCTAGAAGTTGCTGGGCACAAAGGAAACAAATAGTACGTATCCTCATTAATTATCACATGACTAACATGTTCTCTTTTTTTGATTACATGACTAACATGTTCTTTATAAAAAACTCTCGTCCATATTATTACATGGCTATCGATCGATCAATATATAAAGAAATTAGTCAGTTAGATACAAAGATTGCGCGTTGATCAATTTATTCATGGCGACGGATGATCAACGATCTTCACACCGCCTAGCCTGCATAGTTTGAACCCTAATTTCATATAAAATTGTTGTTTACAAAGTACTGGCAGTACTCAAGGGTCATGCATGCATGTTGAATAACTGAAATTTTGTTAGGGGTTCGCTACTTTTAAACCTTTTGATGTCTAAATATCGTACAACGGGCCAGAAGGAAAGGAATAGCCATTCCCGCCCTGCTATGACAATTCGAGTCTCAATCGGTGTTATTTGAAGCTCCCGACAATAATCTGGTGTGGTTGTACGGTGTCGGTGCGTACATCCATAATAATGAAGATGAAGTAAATGCAGGGAAAATAAATGAAGAAGGAGGCACGCTAATTTATGTGGTTCGACATGATGCCTACGTCCACGAGCATTTGGGGAGGGGAGATCCATTATAACTTGAATATTTTACAGTCTATCATAACATCTCATTTCTCACTGTACAATAGAAGCTGATGATCTATTTGCTGGAGGAGATATTCATGCTCGAGCTCTCGTCATGTTGGTCCCTGGTTGTCCGTTTTACTTGCATTAAGCGATAAAGCATTCTGAGTGTGAAATTAGGCAAGAGGTGTACTCGACCGCATAAGATGCGAGCGCGGAGCTCGGACGTGGCATGAGATGTACTCGACTATGTAAGATGCCAGCGCGAAACTCAGACATGGTGGGAGACGTACTCGATCATGTAAGATGCCAGCACGAAGCTCAGATGTGGCGAGAGAGGTACTCGACCACAAATGATGCAAGCGCAGAGCTCGGATGTGGCGGGAGCTGTACTCGACCACGAATGATGAGAGCACAGAGCTTGGATGTGGCGATAGTTGTACTCGACCGCGTAAGGTGTGAGCGCATAGTTCAAATGTGGTGGGAGATGTACTCAACCACTTATGATGCGAGCACAGAGCTCAGATGTGGTGGGAGGTATACTTGACTGCGTATGATGCGTAGGCAGGCAGTTCGTCTTCATGAATGTTTGTCGTTAATGAAAAGTCTATATCCATCCGAAGTTTTTGTTTTCGATTTTGTTGCCGTTTTTTTCCATTCCAGTGTGAGCTGCTATTAATGTTTTTCAGTTTGCTATTAATGTAGGAGTTTGTATGTTGTAACCCACACAAAGTGGTTAGAGGGTTCGTTGACCCCCTTGGTACATCTTAGGTAGTTGCCGAGCCCGTTGAATCATTCACAAAGGTAACCCGAGAAAGGCGATTATGGCATTCAGAGGCCTGTTGACTCCGAAGACTCGTTCCCATTGGTAACCCTCTAGCAGCGGTTATGGCACGAGTGTAGCACTCGGCACAAGTCTAGGGACTCGTATCAGCGCAAAGGTCGACAAGTCAAGGGACTTGTGTCCGAATGACCGTCTGGGCAAGTCCTGGGACTAGTGTCCAGCGTAAACATCAAGGTGAGTCTAGAGACTCGGCTTGGTAGTACGAAATTCTGCAAGTCAAGGAACTTGTATCCGACTGGTCGTGTGGGTGAGCCCTGGGGCTTTAGCCCGACCAATGCATTGTCGCGAGGTGGCTCGAAGGTCGGCAAGTCAAGGGACTTGTGTCCGACTGGTCGTGTGGATGAGTTCTAGGGCTCTAGCCCGACCAATGCATCGTGGCAAGTTTAGGAACTCGATTTGGTGGCACAAAGGTGGGTAAGTGGAGGGACTTGCGTCCGACTGGTCGTTTGGGTGAGCCCTAGAGCTCTAGCCCAACCAATGCATCGTGGTGAGTCAAGGGACTTGGCTTGGCTGGTGCAAGTGTCGGAAAGTCAAGGGACTTGTGTCTAACCATTGTGTTGCGGTGAGTAAAGGGACTCGGTTTTGCTGAAGGAGACACTTGTCCGTGCCAGAAAAGGTCAATTCGATTAGTGTAAACAACCCAAATCACAAAGTGAGGTGGCAAACCTAACTTGCTCTGCCAGAGTGCTGCGAAGGTTGGAGGCGTGTCGGTTGAGGCCTATGGGTTGTCGTGTTTTGGTGGTGACATAAGTTTGATCTATTTGTTTGCAAGTCAGTGCCAGGCAATTTGTTCCGATTGAGCCATATTGGGACGTCCAAGTAGTGCCTGAGTGGGGCCATGCTGCCAGTGTTCGATGTTCCGCGCCACCGAAAGCAACTTTTTCAGTAGAAATCAAATTCACACAAATTTCGAGAGAGATAAACCAGAGAGTTTTTGCTTGCCGTAATCGATTTTGCTTGATTGAAATTGAGCAAGCAGACTTGGGCTAGTAGGTTGGTGGAGCGTGATGGGCGAGCATGGGTCAATGAAGCATGTTGCATTGGCCATGCAACGTGTTTGGCGAGGCTACTCGTGTGGCAGAGTTAGTTGTTATCTTCATTGTGGTGGAGCACATGGTACGTTGCATGGGACAGGCAACGTGTGGACGGGGAACTCCCTGTCAGCGATGGAATATACTAGCCAGTGATGGACCATATGGTCTGAGACAGAGGTCATGTTCTGGCCACACTCTAGCCGAGGAAGAGCGATGACGGAGAAAGTTTCGTGGTTGAGCACGGGTTTGCTGAGCAAGGGGTAATAAAGTTGCAAGGAGGACGCTCGAACTGGATTAGGTCCCTCCTTGTGGCCGAGTAATTCCAGGAAGCTCTGGACGTGTAGGTGATGGCTTAGCAAAATGGTAAGAATGCATGTGGCCCGGGTGCTACTTGGCCGAGGAAGATGTTTGAGATAAGGGGCTTAGGCTGTGTAGTTGCTCGAGCATTCTTTTGACATCCTATTACCTACTCGTGTCGATGGGACACTAGTGGTTGGGCAACCAGTGGCCAAGATGCTCATGGCTAATAGGAGTGGTGGCTCAACTGCATGTACGTGGCCGAGTAGTTGAGCCTGTGATGGGTTGGCCAAGTTGTTCCTATCTGCGCTATTCATGGTGGGGCAACCTATGGCGGAGGAAGTTTCCCGCTGCGTAACCCATGGCCAGGGAAAGTGAGTGGTCTGCCTGCTACATACCCGCCTGTGTGCATGGCAGGACTGTGGCTGAGATACACATGGCCTGCGGAAAGTGGGCAAGAAGCAGAGCTTGGTTTCTCGCCATTGTGTGGCCGTTGAGAGTGACTGGGTAGCTTGGTTTCTCGCCAATGCGCGGTCGAGGAGAGTGACTGGACGTCTCACAACTGAGTGGCCGAGGAACTTCTATGGTCGGGCAAGGAGGTACCCTCCACGACGCTCAAGGAGCTGTCCCTGGCGGTGTTATCATTGGGGAAAGGTTGATGCTCGCTTGCATGTGGTGTCCAGGAGACCTGATTGAGCACTCCATGGGCGACAGAGATCGTTGACGGTCCTAGTGGAGGGTAGCATTGCCTACCAGCTTGCAGTGGCTATAGGGGAGGTCCCCGTTGGGTGTGTGCTGCGTTCATCCGTTGCTCACCGTGCGTCTAGCTTGGGGCCAGCTCATGCTCGCCATGGTGGTTGGGGACCACCTCAGGGGCAGCAGAAGGTGCCGATGGTCTGAGTGGTGAACGCCAGCGAGGACACGGAGCTCATGGTAGTGCCGTGAGCTTATCGTTCATGGCCAACATCCACCGTCAGTTGGTCAGGGTTGTCAGGAACCCACCCTAGCGGGGACACGGAGCTCACAGAAGTGTTGTGAGCTTGCTGTGCACATTTCATGCACTACGTCCGTGGCCAACCGCCACCGTCAGTTGGCCGGGGTGGTCGAGAACCACCTTGGGGGGGGGGGGCAGACATCGCCGGTGAGGCACTTGGTGGTCTTCGGCGGCCTTGGGCTTTGTGTTTTTTACCACGTGCGAAGTTGCGCAGGTGGTTCTCCCAGCAGAGCTTTTTCCGCCAGGGGGTGGTACATCTGGAATAGAAGCTGCCGACGGGTCAGGAGGTTCCCACCTATAGGTCCGGTGCGCTCACGGCTGGCTGTTGTGAACCTCTCAGGTGAACTCAGTTGTGCACTCGCACTGTGCATGCCATGCACAATCGGGATGTGCATGCCATGCATAGTGTTCGCCCTTCTGTGCATGTGCCTGGGCACTGTACATAAATTACAGTGTCAAGGATTTAGGCAGTGTGCGCTTGCTCACCTATGTGGATGTGCATGGACACTGTACACATCTGTATATGTGCTTGCCCACCCGTGCAAGTACTGAGCATTTAAGTGCATGGAAGGTAGACTTTGTGTGGCTGTGTGCATTTAGGTGCAATGTTTGCCCGCCAGTGCATGTGCTATGTGCATGTGTCCCATGGATGAACTATACCCCATGGGTCAAGAAGATGAGTGGCCCGATCACTTGAGCTACAAGTGCCATGTGCAGGCAGTTAAGTGTACATGGTTATCAACTACACGGGCGATGAAGAGTTTAGTCGAACGATTTTCATGATGGCGTCGTTAATAAAAAAAATAAAAGTAGGAATGTTGGGAGTACTTATTAGAAGAAAGCTTCATTTGCTCCTTTGGAGATTATTTAGCATGATGGAAAATCGTCCTTCTCCCACCTCCAGTGTATAAAGTGAATCAGATCCTAGAGACGACGCCAACTGTTGATGCCTAAAAAATCGCACAATAGGCTGGAAGGGGAGAAAGAGTCATTCTCGACCTGCTATGACAATGCGGGCCTCGATCAGTATTGTTTGGAGCCTTTGGCAGTGGTCTAGTGCGACTATACGATGTCGGTGCGTACATATATAATAGTGAATATGAAGTAAATGCAAGGAAAATAAACAGAGAATGAGACACAAATTTACGTTATTTGACATGATGCCTACGTCCACGGGCGTTTGTTGAGGGGAGATCTACTATAACATGAGTACTTTACAGTCTCTTGTAGCCTCTCATTTCTCACTATACAATGGAAGCCGGGGATCTATTTGCTGGAGGATATATTCATGCTAGAGCTCTTGTCGTCAGGTCGAAGAAGCTGGAGAAGAAGAAGTCCCCTAGGAGTAGTCTGGTCGTTTTCTTTTATCTGACGTCTCTTTCTGCGTGTCCCTCGGTAGTGGTGAGAAACAACCACTTTTTCCCTTGCTTGTCTGACAACTTCCACCTTTTCCTTTCTATCTCTTCCTTACTTTCTTCCTAACATCTTCCATTCCCTTGTCCTGACACCATCATTTTCCTTGTCCCCTCATTTTCTCCTATTCCTCTCTCTTCCTCTGTCTTCTAATGATGACCCTTTGGTGGGCTGAGCCTGGTCTACTTGGGCCAAAGTATTTTATCCTCTACAAAACTGATGAAAAATATTGACAAATAAATTTCAAATTTTTTGAGTGATTTTCCATTGTTTTTGGGCTAGAAGTAATGTTTTCTAAATACTTAAAAAACAAAAATACCAAAATCCATTTATTCTTGTTTCTTCCTTTTATTGTTGAGAAGTATTGCTATAATTATAAAAAAATATCATAAAATTAAATTTACAAAATAGTTTACAGAGATTCTTTGGGCAGGTGGCACCTATAAACGACATTTATCGGAGACGAATCACGAGCTGCCACGTAGGTGTTCCTCAGTAAACCATGTAACACGCATAGCAGGGGATCACTGCTCTCTCCCCTTCCCGCTCGACGAAAACACTCCCTCTCTCTATGCTCTCTCGCTCTTTCTCCTCTCTCGCTCGACAAAACCTCTCTCGCTCTCTGTCACTCTCCGAATACCATAATCGATCTCCAAAATCTCTCTCTCCTTCGATCTATCTTCTCCCTCACGAAAATCCTAAACTGATCTTCAGAATCTCTCTCTCTCTCTCTCTCTCTCTCTCTCTCCCCTTCGATCTCCCTCATGGAAACCCTAAGACGAAGTTCAGAATCTCTCTCTCTCTCATTCCCTCTCTCTACTTCGATCAAGAACCCGAAATTAAGACCCCGAACTTTGTATTGCAACTTCACCGTCGGAGGACCTCAAGTACCAATTTCTCCAATCTCCGATTTTCTCATATTTCTAATTTTTTGTAATCCCTAATTCTAATGGTCTGTGTTTTGTTGTAGGGTTTTTGGCTTTGATTTATCACTATCTACACAACGACAAACCAATCAAAATCATGGTCTATGTTTTGTTATTCTCTAGTTTTCTCTAGTTTCCAGTTGTAATCTAGAATGAAAAATCTATGTTATGCCTATACACTTTGTCACACACAGAAAATGCATTATCAGTCTGCATTTTTTTACATTGGCCGTATATATTCTATACATTTTGTCACACATAGAAAATGCATCCCAAGAAACCATCAGGTTGAAGTGACACTACCTCAAGTATATAGTATTTATCCATGTTAGAGCTCCAATTATAAAAAAATAAGATGTAAAACTACTTTAGTAACACTTTCGGCCACAAGTTGATTGATTACATTGTTTTATACTCTCTAATTTTGTAGGGATTAATTTAATATTGATTACATTGTTTTATGTTGGGATGAAGGATTTTGGGTGGAGTTCGGATAGTGATGATGTTGAGATACTAACAACTAGAAACTGTGGATAATCAATGTGATGTGAATTTGGGAGATAGATTGAATATGGGAGATGGCGTGAATTTGGGAGATGGTGATGGAGATGGAGTCAATGTCATTTCCACTTCTAGTAGTGGACTTTTTGAACCGTTCATTGAGAAGGAATTTGATGAAGTTGAAGACGTCCAAGCATTTTACATGGCATACGCAAGACGAAAATGTTTTATAATGAGGACCAACCATACGCAAGTATCGAGAGGGGAAACAAAATTAATTGGAGAACACTATGATTGTACAAGGGAAGGATTTAGGCATTAAAGTCTCAAACAAAAAGAAAGACAAATTCCCGATCCAGCAAAAACAAAGATTGGGTGTAAGGCTACCATTTGTATAAAAAAAGATGGTGAAAGGTGGGTAGTATGCAAGTTTTACCCTCAACACAATCATGAGCTACTCACATCAAGAAGTACCAGTATGCTCCGTGGACATAGAGGAGTGACACGCATGCAAAAAAACTTCATTCAGACTTTGAATGAGTCTGGTGTACCGACAAGGAAGATAATGTCGGTGTTAAGCAAAGAAGCAGGTGGTGATTTTAATATTGGTTGTATTGGAAATGAAATAAAAAATTATTTGGGAAATAAAAGAAAAAGATTGATTGAAGAGAGAGATGCACAAAGGTTGTATGCATACTTTCTTGAACGACAGTGTAAAGAACCTGGGTTTGTGTACTCAATGCAGATCGATGAGAATGGGTGTATGAGAAGCTGTTTTTGGACAGATGCAAGATCTAGATCTGCATATCAATATTTTGGAGATGTCGTCACATTTGATGCGACGTACCTCACAAATATTTATAAAATGCCATTTGTGCCGTTCTCAGGAGTTAATCATCATCACCAAACCATAATGTTTGGTTGTGCGTTATTAGTGAATGAGACAACTGAATCCTATATATGGTTACTGAGAAGATGGTAGGAAGCAATGCTTGGACGTGCCCCTTCAACCATTATTACTGATGATGACAAAGCAATGGCCAAAGCCATTGCAGATGTACTTCCAAATACAACTCACCAGTTGTGTTTGTGACATATTTTACAAAAATTTTCAGAACATTTGACACATGTCTATAACAAGTTTCCAGACTTTCAAAAAGAGTTCCATCATTGTATCCATGATACTGTAATATTTGATGAGTTCGAGGAGGAATGAGTTTCAATACTAGTGAAGTACGGTCTAGTAGGTAATAATTGGCTCCAAAATCTTTACAACCGAAGGGAGAAGTGGGTCCCGGCTTGCTTGCGAATGACATTTTGTGCCGGGATGTCAACCACGCAAAGGAGCGAGAGCATGAATAAATTCTTCAAGGATTATGTGTGATTAAGCACGATGGTGAGTGACTTTGTGCATCAATACGAGAAAGTCTTAGATGCACGCTATTTTAAGGAAAAAGAGAAGGATGTGAGAACGAAATCGAGTAGGCCAGTTTTGAAAACATGTTGGGAAATTGAAGAAGAGGCGGCCAAAGTATATACAAGAAAGTCCTTCAATATCTTTCAAGACGAGCTATTCAATTGCCAACGATACAAAGCAACAAAGGTTCAGCAAGAGGGTGAGAGTAAAATGTATGAGGTGGCACCTAACGGCAAGGAAAAACGTATCTATTATGCGACTTTGGACTATAAAGAAGCAAAGGCAATATGTATATGTCATATGTTTGAGTTTGTGGGTATTCTTTGTAGGCATATTCTATGTGTATTCATGAAGAAATCAAACTTAGATAGTTTGTCACATCAATATGTTCTAGAGCGATGGACCATCAATGCTAAGAGTCGAGCTATCCGTGAAATACCAAATCCCGATGGCATGTTTCAACACAAGAAGATCCGATAATACAAAAAAGTCATTTGATGATGAAGTTTTACGATATTGTAGAACTTGGGTCACAATTAAAGTTTAAAATGGACTACCTTTCTCTTGCCTTGGACAAGGTACACAAGGAGTTGCTTCTCATGGATAGTATTGAAGAACAAAATTTAGAAGGCGGAGACATGTCACGTAACGATCCCCCTGCGTTAAAATCACAAGTAATATCAAATTTCTCGCAAAGTATACAAGATCCTCAACGGGTGCCAACAAAAGGAAGACCAAAATTTTTTAGAGCAAAGAACCTGAGAGAGACTCAATCAGTGAAGAAAATGCGTTGTAGCATTTGTAAGATTGATGGTCATACCAAGAACAACTGTCATTTATTAGGGTATAGTACAAATATTTGAATTTTTGCTTGTATTTTAATCTAATAACTTCATTTCTATGCTTATTTTGTCTTTCATGTAGGGATGTTGGAAATGTAAATGACAACATGTCACAAAGGGTGGATCTTAAAGAAGAAACATGAGGTTGGTGTTCTTTTGTTTGTTTGGAAATTCTGTGTATGGATCATGATGGTAGTCTTATTGTGGGAAGTTAATTGATTTTTTTTTTTAATGTTACAGGAAATGGCTGGTTCCGATAAAGGCATTGTTTCCGTGGAGTCTGTGATCATAATTTGGAGATGTTGAATTTCTGGGCTTAATATATTTGGAGCATCTAATGTATTTGTATTTTGGCTATTTTAAATATTTGTATTTGTGTTGGGCGTGCAATGTTTCCTTATATAATGTTTTGTAAGTATTGAGAAATTAATTGAAAAGTATGACTTTGAGGATATTGTGATCAGAGACACAATTAATGCCAGTCTGAGGCCCAAATTACACATTCAAACAAGGCTAGTAGTTCTAAAAGTCAGCATGTTGAGTTTTATTAGAATCCCCATAATAGATTAAAAACAATTTCATGCAACTTTGTCACCTAGTCATCAGTATGTTCTTGCATAACGGTTGCAGCTTACTCGTTAAAAAAGACAAAAAGAAAAGAAGAAACTGAGGAAGTTGTACTGTGTGAGTACTGATTTATTTATTTTCTATTTCTTGCATAGACTTTATCTGTTTAAAGTTATTATTTTCTTTTGTACCCAAGTAAGATCTCATCTAATAAGGTAATCGATCTAGACGAAAGGCATTAGGAAAGGAAACACATGTTTCTTGTTTGTATGATTCAAGTAAAGCTTTAATAGGAACTGAAAGGCCGGTTCATGTACCAAGAACACGTAGGATAAGAATAGATACAAAACAATACAAACCCATGACATACATGATTATTGTTCAAACCATGACATACATGACTATCGTTCAAACCATCACAAAAATTACAGCACAAAGCAAAACAATACAAAACCATGACAACAATAGAACTTGTAATGTTTCCTTGTACTTCTTTTCCATAACTTTGAATTTTGCTTCTTCAGCCATTACACATGCTTGATGGATCCTGTTGTTCTTTCTTTGAGCTAACTCCAATGTAATTTTGTAACAACTGTTTTGTTCCATTTCAAAATCAATCCATTGAAAAAACCCACATTGTTTGTCCATCTTATACTTTGGACAATTGAAAAATTGTCTGCCAAAACTAGTATCTTTGGCAGGAATCCTTAGTTTTGATGGAATTCCACAGTGGCAAAGTGGTATATCCAACCCAGCTTCATCTTTTGCTCTTGAACTCAAAGAACTTGAACTAGAACTAGCACCGTTGTTATATTGCATTTTACACATCAGTTATGGTAGCATATACCGAATAAAAGCAACATTTAGATGAATAATTGTGGGGTTGGACCCCTGGCCTTGCCATGCAAGCAATTTGGCATAATAATTCTGGGTGGATAGGATTGAAATGGGATCAATACCTTCTAAAATAAATCACAAAATAGCAAGTAGTTTTACTCTCACAATCACATATATTTATACTGTAGTTTTACACAGAGTGGAACATAGTTTTACACCTATAATCACATATATTAATACTTATGTTTTACACCTATCCAACAAAAGTGTGATATATTAATCAGAGTGGAACATGTAGTTTTACAATGCTTTATATAGTTTTACACCTATTCAACAAAAGGGACATGGGACCGACCTCTAAACAGAGTGGAACATGTAGTTTTACACCTATAATCACATATATTAATTTTTCTTCCATCTTTCCTTTTTTCCCAATAAATAGGGTTTCTTCAATTTTATCATGGCCACTTTAATACTACAAATTTGCTTGTGAAGGGCAATCTGCTCGAAAAAAATAATTTGTACACTATGAATTGGGTTGCAGATCAGAATGTGGAGAAAATTACCTTCATTCTTCGGTGGAGTCGAGGGAGGGTTAGGGTTTTGTGGGAAATAGATTGTAAAAAAAACCTACAAAAATAATCAACCGAAAATTAGGGATACTAAAAAATAAAACCCTAATCTACTGTGAGGAGAAGAAAAATTTCAATCCAAATCCAAATGACACTACCTCAACGTCTTTCTTGCAGGTTTCGTGGCAGCACTACCTCTGAGGTCATTCCCGGGTCACGAGAGGGAAGGAGAGTGACGGAGATGGAGTGAGAGAGCAAAGCATAAACTTCAAAATCACAGAATCTGAGAGAGTGAGGTTCCATCATGCGAGAGAGCAGAGAGGATTCAGAGAGAGGGAATGTTTTCGTCGATTATGGTGGTTTTCGCCTTTTGGGATCAAGAGAGCAAGAGAAGAGAGAGAGGGACCATTTTCATTTTCGTTTTCGTTCGAGAGAGAAGAGAGAGAGAGGGAGTGTTTATTCCCTATAAGACGCGTCTCTAAACGTCTTCATGTACGGCATACATGGCAACTGGCCATTGGAATTCTGATATATGCAGGTTATAGGAGATGCCTGCAGGAAGGTTTTCTCTATAGTTTAATATAATACAATTTAACGTATCACATCAAGTAACGTTAATTTATAAATTTATTTTTATAAAAAAATTTTATAATTAAAATATTTCACTTAATTTCTAGCTAGAAGAAAGAAAGTACTGGACGCCGATTGAGCCGGCCTGACCATGCATGCGTGGTTTTGACAGTTTTGTTCAATACCATTGGATGTAAGTGACTGTGCTTGATTTATATATATATATATATAGATGTCGGTTTGAGAGAAGGTAGACAGAAACTTACAAAGGAAATGTTTCGTAATGAAATCTCTGCCTAAGAATGAAATGAGGTTCTCCTTTTATAGATGAAGGAGTCCCTGTTTACAAAGTATCCGTGAGTGACAGTTGTCATTACTGTTTAGTCACGAGTAAAGCAAAAGTAAAGTAAGTCCGTGAGTGAACAGTGTTAGTACTGTTCAACCACGAGTGTCATCATTGTGTCTGGCGGCGGCTGCTGCTTTCGGCACAAAACGACAATTCTGGTAAAGGAGACCGGTCAGTAGGTCTTCTTTGTACTCAAGTGGTAGTCTGACAAAAGAAACCTGTTATTAGTCATCTTTCGTCTGGTAGTAATTATTCTTCTTCTGAGTAGAACCCAGAGTTACCGAAGACGTTGCTATAGGAAGCCTCTGATGCAGTGTCTGAATCTTCATCTTCAGATTTACTTTGAGACTTTGATAATGATTCTTTAAGTATGTTGATTAAATCCTTCTTTTTAAGTCCGTCAAAGATGTCAGTTTTCTTTTTAGACTTAGAGGATTTAGAGGATGAACTGTCCTTTATCCCCCGGATTTTGTTGGAGATGCAGGGGCCTGAATTAAGGGATATTCAGGAGCATTGGATGGTCCAGCCATGATCTTTGGAAATTCTTTTTTATCCTGTAGATTGAGTGCAGTCTGTGGAAAATCCTTGATCAATAAATCAACGATCTTATCAGTATTTGCAAATTTATCCCACCATTTGGTGAAATAAACTCGTGTCATGACATCACAATTTCTTTCATAGTTCCATTTAAAGATCCATGGGAGGTGGTATCTTTTACAGAAGTGTAAAGAATGATGAAATTTTTTAGAATGTTGATCCAAAGTTGGATCAACAATTTTTGAATATTGCTGATAAGCTGTAAAGAGCTCACCAGGAAGATTTTCTGGAATTAATCCATATTGGTTCCACCATTGAACGAACCAAAGTAGAAAACTTCCTTTGAATTTGATATCAAATTTTATGAACCAGGAGTAGCTCATATCAGGGGTTTGGAAGAACATGAACCTCTTCCAGGCATCAATGTAATCAAAGTAAGAAAAAGCAGTGTCTGTTTTCTCAAGTCTTTTAGAAGTAGATGGGTTGGTTCCCCATTCTGCTTGGGTAATGACTCGATGAATATGAGCACTGTGATAGATGAGTTTTTTGGCGTCAACCTTGTCATAAATAGGTTTGATCACCAGAGAATTAGTAAGAAGTAAAATACTGGAGTAGAATTGAAGATTTTTTGAAGAATCTTCAGGAATCCAGTGAAAATGAGTAGGAAAATAAGATGAGCAAATTTTGAAAACATCTGTATATATTGTGCTGTTAGGCTCAATATGGAACAGATATGAAGCAAAATTCTTCTTCAAATATTCAGATTTTCCTTTTGGGAGGAAAAACTGAGGAACCATAGCAGTTTGGTTTTTTGACTCAATTGCTTTCGCATATGGGTCAAAAGTAGTAGTGACAGCAGACGAGAATGTCTGTGGTTGGACAGGTTTGCCGAGGGGTGTAAACCTGTTGGCAATGCCTAGTGCTGAGGATACAGCACCAGTAGTAGAAGATCTAACCTCATTCTTGATGAGGTTTATACTGGGCATTGGAGGTGGTGGATTCACCTTTTTTTCTCTCTCTCTTGTTTTCTTCTTGCTGGCCATGGTGTGGTTTCTGCAAGAATTCACGGGTGAGAAAGTCAGGGATAGAATTTTGCGTGCCTTTGATGTATTCAATATCAAAATAAAAAACACTTAAAATAGCTTGCCATCTTGCAAAAATGTGTTTTGATGCAATGTTTTTAACATCTTTTTCTAAAACAAATTTAGCACTCATGCAGTCAATTCTGACAAAAAATTTTTGGTTCAAAAGGTCGGATTGAAATTTAGATATACATAGTACTATAGCCAAAATTTCTTTTTTAATAGTACTATATTTTTCTTGTGCAGAATTCCAGGTTCCAGAATGGAAGCGAACAATTTGTTTAGACGAACCTGGTGAAACACATTGTTTCAGAATGCCACCATAACCGATGTCTGAGGCATCTGTTTGCACAATTTTGAAAGAATCAGAAGTAGGGAATACCAAGGCACGGAAGAGTTTTGACATGTGCTTTGATTTTCCTTATTAAATTTGTATGGATTTCTGTCAAGGAGGAGGATTAGAAATGAGTCGTTTGAATAAAGGACGACATTGTTTCCTCATATCCTTGTAGAAATTAGCAACATAATTGAGAGACCCTAAGAATCTCTGCAATTGTTTTTTATCAAGGATGACATCAGGGAATTTGTCAGCAAATTCGATGGCTCTTTGAATAGGCCTGATTTTGCCTTCAGAGATGTCATAACCAAGGAATCTAATCTTGGTTTGGAATAATTTGATTTTCGTTGCCGAAACAACAAGACCATTGAGTCTAATGATGTCAAGAAACGATTTCAAGTGTTTCCAATGTTCATCAATAGATTTAGAAAAAATAAGAACATCGTCAATGTAGACAATGGTAAAAGCAGAGAACGAATTGAAGATATCGTTCATTATATTTTGAAATTCACTGGGAGCGTTCTTAAGGCCGAAAGGCATGACGTTCCACTCAAAATGACCAAAAGGGGTAACAAAGGCAGTCTTATACCTATCTGACTCGGCTATTTGTATTTGCCAAAAACTGGACTTAAGGTCAAATTTGGAAAAGACTACAGCATCACTCAACCTATGAATTAAGTCATTCTTATTGGGAATATGGTACCTAATCCATTCTAAGACTTTGTTCAAAGGTTTGTAGTTGATAACTAGACGAGGGGTACCACGTTCTAGTTCTGCATTTTTCTGGACATAAAAGGCAGGACAAGACCAGGGTGACTTGCTTTTCCTGATAATGCCTTTATCTTGAAGATCTTGTATCTCCTTTTTGCAATATTCCAAAGTCTTTCTATTCATTTGAACATAAGTGGCTTTGGTTGGTATTTTGGATTCATCAAAACCTTTAATGTATGGGAGAGAAACTATGTGTTTCTTCCTATACCAAAAAGCATTAGGTAAATCCGAACAAACATCTGTTATTAAACGTTTGTTGAAATCTTCAATTTTTGAAATCAAAAGAGAAGAGGATAATTGTTCAGAAATCTTTTTATATTTGATCTCCTGTTGGAGGAAATTCAAATGTTTTTGTTTTGCTAAAAACAAAGATTTCTTGCTTTTATCCGTATCAATTTCAAAACGGGAAGCAAAATAAAATTTTACCTTTTGACCAAAAGGGTCGGTAGTAATACCATCCTTTTCAGTCATGAAGGGATATAAAGAAGATATGAAAGGGATTCCCAAAATTACTTTATCAGACATGTTTTTAACTAAAATAGAGGGAATCCGAAAACAAATATTATCCTGGCAAACATGAGCATTATTGAGCTCATAATTAATGGTCATCTTTGAGCCATTTGTTGAGAATAATTTTTCGGTAGATTTTTCAAAATATTTGCTAGGAATGAGTCCTTCTTGAATGCAATTCAAGTCTGATCCGGAATCAATCATAGCAACAACTGAGAATTGAAAATCATGAGCAACAATAATGTTAACACGTGAAAACCATTTAGGAGGAATGGTATGACGAATTAAACAGATCTGGTTATCGGCAGGTAAATCCTGTTGACTGGAACCAGCCTCAGTTTGCTCATTGTCAGAAGGAATATCTTGATCAAGTTGTTTGTCAATCTTGATTAATAAAAATTCTTGTCTTAAAACTTTGTTCTCAGATTTGAGGTTATTTATTTTAGATCTGAGTTCTACAATTTCTTTTTTGACAGAATTTATTTAATGTTGTAAATCAGAAACAGAAATATCCTTGGATTTTTTCTTTGAAAATCTTTCCAAGGTTTCTTGAAAATTAATCCTTTGATTTGAGGGTTCTGGATCTTTTCGAACCATTACCTTCTTTAGCTTTAGAAGATATTCTTCTTTAAGCTCAGGATTAGTGATTTGGGAAATAAGGGTTAGCAAAAGATTTTCTTGTTCTTCAGACTTAGTCAAGACATTGATTGTCTTTCCTGGAGTCTTACAACAAGTAGTATTACAATTGCAACCCAGCTTTAAATCAGATGGTTCATGATTATCAGTTTCAGAGTGATATTCGGAATCACTGGAACTGACTTCAAGAGTATCCGATGATGAAGACGATTCTATTTCTAGGAGTCGAAATAGTTCTTCTTTATCATGGTTACCAATATCCAACTGATTAAGCTTTTTTTTAATTTTTTGGGCCTTCTTGGGGCATTTATCTGCAAAATGCCCAATTTTGCCGCATATAAAACATTTTCCTAAAGAAACATCTTTAGAATTTTTTTTCTTGGAAAACGATTTAAAAAAGGGTTTTTTGTGTGATTTTTTATAAAATTCATCACGGGGTTTTCTCCTGAAACTACCATGAGGTTTATAAGTTTTGTGCTTCTTTCTGGATGGAGCAATATTAGGAAGACCGAACTGTTCACAGAAAGTGCCCATTTCGTATTTGGCATTCTTATTATTTCTCATTTGTTCACGAAGCATTCTTTGATCATGGCACATACTAATGCCAAGTTTCTTAACAATACTGAAGATATCACCATAAGTGTAATCCTCATAGTTAAGTAGACCAGAGGCATCAGTAAGTTCTTCCTTGACTTTATAAGCAAACAGTCGAGGTAATCCATCAATGAATTTTTCTTTCCAATAAGGCTTCTGGCTATCATCACGAAGCATTACCCGAGAAATAAAAACATCTTGATACCATCTGTAATCAGACATCTGACGACATCTTAGATTATTTAACTGGTCGCTGACGCGGCTAGTTATATTAGATGGTGTTCCGATAAAATGCTTTAAAATAGTATAAATCAAAGTATTGATTCCATCAGGATGAGCCATCCCAATAGCTTCATCAAAAATAGGTAAACCTTCCTCATTGCGTTTTACCGCATTTTGGATGGTTTCTCTAGTATCATTGGTGAGGTACTTATCCCACCAATTTCTTAAAACACCAGTAAAACCTTGTGTTAAAATCCTGACAATATCTGGTTGCCTAATGTTATTGTTGATATAAGCATTTGCAACCATAGACATTTTACTCATGGTATTGATGATTTCTTGTTATGAGAATCCATCAATATTCCATTCGTAAACTTTGTCGGCAGAGTAAGAAGATTGGTTTTGGAAAACTTTTTCTTCAAACTGCAAATCAGGAGGTGTAGGTCTGGAGTACCAGTTTTTCGTCAGACTCATTGGCTTGGGTCCTTTTGAAGAGAATCTGGCTATTTCCAGATTTTGAAAATCCTTTTCAATCAAATCAATATCCTTATCTTCAGAGGATTCATCGTTAGAAGAATCTTCAGAAGTTTCTTCTAGAACAACACCATTACCATTACTGTTGAGAGTGCTGGTAGAGGGTTGATCTTTCTTTAGATCAGCAATCATTTGGTCAATTTTTTTCAAAGTTTTGGCCTGAGGGTTTTGAAGATTCACTTTAGGCCTTTCTTCGGGTAAACTGATCAAAGGTTTTTCAATTTTTTTCTTAGGCTGATCCTTGAAGAAATTCAAAGGATGTTCAGTTTTAAAAACAGGGTTTGAAGTAAAAATTGGTTTCTCAACCTTTTCTTCAATCCGATCTATCTGTTCTCCGATCGTATGAAGAGCAAGATTCGCAAAATTGTTTTGAGAAATAATCTTTTTTGCTTCCTTGAGAATCTTGTCCTTTTCTGGATCTTTTGAAACAGTATCAGAGAGCTTAAAAGGTGAAGCAATCACTTCTTTTCCCTTAATAGGAATAACAATAGTCTCTAAAGGAGGATGACTAGCTTGAATGATAGTCCTTCCTTCTTCTTTGACAAAATCATTTTTAACAACATTTAAAGTATTTTTAGAAACATAAGTGTTTTCCGCAAAATCTAGAAGAGAAATATGCTGTTGAAGCCTATTCATTTCTTCCTTCCATTTGCGTTTAACACGTTGTTTTTCTGAATCTAAAAATTTTGCAAGATAGGCTTTACGCCTTTGCTTATTTTCTGGTGCAGCAAAATCTTTTAAAAGAGCGGGTAAATCAATTTCAAAAGATTTGTTTAAAACATTTAAACTATGATGAACAGGTGCAACAGGGGCTTGCATATCTGAAGCTGTTGGCGACATAGAAGACGTATCTTCGTTGTCTGCTTCATCATTTATGTCCTGGTTTTTTGAAGAACCAGCTGCTCCTTGTGCAGTATAAAAAGCAGAAGTAACTTGAGAGGATGTAGAAAGTCCTTTCAGCTTTAATGCAGTTTTAACAGGTTAAACTGTTCGTACTGAATCTTCAAGGAATTGATTGAGTTTAGCATCATCCTTTGGATTGTTCCGATCAATGTCAATAAGACTGGATCTGGAGCCAGCAAAAGAATTTCTTCTTCTACTAGGGGCTTCGGATCGATTAAAAGAAATTTTAACAGTTCCATTCAAATATTGTTGGATGATATCAACATTAGCATCCGAAACAATATTTCTAGGAGGCATGGGTATTTCTTGTTCCAAAGTCCATTCAGTGGGAAGGGTTATATCTTCCCAATAAATTCTCTTTGGAACTTTTATGTCTACATCTGAAGAACTACTCTGGATCAGAAGAGTATGTTTTCCAGATGGTTTTGCAATGGCTTTTGGATCTAAATTCGTTTTTAAAAGACGATAATAAATCCTGAAAATTAAAGCAAGAGGTTTACTTCCTTCAAGCATTTGATAACCTGAAGTAAGTATGTTTAAAATCAAACATTGTAAAATATGTTTGTCTGTTAGAGACAAAGTTAAATTAGGAAAACAATCAAAATGAACAGGTCCTTTCGAAAGGGAGGACTGGATCATACCGAGAATGCTATCTTCGAATTTGAGGAATCTGCCATCTCGTAAACAGAAAAGAACAGAGGCGTTGATGCCTAACCTAGTTAAAGGTTTAGCAGCAACTTGAACAGAACCTATATGTATATACTTATATCCCTCAGAAATATAATCTTGGATTTGTTTATCTTTGAAAAGAAAACATTTTTCTTGGGATTTTGATATACTATAAGTTTGTTCGACTGTCCGAACATTCAAAGTTTTTAAAAAAGTCTTTTTGAACCAAGTGGTTCGATATATAGAATTTGGATCAATCTCTGGGATCTTCCACGATCCCAGAGCAGGAGATAGCTCTTCTCCATAAGAGCAATATTCTTCATTGACAATATCAGTAGGCATAGTCGACTTGGAACTAACTGAGGAGTTGGACCTCCCCCACATTCGCCTATGTTTGTCCGCCATCTACAAGGTGAAAATCATCTCTCTCACCTGGGAACTTACCGTTTGAGAGGCTACCCCAACTGAACCACTATCTGCCCAATACGCCCACCTAGGCTTCACAAGGGACTTACCTGGATTCAGCTAAGCTACTCTGACCCGATTCTGAACACAGGATATAAGAAACAAACTTGCACCGAGTAGAGAGAAAACAAACAGAAGAAAATGCAAAGGAAAATAGAACTCAATCAGGTAGATACCAGATTGGCTCTGATACCAATACAACAGAAGGAAAGGAAAGGAAAGGAAAGGAAAGGAAAGGAGAATTTGATAGGGATTTGATAGGGATGCACAATTAAAGGCAGGCGGTATAACCGACCATATGCATGTATGATATGCAAAATAATTTCAACAAGTAGAAGAATATAAACATATTCATAAACTTTCAAAATAATTACAAAGTTTATGGCACAACTAGGTAGAGCGTTATTTGCTCTTAGATGGTTTGAGAGAAGGTAGGCAGAAACTTACAAAGGAAATGTTTCGTAATGAAATCTCTGCCTAAGAATGAAATGAGGTTCTCCTTTTATAGATGAAGGAGTCCCTGTTTACAAAGTATCCGTGAGTGACAGCTGTCATTACTGTTTAGTCACGAGTAAAGCAAAAGTAAAGTAAGTTCGTGAGTGAACAGTGTTAGTACTGTTCAACCACGAGTGTCATCATTGTGTCTGGCGGCGGCTGCTGCTTTCGGCACAAAACGACAATTCTGGTAAAGGAGACCGGTCAGTAGGTCTTCTTTGTACTCAAGTGGTAGTCTGACAAAAGAAACCTGTTATTAGTCATCTTTCGTCTGGTAGCAATTATTCTTCTTCTGAGTAGAACCCAGAGTTACCGAAGACGTTGCTATAGGAAGCCTCTGATGCAGTGTCTGAATCTTCATCTTCAGATTTACTTTGAGATTTTGATAATGATTCTTTTAGTATGTTGATTAAATCATTCTTTTTAAGTATATATATATATATACACACACGTTGTCACATATCATGTCCCATCACATCATATATTTATATACTGGTTTTTTAATAAAATGCAGTTTCTGAATTTTTAGATTGTGAAGGCATAGAGTACATCTACGGATGGAGATATATATACGTGCGTAATCTGAAGCCAGCCCTACGTTTTTATTTGAAGTACTTTCGGATTGCATGCGGTCCAACCAAAAAAAAAAAAACACATGCATGCAGCAAGCAGCGTAGCAACTAAGCTAGAGTACTTGCATGATCACCATCCATGCATGCATCCAGCTTGACTCTGATCTTATCATGATGTGGATCAGGAGTAGTACATGCGTAACTATCACCTTAAATGGCAATTACTCCTTTAAAGGGACAGTGCATGGAGACCACCTTTCCGCTAGGCAAGTTGATACCGACTTAATTAAAATACACTACTCTCTCTGGTCTTATTCGGGATTAATCCAACCAAGTTTTCATTTTCATGTTTCTCCTTTTTATGCGTGCGATAAAGAATGGGACAAAAAAAAATAACAGAAACTAGAATTGATATAAAAATAGCATTTCTTTTCTTCGAGTAATTCTATATATGATGAAAAATGCTATTTGTATTTAAGAAAAACTTATAAAAAATTTATTTCTTTACATGTTAGTTATTGATATGCTGAAAATTATGAAATTTAAAATTTAAAAACAAAACTGACAAGAAGGATCTTGTAAATAAAAGTATAAGTAAAAATTATAAATATATGTAGTACTACTCATGGAGAAATGATAGATGTCTCACTGGGGGCTACCGCTAAAGGCTGATCTCGCTCTCAATTTTTTATTTTTTTTATTAAGAATGTATTTTTTAATAATATTGTGATTTTTTTATTTTTTTTAAAAATATTTTAAAAATATGTAAATATTTAAAAAATATTAAGAATGTATTTTTTAATATTTAAAAGTATTACAAAAAAAACAATCCTAAGACTAGCTGTGGGAGATGGGAGCGGTGGCTCTAGGATTATCCCTACTCATATATGATTATCTATTTATCTTCTTGCAGATTATCCTCCTCGATCGTAGCCATGCATGATCAGCTAGATACAGGTGAATCATGCATGACTCTTTTATGAGTGATGCTAGAGCCACCACTGGTGGCTGCTGAAGCCACCGCATGTTCTAGCATATGTTTTTCTATGTATTTTTTTTATAATTATTTTTATATAAATGTTTTTAACAATTTTAAATATTTTAAAAAAATAAAATAAATTTATAATATTATTAAAAAATACTTCCTTAATCATGAAGTAAAAAAATTATTAAAAAATAATTCCTTAATCACGAAATAAAATAAAAAAATAATTTTTTTTTATTTCATAATTAAATAAGTATTTTTTAATAATATTATAATTTATTTATTTATTTTTTAATATTTAAAATTATTAAAAATATCTATATAAAAATAATTATAAAAAAAATATATAGAAAAACATATGATCGAGCCAGCAGTAACTCCCGGCTCTATCATTCCAGTCGGCGACTTTCATTCTCGAGGAAACATTAAATACACAGAAAAACATGTGCAAGTCTGCATGATGATTCGCCCCCCACTTTTGTTTTCACCTTTTTCGTACTGCCTTGAAGCAGAATTTTGACCTAATTAATTAGTTGATATCGCCGGATGAAGAAGTTAAATTATCTTTATTGCCATATTATATGCGTACGTACGTAGGTCATGCGCATAAAGAAAAATTTGAGTTGTTTTTCAAAAGAACATGAGTAGTACTGTAGTACGTACTCTCGATTGGTAGAGAAGTGCTAAATTCGGCTAAATTTGATACGTTAGGTCGTCTTTTTTCAGTAAAAACAGCTTTACAAACAATTTTTGAACTTATTTTTGTGAGATCATTTTCATGTGGAGTACTAAATATATATTTTTCCTACATTGAAGTACTCGTAGTACTGAGGATATATAAGATATATATGGTGTTCCATGTACGTTCAATGAATCGGTTAAGACACTCAATCGAGATGGACATTAATTATAATGGCCTTAGCCTTAATTATGATGGGTACTGGTCATAATCTATGCTCCCCAAGTGTTCCATAATTTTGAGGAGCAGCACATGGTTTCCATTCAATGACCATATGGAAACTGTGCCAAGAAAACAATGATATGGGACAGTACCGTGTTATGTGGGGAAATTGCAAAGTTAGACATGACCCATACATTAATTCTGATATTCAAAGAAAAATTAATATGAACCCGCAGGAATGGAATCCCTTGAACCCACAATCAATTTGAAAATTCATTCAAAAAAGTCAAAATCAAGTCAATGGATGGAGAATTTAGACCCGTTGAGAACTCGTTCCAAGAACCTAAATTATATTAAAATCTAGACCCGTTGAAGAACTTGTCTCAAGAATGCAGATTACAAGGAGAAACGCCACAAAGGTTGTGATTTACCTTTGATAAGTTCAAAAGTTCAATTAAGAACAAGAGGAGTAAACTCAACTCATAATGAAATCAGTATTGTCTAACCCCTAAAATGAAGCTACAAAGAGAATTTAAACCAAAACTTAATTAAAACCCTAACCAAAATAAAACCCTTTCTCCAAAAAATACCCTGAATGAATAGTGCCGCGCTACAGTAATTCTGCTACAATACTTCTTGAAACCCTAGTTCCTAAAAAGTAACTTTCCAAATTAGCCCTTGGTCACAATACAAGGCCTTCCCAAAACCCTAGTTCATAAGAAGTAAGACATATGTGGGCCAAGCATCCTCAAGCCCACTTATTCTAAACTAAAAAAATAAATCCTTTAACAAATTGAAAGCCTTCAATAACAATAGGCCTAAACAGTAACTCTAAGTCACATCTTCCACAGCTTGTATCAAGTAGAGCAAAACTGGTTCTCCTTCTTTCAAACCCCTCTTGAGTGTTGGGCTCTTGCTAGCTTCATCCCAAGTGGATTGCATCAATCCTTGTATTGCTTCATTGATCTTCTTGGCTCTTGATCTTATAATTGACCCATCTGGATCTTGCAAAGGATCTTTAAGACTAAGGCCACCTTGGTTACCAACAAAAATCTTTTTGGGGACTACGTCATTCAAGTTATCTCATCGCTTATAAAGAGTTGCTATGGCTGGTTGTGAGGAAAGGGTAGAAAGATAATCATGAGAAATTTAAGAAACCTTATCAAGAAAATCAATAAACCTCTGGATAATAATAATAATAATAATAATAATAAAAGTAGCCCCATCACTACACATGTGCTAGCTAGCTGTTGCTATCACAAGTTAGAGTTTGAACAGTAAACAAACGTTGTGAACCGTTCATGAACAGACAACTCACTCTTTCCATCCCAAACATGTTCGAACGGCTTATTCAATTATAAAAATTAATATAATTTACGTTTGATTATCAATTTGTTTGTTCGAATGTTTCCTCATGTCTATTTGGTTGAATGGACGGGTATCGATCGACCAGCCATGAAGTACCTGTTTGAATAGACATATTGTTCGAATGGTCTTTTGACTATTCGAAAGACTTTATGAGACGAAATTCAATCGTCCGAGAATAAAAATTTTGTTTGAACGTGATCAAACGGTCCAACAAAATTTTGTCCCAACATACATTTTGGGACATTGATATTGGGATGACCTTGAGACGCTTTATTTTCGTCCAAAAATATATTTTGGGACGAAAATCCTGTCTTTTCATTCTAAAAGACTTATTTGTTGTAGTGGCTATTGCTATCACTTTAATTTTATTTTATTATTTTTTTTTTTTATAAAAAAACTATTTTAATAAAATCTCTTTGACCTTGAATATTAATGTTCTCTATTAACCCTTCTGCAAATCGATCTGCAAAGTTCTGGATTTCCTTGGTCTAGCCCCTACGCAACTCCACCCTAATGCGTGGAACATTTTGGTTTCCTGCTGCATGGAGGATTTTGGTTTGACGTAGGGCGCTAGAAGAGGTAGACCCGGAGCATCCATATCTCACTGCCCGGGTGTTCTTCTTGGCCACAACATCCTAAAGCACAAGGGGAATACCTGCAACTTCCATTCACACCCTAGGTAGGCTGCGATCCATTTAGAGTTGCAACACCAATGGGTCAAAGATTCGAACCGGCAAGGGATGGGAGTTCACTGCCGGACAGACTGTACGAAAGGATTATCTTGTGCGGGCCATATGAGTGCCTAGGAGAGGCTTTTGCTACACTTCTACAGGGCTCCCTTGAACACTCCGCTCCAGAGAGTCCACGGTTTGCGTCTCGCTACCCGAAGTTGACATTGAGGTAGTTTCCTCCATCGAGGTTGTCGAGGCTAGCAGTGTGAGGTTCCCAGTTGCTGGGGAACATGAGAGGGTAGACGAAGAGGGTGGTTCTAACCTTGGCGAGGGGAAGGTTTCTATTCCTGAGTCCCCTTTTGAATACTCTTCTGAGCACAAGGTTTCCATGGCAGAAGTCCCCCTAGAGGTTGTGTCTGAGGCCGCGACAACTAAAGGGGAGGCTCAAAGGGAGGTGGTGAGTGGAGCCAAGACAAAGTCGTCTAAGGGTCGGGAAGAGTTGACCATCTCACTAGGAGCTTGGGGTCGGGATGGTTTCGATAGGGGCTAATGAAGTCTCACCTGCCCAGTTGGAGACTAAGGTCAGGACGACGTCAATTCAGACCAGGGAAGAGTCAGTCATTGGCCTGAGTTTGAGGCGGAGGAGCAGCTGATGGAGATTATTGAGGTCTCGCCCACCCCGCCTGAGGTTGAGGCTGTATTATTAAGCTCGAATGGGAGTAAACCTCCCACCAATGAAGATATGGGGTGGGTGCCGGAGCAAATCTCATCTGCCAGCCCAAGGGGAGGTGGTGCTCAAGAGGAGCCAGTGTCTGAAGAGGCAATGGATGTGGTGCTAGATGAGCCCAGGTCGGAACCTGGATGCGATGCTAAGACCTGCTTCTTCCTCAAAGAGCAGGCAGGTCTTGTCTTGGATTCCTTTCCACTTCCCAATCAATCTGGATCAGGGAAGGCGCTCGAGGAATCCATCCGAGAGATGGCCGGGTCGCTTAGAGACCTATTCTACAGGGTATATCCTATCATGCTGCCTTCACTTTCTTTTCCTTAAGTTCACTTTTAAGTGTTTTGACCTCGTTCTTCTTTTGTGACAGGCGGCGAAGCAACTGGCTATTTTCATTGTGGACGGTTTGGGAGCTCTAGAGGAAGAGAACTGGGCACTCCCTTCCTTGGCCAATTTAACCTTATGACATGCCAAGCAGGAGAGGGAGGCTGAAATCAACCGCCGTCTGAGGTGAAAAAGGATGGCCTAGCTTCGTTGGCAGAAGGCTGCACTCAAAGCTGTTCTTGCAAAATCACGGGTGGAGGCCAGGCAGCATAGGCTTAAGGCTACGCTTCAAGGGCAGGCGCAGGAGACCTTGAAGGAGTCGCTAGACATCCAGGCGGCAGAGCTGGAGAAGTTGCAAGAGGAGAACTCGCAGTTGAGGAAGCAATGCGACTCCAACACCCAATCGTATAATTGGCTTAATTGTGAGAACGAGTCCCTCTCCGACTCCCTGAGGAAGAAAAATGAGTCTCTCAAGTCCAAGTCGCAGTAGGTTAAGGACTTAGAGGTCAAGGTCACTCTGGCCTATGCCACTGAACTACAAGAGAAGACCCAGATGAACGAGACTATAGCCAAATGAATGAAGTGTTCCCTTGCCAGGATGCCCAATTGAGGTAGGCGCCATTCATCCGAGACCAAGCCTGATCGTACGGTTACATAGAGGGCTTGAAGAGGATGCGAGATCACGTGCTAGAGAATCCATAGAGCGACTTAAGGTCTCTTGACTTGGTGACCTTACCCCTAGACCCACTTGGACTGGAGCATGGCACCACTATAAGCTCGGATTTGATGCCTGGCACCTTCCCAAATGACCCTGCCAGTTGATTTTGTAGCCCTTATTGTACCATAGATATGTTTCCTATATACTTTGTAGTTGTTTGCGCTCTTTGCGCCATGTATTTGTTTGTGCTCTTTGCGCCATGTATTTGTTTGCGCTCTTTGCACCATGTATGTTAATAATAGCCCCTCCTTGTTTCATATTCTTTACTTTTTCGATGTGTAAAACAACTGGGATTAACCGTCACTAATAACCTGGCTTTTATATGCAAGATAATCAGAACAACATCGGGGTGGTTGGGCAGTTTGTAAGACTGGACTCACCTCGTAAACTGAACTTGTAAACTTTTAAGCTTGATGGTTAGACTCATAAGACTCAAACTATTGGCAAGATTTATAAGTTCGAGGGCCTTGCCATCCAAATTTCCAAACTGGACTTGCCCTGTGGTCTTATAAACTAGATGGAGGTCGAGTAGTACGTAAGACTGGACTTGCCCTAAGCCTTGTAAACTTTGGGGGAGGTTGAGCAGTACGCAATTGTGAGGGGGTTGAGCAGTACATTTAACTGGACTCGCCATAAGCCTTGTAAACTTTGAGGTGGGTCGAGTTGTACGTCAGACTGGACTCGCCTTAAGCCTTGTAAACTTTGAGGGAGGTCGAGTGTACGTCAGACTGGACTTGCCTCGTTGGCTTTCGTAGTTGTGAGGGAGGTCAAGCAGTACGTTAGACTAGACTCGCCCTAGGCCTTGTAAACTTTGAGGGAGGTCAAGTAGTACGTCAGGCTGGACTCGCCTCGTTGGCCCTCAAAATTGCGAGGGGGTCAGGTAGTATTGTTTACACATTCTTGAAATAAATGTCGCTTACACTTTTAACAAAAGAACTTCCGCAAGTGTTCGGCATTCCACGGGTGTTGTAGATCCTTCTCTTGTGCATCTTTGAGCCTATACAAGCCCGGGTGGTTGTTGGCCGTGACTACGTATGAGCCCTCCCATCTTGGTCCAAGCTTTCTTTCGTCCCGAGTGGTTATCCCAGACTGCCTTAGCACTAGGTCTCCGACGTTGAAAGATCTCGGTCGGACTCGCTAGTTGAAGTAGCGTTCGACCCTTCTTTTGTTAACCACCATCCTTACCTCTGCTTCTAAACCTTCTTTCTTCCAACAAGTCGATCTCTTCCTTTAATCTCTCGCTATTGCAGTCTTGATCAAAATGCTGGATTCTGTAGGTGGGCATTCCTTTTTCAACGGGTGTTACTGCCTCGTGTCCATAGGTGAGGGCGAATGAGGTCTCGCCTGTTGGGGTCCAGACCGTGGTTTGGTAAGCCCATAGTAGCCCTGGGAGTTCTTCTGCCCATGGTCCCCTCTTGTTGTCGAGCTTTTTCTTAAGGATCCAGAGTAGTGTTTTGTTGGTCACCTTGACTTGCCCATTGGACTGTGGGTGCCTTGGAGAGGAATACATGAATGTGATCTCCAGATCCCTGCACCAATCATGGTAATGGTTCGAGCCGAACTACCTCCCATTGTCTGATATGATAAAACAAGGGATGATGAATCTACACATGACCATCTTACACAGGAACCGGATAATATTACTTGTTGTTATCGTCGTCAAGCCCTCAACTTCAACCCACTTACTGAAGTAGTTCATACCCACTACTACAAATTATACCCCACTTTGCTCGAGGGAAGGGGGCCGACCAGGTCAACGCCCTATTGTACAAAGGGCCAAGGCGACAAGATTGACATCAGCTTCTCTGACGAGTAATGGGGTACCAAGGAGAACTCCTGACATTTCTAACATTTCCAAACAAACTCTTCCTCTTGTTTGAAGGCGAGTGGTCAATAGTATCCCACTCTCATTACCTTTCTTGCCAATGCTTTTCCTCTCGAGTATTTACGGTATACTCCTTCGTGTATTTCTATCAGGACGTACTATGCTTGCTCAAGTGAGACACACCTTTGGAGGGGCATGGAATAACCTCGTTTGTACAGAGTCCCGTCAATCAGGATGAAGCAAGTTGTCCCATTCTTGATTTTCCTCACTTCCCACTTGTCTTTGAGTAACTCTTTAGCGTCGAGGTACTTGATTATGTATGTAGCCCATTCTAGAGCTCCTAGCCTTGCCTCCAAAATCTCAATCCATATTGCAGGCATCTCTACTGTGCTGACCACTGTTTACTTTGGTAGGGATGAGTCTTTCTGCCCAAATGTCGTTCGTGCTACTTTATCTGCCTTTTGGTTCTCGGCTCTTGGTATTTGTTGACTCTGGAAATATCTAAAGTGGTCGCGCTTGTCTCCCACTAGCCTCAAGTATATTTTTAATTTTTCGCTCTTCACTCCCCTCAGACCTGGTTGACGACTACCTGAGAATCGACTTTCACCTCTATCTCATTTGAACCTAGCAACTTAGCAACTTCCAAGCCGGCCAACAACGTTTTGTATTTTGCTTCTTTATTTGTAGTTTTAAACACCAATCTGATGGCATAATTATGCTCTTCTCCAGCATCTGTAACAATATGCACCCCCACACCTCCTCTAGCTCGGCAGGATGAGCCATCGATGAAGATTTGCCAGGGCATCACGGCGGGTGCATCTTGGATCTCTTCCGGGAAGCCAGTGAACTCTACGATGAAGATTGCCAGTACCTTTTCCTTAATGGAGCTCCTGGGAATGTACTCGATGTCAAACTCACTTAGCTCTACTACCTAGTTCATCAGTCGGCTCGAGACATCTGGTCCTTGTAAACTCTTCTTCAAGGGGACTTCGGTCAAGACCCATTATCTGGAGTGCCTGGAAGTATGGTCGGAGTCAGCGAGTGGTTATCACAAGGGCGAATGCGAGCTGGTCCATACAGGGATATCTCGCTTCGGCACCCCGAAAAGCACGAATGGTTTAGTACATCGATTTCTGGGAGCCCTCCAAGTCTCGTACTAAAGCTGCGAAAAACACATACAAGGAGACATATAGATATAGTTCCCTTGGGTCAGCTTGGCTAAGTAGCGGGGGACTAGTAAGGTATTGCTTGAGGTTCTCGAACGTCCTGTCACACTCGTAATTCCAAGGCTGCACTTTCCGCAGTACCTTGAAAAATGACAAGCACTTGTCTGTTGATCTAGATACAAACCGATTAAGAGCCACCACTTGGCTAGCGAGTCTCTGCACATCGTTGATACTTCGAGGTGGGGCCATGTTAATTATGGCCACCACCTTTTCCTTGTTAGCCTATATTCCTCGTTCTGAGACCACGTAACCCAAGAATTTTCCAGACTCTGCACCAAATAGGCATTTTGCCCGCTGAGCTTCATCTAGTAACGCCTTAGTACCGTGAAGGCCTCGTGCAAATTGGCTAAGTTTTGTTCAGAGGTCTTACTCTTCACAAGCAGATCGTCCACATAAACCTTCATGCTCCACCCTATTTGTTCCTTGAACATGCGGTAGACTAATTACTGGTAGGTGGCTCCTGCATTTTTTAAGCCGAAAGGCAAGGCCGTGTAGCCGTATAAACCCCTATCCGTAATGAATGACGTTTTCTGCTCATTGTCAAGGTTCATGTGGATCTGGTTGTACCCTGAGTAAGAGGGAAGCTGTCCTTGGGGCAGGCCTTATTCAAGTCTGTGAAATCAACACACATTCTCCACTTTCCATTGGCCTTCTTCACGAGCACAACATTGGATAGCTAGTCCAAGTAGCATGCCTCACTTATGAACTCCACTGCTAGGAAGCGATTGATCTCTTCTATGATGGCGGTGCACTTCTCGACGCTAAAACTCCGCCTCTTTTGCTTGAAGTTTTTGGCCTCGAGATTCACACACAGGTGGTGTTGAATGATGCCAAGGTCAATCCCAAGCATGTCCTAGTGGTCCCCAAGCGAACACATCCCGATGCTCTTTTAGGAGTTGCATCATAGCTTGCCACATGCTGGGCCTCATCCTGCTGCCAAGTTTGACCATGGTACCGAGGTGGTTCGGATCAAAGGGAGCCAACTTGAGCGACTCCTTTGGCTCCACTCGTCGAAGAGTCTGCTCGTCCTGGACTTCTTCCTCCCCTGTGATGAAATTGGGTGGAGGCGGGATGCGATTGTCGTCCCGAGGCTTTATCACATTGACCTCGCCTTTTGTCTTCCTTAGCTCTTGCACATAACATTCCCATGCCAGGACCTGCTCGTTGTGGATCTCGGCCACCCTCATAGGGGCCAGGAACTTCCTTTTTAGGTGGTAGGTCGACGTTACCGCCTTCAGATTGTTGAGTGTGGGTCGCCCAAGTATGGAGTTGTATAAGAAGGGGGCCTTCACCACTATAAAATTAGTCATTGTGGATGCGGTGTGCGGTTCCTTTCCAGCCAAGATTGAAAGAGTGATGTTCCCACTAGCTGAACCAAGTTCCCCATGAACACTTTCAACGGCATGGGCGCTGGTCGCAGGTATCCCAAAAAAGGATGTCGGCTGAGCTACCATTGTCGATGAGGATTCTTCTGGTGGTGAAGTTAGCCACCAACATTGTCACTACTAGGGCGTCATCATGGAGATAGAGGGCCCCTTCTTCATCGACTTCCCCAAAAGTGACAGTTGGTGCCAGCTCACTTCTCCTCTGCTTGGTCGGCAGGAGTTCGGCCAAATATACTTCCACGAATCGTGCCCTCTAGGCTTGGGCCTTTCAGCTGAAAGAGGTGGGCCCACCCCAACAAATCCCTTAGCTATGGTTCAAATCTCACCCAAGGGGAATTTTCTTAGGGCGGTGACCCATAGCAGTTTCGCAAGGGCTCCCACTCTGCTCGCCTTCTTGGACTCTCACTTCTTCTTGGCTTGGTGAACTTGCCCCGTCTTCGCGCCATTTCTTCCCACCAGTTGGCATAGTGTCGAGGAGCCAGGTATGCTGCTCTCCCCTATCTCCCTTAAAGGATTTGCAGTCTGCAATGTTCAGAGTTATGGAACGGTGGTAAATGCAATAACGGCCTATCGGGCGCTCTCTCTCCTTGACTCACTCAAAAATGAGTAGCACAAAGGCTATCCCAAGTGTAGGAGGATGTCGCGTAATAATTAGAAATAAATTCCTAGATCGTCTCCTCAGGAAAAGTTACTTAAAATCAAACTCATTTAAAATAGTGAAAATATTCACAAAGAGAAAATAAAAATGATGGTATGTGCAATGGATGGAAAGGGTGCAACAAGAATGAAAAGGGCACTAGTCATGGACTAGATTCATATTTTTGGATTTTTGGGTATTGAAATGAAATGTTAAAAAAAACTAACAATCTTAATTAATCTGAAAATTAAACAATAAAAGAAAAATTATTTAAGTTATAATTAAACTTTAATCGATCTAAAATGCAATGGAACTAAGAGATTAATAAAACTAATCTAAGAATTAAACTAGATTAGGAAGTAATTGACAAAATACGAATTGAAAATTGAAAAGCCCCAAAATAAGATTCTAGGATTCATCCTTGTATTCAAATCATAAATTCCCAAAATTAATCCATAGCAATTGTAATCATTGTTCAATGAAAGCTTAAAAAAAGGAGACAAATAAATAACACAAAGTAGATCAACAGCAAATAAAGTGCCCAAAAGTCTAAGCCAAATATCTCAAAAATATTCCATAAACTTTAAACTGAAATTAAATAAAAAGTATGGAATGAAAAGAGCAAGCCCAATAAATAGAGATGGAGGTCGTAGGCAGTGGAGGAAGCAGCTGGAACGACAATTGGACCCTAGAAGAGTTCTTCAAATGTTCGGCGTTGCTTCTGCAAAAAGTCCCCAATTTCGTGCTAATGATATGCTTAAATAGGGTACAAAGAAACCCTAATGTCTTCATATTCCCGCACACAAAATCGCTTAAATTTTAAGACTCAACTTGGCATCCACATACGTGTTTCAGGAGTTCGAATTTGAAAATTCTTATTAGAGACAACTCTGTATCCCATTAAGATAGATTTCCAACGCATTAAGAATCGTATCAATCCGATATTGTAGCGGAAAGTTATGATTAAAATACTAAAGTTTATCCATTTTGGCTCCTAACGCATTTTGGACTCTGATCCGAATTACTCTCAAACCCCATCATTATCCTTATTTGAAAAGTCCTACACTCGTTGAAATTAGAAATAAAATAATAGGAATTAGAAATAAAATAAAATAAGAATAATAGAATATCAAAAATATGTTGTGCATATGAATGAACATTGTTCAATTAAATCACAAGTTATAAAATTAAGCATAAATTATGCTATTAACCAATTTAAATCACAACTCGGATTTATTCATCTTAATCATTTTTCATCTAAAACCAATAATAATGTAATGAAATAAATAAAATATATTGGTTCTAAATGTATAAAATATGCAATAATTCAATTTAATCACACCCCCAACTAGCGTTTTGCTAATCCTTGAGCAAAATAGTGAAAATTAATTGAGATGAATATTGCATAAAGATCGAAATCCAAACAGAAACAATCAAATACAATTCTGAATTCTCACAAAAGTGACACGTTACTACTCAACCCCCAAGAGCTATACCCACCAAGACTATCTCAACAATCTTTCACATAGAATTGAGGCAAATGTCCCAGAACTCAAATGTATGTGTGGAGCTAAACTAGTTGTGTGTTCCTCAATACTAGCCATGATTTGTTATAGGATTTTTCAACCTCAAGATTAATCATTTCTGATTCTAACTACCTCAAACCCCAAGGGACTAACAATTTTCACCCCAGCTCTGTTTTTAAAGGTTGAACACTCAACCCCCAAAGTCTTGGGTAACTGTTTCTAGCCCTTTACTTAGGAAATCTCACTAAACTGCCTTTATCAATTTTTTTTTATTCTTTTCAAATCTCTTTTTATTTTCTTTTTTCTTTTTTTTCTCTTTCTTTCTTTCTTTCTTTTTTTTTCTATTTTTTTGATAATTGGCTCGGTAGTCCTGCAGTTTACTTCTCCTGTGTTAAATCAATGAACAGTAAATAAGGAACATTAGAAGCGTAAGCATGTGAAAAATGTCCTTCAAAATTTGCCATTCATTCTACAAAAATCTCACCAAGTCTCATCTCAATGAGTATAACATCCCAGTGTTTCAAGCCACACATCAACAAAATATGATGCATCAAAATCATGCTTTATGCTTAAGCTTGAAAATAAATCTTTACAAAATGATTCCGATCAACTACTCCACCAAGATGCTCAGATTTCACAAAATACTAGAAATAGAGTGTATGTCAATCATATGTGTATCAATGCACATCACATTAATGCAAATGTTTTTTTTTTAAATCTATGCACACACGCTTGTCACCCCCAACTAGTGAGAAACATGGTCCTTAATTAATCGAACGAAAGAAAACAAAATACACAGAAATAAGAAAGAAAAACAATAAACAAATCACATGAAATATAAAATCAAAGCAAAACAACAAATAAATAAAATAAATAAAATGCAAGTAAAGAAAACTGTAAAGGGTGAAAATATCAAACACTTCTCTGGAATCTTGCACAAGCAAGATCTCCTCATCTGGATCAAAGATCTTCAGAAACGGCTTTAGACGTTGTCCATTGACAGTGAAACTGTTGTCATTCTTTAGATTGACAATGTCTACCGCCCCTTGAGGATGAACCTTCTTTACAATGTACGGCCCACTCCATTGGGATTTCAATTTACCAGGAAAAATATGTAAGCGAGAGTTGTAAAGAAGAACTTCCTGGCCAAGTGTAAAATGCTTTGGATGAATTTTCTGATCATGTAGAATTTTCATGCGTTCCTTCGCCAGCTGAGCATTGTCATAAGCATCCCGACGAGTTTCATCCAATTCATTGATCTGCAATTTTCTCAACCCTGAAACTTCATCAAGTGACATGTTAACATGTTTTATAACCCAAAAAGCTCGATGCTGAATATCAACAGGTAAATGACAAGTTTTACCATAAACTAATCGATAAGGAGACATTCCTAGATTTGTTTTAAAAGCTGTCATATAAGCCCACAAAGCATCAAGAAGCTTAACGGACCAATCTTTCCTATTAGGATTGATGGTTTTCTCTAAAATGATTTTGATCTCTCTGTTTGTCAATTCTGCTTGCCCATTTGTTTGAGGGTGATAAGGGGTGGAAACTCGATGTGTGATACCATATTTCTTCATGAGTGTAGAAAATGATTTGTTGCAAAAATGAGAACCTCCATCACTAATAATAACTTTGGGCATGCCAAAGCGAGCAAACAGAGATTGTAAAAATTTTAGGACAACATGATGGTCATTTGTTTTGCAAGCGATGGCCTCCACCCATTTTGAAACATAATCTACAGCTAATAAAATATATATGTTTCCAAAGGAAACTGGAAAATGTCACATGAAGTCTATTCCCCAACAATAAAAAATTTCTAAGGTAAGAATAGGGGAAAGAGGCATCATGTCTCTTTTACTAATGGATCCCAATTTTTGACAGAGCTCACATGCCTTACAAAAATTATAAGCATTTTTAAACATGGAAGGCCAGTAAAAACCGCTTTGCAAAATTTTAGCAACTGTTTTCTTTGCTGAAAAATGACCACCACATGCACCCATATGACAAAATCTCAACACAGAACAAAACTCATCATCAGAAATGCATCTTCGAATCATTTGGTCCGAACAATATTTGAAAAGATATGGATCATCAAATTAAAAGTGTCGGACCTTAGAAAGAAATCGACGCTTATCTTGGGTGGACCATTCAGAAGGCATCTGCTCAGTCACCAGATAATTGACTATGTCAGCATACCAGGGAGCT
Source organism: Juglans mandshurica (assembly GCA_022457165.1). Taxonomy (NCBI): domain Eukaryota; kingdom Viridiplantae; phylum Streptophyta; class Magnoliopsida; order Fagales; family Juglandaceae; genus Juglans; species Juglans mandshurica. The sequence continues at coordinate 28,619,277 of CM039627.1, forward strand.
CTATTAATCACAAACAGCTGCTCATCCGGGAAACTATCGTCAAGAGGAAGGTTGACATTTGAAGAGAAGGATGATGGCAATCTAGAGAGGTGGTCAGCTACTACGTTTTCAACTCCTTTCTTGTCCTTAATGTTGATGTTGAACTCTTGAAGTAATAAAATCTAGCGAATCAAGCATGGTTTTGCATCTTTCTTAGCCAACAAATACTTAAGAGCAAAGTGGTCAGTGAAAATAGTAACAGGAGAACCAAGAATATAAGCCCGAAATTTATCAAGTGCAAAAACCACTGCAAGCAATTCTTTTTCAGTAGTGGTATAATTTTTCTGGGCATCATTCAAGGTTCTACTGGCATAATAAATCACAAAAGGTCTATTATCTACACGCTGCCTCAAAACAACTCCTAAGGCATAATCACATGCATCAGTCAAGATTTCAAAGGGAAGGTCCCACTGCGGGGGTTGCATAATAGGGCAGTGGTAAGTGATTCTTTAAGGGTATCAAAAGCTTTTTAGCACTCATCAGTCCAAATAAATTCAATATCATTTTGTAAAAGAGTGCACAAAGGTTTTGCAATAGAACTGAACCCTTGAATAAACCGCTTATAGAAGCCAGCATGGCCAAGAAAAGAACGAATATCCTTAACCATCCTAGGGATAGGAAGTTTAGATATTAATTCAATTTTTGCCTTATCGACTTTTATACCTTCAGAAGAAACAATATGTCCCAAGACAATATCCTGAGTAACCATAAATTGGCATTTCTCCCAATTAAGTAAAATATTTTTTTCCTCACATAAATAAAATAAAATAAGAATAATAGAATATCAAAAATATGTTGTGCATATGAATTAACATTGTTCAATTAAATCACAAGTTATAAAATTAAGCATAAATCATGCTATTAACCAATTTAAATCACAACTCGGATTTATTCATCTTAATTATTTTTCCATCTAAAACCAATAATAATGTAATGAAATAAATAAAATATATTGGTTCTAAATGTATAAAATATGCAATAATTCAGCTTAATCATTCCTCCTCTATTGTTAGTGTTGTTATGGAGCGAGCCTGTTCTCCTCGTCTATTGAGTTATGGAGCCGGCCTATTCTCCTCCTCTATTGTTATTGTTGTTCGGTCATATCGGACGCTCGTCCCCTTCGATGGGCGGGAATAATCCCACCTTTAACCTTGTCCGTAGTTTTGGATTGGGCCAACGTCTTGGCCTTCCTATTGGCCTGCTCCAACTTCGTCTTTCTTGGTACTGTCAACACCCAAAACGTATCTTCAGCATTTATGAACCTGTCTGCTTGGTCATCAATAGTAATGCATTCTTTGTTACATCTGACTAGGAAGGCCTTCAAGCGCTCGTCCACTGGCTACTTGATGGTCTGGGGGTAAGCCGTTGGGCGTCTTCTCCTCTTGTTGGACATGAACTATGTGATGAAGAGGCGAGCCAGGTCCTCAAAGTTGTATATTTATTTTGGCACCAGCGATGTGAACCATGCTCGCGCTGCACCTTTCAGGGTGATGGACACCAAGATGGGCCTAGACTTAAAGATCCTTTGCAAGTTCCAGATGGGCCAATTACGAGGTCAATAGCCAAGAAGATCAAAGAGGCAATGTAAGGATTGGTACAATCCACTTGGGAAGAGTCTGAAGGATGAAGATTTAGTTTTGATTCATTTGATACAAGTTATGGAAGAGGGCAACAACATGACTTAAAGACTTTGGGCACTTGAAGGCTTTCAACTTGTTTAATTCATTTAAAGGACTTATTGTATTAGTTTAGAATAATTGGGTTTATTATGAGAAGGACATAAGGGGGCGCCTATTCAAGAACATGTTGGGAAAGTTATTATTTTGTTGAACTGGGATTTCAAGAAATTACTGTAGACTTATTGTATACGCGGCACTATTCACTCGGGAGCATTTTTGGAAGATAGAGATTTATTTTGGTTAGGGTTTTAATTAGGTTTTTGATGTGTTGTCGCAGGCAACCAAAAATAAAACCTATACTCCTAAAAATACCTGTAGTAGTGTAAGTAAGGATCATTCCCACGGAGAGTATTTAGTCTAGTTTTATGCTATGTGAACAAGGATTGGGGGGGTTGAGTATAACGAAAACAATTTTAAGAATAACAACTAAGAAACAATTCAAATTAAAGTATCGAAATCAATAAAAATAACAAACCTTGGTCTAAGTCAACATCTACCATCGTAATTTTACAACTGATCATCGATGCAAATATATATTAATTCATACTTTGAATATTCACCATTGGAATTATTTTCCTATCTCTCCTTAGTCGTAGTTAATTAGAAAATTAGCGATCTAATTAACCTTAACCATTAAGCAACCCAAGACAAGCGCTAAAGGTTTAATCTAGTAATAGCCTCAAGAATTAGAGAGATCGATAAAGCTAAACAACACAAGCACAAGCGGTTGCATTTAATTTCGTGGAGCATTCTTCCTAAGATCTAATAATTTCTGACGCAGCAAATCATCAAATCTTAGTTGCTTCACAAATTAGAGGGATCAAACAATTAAGGATTTGATGTCTAATCTAGCAATAGATTGCAACGAATAATAAACTAGTAGGTCTCCTAGTAATTAAACGAGACAATCATGAAAATAGGCATAGAAAAACATTCAATACTCAAAGCATAAATTAAACACTAAAAACAAATTAGATCTCACAGTTTTATTGATTCCGAGGTTTCCGTTTCTTTCGACCAATTATGAAAGTTTAGCCACACAAAACCATCATGAAAACTGGAAGGAAAAGTTAGAGAAGAGGGGGGAGAGAGATATGCCCTAGTATGATGATTTCCCCCCCCTTTACACGTCCATGCCCCTTATTAGTATCCTACTAAATCTCCTAAAATATTCTAAACATTATCCTCAAATAACCATATCCAAATCTGACTTATTTAAGGGAATATTAAAAATAAAATAGAGTCCTAATATAACTAGGAAAGTGGTGTTTTCCAGCTATAACTTTCGTGCTCCAGATCTCCAAAACGTCTGCAATTAAATCGTACATTTGAATTGCACAATAAGGCCGAACGTTCTGAAACGTTAGCAGTGCAAGTGTGTCAACGTCAAGCCCGATTTAGACCTTTATGCAGCCAGTATCTTTCAAATCTCAAAACATGAAAGTTTTAGATCTTTGTCTTGGTGTTTCATAGCATCTTTAATAATCTCAATCTGAGCTCATATGAGAGAGTTATTCCCATATTATGAAGTGATGTTGAAACTGTCCAGAACCGCCCAATTAACTTTGTTTTGCATTTTACGACTCAATTTGCTTCCTAAATAAAAATATAAGAATAATGAGTAGATTTAGGCACCAAATAAGTATAAAAGATTAAACATTAAGGGAGAAAAATATGACATTTTGCATTCTCATCAGTTTTGCTTTAAATACTCTTTGTAGCCTCATTTTAATCACTTTATGAAATGTGATTAATTTATTCATTGTGAGTTGAGTTTATCTTCTCTTGTTCTTGAATGAACTTTTGAACTTATCAAAGGCAAATCACAACCTTTGTGGTGTTCTTCCTTATAATTTAGGTTCTTGAGACAGGTTTTTCAACGGGTCTAGATTTTCATATAATCTAGGTTATTAAAACGAGTTCCTTAACGGGTCTAAATTTTCCATTGGCTTGATTTTGGCTTTCTTGGGTGAGTTTTCAAATTGATTGTGTGTTCAAGAGATTTCATTCTCACGGGTTCATATCAATCAATGGGAAGGCCCTGCACACGATTTCCCTAGGGAATTCGTGAAGGGTCATTTGAGCCTTGAAGGTGTCCAGATGTTCCAAGGGGTCCTTAGATCCATCGTACAAGTCTATCTGGGGGATCCTGAATTTTGATGGTAGCGGAATAGCCATCACTTCCACACTGTAAGGCAGGTTCGTGCTGGTGAGCATCTGGTCCATCGAGGATGAGGCTCCCACCTTTTTTTAACATCACTTCGTATTTGTCTACGAGGTCATGAAGCTCATGTTGCATCTTCTTTTTGTCTTCATCATCGGCATTCGTTCCTCCCACGTCCCGCGACTCGTCTTGTCTATTGTGGCTGGGGTTAGTGTCTTTGGGTGGCCTAGTAGTGTTTGCCCGCAAGGCTTCATTTTTCCTTTGGACTGTTTCCACTTGTGCCGTCAGTGTCTTTACCAATTGCTCCATCTCTGCAAAGCATGTTTCCATGTCTTCTAATAGGGCTTCTGGTTCTCGAGTTGTCTGAGAATGGGTTGTCACTAACATACAAAGGACACGTTATGTCTATCGAAAAGATCCCTCCGATGCCTAAGTTAGTCCACGTGTTTTCAATATTGGGCTTTGAATAATCGTGTTCAGAGAGAGTATTTTGTACATGGGATGGGGCTTTTATATGAAGTCCTCAGGGAACATTCTAAGCCTTGTGTCAGGGTTAAGCCACCCTACCCGCATCTGTCTTAGTCTGGGTATTTAATGCGACGCAATGTTCTAAGGCAGAGCCTTCAATGCGGCGTGGCTCCTAGGATGTCGCTTTTAATGCGACGTGGCACCCAGGCGACTCCTAGCGGTGGGTGAACAACATAACCACTTCTAGTCCCCTCCATTAGAGAATGGATGGCCATCCGCATCTTCTGTTTATCTACTAACTTAATCCTTTACTAGGTGTAACAGGGGATGTCAGAGTCGGCGGTCCCATATGTCCCCCGTGTATGGTTTCCCATATCACGCATCTTTCTTTCTCTGGTGCGATCGTGAGGAATGGACCCTTTTGGCGACTCTGGGGCCTCGGAATGGTGAGACTCAGGCTGGAATGGGACCGAATGTTGGGCTCAGACCCATTTAGGATGGGGCGGGTGGGAAATACCCCTCCCATTGTGTTTCCACGAAAAGAATGAGAATATCAACTATAAATCCCCAAATGGCTCAACAATTATGAAATGCCTTAGTGTAACAATAGAATAGACACATTTGAATGAGAGAAACAAGACCAAACATTTGAACCCCTACTTTCAGGCGCCATCTTAACACAAATCTATCACAGACAAGTCTTATATGGCAAGCATGTAACCAAGTCTCATATGGGAGTAAAATAATTTGGGATGTATTATGTTTGGTTCGATCCGGTTTCAAACATATTTTATAACTGAACTGGTTTAAGCCGATCTTGGAATTCTAAGAACTAAAACAAACTGGTTAATCTGTGGAACCGTAACTTTCGATTTTCTTAATTTCAATTTGATTCGATTCGATTTTTTAAGTGTGATTTGGTTTTAGGATTTTTTTTTTCTTGGGCTGGTTGGTTTTTCCATTACAAATGAATAATTCTTTTAGCCCAAATTTGACAGAGTTCAAAATATTATTTTTAGCTCAAAACATCATGTTTATAACCAATTAACCAAATAAATGCTAAAAATAATTAGCCAAAATACACTAATTAGTTTAAATAAAACAAGCATTTAATAATAAAATATTATATATGTAAGTATATAATTAAATATTTAATGATAAATAATAACATGTTAATAAATTAATATTAATAATATTCATGTTTAAGAGTAAGTTTATATGAAGGAAACATAAATAATAAGATTAAAATTTCATGTTATATTAATTTTATAATATATATAATACATATATATAACATATAATTTATAATATATGCTATAAATTATGACAAATTGGTTTTTAAATCATGAAAATGGGGACCGAACCAGTTTTAAATCAAGCCAAAACCGACCGAACTGGTATTGCACCAGACTGAATCAATGGTTTTTCGATTTTTTCTTACAACCCTACAAATTATATGCAACAAAATCAGCTCAAACCAGTAATTGATTGAACGAGAATTTTAACATATATACAAGTCTCATATGGCAAGCGTGGTACCAATAACGATGTAGATATGCATACTTTCAATTCACCTTGCACAACCTCAAATAGTGAATTAACAGAATTGAACATGCAGAATGTATCGATAGAGTAAAGTGGGAGGCTAGACGTTGTGCTTACTCGGAAGGAGCGCATCTTCAGACCTATGGTTGCCGATATATGAATGCTACGTTGTTTGTTCTCAAAGTTGAAAGTGGATGTGTAACGCTTGCAAAGAGTGGTAGGGGTGTGTTTCCTCGGTTTGCGCATGTTGCAGTTGTAGTCAAATTCGGTCTAAAATAAATTACAATCACACGTCCCTTCAGCAAATGTGCCCAAGTCTAGACCAAGCAATGCTAGGCCACTTGGAGATACCAAAGGGCAGTGGTTTATGCTACTTGGAGCTCCGGCGAATACATTTTGCAAGGTAAAACGTCCGAAAGATTTGGGAAAATAGATGGAATGGTGCACATGGCTTTGCTTTCATACGAGTAATTTTACATACAACGGCGAAGTGCGTAAACGTCGCGTAATCGTTTTGAAAAAGAGTGAGGTCCACTATTAAAAAATTAATTTTTTCATGTGGGTTTCATATTTTATTTACTTTTTTCAAAACGATTACGCGGCGGTTGCACAATTTACGATTGCAAATATATTTTCTCTCGAAGGAAATGGAGAAGTAAAAGAGGAATGACTATCTGGTGGGGAAAGGTAGATGTAAAAGTGATGTCTTGTTCAATCAATTATGAGCATTACTAAGACAAAGATGATCAAAACGAGTGAGATTACCCCATCTGAAGTGTCTTCGTTGCTGTTTGTATAGAAGGTATTCATAGCCATACAAAAGCATCTGAGAACTTCATGTTTGTTCTTGTGTCCAACGATCCCCTTAATTAATTAGAAAATGTTCCATTCATGGGACTTAATCAATTTCTTTGCAATCTCGACTTTGATTTGGTCAACTAGTAAGATCACGAAATATTTGCATCTTCTCCAAGATCTTTCTAGCAATCAATTAGACATCTGTTTTATAATAATTTGCTCTTAGACAAATTTCAACTACTTTCCATAAAAGATGTATGTACTAATTTCATACCAATCGGTAACATCATGTTATTGGTTCAGGGAGTTTAATTTAGCTCAATGTTTCATTAAACATATATACATACATACATATGTGTGTATTTAGAGAGAGAGAGAGAGAGAGAGAATGATACAGGGGGATGTGGGTTTGATTATGCATATTTAATTAATTCTATGTATATTGATAGCGTTGGACAACTTAGAATACCTCAAGAAGGCAGATCAGCATAAATATAATAATAAATAGAAGATTATTCGGATTAAGATAATATTGCGCATGTGATAATATTTTAGCCATAACTTTGGCATCGGGTATCAGTCACGCATGATCCCGAAATCAGTCATTTTCCTTTCCAATCACCAATTTACATTAGAGATGATTTTGATTTCGACTTGGACCAACTAAATTTAATATGAAACCGTACATCCATTAGTAGTCCTCCACCTGCTATTTATAGGGTGGGTAGGCTTTGACTGATCTCCAAACAAGGGGGAGTAAAGCTTTTAGAAGTAATTAGTGATTCCTTGGACAAGTTAATAGAGAAGAATTTCCAATATGCAAGTTTACGCTTCATGATATAGATGGGGCATAAAAAAAAGATCCGGAAGTAGTTGAATGTAGAAGGGCTATTAGAACTTGAACTTATATATATGGTCGCCTGCATATATACTTGAACTTTCTTTGGCTTCTGCATGTGTTCTGTGGGGTGCCTTTTGTACATGCTTAGTTGCAACTCAGGTACTTCCCAACCGAAGTCACCAGAAAAATGTGTTGCATGCATGCCGTTTTTATTAGGTTCTGTCGAGCGCGATAGTTGAATTTCTCTCTCGGGCAGAGTCTTTTCACGAGATGTCTTTGGAGGAATTCACGAGCCTGAAACTCAAAAACTTGTTGGCCCAAGACCTGACAAAAGATATCAAGGAAAATAATAGTACTGGTCAAAGAGAAAATAAATATCACATGATATCCTGCGGTGAGGGAAAGGAGGTCCGTAAGAGAGTTGAGGGGATGGGGAGGAAAACTATATATATATAGCAGGGTGGTCATGTGTTGGTGAGGCACTTAGGCACCTAGGCTTCAAGGAGATCATTACCTTATCTTGCCTGTGAGTAGATATGGATGGTAGGTGTGGAGAATAAAATATACGACCATGCTAGAACCCAGCCCACCATGTCAAGCTAGAAGACAAGATAGCTAGAAGACAAGGGAGAATGGGTGTCAGGAGTAGGGCTGCAGCCCAATCCACCGATGGTTGATTTGGAGCCGAGACGAGACCCAATAAATAGACAAGTCGGAGTTGAACCGACCTGACCCGACCCCCGGACGGTGGGTTTCTCTTTTCTTCTTCTTCTTTTTTTTTTAATCAAAAAATTGAGGTTATCTATCTGTTCTCCACTGTGGTGTCTCGATCAGTCCCACCTTATGGGCTACCGTGGGGTATATGAGCCAAGTACTTGAGGGGCACGAGGAAGAAGTCGAGGAGGTTGAACTCGAGGACGACTTGGTCAGGGACCTAAGGGACCAAACTTGGCCTCCGGTTCTCGTGCACTTTTAGCTGGAACAGGAGTCTTGAAACACTGCTTTACTAGTTCCGGTTCCGGCCCTTCATTCTTAGGCTTTTCTGTTAAACTTTCGGCTGGGTAAGGTGTGCAGAATTCGGGAAAAGAATCCTCGACAAACTGCCATTCCAGGTTCGCTAAATCATTGGTTTGTTAAGAAAGACAATACCTTGGGTCAATAACTACCATGAAACTCCTTTAAGAAAAACTGTATGTTTGTATTTTAAGAGACAACCAAGCAAACAAAAATAAGGCACCTTTATCCATTGGAATTTAATATTCAACTTGTAGAAACTACTAAGCCCGCCATTGGAGTTGAATCAACAGAGTAAAATTCACCACTAAAAACTACCCACAAGAGCTCGACTTACCCAACTTTACCAAGTCAAAATTCTTCAAACAGAGAGAGCTAGAAACCTCGTCGAGTGCAACCACGACCTCAAGATAAAAAAGAAAGCAGAGCTTAAATGCTAGTTATGCTTTTTCTCTGGCAAGGAGAAGACACGAGGGGGCAGGGGCTAGGGTTTGATATAGAAGTGAGAGGTTTTAATAGACGGGTTCCACTGACATTTATCGGGTTCGATAGTTTTGAAACCGATTTTTATGTTAGCTCGACTTTATCAGGTTGGAACTACTGGGGCTGCACAGGCTCATCGGCCCATCGGGCTTCTTGCTCAAGCCTAGTCAGGAGTAAGGGAGTGGTGTCAAGAGAATAAGGGAGGGGTGTCAGAGAAAGGTGGGAAAAGATGTGACACTCAGACATGCAAGGGAGACCAGTCACCTCATGGCAGGCTGGCGTGCGCAGTGAAGAGTGAGACAAAAGCAAAGGACCAGACGACAAATGAACTCTCTCTCTATCAGATCATCATCATCTTCTTCTTCTTCTTCTTCAGCAACCTCCTGAGGAAGACATCGTCTTCAGTAGGAAGCGCTTCAACTTTCTTTGTACAGTGAGAAATGAGAGGTCATGAGAGAATGTAAACAAATACATTATAGTGGACACTCTCCTTCCCAAACTCCTATGTATGTAAACCTAGTGCTGAACCACGTAAATCTTAGTTTTCACCTCTCTTTACTTTCTCTACTCTTGTTTTCCATTCACCGCCATGGACGTACGCATCACAACCGTATAGCCACACCAGAACACTGTCTGGAGCTCCAAACAACACTGATCAAGGCCCCGTCGACTCAGTGAGTCAGGAATTACTCTTTCTCTCCCTTCAGCCCATTGTGTGATTTTTATAGCATCAACAGTGGTGCCGTCTATGGGATTCGTTTCACTTTCTAAGCCGAAGGTGGAGAATGACGATTTTCCGGTGCATTAAATAAATTCCAAATGAACGAATGAAACTTCCTCCAGATTAGTACTCCCGATTCTCCTGCTCTTATTTTTATTAATGACGTCATTGCAAAAATCGAGTGAGTAAATCTTCCTCGCCCATGTAGTTGGTAATAATGTACGCTTGAGTGCCTGCACATGGCAGTTACAGCTCAAGTGACCAGGACGCTCATCTTCCCGACCTAGGGGGTGTAACTTAAGCTCAGGACATATGTGTAGTAAAAACAACACAAACATAGGAGGCGGGCACTCTGCACTTAAGTGCACAGTGCCATGCACAGGCACAACGGGTGCACGTTGCCATGCACCCAGGGGCCTCGCAGAGAGGTCCACTGCCCCACGGGTGATCACTACATTGACCACGAGCGGTTTTTGTCTGTGCACGCCCACGGCGGCTCCAGCCCACAGGGGCAATGCACAGTGGGCGAAACGGGAGCACATTCCCACTCACCCGGGAGGCCACGGCTTCGCCTCCATGAGCTCAGTGAACAACCTCGGTGGCCACCATGTGGTCCGCCGGTAGTTTCTGCCACCACCTCACCAGTCTCTGAGCAAGGAGGTAATGCACACGTCGCACAGCGGTTGCACGTCCTCGTGCACCCAAGGTGCCTCAAGCCCACACTATGAGCCCATCGAAGAAAGCTCCCAGCCATCACGAAGGATCGTCGACGTTGTCTGTTGCGGTCGTGGTGTTCACCAGAGTCGATGTCCATGCAAGTTGTGCATAACGAGCAACTCACAATGGGTGCACGGCAGTGCACTCGAGACCAGCCATGGGCCCACACTGTGAGCCCACCGGAGAAAGCTCCAGGCCACCATGAAGGACTTCGGCTTTGTCTGTTGCTGTCATGGTGGTCACCGGAGTTGATGGTTGTGCACGTTGTGCACGGCAGGCATCTGCTGAGCATTACCTCACAAGCACCCGAGAGGCTCACGGAGCCCTCCACGACCTCCCCTCAACGGGCAACTCCCCTTGCATCAAGCTCTCCACTTCCATGGGACTTGGACACCACTAGTTGGGCTCGGACAGTTTCCACTTGCATGGGACTCGAACACCATTGGTTGGGCTCAGACAGTGCCCACTTGTAGGGCCCTCCTCTGCTTGGGGCTCGGGGCTCAGGGCTCTCATATGCTCCTCTACTCGGGGCTCGAGGCTCTCCTTTGCTTGGGGCTCGGACCTCTCCTCTACTCCTCTGCGCAGTGCTCGGGGCTCTCCTATGTTCCTCTGCTTAGGGCTCTTCTCTGCTCCTCTGCTCAAAGCTCTCTTCTGCTTCGGGCTATCCAACAACATGGGCTCTCCACCTGCACGGAGCCCTCAACCGCACGAGCTCTCCAACTTCGCGGAACCCTCCACCTCGACGGGCTCTCCAACTGGGACGAGCCCTCCACCTCGACAGGCTCTCAAACTGCGCGAAGCCCTCCACCTCGACGAGCTCACCAATTGCGCGAAGCCCTTCACCTTGACGGACTCTCCAACGGCCATGGGCTCTCCAACTACGCGGAGCCCTCCATATGCGACGGGCTCTCCAACTGCGATGGGCTCTCCAACTGCGACGGGCTCACCAACTACGTGGGGCTCTCCTCTGCTCAGGGTGCACGGGACCCATATGATCAGGCGCAGTATTCACCCTCCAGAGTTGGGTCCCTAGACTCACCGCGACACAACGGTCGAACACAAGTCCCTCTATTTGTCGACCCTCGCGCTACAAGCCCAGTCCCTTGGCTAGCCACGATGCATTGGCTAAGGGCCAGAGCCATGAGCTTTGCCTGTACAATAACCCAGTCCCTTGACTTGCCGACATTCGTGTTAGGTTGCAGCCCACAATGCATTGGCTAAAGGCCAGAGTCCCAGAGTTCTGCCCAAACAATAGCCAGTCGGAACAAAGGTCAATAGACTTGCCGATTTTCATAGGGTACAAGCACAGTCTCTAGACTGGCCGTGATGCATTGGCTAGGGCCAGGGCCTTCCTAGCTCTACCCCATCGATAGGCAGTCGGAACACAAGGGACTTTACTTGCCAACCTTAGTGCTATAAACCGAGTCTCTAGACTCACCATGATGCATAACCGATGCCAGTGGGTTACCTCCGAGAATGAGGCTTCGGAGTTAACTAGCCTCGGAGCTCCACAATCGCCTAGCGCGGGTTACCTTCGGGAATGAGCTGATGGGCTCAGCAACCGCCTAAAGTGGACCCAGGGGGTCGACGGGCCCTCTAACCGTTTTGCGTGGGTTACTTCACACAAACTCCAACACTAATAGTAAATCGAAAACAAAAACATCGAACGAACATACACCTTTCGAATGACAATAAACATAAGAACGATGCACCGCCAAACCATGCATCATACACGATCGAGTACACCTCCGGCCACATCCGAGCTCCGCGCTCGCGTCATATGCGGTCGAGTACACCTCCCGCCACATCCGAGTTCCGCACTAGCGTCATATGCGGTCAAGTGCACCGCCCGCCTAAATTTGCCCCTAGAGGCATTTATCGCTTAACACAAGCGGAATGGAGAACGGAGAACCCGTTTTTTAAATTTGTTTTCTTACTAACAACATATGTTGCATATTTTATCTTAAAGACTCTCAAGGTCTTTGTTGGAACAAGTTGCCCTTAAGAATCACAGGCTTCTATGGAGAATAAAATATACTGCCCATGGCTAGAACTCAACCCACCATGCTAAGCTAGAAGACAAGGTAGCTAGAAGACAAGGTAGACAGGACGCAAGGGAGAAGGGTGTTAGGAGTAAGGGAGTGGTGTCAGGAGAATAAGGGAGGGGTGTCAGAGAAAGGTGGGAAAAGAAGAGACACTCAAACACGCAAGGGAGACTAGTCACCATATGGCAGGTTGGCGTGCTCAGGGAAGAGTGAGATAAAAACAAAGGACCAGACAACAAACGAACTCTCTCTCAATCAGATCATCATTGCATCCTCCCAAGGAAGATATCGTCTTCAGCAGGAAGAGCTCTAGCCTTTTTTGTACAGTGATAAATGAGAGGCTGTGAGAGACTGTAAACAAATACATTATAGTGGAAACTTCCCTCCCCAACCCACGTGAACGTAAGCCTAGTGCCGAACCACGTAAATCTTGGTGTCCATCTCTCTTTACTTTTTCTACTCTTGTTTTCCATTCACTACCATAGACATATGCATCGCCACTGTATAGTTGCACCAGAACACTGTTAGGGGCTCCAAACAACACCGATCAAGGCCTTATCAACTTAATGGGCTGTGAATGACTCTCTCTCCCTTTGGCTTGTTGTTCGATTTTTACAGTATCAACATTAGGTTTTTACTTTCGAGGTGGTTATATCTTCTTCCTTCTTGCTTAGGGGTATTTCTTTCTTTCCATATACATGCAAGATTCATATCAAGTTTTTTTAATGATCTCGGGTGATGAGCCAATGTAGGGCTGGCTCAAAAATGTCATTTTATGGACCCTTTGTAGGCCTTCGGGTCGTGGATCCCTTCATGGGTTCGAGTTGTGGGCCCTTTGTAGGCTTTTGGTCCTACTCCAATTCGTAGGTTCTTAAACTGTGGTTCTAGGCATTGCCCCATTGCGACAACTTCAACCCCGGAAAAAGCGTAGATCCCTTGATCAATCTAATAAAAACAACGGATGTTTTTAGATTTTCTAAAAGTAGATATACATCTCAAAACGCGTTTTTGGTGAACTTATCTAATTCAATCAAAAGAAATTGACTGCATTTCAATAACATAAGAGGATTATGATTTTTTTATTATTTTCGTTTTAAAAGATACATAAGGGAGTGGGAGTTCTAACAAACATCTCAAATACATTAGATCCAGTGTACGTACAAGTTTAAACATAATCAGAAAATGGTACAAAATAAATAGTCCAATTTCATGGTTAGTCGTCAAGAATGGTTGCTGGATCAATCCATTAAGAAATGTTATTTGTACTTACAATTTTTACTTATATAACAATATGTGCTAACATATTAGCTATTGATATTTTGAATATTATAAAATTTGAAATTCAAAATTTAAATTTAAACAAAACTGACAAAATGAATATTGTACATAAAATTATAAGTGCATATAATACTACTCATCAATTGATTGGGTTGAATGATTCATTTATTGCGAGAGCATCCGTAATGTAGAGATATGCATTGAGTCTAAAATGTCTCAAAGCGACTATTGAAAATCTCCAGTTGCAAGTCTTTTTTATTATCAGAATGGGTAGGTAGATAAAAGCAAGTTCACCACAAAAGAAAGCATTAACGGGTGTTAAAAGATCCAATCATTGATCCAAAAGTCTTAAGATTGTTGAATACTAATTTGGTTAAACTTTTAACCCTTAAGATCATAACATCCCACCACACTTCCGAATCCGACATCCACGGCGGCCCACTCTATCGATACTGACCTGGTGGTAGCCCTTTCCCTTTTGGTGACTTCACTCATCTATCAGTATTCAATGACTTAACACCATGACCATACATAGTACTAATGCATTTTAATCCAGCCTATAGGTCACCTCTTCCGTGACTTGAACTTGTGACGTGATCCCTACTTTGATACCAAATGTAAAAGACCTAACCATTAATCCAAAAACTCAAAGACTGTTGGATACTAATTTGGTTAAACTTTTAACATTCAGAATCATAACAACGGGTTACAGAAAGCAATGAGCAAGCTGGACATCCCAAAAGCGACAATAAATCCAGTGTTGATTTGAGGAGAAACCAATCGATTGGCCGGCAATGTTAAAGGTTTCAGCGGCATCGATGGTAGGCTGATGAAGTCAATGTCGATGGAGGATATCGATATGTGGCCTCAATTGAAGGCCTACGCTGTGAACAAGGAGGATATCTATATATAATACATTAAATTGCAAAGTTTTTTTTATTATAAAGTAGATTTAACACATTAAATCAAGTCACATCAGTTTATGAGTTTACTTTTATTGATCTAGAACTTGTCTTCTAATAAACGTGTAAGATCGAATTATTAAATATTAGCATGTCGTTTCTCTTTATAATTTTAATCATTAGGAGTGTAATTCTTAAAATATTTATTTTGGTTTGAGTGGCCCCATGCTGACATATTGAGCATTCTTGTTTGTATATATATATAAACATGCAATGATGGGTAATTGTATCTTCAGAAAACAAGTTTTACAAAAAGAACAACTTATTTGACTTGACTAATTTAAAAAATAAAAAATAAAAAATCTAGCATACTAAGTGAAGGGTGAGCCATTTAGAGAAGACCTAGCAAATTGTCGCAAAAATGGAAAAACTGATTTTGTGGGGCTATTTGTGTTATTTTTCATAATGGCTGTCATTTTGGTAACACTAAATGTAAGTTCACTTGATTAATTAATTCTTATGTGGTCAATCTTTCTTATCAGGTTAATGAGAGATCGAGAATGTATGGGGCAAGGGTTTTCTAACCATGAGGAGATCAGCATAAAAGTTGTCAATGGTGATCAATAGAAGTGGTGTTTATGAAAATACTACGGCTTGAAGCTAGTTGGAATATGCGAAACAAATGACATTTCCTCTTCACTTTTTTCAACATACACAACAGGGTGGAGCCTAGAGGTCCAAGGGCAGGTTTGCACTACAAGAGAATGCGGTTTTTGCTGCCAAAAAAATTGAGGCGAGAAATTTTTCCCCGTAACATACCATTAGTTACTGTAGCGGCATTAATCTCCTGGCGAAAGCAGAGTTCGCCATTAAAAAAACCTTTTTGCGGCGACATTAGGTCGCCGCAAAAAAAATCCCGTGAAGTTAGTTGAAATATTGACTTATGTTCTTTTTGCCGCGACGTTTTTATCGCTGCATTAAGTAAAAAGTAAAGAAGTCGACGAAAAACCCTAAACTTCTCTCCGCAAAATTACATTCCACATTTCACCGCAATTGGCATTTCCTCTCTCTGTCTTCTCTGTGACAGATCGAATTCACCTCCAGAAACCGTCCATCTGCTGCACGTCGTAGCCTCCTCGCGGTCGCCGGTAAGTCTCCTCTGTCTCTCTTTATCTTCCACCGTCCGTCTCTCTCTCTCTTTCTCTCTCTCTCTATTTCTATAACTTTCACTCAGTGCCACTCTCTTCCTCCGTGATTAGGCTGCCCCATCGTGCCCCACCGTCGCGCGTGACCTCCTCCACTCGATCCCTATTTCAACAAGCTTTATCCCCTCCTTTCAATCTTTGTGGTATTTTTCTCCCTCACAATGATACTACCTCTCTCTGCTTTGCATATAATTGTTAGCTAGTAATTATTATATATATCTCGGAACTATAGTCGACAGGTTCCTCTCACTCTCATAAACATCTTAAGCCCCATTGGAAATCATATATAATTTTGCCAAATTAAGTGTCGAGAAAGAACTTGACTAACGAATGATAACCCTAAGCACATGAAGAAAAGAATGCACTATTTGCACCAGGAAATAAAATTCATTTACGTACAAACAGAAATTGCATGTTTGTACTTTCCTAGCAGCATACTGGTGGCTAGTTCTTAGGGCAAGCAGAAATTGGTGCATTATTGAAAAGCTCAAGCAATTCCACGATACTCAGTGTCATTATCAAGAGGACCACCATCATTTTGTGAGAGTTTAGTGCCACAAGCAATGGGGACGGAGCAAAGTTTGACACTTGATGTAGAATATCTACAATATATTTGGACTAGTTAAGATATAGATCAATGTGATCACGTGTGGCTTGAATGCCAAGGAAAAATGCTAGAGCACCAAGGTCCTTGAGATCAAATTCTTTTTGTAGTAACTTTATAAGAGATGAAATGTGTTTTGGATGTGTCCCAATGACCATAATGTCATCTATATACACACGTATGTAGATGAGAATTCTTTCCTACTGAAAAACAAAGAGTGAATGATCCATTTGTGACTAGTAGGACTTGGGAGAGCTTATTAAACCAAGCTTGTGGCGCTTGTTTGAGTCCATAGATGAACTTTTTGAGCTTGCACACATAATCAGGAAAAAAAGGATGTTTGAACCCTTGTGGCTGCTCCATGTACATTGTTTCCTACAAAGAACCATGTTGAAATGCATTTAAAACGTACAGTTGTATGGTGAACTAGTTAAAAGTGACAGAAAGTGCTAACACCACTCAGATTGTTGTTGGTTTGGTCACTGGGCTGAAGGTTTCAGTGTAGTCAATTGTAGCCTTTTGAAACCAAACTGACCCTTATATGTATATATAGAACCATCAGCTTTTTTCTTGAGTTTAAAAACCCATTTACAAAGAACGACATGGTGGTTTATAGCTCTTGGGCAAAAGTCCAAGTTTGATTGGTTTGAGGGCATGGAACTTAGCTGTTGTAGCTTCTGCCATTCAGGTATTTAGCCAGCCTGTTTAAATCATTTGGGTTCGATAGGAAGAGAGATGGTATGGAATCAATGATAGGATACTTGGTGGAATAATAGAGTTGGTATTCTGGAAATGATTTAGGCTTAGAAGTATCTGCTGAAGCTCGAGTGACCATTGGATGGTGAAGAGGTGGCGGATTAGGCTGTGGTGCTGGAGATATTGTGGCTGATGGAGTGTGCTGGCTAAAGTTGATGATGACTGAGGAAGTGGTATTGTAGAGATGGGATTGGAAGAAAACAATTTCTCGAGAGTGTGAAATAAGAGATACTAGTGATGACAAAGAAGTTAGAATTGCAGGAGAAAGATCAGAGTTAGGGAAGGAACCTATACTTGAGGGAAGGTGCTTGCAAGTCTTGAGTGAAGATAGGGCATCATCCTTTGTTGGAAAAAGTTATTCATAAAAAACCACGTGCCTAGAAATATAAAGTTCGTTAGAAATAGGGTCAGGCACTTGTATCCATGATGATGGGAGGGCTATCCTAGAAAGATACCCTTTCTAGCTCGAAACTCTAATTTGTGCCTGCTGTAAGGTCGAAAAAATGGATAGCGGAGACTACTTCAACCCAATATGTATGTGTTAGTTGGGATGTGGCTAATAGAGAGAGACATGTTTCAATGAGGTGACAGTGTTATCTCGCAGTTTGCCCATTCTGTTGGGCAGTGTGAGGACTAGAAATTCTATGATGAATCCCATTGGAATTTAGGTATGCTTGGAAAGAAAGGGAGGTGTATTCACCTCCTCCGTCAGATCGAAAAAAGAGAGAAAATTTTCTGCTGTGTTTTTTAATTTAATGAAGCAAGTAAGCACATTAGATTTTAACTTGAGGGGAAAGATCCATGTAAATCACAGAGTATTTAAATCTAGCCAAAGAAGGAATTGGAGAAGTCCATACATCGGAATGCAATAATTCAAGAGGATGAAAGGACTGACTGTTTGAAGAATGGAATGGTGGCCTTTTGCTTTTGCTAATTGACAAGATTCACAAATATTATAATAAATGGAATGCACTACAGGAAGATAATTAGAGTGGATCACTCGACTAACAATGTCTTAACCCAGATGCCCTAGTCTATTATATATGCCATATAGGAAGAGTGGTCTTGAAACCTAGGAAGCCAGCAGGTTTCTTTTGAGGTGCGATGGATCGAGGTCATCTTTACTCTTTCCTTGCAAAATCATCTCGGTTGGAATGTCCTTCACCATAACAAGCATTGCCAGCACAAAGCTTTTGAATGGGTAATAAATTGGTTGATGCTTGTAGAAAATGAAGAATATGATTTAAATGTAACGAGGAACCATTAGAGAGAAGTGTGGAAGAACCAATATTTGCAATGGAAAGGTTGGATCCATTTCCAACTGTCACGGCTTCGGTTCATTTGAATGGTTGTTGCAGACTGAGATTGTCAAGAGATGGAGTAATGTGATTGTTTGCTGCACTGTCTGCATACCATGGCTGCTCAGCTTCATCCACTTGCACAGCAATAGATTAGGCTACTATAGCTACCAACTGAGGGGGGATGACATCCTTAATAAGCAAAGTTCATTCTATGGTAACAGTCAAGGGTTTGGGGGTTGGTTTTGCCACATATCTAAGAAGGAACCCGAGTGTTTAAGAAAACATTGTTGGTCTTATCAAGAGTGGGATGTAAAGATAAGAAAGAGGAAATAGTTGTGGATTGCTGGTTGCGCGGATAAAAGGACTTGTCTGAGTTTTGATTCTTGTTTTTGGGGGGAGGGAAGTTTTTGTTGGGCTTTTTGAGAACATGGCGGAGCTGCCTTAGTTTGGAAGAACAGATTTATTGTTGAGAGGCAATGAGAGCTTCAAAGTTAAGAAGTTCAGATTGAAATGCTTCAAAGGTCATGTGATGATAACGAGTAGTAAAGGAAAATGTTGTGATAAAAGGTGTGTAAGAGGGGTGAAGACCACTTACAATGTAAGTGATAAGATCTTCATCATCAACTGCTTTACCAACTGCAGCAAGTTACTTAGCTAATTGAAGATATGTTGTGCAAGTTTTGGAGTCTTGGCAAAGGTACCGTATTGTAGCTGTCTGTTGAGATGTGCCATCCGAGACCTTGATTGATAGGCAAATCTGGTAATTAGAGAAGTCCAAACTTGCTTGGATGAATGGAGCTAGGTCATAAACTGCGGTCATCTCCTTATGATAAGGTGGAATTTAGCAACCGAGTACGAACCGATCCTTCTTTGACAAAGTCAAGGGTTGAGTTTGGGGCACTACAAGGGCTGGTCAGTCACTTCTTAGAAAGTTGAAAATCTTTCATCAAACAATATTTTTGTCCCCCCATGCCAAAAAAATACACGTACCATCACATGCCTAAAACTTGAATATTATGGATATGCACCCAAGTTTTCTTCTATAAATATTCAGCCACAACGTCAGACACAAACCAATAGGCATTTTCACTACCAGTATCTCTGTCTTCACCCTCGCTTTGAATAAATTAAGACCAAATAACATCTCGAAAGCTTTTCGTCTTTTGCGGTTTTTCACTTGGCAACCTTGCATCATTGAACGCATAGTAGCTTTAGTTTCCATTTTGTGCCTAGTCCTCAACCAGGCTCTCTCTCTCTCTCTTTCTCTCTCCCTCCCTCCCTCCCTCTCTCTCTCTTTCTTTATTCACTTCTTTGTACTAGATGTAGAGGTTGACATGTAATCGCTTCTTTATTCGCTTCCATATACTTTTCTTGTTGCCACGAAGCTAGCCTCAAATGAATGCTTGAATTACCTAGTTTGTATAATCTGGTTTACAAACTTCTTCATTTTTTCTCTTTCTTCTCATCCTTCAAACTATAATTCTACAATATGATTGCAAACTATCAATATTAGACGTGCGCTAATCATAATATTTCTTCAGTTTGAGTAGACAACTATCCAACTCATTTATTCTCATCTTACAGTGATTTTGACATGGACAAAACCTGGATGGGTATTATTGACCGATTTAGGTCCGCAGAATATAGGGAAGGGGTATATCAATTCATGTCAATGGCCCAAGCTCATGCAACAACAAACAATATAAGGTGTCCTTGTCGTACTTGTCGGAATAACTTTTTCCACCCTACAGACTTGGTGGAAAGACACTTGTTCACCATAGGAATAGATCAAAACTACACTCAATGGATTTTTCATGGCGAGGAAGAGTCCTGGGATGCAAATGAGTTTGATGATGATGTCAATGAAGTGCAAAGGGATGAGTACGTTGATGACATGGATGAGATGTTAGATGACATTAGGCTTGGATCATTTACAAATGTGGAGCCAGTAGAGCCTGGTACCAGTGAAGGTCCCACCTATGTAGAGCCTAGATCAAAAAATTTTGATCAATTATTAGAAGATGCCAGACGTCCACTCTATCCAGGATGTGCTAAGTTCTCAAAGTTGAGCTTCATTGTCAAGTTGTTGCATATAAGGACAATTGGGGGGTGGAGTGTTAAATCATTTGATATGCTACTAAAGTTGTTGAAACTTGCATTCCCAGATGCACTTTTGCCTGACTCATACCGCGAGTCACGACGGATGGAGCGGGCCCTTGGTTTTGGTTATATGAAGATTGATGTCTGTCCAAATGATTGTATACTATACTGGAAGGAAAATGCTGACAAGCATGATTGTCCCAAATGTAGTATGTCAAGATGGGTAACACCCACAACTAAACAGAAAAGAATCCCTCACAAAGTACTTCGATATTTTCCATTAAAACCGAGGTTAAAGAGGTTGTTTATGTCGAAAAATACAGCAGTATCCATGAGGTGGCACAAAGAACATGGCATTGACGATTCGAATGTGATGAGACATCCACGTGACTCAGTAGGGTGGAAGGAATTTGATCAAGAGCATATCTCATTTGCAAGTGATGCGAGAAACGTGCGCCTTGGTCTAGCCAGTGATGGATTCAACCCTTTCAATAATATGAGTAAACCTTATAGTGTATGGCCAGTAATACTTGTTCCTTACAATCTGCCACCGTGGTTGTGCATGAAAGATCATTTCTTTATGATGTCTCTTTTAATTCCTGGACCAAAGGCGCCGGGCAATGAGATTGATGTGTATTTGCGGCCTCTTATTGATGAATTGATTGAATTGTGGGAAACTGGTGTTGATACGTATGATGCATCGACCAAACAAATGTTTCAATTACATGCAGCGTTGTTGTGGACGATTAATGACTTTCCCTTATATGGAAATCTATCTGGCTGGAGCACGAAGGGAAAATTGGCTTGCCCAACTTGTAATGGTGAGACAGACTCGTTGTGGTTGAAATATGGTCGAAAGCATTGTTATATGGGACATCGTCGTTTCCTTGTCCCAGAACATAGTTGGAGGAGGAAAAAGGCTAATTTTAATGGCAATAATGATCACCGCACGCCACCCTGTGAATTATCTGGCCACGATGTCCTAAATCAACTAAATCATGTTGGACATATATTATTTGGCAAAGGTGGAAGGAAGAGAAAGCGACGACCTGATGAACTTAATTGGACAAAAACAAGTATCTTTTTCCAATTACCTTACTGGTCAACATTGAAACTTCGACATAATCTTGACGTCATGCATATTGAGAAGAACATCTGTGACAACGTCTTAGGAACTTTGATGAGTATTCCAGGCAAAACAAAAGATTCTGTAAACGCACGCAGGGACTTGTTAATTCTTGGTATAAAGAAGGAATTACATTTACAAGAGCATGGACAACGTCTTGTTATGCCACCTGCATGTTACACGTTACATGGAGATGAGAGAAGAAGCTTCTGTGAGTGGTTACAAGCTGTGAAATTCCCTGATGGATTTGCTTTGAATATTGCTCGATGTGTTACATTAAATGGTTGTAAAATATCAGGAATGAAGAGTCATGACTGTCATATTTTCTTACAAAGACTACTTCCTGTTGCTATTGCCGGGTACCTGAGACCTGACATCCGCTCGGCTTTGACTGAGCTTAGCACATTTTTTAGACAGTTGTGCACACGCACATTGTGTATAGATGTCTTGAAGCGTCTTGAGATTGATATTTCAATCATCCTTTGCAAACTTGAGATGATACTCCCTCCTGCATTCTTTGATGTAATGGTGCACCTAGCTGTTCATCTACCCCGTGAGGCATTGTACGCAGGGCCTGTACAATACAGGTGGATGTATCCGTTTGAGAGGTATTTAGGAAAATTTAAGCATTATGTCTGAAACAAGGCCCGTCCTGAGGGCTCGATTGCTGAGGCATACATTCACATAGAGTGCTTGACATTTTGCTCGATTTATCTCCATGATGTTGAGACTAGATTTCATAGAGAAGAACGAAACGTAGATGTTTGTGAAGGACGTCAACAATCAGAATTATCAATATTCATACAAAAGGTTCGGCCATTGGGTGCATCAACTCCTACTCGACCAGATAATAGGGTATTTGCCAAACAATGTTGGTATGTACTCAACAATTGTCCTGAGATTGCCCAATACCTAGAGTAAGCAGAAACAGATTTCTGACATTGTTGCACTTACAATGTCATTTCAAATTTCCATTTGTACCCATTATTCGACACTAATTACTTCAATTATGCAGGGAGCACCACAACAAATTGAAAGACGAATGTGTCAATAATATTGATGATGTGCACGAACGTCAATTTCCTAGATGGTTCAAGGAGCGCGTGAGTGTGTTGTTGGTAACTTTGTTTTTCCAACTTTAGGTCCCATTTAGTTTAGTGTAAAACTTAGGTGCTTTTAATTGTCTAACATTTGCTGATTTAAAACAGATTAGACAACTGCGTAATTCAAGTCCCGAAGAGGTGTCCGATGATCTGTACGCGCTAGCATGTGGACCTGACCCATGGGTTGCATCATATACTGGTTGCATTATGAATGGAACCAGGTTTCACACAAAGCAGCGTGAAGAACATCGTCTTACGCAGAACAGTGGTGTGCTTGTTCCTGGGGACCATCAAGGTAGGTCTATTGAGTACTATGGAGTTCTAATGGACATTATTGAACTTCACTACCTAGGATGACGCCATGTATATTTGTTCAAATGTGATTGGTTTGATGTATGTGATATGCGAAGAGGAGTTCGTGTTGGCAGTCACTTTACAAGTGTCGACTCAAGTCGAAAATCTTACAAGGAAGAGCCGTTTTTACTTGCATGCCAAGCGTCACAAGTATTTTATCTCAAAGATACGAGTTTAGGGAGAAGTTGGCTAGTTGTACAGAATGTAACCACTAGGAATGTTTATGACATTCCCAACACAACAGTTAGGGATGATGATGATGATGACGATGACTTGACTGAGGATGAAGCATACCAGGATGAAGAATTTTCTCCACCAGCCCATT
Organism: Juglans mandshurica; assembly: GCA_022457165.1. NCBI lineage: Eukaryota > Viridiplantae > Streptophyta > Magnoliopsida > Fagales > Juglandaceae > Juglans > Juglans mandshurica. The sequence goes on from CM039627.1 coordinate 28,642,845, forward strand.
TTGTACATCAAGATGATACATGCCTAGATATGCCTTTGCATAGATTAGATATAGACCCGATTTTGGTTGATGCTACAATCATGTTAGACCACCTCGATCCAAGAGTTGAGGAGGATGAGTTCCATAGTAACAACTCAACGGAGGATGAGAGTGATTGGAATAGTGACACAACAGCAGAGTCAAGCGGCGAGGATGGAGATAGTGATCATTAAACTTGCTCTCATCATTAACTTTCGACCAGGTATACATGTGCTTCCTTTACTGATTTTCCCTTTCCACCTTCAACCTCCTCAAACATTCTTGGTTTGTTATCTTCCTCTAAATCTGTCTTATAACTGTGAGCATACCTTCTTATTGCAATAAATGAAGGACTTATTGCAATAAACAAATTTATTACCTTATGTAGACTTTTGCTTTGTGTAGTGGAATATTTGAGAACACTTAATAAAATATTTTATTAATGACATGGGCTTGGAATAATTGCATCTTTGTCTCATTGTTTTCTAGTTTGTCTAATCTTTATTATGTACAGCAACCAATGCCTGAGGCCAGTTGGTTGTTCTTCTTGCAACTCCACATGGGCATGTTGAATGTAAACCCATATAAATGGTATATATATGCGCTGATTTATTAATGGAAATTAATGTGCAAACTGACCTTATATATATGTTGGACTATATATATAAATTGAAGTTTGGCAATGCTTTTTGAGTGAGTCAATGGAGGCTTCCATCTGATTCATGGCTTCTGATTGTACTTTGCCCACCTAAGGTTTAAACTGCCCTCTCCTATTTCAACCTCAGCATTGTAAAGAGGTTTAACATTTGCTGAAATTTTAAAAATTTCAGGATTTAGTTCCTGCTCTAGTGTAACTTTCTTTTTTTCCAGACTAAGGTTGATGTTATCATTCCCTTCCCTTTGTATATTCTAATGCCAATCGAGTGTTTTTGTTTTTTAGTTCTCAAATAGGTCTGTTGATGGAGATTTTATGTGCATAGCTAAGGTTTGTGAACTAGAAATGAGTTGTTTATGTCAAAACATGTATGATTTCTACTCCATTTATTAGATTTAGTTGATTATTTATTTCTACTCCATTTATTTATTTTCTCACACATTGCATCTTCCTTTTCTGCATGGATATGTTCATGATCTGTCTGAGTATCTGGATGTTGATATGTGTGGAACTTTTAGTGTCTGATATAACACATGCTCAATCATCTACTCTGTTCAGGTGACCATACCATGGAAACAAATGTTATTGTTTGGTTTACGTGTATGAAGTACTTCCTGGAAAATCAACTTTTCTGCATGGATATGTTCATGATTTGGGATTCTTGGAAATTAAATATTTGTCCTAATACTAATAGATTGTTATATTCTGAATCTTAGTGGAAATTAGCATCATCATGCAAAATCTGGTGGGTATGGAAATTGGTTGCATATGGACCACTATCAGCCACATTACCCACTTCAACTTGCTTTCAAAACTAGGAAGAGTAATTTAAGCATCTGCACGCAGGATGCAATGCATGTGGCGTATTGAAGACAGAGGAGATCAGAAACAAGCTGATGCACTTGATGCAAGGTTTGTAGGGAGACCCAAAAACCCAACATTGAACGAATTGGCTTTCTGCTTTTTTTTTTTGGAGTATGATACTTGAGATCAATAAGATCATGTGCCTTTCCTAATGTGATGAATAGTACTTCTCCTGTGTAATAATATATGAATGGTGGGAATTTGGACAAATCTTTTTGTTTTATTATCTAACTGCACAACGAAGTTCTGTTTGTTTCTATAGAGAGCTGATAATTGATGGCCATCCTCGCTGGACAAACTTGTCCTAATTTTCTGTTTTTCTAATTCCAAGTTAATTAATGAGTTTAATACCTCTAATTTCCAACAAGTTGGAGTCCTCATGAACTCTGCTTTCCAATGGTTGGTGTATGCAATCCCATTTTAATTAGGATGGATGAATTTATTACTCTTTATAATGTTTTATTAATGATGGTTCAATTATATAATTAAATAATCTTTTTGAAATATAGGACATATGATTTTGTCCTTCCATTAGGGCATTACAAATGGAATAGGTATTATACATTCTGTCGAGATTTTGATATATGAGGTTTTATGAAATATGAGGTTTTGGATTTTGCCTATTATAGTTATATGTTTTGGCACAACAAGGATGGTTATAAAACCAATACAAATATCTATCCAAAAGTAGAAAAATTTCTTATAATCATGCCAAAATTAAAGAGTAAGGAAAGAAGTAATCAGTGCAAAAATCTAGCCCAAATTGGGTTCAATATCATTATCTGGAATTACAATAAAAGGGAAAAAAATATAACTAAAAATAGCGATCCGTAAGGGAAAACAACATTTCTTTGCCTCATCCAATGTGCGCGTCGAGTCAGAACACGGTTTCCTGCCATCTTTGCACTAAATTGCCAACTAAACATATCCCAACGCCCTCGAATTGCCAAAGGAAAGTTTAGCATTATCTGACTCGGATCTTCCTGCATCAAATACACATACGTTAAATATTTCCTTTTTATTATGAATAGGTATGCGAATCTATGAAAAGGTATGAAAAAATAGACGTAGGAAATTGGCTTGGGAGCTTACGCCATTGAATAACATATATAGTGAAAAGATAAAATTATCTTGATATTTGTCCAAATGTAATTTTATATTTTATATGGTATATTTTTAAATTATAGGAAATAAACACTAGAGAATCTAACGTCCATATATGTATTTTTTATTAAATATCTAATTTGATGATTAACTTTGTATTCAAATGACCGTATAAGAGTGAAGGGCCTGAATTCAATATAATCGACTTTTTTACAAATGTTAATGTAAATAACGGGTTCTTTGAAGCTTTTTTGTTTTTTTTTCTTGAGACAAGACATGTTAATTGTTAGAGAGGGAAAAATGGTTTACATATCTGTGTGTCCATGGGTCCCACCGTCAGAACTAAATAGTGAAATAGATTTTTGTGATGTGAAGTTTGTAATACGCGGGATCACCAAATATCTACAAGCCAAAATTGGAGGGAAATTAGCCTAACTTTTAAAAGTCTATACCAGATGCAAGTCACTTCATGACTTTCAGCTCACTACACGAAAGCAGCGCAGTACACAAAAAAGTTGCCTCTTATATATTGACTTCAAGGGAAATCTGGTTAGACAAGGGTGGCAAAGGCCTGTATATGAATGTGGAGGCCATTGGAGACGTTGATGATTTTCAGACTGGCCTTTAAGCACTAAGGAGCCATGTATGTATTTTCCTACCATCTTTTATTCCTCCATCTCCACTTCCTTTTATAATAAGTAGCTTCTTGTGTATGCCACCCCTTATTAGCTTCATAAAAATGGGTTTCCTAAGTTTATTCCCCCACATTATTGGGGTGAAGCTAAACTAAACTGAACTTATGGATTTTCTCAGCTGAGGTGAAATCCATATTTTATTTAACAAATATGGTGTTGGTTATTTATAAACTAACCTGATAATCTGGTGAAGAGGGCAGTTTAGAGATTTTTGTAAATGGTGAACTTATTTCACAAATCTGTAAACTGGGTTTGCACAGTTTCATAGTCTGTGAAATGACCTTATTTCACCGAAGTAATAGAGCTAATCTGGGGTTTAATAAAACCAACCTTATGTCATCTTGGTGAAGGTAAAGAAAATGTAAGGAGATAGACGTGGTCATAAGACAAATCCATAAACCCAGTTTAGTAAACTGCATTTCCTGATACTGAGTTCATTTATGAACTTCTCTACAACCATAAACCAAACATGAATGGATTTGCACAAGCTTTTCTTGTTGCCATTCAGATTTCATGAATATAGATTTCTTTATGGGTCTACCAGCATGCCTTAATCTTATTATTCCTAAGATTGTTTTATTACCCACATCATCCAGCTTTATCACAGAGGAAGAACTAAAGTAGACTTTTTGGATGGCCTTGGTTGTGTGGATAATGTAGTTAGTTAGTAAAATAGTTATAGTTTAATGTGCTAATGAAGTAAAGGCCTGTAGAGATCTTGCATTTCCACGATGATCACCCTCAGGTTTTTTGGTTTTCACATGACAGAAACTTTTACAATACAGTTGCATATAGAATTGATTTCCAAGCAATTGTAACTTCAATTTGCCATGAGAGGAACAAGAAGAGGACATGGTGGACATGCCCGAATGACAGAAACTCGCACACGCGCACCAGAAATGAGCACATGGAGTGGTCCAACACCCCAGTCGCAACCGTGTAGGTGGACACGAATGGTTCAGCAAAACTCATCATCGGATGACTCAACACAGCCCCCAGAGATGGTTTTGGGTACTGAGTTTCCTGAAATTAGTAGCAATGGTCCAAATACTGGGCTTGAGAACAATGGTAATAAGTATTGTTTTGGTGGAAATTGCAAAGAATTTATTAGTCATTACTCTCAGATTTAGCTTCAATATTTATTGTTTTATGTGGTGGCTGCACTCTAGACATTCTTGGTATGCATGCTGTAAGAATTATTTGTTAGTTCTATTCAACATACTTAGTTGAATGCAAGTTTCTCATTCCCCACTCATTTAACACTTCGTGAAGGTCCATGGAATGTATTTCAATGGTCAAAAAATAGTGAAAGTGAGGAAACACTAATTGATTACTTAATTAGATGAGGACATGACCTATGATGTGCCTATTTTCCTCCACTAAACTGCTCTGTTTAGCACCTGGTTTATAGCCCGGGGGCATTGTTATCTCTTCTTGGTTTCAAGTCATTGACGACTTCTATGGGAGAAGAATGGTTGCAGCAAGGTTGGATTTTTGCATATCACTTGTATTTAAGGGAACATATTATTTGCTCTAATGAAATATTTGTAAATATTTTGTGAAGGCCGTGTAATTAAAAGCATTGAATGAGGTGAAATTGCTTCTATTATTATGAAGTAAAATTCTTGCATCTGTTATGTTCAAGTCAGTAGCTATTTTTTGTTCCTTTCAAGAGCATATCTCATTTGTGGGTTCAGTTTGTCGTCAAATCCAGCCAGGTTTTTTTTTAGCTACTGACTTGTGTAGGTAGAGATTTAGTTAGGAGGGTGTAGAGTGGTTCTACTCTTCAGTTCCATCGATTTCTCTCTTAGCTAGATCTCTAATATGGCTGCTGTTTTTTAGCCATATCTAGTGGACGTATGCAAAAAATGTGGAATAATTAGAAAAGCTGGAAACTTAGTATGTGGTTTTTCTTTAAATGGCATTTCTTTGAGTAACATGGTATTAGTGAAGATGGTCATGCACGTTTGAGATGTGTGGTTCTGGACACAGTAGTTGGTTTCTTCAGATTATTTTTGTTGTTAGTCATTCATTGTCAACATGTGAATGGCAGGGAAACTACCAATGCGGAGGAGTCGTGGACCAGCTGGGTGCACTGAGTTTATGAAGCTTCGTAAGCATGGTCTCATTCCTTTGAAGATTAATGATGGTGAAAGGGCACCATCATGTGAGAATGCAGTGTTCTTTACAACAAGGGTAACATGGATTATCAAGCATCATGCAACCATGGCTCAAAATACTTGGGATGCTGTAGATACACAAGAAAAAGAGGAGCTAATCAATCGTGTTCGGGTATTGTGCTGCTTGCATTAAACTAGGAAAATAGATTAAATTACAGTTATATTTTTAAAGATGTTATGTGTATTTTCTGATGTCTTTTGGTTTGATGTTACAGGCTGATTTCATTATAGATTGGAGCAAAAGGAATCATCGCGAGATGGTCGAGAAGAACCTTGGAAAGAAGTTCAATGACTTTCACTACCAACTTCATAAAATATACTTGGAATGTGCAACACACGATGAGGCATTAGTAAAATCAACCTCATTGGTGGAACCGGATGTTTGGAAAAAGTTATGTGGGAGATGGGGTAGTGATGAATTCAAGGTAACAAGTGACGTATAAACAGTTTGAAAATATAAGACAGCTTTACATTTGATGCAATTTATTGGAAAGAGATATGTGTTGAGTATTGTTAACATTGCCATTATAAATATTGCAGAAAATATCCAATCAAAATAAGGCCAATAGGAAAAGGCAGCATGTGAACCACACAGCAGGGAGAAAGTCTTTTCTGAGGTTAATACAAGAGATGGTAAGATTATTATCATTTTCAATATCTAAGCTCATTGGTTAGTGCTAGTGTGTAAACAAAAGAACGTCCTTAATATTCATGTATGTAATTGAAGGGTCCGCGCTCATCAAACTTGGTAAATTTCTATAAAGAAACTAGATGGTCAAAGAAGAAAGGGGCATTTGTCACTCCCATGACAGAGACACTCTATGTGCGTGCTCTCTAACTTACCAACTTTGTACTATGTTGTTCCATTCATAGATAAGTAAATAAAGAGTTTAGTTATTCCCCCAAATGGTATAAATGACAACAAATATGATTTTGCATCAGAATACGATGATTGAGAAGTTAGATGAGATGGAGACTGAGGAGCGCACAGATGAGGCTGCAAATGTTATATTTAGAGATGTGCTAGGACACAGATCTGGTTATGCAAGAGGACTTGGTGGTTCAGTTATACCTGAGCCTAGACCATCATCTATGTTGGCACAAGTTGAGCACCTAGCCCAAGAAAATGAGAAACATAAAAATGAGGCAATGATGTACAAGACTGAATTGGATGACCTGAAAAGGGAAGTACGACAATTATTGGTTTGGCAACAATCGTATGACCAGAGGATGAACTTACTTGATACTGATTTTGAAAGAGTGTCTAATGGAGACACTCTAGGAAATATTTAGCTGGATGGCCTTCTAAACTGGGATTTTTTGATATTTTGCTAACTTTTGCTAGCAGGTACAGGAAATATTTATTAGTTGTCTAGAAAATGGTGCAAGGTATTTTGACTTTTAGTTGTACTTGCTGGATGTTGCTTGATGGAATTATAAATAGTCCTGGGCTACAATATTTTGGTGGGAAAGGTTATGAGATAACTTTGTTTTGTATGCTTTAAAACCCATTCCAACTGCATGTATTGTCTATACTAGCTAAGAGAGTTGCTGATGCATATTCTATAAGATTAGTTATGATGCTAGTGATATTAAATACATAAGACTTGAGAGATGTATACTAGGTACAAAGAAATGTTTGGTAATTGTTTTCTGTAATAGACTATAGGTAGAGATAGTTATGTTGAATATACATGTACAGTTTAAGATATCTAATCATATGCTGTCATTTGATTAACTCGGCTACTACTGGAAAGGATACAAGTTTTGCATTATATTTGGGGTTATGGTTGGGTCAACTTGGTTTTGTTTTAATTGAAGTGAGGTTTGGCTTGTCTTTGTTGGGATTTTTTAAACAATGTTGCATACAGTTTTTTAACCAATTGGTGTTTTTTTTTTGGTATATTATATGGACATTAGTCCTTGCATGCATACATAATTATCTAGCTTCAAAAAACTAACTGGGTATGCACTGTTTTCAATATTTGGTGGTGTGGGTCAAACAAAAATGGCATGAAGATATCGTTTGCTGGAATTTTGGGCTTAGGTGTTAATTTCCACCATTCATTCCCCTGTTTTTGGACAGGCTATATACTTGCATATCATATACTCTCTAATGTAGTGCTTGAAAATGTAGTGCATATCATATACTTGGACATCATATCATAGGAAAGATACTTGGACAGGTCATCCATTTTGTGAATAGGTGTGTGCTACATGATATGTAGTTTTAATATCATATATAGGGCTGAAAATTTTATCCACCCTACAGATGGTTGAGCTGTGACCATTGTTAAATCAAATACATTTGTGAGTTTGGTTTAGGGTTGATATGTTCTTTATCTGGAGCTCATGCCTCAAAACTGTAATGTTTGTACATTGATAAACATAGAAGGGTCTTTAATGTAGAGCCTAGAGCAGTGAACTAGAAAAAATCATGCCACTGCCTAATGCATCTTCTATTTTCCTGTGAAATAAGGATGATATAACAGATTTTAATGAATTATTGGAGGCTTTTGCTTAGTTTAGTTTGTACATGCAATGAGTGGCATAAGTTTAGTTTGTACATTCAATGGCTGGCATGAATTATTGTCTGCTTAAGTTTGTACATGCAATGAAGCCCATAAGGTTAGTTTTTGGTTGATTCTTTGTAATTTGCAGTAGACATCAATAATTACTTCAAGCACATCAATAATTGTTTGAGGCATGTGTATTTTTCAGGTAGACATAAGCTCCCATATGTTGATATCAGCCAAGTGTCATTTTTTGATGCACCAATGAGCCTGCTGGATGCTACATATATGGACTCATTCCCAGGTTTAAATTAATATATAGGGTTTATATTAATGTATAGCCATGTTGACAACAATTCCAATTAAATTAATATATAGGGTTTATATTAATGTATAGCCATGTTGACAACAATTCCAATTAGACAGACATATTCTTCATGTGTACCGTGGCAATAGACGTTTATAGGAATTTAAGGAATTGCATGACAATTAGAAGAAAGCTGCTATAATGTATTTCTGATAAAATATCAGAAATGTTCACATTCAAGGACTTTTGTATGAAAACTGGATGGCAATGTACATGATAATTATTGGAAAAACATATGGTGTTTGAATTATATTAAATCTAAAACCCAAGTCCTCAAATACAGGTTTGGCAGAGTACATAAATGAGAGGAATCTCAAAGATGTACATCTTTGACTTCTTTCTTCTTGATCTTCTTTATTTTTCCTGGGTTAGTGTGGTGTAAAGAATGCTTAATCTAATTAGATCCTGTTACCACCAAGATGTTAAGAAATTAATAATCACTGCAAAGTATTCCTACATGTATCTATGTTTGTTTAATTCCATGATTTGTATAAAGAATCATCGATATGCATGGAATGATCAGGATGCCATCTTAAATTTGTAAATAGACTTGAAGTATATATTAGGACCTGAGCAATATAAATAGATGAGAAGGACGTCATCTTATATTGCTAATATATGCTATTTCCCTAGCTCTTATTATATATAATATTGCTCATCCGTTTGTAATTTATTTTGGCAAATTCATGAGTCACAGAGTACGTACTGAGCTATTGGGTTCAATTAAATTAGAAGCATCTGCATCTATCTAATTTCTTGATCATGATCTCTAAATTAAAGAAGAAGAATTTTTTATGATTGGACATTATAAATTCATGAGACGTATACTGGGGCAAAGAATCAATATAAATAAAATATATTTTATGATTGGTGGAGAATCAATATGCATGCCAAGAACAAAAACAGGGGAATTGCGATAGAGGTTGTTTCAATTCAGAGTACATATTGAATGATTTGCAAACTAACCTGGGTGAAGAACATGAGCTTTAAATAACGTAGATGGTGATTTGAAGCCAGTGAATCGAAAAACCCATAAATTACTGTCACTTTAGTTGCTCCATCAGTGAATCCAAAAACCCATAAATTTGCTCTCAACTATTGTTTGAAGCCAGCGTTCGGAAAACCCAGCAATCTAATTCTGTGAGTGGGTTAAGAATAATTTATTCACCGCATATCCATTAACCCACGCAGCTGTAAATTTGTTAGCAAGCCTCCGCATTTGGCATTTCTTGCGCCATACATGCTCACCGTATGTAAAACCCATCTGAGATTGCGGCGTGGTAATCAAATTCACCGCATGTAGAATCTTAACCAAATGCGGGGATCTCGCTCTTTCACCGTATGGATCAGTACTAGAAATTGCGGCGTGGTAATCGAATTCACCGCATGTAGAAAAAAAAAATTGCGGGGATATCGCTCTTTCACCGTATGTAAAATCCTAGGAATCGCGGCGTCTACAAATTCACCGAAAATGAACAAAGCTTCTTACCGCCAGCCCCAAAATCGCCGAATTTTGGATTTTACAGCCCCGCAAACTCGCCGTAAATGACCCCAAATTTGCAACGCCTCCTCACCGTAATTGCCCTTCTCCCAAATTGGCAAGACGATTTTGCTGCGAGAAATGTTGGCCGACTTACGTGCAGCAATTGCGGCCGCCCATGATTTATCACCGAAATTCCACTGACCAGACGTTTTACTTTCGACCGATTAGCGAAGAGTGAATCTCGCAGCTTCTCAAAATTTGCTGCGAGAAAACAGGATGTATGCGGAGATTTCGCTCCCCGCGAGAAGGGAAAATTCCTGTAGTGTTGCTAGCCTCTAGATTCACATCATAAAAAAGTATTTTCGGTATTTGAACTGATTTTATGACATTTGGGGTGAAGTTTTTGGACCTTTGGATCCTATGTGGATGTCAAATCAATTCTTCCTTGGTTAATATTAGCACATTTTGTTTCTAATAGCAAGATATTGTTTATCTTCTTTTCCCTACTTAGTAGAGATCTTAAGGGCATCCAATATTAGTTTCTCTATGGTTCATCAATATAGAGAAGGTAATATGGTGGCGGAGTTTTTGGAAAGGCGTGATGAGGAGGGATTGTGCGGTTATTTTTATGATTTCAATGAGCTCCCTTTGGCATTAAAAGGCATGTTGCGTTTGGAAAGTTCAGGTTTACCATATATACGTTGTTAGTTGGTCCGGGTTTTATTTTTTATTTATTTTTTATTTTTTGTTTTGGTTGTTTGATTGTTTAGTTTGTTGGTTTGTTCGGTGTTACTCCACCATAAGTGAGGGTTTTATTTATTAATAAAGTTTGGAGGTGCCGGTCTCCTTCTACTAAAAAAATTAAAAAAAAATTAAAAAAAATATGTGAAATTAGACAATATGAGTACATATTTATTACAGGTGAAGGAGGGTGGTTATGATTATAAGGTAAAAGAGACTGTTGATGTTGTCACTACAAAGACATCATTAATTGGACGAAAGACATGGAGGATCATAAACAGGGTCATGGAAATGACTTCATAGAAGGTTGAAGTGGGTTAAACCCTATCCCCACTCCTTCCGGTGATCTATCAGATTGGGGACAACCAAACAAAACTGCTTCAAAGTTGGTGTTCACAAGCTTCTTTCGTGATGACTTGAGTGTGGTGACTTGGGTTAAGTGATGACCTATGCATGGGATGGTTTAGATCACCGTAAAAGTGGCTTTGGCTTGTGAGCTATTTTTGGTGTTGCCAAAGCCACTACAGATCTTGCATCTCACCTCAACCAAAACCACATATAAGCTCCTAGCTAGGGAGAAGTGAAATGATTTTTCACCAAGGATAGAATCATCTTTTTTGGTTGAATCATTTTGAACTTATTGTTCCAAGAGTTGCTACACAACCCCTAGTAGGCGAGTTTTGGGTGACCCCTATAGACGAGTTAATGATCCAATGGGCAAGATCATTGTGACGAGTTAAGCTAATGGGACAAGTGGTGATTTTACATGGTATCAAAGCAGAGGTGTTGAGTTGGAATCGGACTCCACATCTCACCCAATTTAATTAAACATTCCACGTGTTGGGCCCACTCATTGATCAGATTGAGTCTGGCCCACACGTGGGGGGAGTGTTAAGATATAAAGTAAATAATAAAATCCATATATTTCTATCAGTTTAAATTTTTTAGATAAGTGGTGATGTAAAAAATAATGTAACTTAATGCTAAAAGTTTTGTTCTTTTAACAAGGTGAATGGGTTTAGTAGGTGGCATTTCATCCAATCTAATTAAACCGGCTCGACTTTTGTCAAGGATTTTAAACACCGCCCATGACCTGGTGTATGGGATTAGAAATATCATCTAGGCACTAAATGGAATACCACGGTGTACTAAAAAAAAGATGAATATCATAGAGCAAGCAAAATTGTTTGGGTTTTTACCCATATAAGGTTATGTAGCAATTGTTCTAATTCAAAGTTTTGGTTGATCCTTAGCATTATAGAAAGTTTTGAAGATATTTACAGTGGGAAAATAAATAAAAGTAATGTACATTTTATTTGGGTAAAACCAAGTGGAAGCATGATATTAAATTATCTTAATTTTAAGAAATGTTTCATGCCAAAATCGAATCTTTTGTGCCCCCTTCACATCCTTTATATTCACAAAGAATGGTGCAACAAATCTTTTTAAGTTATTTTTAGTTAAAATCAAGAGTTACAAGAAATTTCTGTGCCAAAACCCAATCATTTGTGTTACAGATCAAAATAGCACTCCCAAAATATACCATGCCCAAGATACACCAGGCATAGTCTATTGGGTGACCCTCATCAAAGGTATGAGAAAAAAGAAGGGAAAGACAAGACAAGAGCTAGAGCACAAGGAGTTAAGTCAGACACGTAAATGTGAAACTGACATAAAGTTGGCAGGAGATCAACCACTCCCAAGGCCTCAATATAAGGGGACTTCCCTGCAAACAAAAAGGGATCTCTCAAAAGGCTTCTTCTACCTCAATCCAAAGAACTCCAGGGGATTATCTTCTATAGGCTAAAAAGGGTCATAGACCCCATTGTACTGTGATGATTTGGAGGCCATGAGAGACTCCGGTGGCTACATGACCCTGGAACATACTTCGCTCGCTACTCTTACCTAAGGGCATATACAGACAATCCATGTCCCCAAACAAAGAGGATGCTCGACGACAATCCGATGCCACTAGACAGGAAGCTTTAGAAGTTGTCAACCTGGTTTGGGACTTTAGCTACAAGGCCCTTCTCGGGCACTGCTTAGGCATCTTAGTCCTTATCCTCATCAGAACAGACTGTTCAGAATCGCGGGTTACCTTAGATCTTCATTATTACCAAAGGATGACCGCCCACGAGCCTCTCCTATGCACCTCAAGCCTTCACCACACTCCAATGAGATGATCAGGTTTGCAAGTCCCTAGCTTGGATAATCTGCACTAACATATTCGGTCTTGGGTGAAAACCTCTCAAAGCGATCGAGCACATCTCCTGTAGTAGGTGAAGCATCTCTCCCCCTCCCCCTGCAGTAGCAGGGTTGAGTACGTCTCCCATAGGAGCAATGCAGTCGAGCTACACCTCAGCCACAACAGAGCAGTCGAGCAAGTCTCCCCCTGTAACATCGCTCCCCCCTGCAGCAGCGCAGTGAAGTACTTCTCCCAAAGGAGCAGTGTGGTCGAGCTATGTCTCTCACCATTGTAGATCGATCAAGAGCATTTCCTTCAACAAAGCTGGGTGCCCTAGCACTCGCATCTGGCGATTCAAGGATGATGATGCTCCCTTGAATGTATCACTTCTCACCCACAAAGTCGTGTGCCCTATCACTCACATCTGGCAATTAAAGGATGATGACACAGTGACACTCCCTTGAGAGCATCACTCATTGCTTACAAAGCTGCATGCCCTAGCGCTCGCATCTAGTGATCCAATGATGACGCTCCCTTGAGTGCACCACACCTCGCCCACAAAGCCACGTGCCCTAGAACTCACATCTAACGATCCAATGATGATGACACTCCCTTGAGTGCATCACTCCTCGCCCACAAACCCACGTGCCCTAAAACTCGCATCTAGCGATCCAAGGTTGATGACACTCCATTGAGTGCATCACTCGCACTTGGCAATCAATGCCAACACGGACAAGTGTCTCCTTTAGCAAATGACGGGTACCAACACTCGCGCAGGCTACCTTCAAGTACGAGCCTCTGAGGTTAAGAACCGCCTTGTGCAAGTTTCCTCCAAGAACGACCTTATAAAGCTCCTCAACCACCTTGCGCGGATTTTATCCTGGAACAAGTCAATGAACTCAGCAGTTGCCTGGAATATAATGGATCCAAGGAGTCGATAGTCTCTCTAACCTTCTAAGTGCAGGATATTACAAACATACATTAAACTTCAAACAACAAATCACCTAAGGGCAAAGAATCTACTATCTCTAGTAGCAACGAAAACGGAAGAACTGCATCACACCAGGATCATTGAAATGTTCAACAACAAATCTACTTAGCTATCCTACGGACGAATAAGCCTCCTAAAGGCACATCCCTTACGGCCTTTGTCGAAAATCCATATATCTCGACAAGGTCTCTCCTTGAAAATCCTCATTGAATCACACAGCAAGGAAAAATCAGGGACAAGTTTCCAGTATTCATATTCTAACCATTTTCACGGACTATCTGTATTTTGGTTAATTGAAAGATTCCCAAGGCTTTCTCGTTTGATCAAGCCAATCTTAAGAATCATGGGTATCTTTTATGGACCAAAATAGCACCCCAAAATATACGAAGCCCAATCCACTAGGTAACTCTGATAAAAAGTAGGAGGAAAAATAAAGGAAATGCAAGACAAGGCAAGAGCTGGAGCACAGGGAGTTAAGTCAAACACCTAAAAGTGAAAGTGACATAAAGTTTCCAAGAGATCAACTACTCCCAAGGCCTTGATATAAGGGGACCTCCTTGCAGACAAAAAGGGATCTCTTGAAATGCTTCTTCTACCTCAATCCAAGGAACTATAAGGGATTATCTTCTCTAGGCTAAAAAAGATCACCGACTCCTATTGTATTGTAAATATTGAGGCTATGAAAGATTGTAAAATTATCCATTATAGTGAATCTCCCTCCAAACCCCCGTAAATGTAGGCTCTATGCCAAACCACGTAAATCTGTGTGTTTCTAGCTAGTTATTTTATTTATATTTATTTAGTATTTACTATCATGAAGAGCCCAAGCAAAGTGTATCAACTCATGAGCGACCATTAGGCCACTCTCGTGGGCAAGGGAGGACTCTCTCTTCCATCAGGCATGTAGGTGCTAATTAATTTGTGCATCAACAATTAGTGTTCACCTTGTTGACCTAGGATCATGATTTCTACAAGACCAACAATTGAGAACGAAGTGATCATTTTATGCTTTACAACAATAGGCCTAAATCTTTAAAATTAAGGAAATTGGTGGCAATTCACGTAATAATACTGTTACAAATTTGTTTGATCACACAACATCCTTCGAAATCTCCCATACACTCAATGAATTGTCACCTTTGAGTTTCTTGTACTCGGTGTGCACAACTACCTTAGACACCGGAGCCTCCTCTACGTGGACAAGATCATGGTTTTGAATGATTAGTATTGAAGACACGACGTCATTGCCTGACGAGGCCAGTATGTCTCCAATAGGCCCCAACTCTACATGCTCAGCTTGTCGGTTTGCTAATCTAGCTTCCATAGTTGATGGGAACCGACCTTTGCCTACAATTATCAGATCATAGTCCCCACTCTCCCCTATTTTCAAAATTCCCTCAACAATGTTGCCAGCCACCTTCTCAAAATGCTCTACAGTCCCATCCCACTTGCTTTGAAACTCAGCAACAACAATTTCATCTAGCTCCTGTTTTATACAGAAAGTAATTTTACTGCATGTTATAGAATTAATTTGCTATTAAAAATATGACAGTCTTATAGCAAAAAGATAAAAGCAAATTAATTTACCCCTTCCCTCTCATGGTTTATCTCAGCAGTACTGGAGAAACTATAGTTATGTTCACCACACTTGCTAGTCGATGAGAGTTGCAACATCATGTCAGTACTCGTCTTCCCATCTTTCTCTACAAACCTTATAACGGTCAATTTAACCGTAGGATGCTCCGCCATCCTACCACCCAACTCCAAGGCCTCACGATCGTCAGATCCACCAAAGAAGATTACACAAACTCGTTGCTGCGCGATGGCCGTAGGCCCTAGAGTTTGGGACCCACTACCTAATCCACGGTCCACGAGGATAGCCACTGAGCACGGTGCATTATTTATCACCCTCTGATTTACTCCTCTCCAACCATGTCCCACACTCTCCTCTATCTCATTGTGCTCACCTCTCCATCGTTTGTGGAAGGGTAGGATGATCATCGTCACCCTTTTATCCTCTGCCACATGGCAAATATCCTCATGCATTGTAGACAATGCTGAGATTGCCTTTGTTGGTCGAACCCTGACACGACCCAACTGACTATAAGCTTGGAATGCCCCAACTAGTCGATCATAACACTCACCTTGGCGCATGCGATTGAAGAATGGAAAGCCATTCCTCCGAGCACGTAGGACCATTATAATCGAAGAGGATCGTTCTGTAAGCTCAACAAGATGCATAACAAAAAGTTTTATTAGGGACTTCTTAGTTGTTCCTCGAGTTAACTCGATAAGGCTAATGAGGGAGGGTACATTTCCGAGACCATGAACACAAGCAAGAACACGTAGCTCGTCCTCGAGATTCTGTATGGAGGTCAAGTCACGCAATTTGCGGTGCATGTGGATGGGGATGCCACGAGCTGGTTTGTAGATGACCATTACTGTGGGAGTTGTGATGAAGGTGGTAAAGAGTGCCATGAGGACTAGAATAGCAAACATCTCGTCATTGAGCACCTGTTCAACAATGCACAAAGCTAGGTCAAAATGTCAATTACTCATATTGTCATATGCCGTTAATACTGAAAGAATTTATGGGTCAAAGTGTTTGAGAGATAGGAGTCGACTTCATGTACTTATCTCTCTCCCACTTAATAAAAGAACTTGAAGAAATATATATATACAAATTATAATATGGTTTGTTAACATGTAGCTAGCGTTCTATATTAATTATCATTTACCATCCCATATCATCTAGGCCAGGCCTAATGTATTATACAAATAAAGAACTACTGCATTTGATCAATGGATCGAAGTTGGAACGATTTAGAATTGAATTTTTCATGATTTTAAGCTGTCAAAGATTTGAAAATTTGGATATTTCATCATTTACGCTGATCTACCTATATATATATATATATATATATATATATATGTATATTAATATACTAGTTCATGTTAAAATTATAATCTTGGGATGAATAAGTACAAATACAATCATAATCTTAATTAAGTTGTACTGGTAGCCGAGTTTCCAAACCATTTGGTTCATACGTTTTGTCGTTCACTGTCTTAGACACAAATTCATCTTTGGGTCGTGGCTAGCTTCTACTTATTAATAAATACAACATTTATTATTGATAAATTTTTCGAAGAGTGTCGAAATACAGTGTAGTCTATTTAACATGAGCATGCTTATCTTTTTCTTAAATCCAAATAATAATTTAAAAATAATGTTAACGTTGTTAATCTTAAATCTCATCATTTCTAATAGACATCCATGGGAGTACATTTTAAGAAGTTTTGATTTGATTAGTTGATGAAAGAAATCGATTGAAAGTAATTGTCACATCAATAAATCTAAGTCTTAATTTGAGTACTGCAAATTCATAATATCTCAATACTATTTATTATTATTTTTTACTTATTTTTTATTAATATTCAATATTCTATTTGAGAATATTTCAAATATGACAATTTATAATGCATTGCTTATAACTTAAACGCAGGTTGATTCTTACCCGATTGCCCTCTAATTTATTCAGCTTTTTTGGTAGCTTTTAGCACGTTTTTAAAAGAACCGATTTAAAAGAGCAACCCCCGGTAATTAGCTGTCTAGTAAATGTCCTTTGGCAACTAAATTAAATGAAAGAGTGATAGAAAAATGCCGTGGAAAACAAGCTCTAATTAATTACCTTCTTCTCCTTGCCGATGTTGAGAACAATAAGCTCCACCAACCCTTTGGTATTCATGAGCACGCCCAGCGTCAGAGATTCCCTCAATGGCATCCTAAACATCATCGCCACCGCCAAAGTCCCCACAATTTTTCCGGCACTGGCTGTGGATATCACCATCGCCAGTAGACCCCATGCCTTTGCTCCTTGTATTTTGGTGACGTCCGTCTGTAACCCGCTCGATGCAAAGTATAGTGGTAGAAGCAGACCGGTAACGAAGTCCTCAATCCTTTCTATCAATCTGTCAGCGAATTCACCTCCTTTTGGGATTGTTAGTCCGAATACAAACGCTCCGAAAATAGAATGGATTCCGATCAGGTCAGTGATCAACCCGGACACCAGTACTCCGGCCAACGTCAAACAGATATAAGCTTCGTCCACCACGTCGTTATGCGGTGAGCACCTGCGGGCAACCCATTTCATCGCGGGTCCGATGAAAACCAACATGAAAGCGACGAACGCAGCACCTGAGAGGAGAACCCAAATTGATATCAGGGGGCTCTTGTGGCCACCACTGTCACCGTCACCCGCGAGTGCCACGGCTAGAGCCAGCAGGATCCACGCACCGACGTCGTTGAACGCAGCTGCAGCCATGGCGAGCTCGCCCACTTCGGTGGTTAAAAGTTTGAGTTCTGCTAAAATGCGCGCGAGGACAGGGAAAGCTGTAATGGAGAGCGCGACTCCCATGAACACGAGGAACTGGCCGTAACCAACTTTGTCTGCTCCTTCGACGGTTTGTCGGAGGACAAAGGACACGCCAATACCACAGAAGAAAGGGAGGGAAATCCCGGCTGCTGCTATTCCAATGGCTCTTCTGCCACTCCGACGAATTGAGCTTAGATCGAGTTCAAGGCCCACGAGAAACAGAAAGAAGAGGAGTCCGATACTGGCCACGGATTCAAGTATCGGGGTGCTCCATGAGGGAAATATTCGGTGCAAATAGTGTTTGTTTCTTCCCAAAATGGACGGTCCAAGAAGAACTCCACCCTGAAAGACAGATTAATCATCGATAATGATCAACAACACATACATGCATGCATGTGTGTGCACGTGTGTACGTGTGGGTTTGTGTGTCTGTGTGTCTGTGTGTGTGTGTGTGAGAGAGAGAGAGAGAGAGAGAGAGACAGGTGGTGTCTTACGAGTATCTCAGCAATGACTTTGGGTTGGCGGAGGGGTTTGAGGAGAAAAGCGAGGAAGCGGCTGAGCACGAGGATTAAGGTGGTCTGAACAATTAGGAGAGGGAAGGCATAGTCAAGGGGATTATCCCCTTGCCAGACTCCATTTGATGAGGTCTCAATGGAGCTTATATTGATCACCATGTTTGTCACTGATTGAGCTTTCTACGTACATGAAAGTATGTCTCGCGCTAATGGCTTATCAAAGGAAAGCTGCTAATCGAGCTAGTTATATAGGTCATGGTCAACCTAGCTACCATAACTTAGGGTAGTACTTACCCAGAGCAATTTATTTCCGCCTGAATGCCCAGAGCGTAATTTGCTGCTGAAATTTGCGTCGTGCATCTTGGCTCATGGCCATGTTGGTTGGATCGAAGGACAACGGTTTCTCTTATAATTTTCAGAGTATACTATCCTAAAAAATTCCATGCACGTGAGCTTAATGTTAAAACAATACCAAAATTCGAAATTGCTAAAGGGTTCACAAGATAATTATAATCTTGTTGTCGATCGTTGTACTTCTTGTTGCAGAAGATCGATATAGCTAGCTGGGTTATTATAAGTTTGAGGAAGTATTTGGTTCCTTTTCTATTTATTTGTTCATAGGCCACTCAGGCCAGACATACTATATAATATATGCGTTACGTACTGAAGATGTATTTCAAACCTAAGTCTTGATTTTTTTTTTTTTTTTTTTTTAAAAAAAGGAGTGTTTAAAATCTGCTTTTTCAATTTAGGGGAAGAAATCGATCTTTAAAGCGATTGAGTTCATAAGTTTTTTTTTTATAAGACTAGTAAAAGCTATATATATATATATATATATATGTCATTTTCTTTTAAAGAAAATGAAAAGAGATGATATTTGCCCATTCAACTATTAAGAATATGATAGAAATAACTAAATTTATGTACCGTTTTCTATCAGCTTAAATTATTAGGATAAATAGTGATTTCACATAGTATCAAAACGGAAGTCTTGAATTTGAACTATAGCTCTATACTCTATCTTATATAATTAAATATTTAATATGTTGACCCTACTCATTAAATGGAAGAAAGTCTAGTCCAGATATGAGGAGGTAATGTTAAGAATATGATAGAAATAATTAATTAATCTACTTCTTTTTATTAATTTAAATTTTTGAAACAAGTAAGTAACAAAAAAAAATGGCGTTACCTACGGCCTTAGCTAATATCAAAATTCAAATGGGCGAGAAAATTCGGAGTAGCAGAATATCCATGGCAAGAAGAATATCCATGACAGAGAGAATAAGCTGGAATTGCAGTATATATGCTACATGGTTAAAGTTTAGGACATTAATTAAGAGAAATGATACTTGCAGTCGTGAGTGTACAAGTGTTATGCAGTCGTTTTGAAAAAAGTGAATAAATATATGACTCACATGAAAATAAATTAATTTTTTAATAATAGATCTTATTCTTTTTCAAAACGACTGCACGATATTTACGCATTCAACGACTTTATGTAGATACTCAAAGCATTAATGCTATTCCGAATCGGCGAATCCGATCCTCACGGATCAGCCAAAAGGTTTAGTTTTTTTTTTTATTCTTGTTATCAAACATTTTTTTAAACGATTTAAACATTTAAAAAAATATATAAATTTATTTAAAAAATACTTCATTAATTATTAAATAAAAATAAAAAATAAAATAAAATGAAATTCGGTGAAAATCGTCTGTCGTAGTGTTTTCCTAAAGTTTTAACACTGATCTGTTAGGAAAGAAACAGCAGTACGTGGCATGGTTGTACGTAGCTGTCAGCTTGTACATTGGAGATCGCATCATGGCAAGGAGGAGGTGGTGAATTAATTAAGACAGCAGTTTCCTTAATTAATGTGACTTTGGAGATTCAGAAACCCGGCCGATCATGAGTTGTCAATTGTTAATTAGGTCGACTTTGATGCAACGTTGGATAACTCTTGAAGTAGTAGTCCGCTGGGATTGGCCCAGCTAAATATCAGTCTTTAATTAAATTTTGAACTAATTTTTATTAAAAGTAATTTGTATTGGGGTAGTCAAAACCTCAATTAGAGATAAAATATAATTTTAAGTAATTTGTATTGGATTTTAAGAAATGAGAGATAAAAAGTTAAATAAGAAATATTATAAAGTTAAAATATTATTAAAATATAATTTTATTATATTATTTTTGTTTTGGAAGTTTAAAAAGTTGAATTATTTTTTAATTTTTGTTTAAAAGTTTGGAAAAGTTATAATGATAGGTTTAAAAATTTTGTATTTAAATTATGTTTAAAAAAAAGATGAGATGAGATGAGAATTTAAAAAAAAATGTGTATTTCTAAACAAGCCTTTAATCTTCTTGAATGAGTAGAATATTTAGAAACCCGATCACAATTCACTACAACATAATTGCCTATTTTTTACGAGTTCTTTTTTCAAGATCTACTATAATGGCAAATACATAACTGATGACACAAAACTTGTCCGTGAAAAATAAATAAATAAAAATAAAAGCGCTTTTCCAGCGAGATCACGTCCGACGACAAAATTTCATCACTAAAATACAAACTTATGAGATTTTGCGGCGATAAAAAATCGCTGCAAATAGTTTGAAGAGTAAATTACTCTCTTTTTCCCCCTTACTTCTTTCTTCTCCATCCCGATTCTCTGTCTCTCTCTCTGTCCATTCTCTTTAGGTTTCTACTGGCCGTGCCATCGTCACTGTAACACTCCGAATTTTAGTGTATTTTTATTGAATGATTTTTCTATTTATTCAAAACTTATTCTCTTATTTTATAGTTGTTAAATTTTATTTAAGTTATTTTTGTGATTTTTAGTTTATGAAAATAATTTTTGAAGTGCTTTCTTATTATTAATTATTGTCATGCGTTTAAATTCTCTTTATTTTAAATTAATTACTGTTGGATTTAATTATTTTAGTTTATCTTTACCATTGCGTTTGAATTATTTTATTTATCTTGTGGTTTCGAAAACGTTTCCGTTGAATCATTTTTTAGACCCAAGTTATGAGGATTGGACCTCATTTCTTTTCCCCTATTTTTCTTTTCCTCCTTTTCTTTTCTTTTCTTTCTTTTTCTTCCTTATTTTTTTTCCTCCCTTGCGCGACGTCTCTCTCTCTCTCCCCGTGCGATTCGTCCCTCCACACAGCCCACTGCCGTCGCGCCGCTGTGACCATCACCGCCCACCCCATTTGGTTCCCCTGCCGCCGGCGACCACCCCCCTCCATTCCCAACACCTCCCGCGCCACCACTTCATCCCCGACCCCTTAGCAATCCATTAGACCCAACCCCACTTCCGATCCGCCACCGGTGAAGCTCCACCATCCACATTTTCGATTGGGTGTTTTTGGTCTTCTACCGCCTATTGCGCCACCACCCACGGCCAACCTTCACCACCACTAGTTTCACCGACCTCCCTAGGCCCTACCCAATCATGTTTGGATCTTCGTTTGCCTCCGTTGAAAAGTGGGTATCTGTGACCCACGGCCACAGTGTATTTTACACTGTTCTGCAGCTGTTTTTCCACTTCTTGCAGCTTCGTGATCCTTCGGAAATTGCTTTATAGCACTGTAAGTATTTTCCAAAGAATTCTTGTGAATTTAATGTATTATTGCACTAACACATTTCACTGTATTTGAACAGTTGATTGGTTTTGCCGGACTGAGTCTGAAGAGTACGGGGGTCGGATGGATTGGTGATTGGAGTTGTTTGGTTGGATTTGATTGGATTGGTTATTGATGGTTGTTGATTAGTGTCGGTATATGTACATTTCATGATATCATGCATGATCATGTTTGTAAAGGAAATTGAGTTTTCATGTATTGCATTCATGTTCATATGTTTATGAAAACTGAGTTTTCATGTGAGAATGGATTTTGGGTGCATGTGTATCACGACCCCAAGCCGAGATGGGGCATTATCTCGATGGAGCTCCTCTGGTTACTCGGGAGCGGAATATATTGAGTAACGTCCCCTGGATTGTCGCCGGGCGACAATGGGATCGTACGAGAGATTCGTGTCGACTCCGTGGTCCTTCTCCTGGCGGGGACTAGAGGATGTCTGGCCATGAACGCGCTGGGTGCGGAACTGGGTATCGCTTGTTGCATAGTGGGTGCTCGGCCATAAACGCGCTGGGCGCGGAACTGGGCATCGCTACGAAGCCAGGACGTGCGGATGGTCCCTAGGGGAGACCATGGTGCATAGGGTAATAACGGATTAATTGGCTATTTTCTGGGAAAATAGTGTGTGTTGGATTTTGTGTAAATCATTTTCTGAGAAAATGTTTTACGGATTATTTTTGGGCTAAATGGGATTTTGGCGTGTGTTGGAAAAATTATCATTTTCGGAAAAAATGATGTTTTGAGGAAAAATGCATATTTCATCATATGCATGCATGTTGGTTGCATTAAATACATTTTTATTCCTGAGAATTATTTGGGTTATACTTACCTGCGGTACCATTCTGTGGTAACGCAGATTTTGATACAGATGTGGAGGAGGAGGGCGAGCCTGAGGAGACGGCTCCGCCCGAGGAGTGATCTGGGATCACTGGTTTTGTTATTTTATTTTACTCATTTGTATTTTGGGACATGTGTTAAACTTTATTTTGGATGACTGTATAACTACTTTTTAAACCTTACTGATGTTTAGATTGTATTTAAATTCTGGTACTTAGTTGACTAATCCGTTGCGTTGTTTTTATTGTACATTATTGCATGTACACACACTTGACACTTTCGTTGGGATGCTTAACCATGTTATCATCATTCTGATATCTCGATTCCCGTATTTTTATATAAGGGGGATTGGGGCGCCATAGCCACTGAGGGAATCCGGTGACTCTCTCTCTCTCACACCCTCTCTTAACTGACATAACCCACGACGTGAAGGTCCATGGTTCGAAGGCCATGGTGATGGGTCTCGATGATATTCAAAGGCCATATCTACAATGCCATGGCAGATCACCATGTCGGTGGGTCTCAAAACTCCAAGGCCAGAGACCAAAGGTTCTCGAAAGCCATGGTCGTGGATCTTGAGGCTTTAACCCAGCGTTAGATGATTTAATCAAGCTTTAGACATCATGGCCATGAAAGAAGACCCGCGACCAGCCGTTCCTCTCATTTCAGCTCCGATCTCGTCTATCTCCTGCAACGTGGGTTTCCAGTTGCGGACCCAGCCATGGCTCTTGAGTTTTTATTGTTTTACAATTTTTTATTCTTTCTGTAGGACTAATGGAGTTGAGGGAAAGGGGAGTATTAATGGGTCAAATCTCTCTCTGGTTTCTCTTAAAGAATAAAGAAATTTTCTTTCTTGAGATGACAGATGGGGAGTGTTAGGTTGAAACTTTTGTAGTTGAAACCCATAAGAGCATCAGTTATGGCTCAACAAAGTAAATTGTAGTCAAAGAATAGCTAAAGTGTAAGATAATGTGCTACAATTGACTCAACAAATTAACAGTGATTTTAACTTCAAGTTAAATCATTAGTCAAATTTGTTGAGCCAAATGAGCTAGCCAAATAATTTTTTTAGACTAAAATATTCACTTGAGTTGAAGTGAATAAAATTATTAAGGAAATGTTATGTTTTATAGTGGAATAATATAGTCGTTGAAGAAATATAGCCGTTGGAGAAATATATCCATTGGAGACATATAAGTTAAAAATATATCCGTTGAAGAAATATAGCCATTGGAATAATATGAACGTCAGAAAATTAATAGGTAGTTTTTTAACAACGAATAAATATTTAAATTACAATTATAACTAAAATAAATGAAAAGTTCAAAATAAATATTTTATTAGAACAGTGAAAGATTTGTTAAGCCTGTTATTTGATAATGATGAAAAGTGGCTAGCTAAATTTGTAAAAGTGAATTTCTTAGTCAAATTCTGGCTAAAGTTTGTTGAGACCATAACTAATGCTCTAAGCTAAAATGGTCAAGAACGAGCTTTCTAGTACTACGGAGAACCTGAAGGTAAAACAAAAATTCAAACTCTCTCTTTAGTTTCCTTTATAGATAGTTCATGCAATCTTGTCTTTAAAAATTTTGGCTAAACTGAATTTAGATTTGATCTGTGCATGCTTAAACTTCTATGGGAATTGATTGATTTTTGAAATGATACCTTGTGTGCGTGAGAAAGAGGGATTCTTCTTTTCCTTTTCCTAGAGTGGGAGATGGCACACAAAATGGATTGTGTTGCTAAGATTGATTTTTATCTATGTTTGATTCAAATAGGTTTGCTTATTTTTAGGCAAGAGTGGGATCAAAGACTCTTAAGGTTGTGTTTGGTGTGAAACCAAAATCAGTTCATCTCAAATCAATCATTAATTAATGGAAATTTCAATGCCTACGTTTGAATATTGAGATGAATTAAGTTATGCATAGTAGTATTTTGTAAGTTTTATTGAGATGGTTTTAATTTTTTTAGATTGAGATGAGTTTAACTTTTGAGATTGAAATGTATGAAGTAGGTTGAGATAAGTTTAACTTTTTTACGAGAAGTTAAAAAAATAGTGGATCTCATCAATAATTGATTTGAGATAAGTTGAGTTTGGTTCAACAACCAAACATAGCCTTAGTTATATTTTTACTATTATGAATTGTGATTGAATATGAAACATAAGTATCTATTTATAGAAAAATTACATAGAGTGAAATAAGAGAAATATTCTAATCATTATAAAAATTAAATTATTTAACTTGTTAATTATAAAAATCAAGCCGCTTGATTAGTGAGTAAATCAAGTTGTATTTTATAAATGAGGGTATTTTTATAAAATGATGTTATTTTTATAAGGTATTTTACAAAAATACTCTTTATTTAAAATATAGTTGTATAAAATATTGTAAAAAGTGTGGTGAATAAATCATTTTCCTTTACAAAATCATTAAAGTGAAATTAAGAATTTTAAATAATTTTTATTATCTTGATCATCTAGCGCTGACCAAGATTTTCTCGATGACAAAAGGGCAAGCAGCTGGTAGCTAGCTAGCTTCCATTTATGATCCACAACCTCCAGAAAACTAGCTAGCTAGGGATAAGAGGTTCACATCCTTTGGGAATTTGAAAGATATTCTCAACCGGCATTATCAATAGTTTGAGAATACTAATAAACTATTTATAAATAATAATTGTCAAATACAATTTAAGAGTACGTTTGGATAGTGAGAATACTTAAGAAGTGTTGAGAATGTTTGTGAATAGTAATGAATAGAGATTTGAGTGAGTTTGTAGGTCCTATTGAGAGTATTTTGAGTTGTTTGGATGTGTGAAGTGTATTGAGTTGTTGACTTTTAGGTGGATAGTTGAAAAATGTGTGGGTCCCATAAATATTATAATGATTTTATTTTTACTAATAAATATTATAATGATTTTATTATAGTGATTTTTTAATATTAATAAATATTGTAGTGATTTTATTTTATTTTTATATATAATAATGATAAATATTATAATGATTTTATTTATATATATATATAATAGTGATAAATATTATAATGATTTTATTTATATATATATAATAGTGATAAATATTATAATAATGTTATTTTTTATTTATATATTATAGTGATTTTATTTTTTATTTATATATAATAGTGACAAATATTATAGTGATTTTATATTTTATTTATATTTTTTAGTATTTTATTTTTTATTTATATATAGTAGTGATTTTATTTTTTATTTATATATTTTAGTGATTTTATTTTTTATTTATATATAATAGAGATAAATATTATAATGATTTTATTTTTTATTTATATTTAATAGTGATTTTATTTTTTATTTATATATTATAGTGATTTTATTTTTTATTTATATATTATAGTGATTTTAATTTTTTATTTCTATATTATAGCGATTTTATTTTTTATTTATATATAATAGTGATAAATATTTTTTATTTATATATTATAGTGGTTTTATTTTTTATTTATATATTATAGTGATTTTATTTTTTATTTATATATTATAGTGTTTTATTTTTTATTTATATATAATTGTGATTTTATTTTTTATTTATATATTTAGTGATTTTATTTTTTTTTTATATATTATAGTGATTTTATTTTTTATTTATATATTATAATGATTTTATTTTTTATTTATATTTAATAGTATTTTATTTTTTATTTATATATTATAGTGATTTTATTTTTTATTTATATATTATAATGATTTTATTTTTTATTTATCTTTAATAGTGATAAATATTTTTTATTTATATATTATAGTGATTTTATTTTTTATTTATATATTATAGTGATTTTATTTTTTATTTATATATTATAGTAATTTATTTTTTATTTATATATTATAGTGATTTTATTTTTTATTTATATATTATTGTGATTTTATTTTTTATTTATATATTATAGTATTTTATTTTTTATTTATATATAATAGTGATTTTATTTTTTATTTATATATTTTAGTGATTTTATTTTTTATTTATATATAATAGAGATAAATATTATAGTGATTTTATTTTTTATTTATTTTTTATGTATATTTAATAGTGATAAATATTATAGTGATTTTATTTTTTATTTATATATTATAATGATTTTATTTTTTATATATATTTAATAGTGATAAATATTATAATGATTTTATTTTTTATTTATATATAATAGTGATAAGTATTATAGAATGTTTGTGAATAGTTATGAGTAGAGATTGAAGTGGGTTTGTGGGTCCCATTAAAAGTATTTTAAGTTGTTTGGCATGTGAAGTATTTTCAAAAGTGCGAGAATACTTGAAAAATGTTGAGAATAGTTTGGTACCCAAACATTGCCTAAGTTAACTGAGTGAATACATCAGTTAAGACAATATTTAGGTTTAAATTTTAGAATTACACCAGCCAATAAACAACAGACACGTAGGAGACTCACTTAATTTACCATGGGTGTGCACTGGGAGCATTCTTTCTCATTCTCCAGAAACCATCTTTTCAGTCTTGTCTCTCTCCCTCTCTCACACACACTTTCTCTCTATCCAAACAGATCTAGTTCGTAGTATTTCTCAGCACTCTCTCTCTCTATCCAAACAGATCCCGTTCGGAACCTTTGCACAGCCGATAAGGTCGCGAGTTCAACGGAAGCAATAGTAGTATTTCTCATTCTCCAGAAGACGCCATTTCAATCTTGCTCTCTCTCTCTCTCTCTCTCTCTCTCTCTCTCTCTCTCTCCAAATAGATCCCGTTTGGAACCTTAGCACAGCCGTTGACGTCGCAAGTTCAACGGAAGCAGCAGAAGTATTTCTCATTGTATCAGACTTCTCTCACGCTCTCTCTCTCTCTCTATCCAACAGAAGCAGCAGCCAAGATTTGGGTTAATGTTTCTCAACCTTCTATGTTTCTTGTTTTCTATTTGAAATAGAAATCGGGAAATCTGGGTTGATGATTCTCAACCTTCTTCGCTACAGGTCGCAAAGTTGATTTGGAACCCATCTTCTTCAGCCAAAGATTGCGATTTCGTTGATTTCCCTCTTCTCAATTCAGAACCCATCTCCCTAATTAATCTATGTAAGTGGTTAATTTAATACTCAGTTATCTTCAGCCAGAGGTTGCAATTTTGTTGGTTAGTTTTAATCGATCTTGTAGCAGTAATGGTTGTTGATGTGTTTGTAGTTTAAGGTTCAAGAAAAATTATGTGTTTGTAGTTGCTGTTAATTTCATTCGTTTATTGTTATCTTTCAGAATGTTTCATGTGTTTGTAGTTTAAGATTCAAGAAAAATCATGTGTTTGTAGTTTAAGTTTGAATTTTGCATACCATTAACTGATTAAATCTGGTTTGGATGCTATCTTAGGGGATCATGTGGGAGATGTTCTTATGGCAGTAAGTAGAGTAGAATCTGTGCATTTAGAACCAGAGCAAGTAGAAGTAGTGGCTTTACTGAGAGGCTTATAGTTTTGCTAGAATATTGGTATACCTAAACTAATTATTGAAAGTGATTGCTTGTTATTGGTGGAGGAAGTCAATAATGTAGCTGAATCAAGTGCTGCAATCAGAACAGTGGTTGTTGATATTAAAAGTCTGATGCAAAGATTTCCTCAGTGCAGGCTCCAACACAGCAACAGATCAACTACTGAGGCTGCCCATCGACTTGCTAGACATGCATGATCCATTGAAGACATGAATATTTGATGGAATAGTATTCCTCCTTTCATTGAAAATGTAATTTTCATTGGTCAACACTATTGTACCCTATCTAAAGGTCTTTATACCTTGATGAAATAAGTTTTTTTTCCTATAAAAAAAAACTGATTAAATCTGAATTTTTTTCTACTCTTTGGCACCCAACTTGTGATTTTGCTCAGTTTCATGTCTTGTTGTTTGCAGCTATATGGAAAGTAGTGGTCTAGACACCATATCTATTTCACGGTCTATGCGAATAGAAGATGAAGTGATCTCGGGATGAAGACCACTATGTTATTGTGGCATTCCCTCCAAACGTAGGACGTTTGGCCACCCAAAAAGTTTTGGTCAGCGGTTTTTCAACTGTCCATATTATAAGGTTAAAAAACAGTATGCATTTTTCGAATGGGTGGATCTTGAAATGGAACAATTGGATTGTTGTAAGCAAACCTTGGAATTAGCACAAATCAATAAATGAAAGAATATATTCTGAACGGGCAAGGATTGAGCATGCAAAGTTCCAATCAATGAAGATGAAGTACAAAAGTGTCTTGATTGTGTCCTGGATTGTATTTATTGCGATATTCGTTAGTTTGAAATTTTATGAAGTCAATGATAATGTAACTCGTTTAATGCTACAATAAGATGTATTTGGCTTCTATTTGGCTTAGAATGAATTTGAACTCAAGATCTTTGGTTATTGAGTGGGCTTATATCTTTTATTAATTGTTGTTATTAAACTATTTAAGAAATGACATCTACAACAGTTTGAAAAGCAGATTTTAATATTACGCCATTGACCATTGTTGGCAGATTGTATAATTTCAATGGAATAAGAATTCAGGATCCAAGTTAGCTCGGTTGAAGGAGCAGTGTCCACAAATGCATGGAACCACATATCTTCTGTTAATTGAATTAGCACAACACAAACAACCCAGAAACAACAAACCAAGTGAATCAAAATGCATAGAACTCCATATCTTTTATTAACCTATTTAATGTAGCAACTGTAAAACATAACCTGTAGGTACAAGGAAATGTTCAAAATTTATATTCTACTTATCACGGTTGAATATATAACTAATAGTAGAACCTGTTAATAAAATAAAAAACTAAGTAGACTATGTTGTGTACCAAGCTGGGAGACAAATGTAATAAATTCACTGTAGCATTAACATGCCCCTCTTGCAATGGCTGCTCTGTAGCATTAACATTATCACAGCTACATTAACATGTCAAAATGTGTCAAACATTTCAGAATATGTCAAACATCCAAGAATGTGTCAAACATTTCAGAATATGTCAAAATGGCATCTCAAAATGTGTCATAATTCACGAAACAACTCCAGCAAAAGCATTTCATCCAAAGCTTGGACATGAATTAATGATTCTATGATGCGTGAAAATTCCACAAAGCACCAAAGTCTTGATCATGTGACATGGTCGGATCTTGAGACATGTCAAATTCACTTGTGTAACTTTCCAACATATTCCTACAAACAAAAGAAAGATTTATATTAAAAGATGAATAAATACAAAATAACTTAATTAACCAAGTGGCATAGTATTCAAACATGTCAAATGAAGTTGAGATAGAGCCCGGATTTGAAGATATGTCAAATATAGTTGAGCTTGGTTCCCCCATATTCCTACAAAAAAAAATTAAAAATTGTATTTCATAGAGTTAAAAGCTGGATTTCATAAATGTAATTAATTAGAAACATAATTACCACATTCTAAGTACCTGTTTGATGTACAATTGGTTTAACATGCCCCTCTTGTTTACAGATGCTACATCGTCGCTTCTTGGTTGGACCATTTTCCTTTGGGTTTTTTTGTCGTAACGATTTGGGCCTCCTTTTACGCACAATATTTGAAGGTTTTTGTAACGAAAAATTTGAGAGTAGTTGTCTATTGACCAGTTGTCCCTCCTTAACATTCCCGTCATCAACATTCATTAAAAGAAGTTCTTGCTAGATATTTTCTATGCCCCTAGAGACATGCTCATATCTTTAGATAGACTGCGACCCCATTTTGGCAACTTCATAAAACTGCCTCAAAAAATGATGTTTCATGACTAATGAAGTTGGGACCGTGTCCACTGGCCCCCCATCCACATATGCCATGTACCACGCGACTATTTGCATTGATTGTCCACCTCTCTAAGACATACAATTGCAATATGATGTTCATCATAGACTTTTTCCCCCAAAATATGGAGGTTGTGACGGCATAAAAATCCAATAAATTCAAATTTACAACATGTACAAGAAACATTGAGCTTCTCCCTCCCAATTGTTACTTCATATGGCGGACTTTCTTTCCCATCAGGTGTCACCAAATATATTTTCCTCCCATATTTCTCACGTGTTTTAGAGGCCTTGTATCGTTGGCTACAAAATAGCTCTTCTTGGAATTTCAAAAATGACTTTCTTGTGTAGATCTTGGCTACTTCCTCTTCCACTTTGAAACAAGTTCTTATAATTGGTTTCATAGTTTTTGTCTTCACATCTTTCTCTTTCTCATTGAGATAACGAGCGTTCAATGCTTTATCATATTGATGGACAAAATCACGAAACATCATACTTGAATGAACAAAATCTTTTAAAAACTTATTAATACTCTCACTTCGCTGAGTTGTGGACATTCCAGAGCAAAATATGCCTCTCAAGTAAGTTGGCACCCACTTTACCCTCCTGGCATAAATACCCTGCAAGCAACTATTGTCTTCCAATTTGTACTTTAATAATATTTCAGTCTACTACAACTCAAACTCTTCAATTGTGAGTGTTTCATGAATACAATGGTGAAAATCTACTTGAAATTGTGGATACTTATTATAGACATGAGTTAGATGTTCATGAACTTTTTGTAATATATGCCATAAACACAATTTGTGAGTTGTATTGGGCAATACCTCTACGATGGCCTTAGTCATTGCCTTTTCATCATTAGTGATTATTGTAGATGGAGCACGACCAAGCATCACCTCTAGCCATGTTTTCAGCAAGCATGTATAAGACTCGACTGTCTCACTTATGAGTAAGGCACATCCAAACATCACAGATTGATGGTGATGATTAACTCCAGCGAACGGAACAAAAGGCATCTTGTAGCGATTGATGAGGTATGTGGCATCAAAAGTCATAACGTCCCCAAAATGCTGATATGCGGCCCGTGATCTAGCATCTGCCCAAAAGTAGTTTCCCATTGATCCATTTTCATCAACTTGGATCGAATACACAAAGCCTGGATTATTACGTTCGCTTTCCAAAAAGTAAGTGTACAGGCTTTGTGCATCTCCCTCTCCTAGAAAGATTGCCTAAATAATTTTGAACGTCTTTATCAATGCAACCAATATTATAGTCATCATTAGACTCCTCACTCAAGTCGAACATTATTTTTCGTATTGGTATTCCCGACTCATATAGTGTGTCTATTAAATTTTTGCACTGGTATCATCCGTCTATGCCCACGAGAAAACTTATACTCCTAAGTGTCAGCAGCTCATGATTATGCTGGAGTACAAATTTGGACACAACCATTTTTTCTCAATCCTTCCTTATTTTATCACCGCCTTACACCTAATCTTTGTTTCTGCAGCCTAGGGTCATACTCTATCTTTCGATTTCAAATTTTGGCGACGGAACCCTTCCCTCGAACAAATATATTCTATCCCGATTAGTGATTTTTCTTCCTTTGACAATCGGGTATGGTTTGTTCGAATGTTAAACCAGTTTGTCTAATTGTATGTGTATCTTCTACATCGTCAAATTGTAGCCCCACATACGGCTCCACATATGAAGATGACGCGGTATTTGGTTCCTTGGGCAAGTTCCTATCTTGCTCAACGTCAACATCAAAGTCTTCAACCATTTCAACTTCGTCAGCACTATAATTAGCAGAATCTAATACCTCAACATCATCCCTAGAAATACTCATCTTTCAAATTTTTACTCCACCTAATATCATGAAAAATGTGTCATTTAGAGAACAAAAACCACATGCACAATAGTTAATAATTTAATGGAATAGTACCCAAAAATAAGATTGGCTACAAACATCACTAATTAAAATGGTTATAGTTGCATAAAAATGATTGCACTACTGGGTGTTTTTTTGGTGACTAATCATTATCATAAAGGAAACAAACAAAGGAAATTTTTGGTGGTTTTTAACCTAAAAAGTAATCTAAACATCATTATCACAATGCACTTCTTCAACCTAAACAAATTTTATTTAATCATGCAGGTTATCTAAAAAGTATCTAAAAAGTCATGGTTTTGTGTTTCTGGAAGTTTTTGGTAGGCTGTTATGTTGTAGTTCCAGTGATTTGTAATTAAAAAAAAAGTTTTCATTTTTCTTTGTGTTAGTGGATATGGCTTTAACAACAATCCAAAAAAGTCATTTTTAAAAAAATAAAAATAAACTTTTTTGTCAAGCACCAGTGTAGACAGATAATGCTATATTTTTATGGAGGTTTCAGTGCAATGGTGAAGTAGTGAAAGGTGAAAACAAATTATTTTACAGTGCTTATTAAAGTAGAAGAAGCTTAAAGCAAAAAAAAAAAAAAAAACTTGGCAACATTTGAATCAGGGTCCACGTCAAAAACACAATACCTTACTTTGGCCTAAGGAGAGCGAGAGCGACAACACGAGAGAGGCGAGGTTGAGAATTGGGGTCCAGTTTATCAAATGCTACATATTCGAAGGGGAGAGAGAGAGAGAGAGAGAGAGAGAGAGAGAGGACGAAATGGGTGAAAACACTGAAGAGGGGAAAAAGGTATCGGATCCGAGAGATCCTACCAAAAGTTCCTATGGATTCACTAGAACAAGTTCTATCTCACTTTTGAAGAAACTCTTATGTGTCATCTTCTGATTGGATGGTGTAAAAGGTATAAATACACCCACTCCATTTAAAAAAATCATTTAAAAAAAGTATATAAATCTGAGATCATAAAAAAATTGAATTTTTAATTATAAACTCTACTTGTTCTCAAATGAAATATACAAGACTTAAATATTCTAAAATTGTATGTATTACTCAATACCATAATAAACCACCACCAATAGACTTGCAAATAGACTTCAAAAGACTATTAATTAACAATGTGGGCTCAATAGAATACCAAGATATCCACCAAAATCTTATTGGACTCAACTGAAAATGTACCTTCCATTATTACTTTACTGGCCCGAACTTATTTATGGGTATTGACAATACCAAGTGCCCACTGAATTCAAGGCCCTCCTAACACAGGGACCCAACAACCTACCAACACACATAAACAACTGAAATGATAAACTTGACAATAATAGAGCTCTATTTTAGGTATTCATTCAGAGTAAAACACTAGAGAAGGCCTTTTGTGGATACACTTTTTCTTTCTTTTTACTCTCAATTTTGAGCCACATGGTATAGTTTTACTAGTAGCGATGTGGCTTAAGAGCATTGGCAATGGTCTATCTAAAGCTAAAGCCAAAATTTGGCTAAAACTACAGGTTTTGCCCAAAACCAAAGCTATTCAAGATATTAATCCATATTGGATTATCCATTCCAAAGTCAAAATAATATATAATATTATGCATTTTAATAATAATTTTTTAATTTTTTTTATATTTTATATTTTGCAACTACACTAACTATATGTTAATTAATAATTTAATTTTTACTTAAATTATTATTTTCCAACTTTTTTTTATCAACCTAATTATCCAAGAAACATATTTTGACAGTCATTCTCACAGCCAACAGTCACATATACAATTTTTGCATCAACAAACACATTTTGCCAACCTTTCTTCTACCCAACAAGCACATCTGCTATTATTGAAGCCATCAAACACATTATGCCAACCTTTTTTCTACCAAATAATCACATCTAAAATAAATTCTAAACAATCACAATACAAAACAACCCACAGAGGTTATGAACAATACAAAATAAATTCTAAAAAGCCAAGCAAACAAAACATAGTCTAGCCAAGAGAGAGGTTCTAAACAATGACATAGAAATCGAGCAAACCACAAAACGCAGAGCAACCCCCAAAACAATCACATATGCTTTCCCAACCACCACAGATTCATACCATTTCTGAAAAATCAAGCAAAAAAAAAACACTTCCGCAGAAATCGAAAATAGAAGAATGGTCACAGAAATTTAACCTTATGAAGCACAATACAAATCGAGGGAAGAGAGACTTGGAGAGGCAATCTAGGGCAAAAATTGACCAGCCAAAATCTAGAGTTCCTAGTTGCTTTTTTTTCAATTTCCTCTTGAAATGGTTGAAGATTGTCCCTGCCGAGTGTTCCTCAGCAAAGAGAGAAAAAAACCTCAAAGAAAAAAAAGAAACTAAAAGAAAAAGAACAAACAGAGAGAATGGGAGGGAGGGAGGGAGTGTTCGGCAAGGGAAGAGAGAAAAGGAGAAAAGGGTTACATAAATCGAAAAGGGGGTTCGGCGAGGGAGAAAGGAAGAGGAAATGAAATGGGGGGTGTCGAGGAACTGAAAATCGAGGGAAAGGGTTTCTGCGGTTGTGAAACAAATTTTGGAATAAAATATGTGTTTTGGCTATGGACAGTATCACGCCAAGCTTGGAAAAGACTTTGGATTTACTGTAGATCAAAGGTGGAGCAGAAGAGTTTTGACTATTCCAATGCAAACCGTTTCATCGATATTTAGGAAAAATTTGGAGATGCACTAGCATTTGGATAAGCCAATACCAGTGCTCTAAGAGCCACATAGCGGGAGTTCTACTAAGGAGTCTAACGAATCTTTAATGAAAGAATTCCTTAGGGATGCTTGAAATAAGATGAGATGAGGTTTTTGTGAATAGTAGTAAGATGATTTATAAATAATAGTGAGATAGTTTGAGTTAAGTATTTATTGGATTTTAGAAAATGAGAGAGAACAAATTAAATAAAAAATATTATAAAGTTAAAATATTGTTAAATATAATTTTTTTAATATAATTTTTATTTTAGGATTTGAAAAAGTTGAATTATTTTTTATTTTTTGTTTGAAAATGTAATGATTAGTTTTAAAATGTTGTAATGATTAGTTTGAAAGTATTTATTTTGAATGATGTTTAGGAAATAAATTAAATGATATGAAAATTATTTCCAAACATCTTCTTAGTTTAAAAACCAAATAACATGGAATATTTTACTATTTAATATTTTATTAATTACGTAGTTTAAAAACTAGGAAGCCTTGATAGATTAGTAGTGGAAGGGGCTTAATCCTCTCCCGAGGGCCTGCTTGGTCGTATCATGGGCTTAGGCTATAGCACGGCCCGATAATCTAGTTGATCCAAGGCTTAACCCAATCCAAGCATATTCTAGCTAGCGCAAGTGGAACAACTACCCAAAAACTTTAGGATAAAAGAGTTGTCGGCTCATTCAAAGATAAGCTAAGCTCCAATATCTCGAATGCTTGAATTTCAAATAACAGGTGAGATAGTTATCGCGTATTAACAAGAAGTGTCGTGAGCTTTATTTATATTATCCAAGTATGATTATGAATTGATTTGAATAAATTGCTAGAGAGATCCCATTACCTTCACTAACTTAAGCATCAAAGGCGTTTCCACGAACCCCCAAACCTCTTTCCTCTTTGGTTGTAGGTGACCATGTTTGAGAAGCTATGAAATACGTCCTTAACAAGTAGAACCAATGATTGTACCCTGTTAATTTACGAAATTTAGTATTAAGTTGGAAGACTTGATAGATAATATAAACTAATTTTGAATCGCCAAAATATTGCTTGCACTCTAGGATGGAATTGTAAATGACTATATAATTAATACTTTGGGTGCATATATAGCTAAAATTAACTCTTATATTTAACCAATTTTATCCTCAAATTTGACCAACAACTCGTAATTTATATTAAATTTGAGGCAAACAAATTTGTATAGGAATAGTATTTTCTTTGACTTGTAGGTTTCTAAATCTATAAAAATACTCCATCCATACATTTTTATTTAGAGGGAGAGTAAGTAGAGTCGACCTTTCTTGCATTGCATAGTAAATGTTATCATATATATATATACGTATTCAATTCAATGAAATTGTTTCATCTGAGATCTGAAGGGGGATTTAAAGGGAATTTCTTGTTATATCAATCCGTCAATCCGATTTTCGTTAAATGATTGTGATTATTTATTGGTAAGAAAATTATGAAATTCTTTTTTTTAATGTTTATTTTCATATGTATAGTGTTATTTGTTTTTAAATGATCAATACATGTTTGAAATACAAGCAGAACAATGAGGTCCAAAACAAATTATTATTGACAATGAATACTTATTTAATAAAAAAAGGGGAATATTTTGTTATCATCGAAATAGAAGTGATGTGAGTTATTCGAGAATGGAAGTCAATTTGCTTTATAGAAAGAAGATTCACAATTTTTTTTTTCTACCTGAAGATGCGTTTTATAAAATTCTTGTGACTCCCAAATGTTTCGTTTGGTTATACGCAGTTCAGATGAGATATTTTCTTAAAAGTTAAATAAAATATTGTTATAATATTATTTTTTAATATTATTTTTATTTTAAAATTTAAAAAATTGAATTTTTTATTATATTTTTTGTGGGAGTTTAAAAAAGTTGTAATGATTATATAAGATGAGATGAGATAGTTTAGTTTTGTATAACTAAACCAACCAAAGTATTGTATTTTCAAGCAATTCTTAAGGATTTTCCTGTTCTTGATTTCTATCTATCAGGGAAAAAAAATTCCTGAACAAGACCTGGAAGATTATTTTTCCTTGCAAATAGAATTATTCTTGGCAGAAACTTTCAGAGAGAAGATTCAGTCGGACAGAGAGTGTTTTATACCGTCCAACCAGAGAGTGTTTTTTTTCTCCCTTTCTTTTTCAGCCTTCTTGCCTAGAGGTCTCTCAGTATTGACGGACATGTTCTCTTAAATACAAATTGTATCGAGCTGAAATAATACTTGAACGTGACGCATTTTCTTTTCTTCTCAAGACTTCCATGTGCACTTGCCATTTTGGTTGTGCCTTAGAAGATTCCAACAATGTTCCATATTGAAGTTAGTTTTCTACAGCTTTTAGTACAAATTTTTCAGCTTTTCAATCTAAACAATAGGTGAAGATTAAGTACGTAGTTAATTGGAAGGATTTAATAATTAGATTAATAATAATTAATATTACAATTAAATTATACCTTCTTAGTGGCACCTCTTGGATGGAAAGCTTCAACCTGGGTTAAGGAACCACAAAATCTATTTGTGCATTTTTGGATGCTTGACCATCGATTGATCAAAGAGAGTACAGACCGTTCCAAACTGTTAGATTTTTTATAGGTGTTATAGTAATCATAAATTCTACTTCACAATTGTGTGGACGTTTGGTCAGTCCCCCGTATAAAGTGTATGCTAATATTGAGTCAAGCTGATACGAGGAGAGTATTTTCCTCTACATTAAATGACACACCACGTTAAAGTTTTTTAATAAGTGTCCTTATTTCCCGTAGGGGTTGTGTCGCTTAGACCTCAATATTATCATGTGCACTAGTCATAAGGGTTGTTAATGCCTTGTTCACCACTTTCTAAAAGAGTGGTGAAGAATGAATCTTCTTCAAATAGTATTTTCATCCTTTAACAAAATGTTGAAGGACAAAATGTTACTAAACAACAATTACGAGATGCCACTACAACATATATTGCCTTTTCTCACAAACGTTTTTTCCAAGGCAAACCATGGTGGGAAATAGTTCCATTATCACACGAACATTGTGCGTGGAAAATGAATTCACCTGTTGCAGCGACTTACTGAGCGACGAGTTATAATTTGTGGAAAAAAAGGGTTTTTTGCGACGAATTCTTCTTGCCGCAATAAAGTTTGCCCACAAATTTCCCTGGCTGTAAAAATTAGACCCATCTCACGAAATATGTCTGTGACAATTCTCTTTTGTTCCTTTTCCGCGGGGAGAACCAAACAAATGAGCCTTGCTTCCCTCCCATTCTCAGACCTTTTTTTTTTCGTGGAAACCATTTCTGTTAAACCAGTGGGTTGAGGAAATTAGGGCTGAGGATCGAAGAGATCAATCTCTGGAGCTTCGAATGGCCAGCGTCGGTGTCCACGAGTTGAGTTCCTGTCCCACTGCTAGCGTCCGCCCTCAATCAACCCCAGAAGACTCCGCTGGAACTTCCAACGAGCAGAGATATCTGGAGCTTCCAACGGCCAGCGTGGGCGTCCACGAGATTACTTCCTATCCCATGGCCAGCGTCCACCCTCAATCAACCCTAGAAGACTCGACTGGAGGTTCCAACGCCGACTTCGTGTATACCACTCAACTTAATTTCTTCCCTCCCCTGTTTCATTATATCCGTAAATCTCAGGCGGAATTGAACGAGATGCTTTACTCATCTTCTAACATTTTCTATGGGTAACTCATTTTAGGGTAATTTCTTCTAATATCTTCTATGGGTATAAAACTCATCTTCTGATATCTTCTATGGGTAATTTATTTATTCATTTCAGGAGACTCTCTTCCCTTAGCAATAGCCAAAGATTGCCCCCTTGTAACCAGTCTCTATGGGTAATTGGGTCTGGCCACCTTGCTTCTGCCGACATGTATTAAGTCAGGTAAGGAATTCCCATTCATGGTATTCAATATCATGTTTTTAAAACTCAAGAATCCTTAGTTTATCTCGATGATGCTGTTCTGTGTTAACGTTATATCATGTTGATGGTTGTTAGGTATAAAAGGGACTGTCACTTGTTGGGTATATAGGCCTCGTGTCACTGTAATCTAATGGACACAATTTCTTCAATGAAATACCTCGTGATCTTCAAAAAATAAAGAAGATCGATGCTTTATTCCAAACCACCATTAGTCCGGTTGTCTTTGTTTTCCCCAACATGAGTCTGTGCATCATGTGTTACTGATGTTACTAACTTCTAAACTAAGACAGTGATAGAAAAAATTGGTAGATAATTTTTTTACCCACTGAGAATTAAAAACTGTGGACTAGGATTTGTGTACCCTTTTTCCAGTTTGATCCAAAAGACAATTGAGGTCAATTCATATGATAACCCCTTCTAAGATTTTAACCTTTAAAAATTTTTATGAAGTTAATTGATCACAATATAGAATTAATTAATTTATCTAATCAAAAGTATGTACTATTTACTTTTGGGGTGATTATTTATATGTGCCATGATTTGCATCAGTATTATATTAACTTAATTTTCTCCATATGCTACTGATCAACTATCTTATTTTTGTTTTATTGAAACAATAAGAGGCCGATAAGAGAGAAAGATATAAAAAGGAATTGAAGGAACAATAAAAAATAAAAAAAGCAAACAAGAGGTAAGCAAAAAAAACACCAAAAAAAAAAAAAAAAAAATTACTTCGACCCGAAATACTTAATTAGATTGGAATTT
The DNA here is from genome assembly GCA_022457165.1 of Juglans mandshurica. NCBI lineage: Eukaryota > Viridiplantae > Streptophyta > Magnoliopsida > Fagales > Juglandaceae > Juglans > Juglans mandshurica. The sequence goes on from CM039627.1 coordinate 28,683,111, forward strand.
TTTATTTAAGGAAAAATTAAATGTTTTGTGGTTTTTACAAATTGATGACACTTGTTTTGATCATCTTGATCATGATCATGTCAATCTTTCTTTTATTTAGTTATAATTTTAGACGTTACATCATGATCATTTCAATCTTTCTGCTTAAACTTATGACAATCCCATAAGGCCTGTAGTTCACTTTAGCCAATGATTGGAGTTGGTTGTTATTGCCATTATCCGCCAAGGAGTCCCCAAATATGAAGTAGCAAGGTACTTGAGGCTCTGCTCCTGCCAGCTTGCACCATATATTCAACACAAAAACCAGCACACACATCACACCCATTTTCTTAAGCTCCCTCGCCATTGAAACAAGCTGTAGAAAACAAAATAAAACCAAAAAAATCCGAGGACCTAGCTAGAAAGAATTGTGTACCCGATTAGGTGTTTATTATGTGTATGTTTGTGAGGAGTAATTTAAAAGCTGGGTATATGGAAGTATATATAGTGGAGGGGAGAGAGACAAATTGTTTGAGGAGAAGGCTTGACCATGGTTTTGCTTTTACAGTTGAGGGAGTTAGATAGAAGCATTAACTTCACGCGGATGTAATGTGGAACTGTATGGCAAAGGACGGCGCTGACACAGTACCTCTCTTTGCTCTTTTAGCCCTTGCATGTGGGTTTGCACTGGATTACACTATGGGATTGGGATTTTGAAATTTTTTATTGTGTTTAAAGTGATTTGATAACAAAAGTTCTTGTCGGTACCCCATAATCATGCAACAAGGGCCATCTATCTAGCTATATGCAATCACATATAAATATGGAAAATGTAAGAAGAACAAGAAATTATATTGCAGTGTCGGTTTTAATTTAGTCTTCTACAATTAGTAAGACGTAGCTAGGTAGATTATTTTGTTGAGTTTTTGCTGCTATCAGAAGGTGCAGCAGTTTTTCATTGAACTGGTTCATCACTTTATTTATCCCTATATATTTTATACCTTTTTCTTCCTTTTTCAAAGTAATGGAGATATCAGATAATTAGCATGTCTCTTGAGACTATAACATGTCAAAACACTTGAGATCGAGTTCATCACTTAATTGGCATGTCTCTTGAGACTATTTACTTTTGTTATGATTATTTATATGTGACATGATTTACATCAGTGTTTTATTAACTTAATTTTCTCCATATATGCTACTGATCAACTTCAATATTTTGTTTTCTTGAAACAATAAGAGGCCGATAAGAGAGAGATATAAAAAGGAATTGAAGAAAAAAAAAAAAGCAAACAAGAGGTAAGCAACAAAACAAAAAAACAAAAAAAATTTACTGAGACCCGAAATACTTAATTAGATTGGAATTTTTTATTTAAGGAAAAATTAAATGTTTTGTGGCTTTTACAAATTGATGAGTAGTATCGATCATGGTCATGTCAATCTTTCTGCTTAAATGTTATGACATTGGCTTCATTTTGCCATTTGAAGTTTGAGTTGGGTCATTACATAGAGTTCAGTGCCCTTATAAACCTAAACTAGCTAGTGTAGATTCACACCACTATGCAAAATGAAGCAAACCTGAAAAAACAACAATTACATACTGGAATGAATCTAAATTCATTCCCAACTAGTCATACTGTAATGTATTGTTGGTGACTGAAAAAGGAAAAATAACTACATGGTGATTGGTATGAATCATCCAACAAACATAATTTTATCTAAAATAACCATCTGTGCAGTTGTGATTACATGAAATATACACATAGCTCAGCAATTTTACAGGTATTAATTGTTATATCTGCTCTTATTGACCGAAAAAATAGAAGTCATCCAAAAGCATATGTATTGTTTAACTCACTCAACAGCTCGGATTGTGCCCAATGCGGTTCTGATTCTTGTGTTCCAAGTTAGTGGCTTGCTGTAGTCATTCATCTGACATGTGTAATAATGATTTTCCTAAACATCATAGCCATCATCAAATATATATATGCAGAATTTAGGAAATGCCCTTTTCCCCCACCAAAAACAGAGCCCATGTATATGATTTAACGATGCATAGGGAAATTATTACTAACATTAATCTTCTATATAATGCATCTAGTGGTTAATGCTCTTTAACATTAGTCTGAAGGTGGGGTGATGTTTCGGATATACTTCACATATTTAGTCTTGGATTGTTCTGATATTTCGGATATACATTACATATTTAGTCTCGAAGCTAATATATCCCTTTTTGCTTTGCTGTAGGAAAACCAGCCCCAATAAATAAAGATCTTTTTCTTCTTAACTCATGTCACGAAATTTGCGATTATCTCATATATATTTATATATATATATATATATATATATATAAACGATCTAGTTGATTTTTGCTTTGGTGCATTTGGAAATGGAATGGTGGCAAAATAATATTTTTAACTCACTGTATTTGAGCTCTGGAAAGTTTTTTCAAGTTATTTGCTTAGTTGGTTTTCTGCTATTGTACTCAATGGAGGGGCTGTAAATGAGTTTTTGTCCTCGCTTTTTTAGTATAATAATGTAACTACGATGTTTTTTGTGTTTACTTCCTGTTTACATGGGGCTGTCATTAAGTTTATATATATATAAAGACTAGAGCTGTGATTTTCTGGTAGTCTCTTAGATACTACGATGTGTCCGATAGTGTTTGTATGAAGTTTATAGGGTCATTTATCATGCTCTCTCTCTCTCTCTCTCTCTATAATAATTTACATAAAATTTTCTCATCAAACAAACCTCATTGAAGAGGTGGTAAGCGGCACTTAGAGCTACGACCCTTCATGTGGTTTGGATCTTAGTTGCTGAATAGAGTCAAAAGTCTCGAATTTCAGCCAAGTTGTCAACAGGGGGAAGGAGAAACTTATTTCAAGTAATCTATTGCAGATCATTGCCTATTTACTAAAGGTAATTTTCCTTCTTAGTTCTTTACAAACTTCTCAATCATATTCCAAGATTGATTATTATATATGCATGCCTCCTTTTGAAGAAGTATACATTAGTCATTTCACAAAGGATTTGCCTTTATCATCAAAATACACTGTTTTAACTAGGCTACTGAGAACCTGTCCACGAATCCCATGATTAGTCTGAGTTTATAACCGTAATATATTTAGTTCAGTACTAACTTGAGAGTCAAAGCTTGATTCCAAGTAAGAATCTAATATTAATTTTTTTAATATTAGCTACTCATTGCACACCCAATTTCACTTACCTAACAATCTCTTTTCTACTATTTGGTGACCTGCGTAAGATGGATAAGGCTTGGATGCATATCGAAGATAGATTGCATTCCAATAATTATGGTGAAGGTGTTAGACAATTCATGGCTATGGCTCAAGCCCATTTACCTGGATCTGATCGCATTAGATGTCCATGTAAGAGATGCCGAAATAGAGCTTTCCACACTCTTAGCCTAGTCGAAGATCATTTATTTATCATAGGGATTGATCCAACTTATACGGAATGGATATTTCATGGGGAAGATAATCCTTTCCTAGATGCTACATTTTCAGACGAAGAAGGTGATGATGCATCGGCTTATAATGACTACATTGATGATATGTTAGATGACATTCGGGTTGGGTTGTTCATGGATAATTCAGCTACAAATCAAGGAAATGCAAACAAAAATGATGAACCCCCACCTCTAATACTTCAACAAACCTTAATTTCGAGGAGTTGGTAGCTGACGCACGACGACCACTTTATCCTTCATGTGCAAAGTTCTCAAAGCTCTCATTTATAGTCAAATTGCTTCACATCAAGACACTTGGTGGTTGGACCATGAAGTCCTTTGACATGGTTATAAAGCTTTTGCAAGCTGCATTTCCCGATGCCCTTTTCCCTGACTCATTTAACGATGCTCATCGCTTGGAGCGTGGCTTGGGATTTAGTTACAAAAAGATACATGCTTGCCCAAATGATTATGCATTGTTTTGGAAGGAAAATGCCAAATTCAATGAATGTCCAAAATGTAATGCATCTAGGTGGATTTCAAGGACAAGTAACCATATATATTTTATGTTATTAAAAGCCTAGAAATTATAAATTAGCCTCACATTGTTTTGGGGTTTTTTTTATCCATTCATTGGGTGCATTTATAATCAACCATCCTGAAATATTGAGTTGAAAATTATATGAATTTAATTAATGATTTCAATTTCACAACCCATATTAAGACTTAAGTTGTTTAAATCACACAATAAATGTCTTTTCATAAGGTATACTAGTAGCTTATGTTGTGTCTATGTGTTCTTCGCAGATAGCACATGACCTAAATTTTCAGAGTAGAGGAAGGTGGGTGACATGTAAGTGTAGGCACAACCCATATTGGAGTAAGAGATGCTGGTTCATAAGGTATTATATCGGAAACTACATGCAGTCAATATAATTGTTTAGTATTCTGTACATAGACATCAGATTCCTTTTTTGTTGAGGTTGGGATAATAGGTTAACCATACAGGATTGAGGTTGACACCCTGTTTTGGATTGCAAGGGGATCATGGGATCGTAGGGTTGCAATAATGCTACATACCCATCATATTCTAGTTTAACTTATGAATACTATCTCGAAAACTTTAAGTACTGATAGAAAGAGATAAGTATTGTAGCCAAATCATGATTTACAGATTTAGATATATAAATATATATATATATTATATATGCAGTTGCTAGGTATAGGTTGAGCATATTCAAGATTCCACTTAACAAAATCACCATGCATAATCACTAAAATCTCTTCATCGAGCAAGATATTTGCTTACAGATATGTATGTGTGCCTATAACAATATATACATGATAGGGATGAAGAGATACAAATGTTAATAAAAATTTTGTAGTACTTAGCAATCAAAAGAAAAAATATATAGGTAAGGGAGTAAATAGTTACTGATCAGGTTTTAATATTGTGTGCAGATGGAGTGGTTTCTCACAACTAACATTTTCAAACACCTACATCCAAGGTCGAGGCACGATATTTGTTGGACTTGAATGATGGAGTAGTTTGATTTTCCAGCTGGGGGGTGAATAGTTCACTATTGTGTTGTATTTTGTTCACTGGGGTCAATGTAAAAGATTGGTGATGAGATTGAATCGTGTAACTGAAAGTCATATTAATAGAATTATGATGATGAAAAGCAGTAATGGATAACAGGGGGAAGGATGACATAATTGCTGGAGAGCAATGCAGGCAATTAACATATATTAACTACAACCCTTCTTAGGATCTTCCAATTAACAACATTGCTAAAATGTTTCTTTTTTTAACAAAGTTACATTTAATTCAAACTTTCCTGATGAGTAGATGGCTTATGTGGGCAGCAAAATATGAGGTTTTATATTTACAAGAACTAAATACAAAGTTGTGGGCACTTTGATATTTTTCTCAATTTAAAACGAATAAAAATAAATATTCAGGCACCAAAGTCAATTATAAATTAGAAGTGCCCACAAGCTGAAATTGTTTTTTAAGAACTTGGAGTACAACAAAGATTACATCTGCTATGTTATAGAATTTGAGGCAAAAATCACTTTAATTGACTATGTGAAGATCAAGCGGGAGTTTAAATGAAAGGGCGGGATAACAAAAGATTTGGCAATATCAAATGGCGCCAGGGGTCATTTCCAGTAGTCAGACCTCACCAAGTAGTCACTTATCATACTGGACAGCTGGTGTTTTGGCTACAAGACTAGAGGAAATTAGAACCACATGCAGTCTGAAAACAAACGAGGGAGTTGGTGAGCTACTTCCCTAGTTCTCTTCTTGATTCTAAGAGCTTGGTAAAGACCTTCTCACTTCTATTTTCCCTTCCACTGAAGCTGTCTGCAGCAGGATTTTGTCATTGGTTTTGGGGCTCAGGTTTTTCCTTTAGTGCCACGCTACAAAGAGTTGACCAGGTACATTTTTTCCTTCTGCAAGGAGTCCTTCTCCAGCTTATTTCTGGCAGTATTTTTCCCCATCTATATGTGTTGTTTTACACACTCTTCTACAAAGCTTTTCTATGAATAACCCTTTTTTATTATTTGAGGCTGGGAAAGTGTAGATATCAACCAGTGAAAAGTCTGCATGGTTGATTTTTACTTGCCAGAAATGTGTTGCTTTCTAAAATAAGTGAGACATAACACAGAAGTGTCAGTGGGTGGGAAAACCATTTGTATAAAATGTAAGGGGATACCCTAAAGAGACATAGTATAAAATGACTAAAAGTAAATAGGCTTCTAAAGTCCTGCATGTTGCTTAATTAGAGCCTTGTCTTCCAAATGTTTTCCTAAATTCTAATATTTCAGTAGAAGTTATTGGCTGCTTTAAAGCTTTTAAATACAGTCAATGACTGATACACTACGATTGTACAACCTGTACACGAATTTGAGCCTTTAGGTTTGAAGAGTTTGGGCATCAAATTTTAATAAAGTTGAAGACAAGATTAATTACATCAAAGAGACAACCAAGCATCATGCATAAGCATATTTATTCACAAAATGAATGATCTGTGTAGATGGGCTCAGAATGTAAAATTGTACATTTCTCACATGTTTTAATGATTATGCATAGACTTAAGTAGAGGTTTGCACACTCAAAAAATTAAATGTAGTTTAAACTCAATATGTGATAAGTCTTGTGAAGTAGTGGGAAAACCAGATTCAAACTACATTTAACCACTATGCAAGCTATCTCAGTTACATGCCATCTTTTTAGTTAAGTTTCAGTCTTTTTATCATTCAAAGGCTTGTTTAGGTAAGTTTGAAAGAAACCATTCCACTTAACAAAATTCTGATTGTTGTTAAACGTAAGAGAAAACCAAATGCTGTATATTTATTTTTCATGTCACATTTACTCTATTTTGGGCTTGGGGGAGTTATGGTCACACCATTTAGACACTGTTTTACTAAGTTTGCATATCAATGAATTTGTCCTAACTTATACGTAAGTATAGAATATAATGTATGGTAAGGTCTAGGTAACAAATGGATCAATACATAGTGGGCACTACCAGTTAGTTTTTTGGTGTAAATTGTTTTTGAAATATGCCTGATATTGATTACTTTGGTGGTTGCATGTTCAAAAGTAGTTTGAAGTTCATTAAAGGGAGGGATGTGGCAATTTGTAAAAGGGGGAAGGAGGGGACGAGGTGGACACTCAAGAGTAGAATCTTCTGCACGTAGCTAGAAAGATGCACAAGGATTGCCTCCAAGAAGGAATCTACATGACGAGGAGGCCACATTTTCAAATGAATCAACTCAAGTTGTAGCAGCTGCCATATTTTCAAATGAATCAACTCAAGTTGTAGCAGCTGCCACATTTTCAAATGAATCAACTCAAGCTGTAGCAGTTGAACTTGTACAAGAGTCCATGGATGTAGCACAAGGTGGGGAGGGGAATATTAGAACAGGTATGGTAGCCATTAGTACGATTGCTTATACATAATTGTTTCAAAATGTTATACTAGTATAGTAATTCTAATTGGCCCCTTGTTTTTCAAGATATAGTTCCACCCATTAAGAAACAGGGCTGAGGGCCTGCACGGGGCACACAATTTGACCTCCTCCAAAAGGTGGGTAAGATTTCTTTGGTTATAAAGGATGGCCATAGAGGTCCATCGTACGAGCATGCCTCAATCTTTATGGGTCGAGTGACTTGGATTGTTGAAGTATATGCCGACATGAGGCATGCAAGTTGGAGTTGTGTACCTGAGGAGGAGAAGCAAGAGCTAATTGATCGTGTTAGGGTAAGACTTTATTATATATGCTGGAATTTCCCATGTAGTACTTTACAAAATTGAAAGTCAGCTGTGTGTTTGATGAGAATATGTACTCTTGATATGTTCAACTTGTAGGTGGACTTTGTATTGGACTGGACGAAATACAACCAAAAAGAAATGGTGATAACGTATCTTTCCGATAACTACAATCACTATCACTATGAATTGCACAAAGTATATTTAAAATATGCTTCGCATGAGGAGGCCCTACGTGGTGGGACAATAATGGTGGACAAAGCCGTTTGGCAGTCGTAATGCGAAAGGTGGGCTAGCGGAACATTCAAGGTATGCAAGTATTAGTGTTGATTCGTACTTTGTGGCTTTGCCTTTGTTTGTGGCTTTCTATCTATATGTTGAATGGTGGCAAAATATTAGTTTGATGCCTTTTCCATTTAAGTAAAGTGAATAAATGAGACTTGAATTATTAAAAAAATAATTCAGGAGAAGTATCGAAGAAACAGTACGAATCGTTCAAAACTGAAGGTGAAACATACAGGCGGAAGGAAATCCTTTGTTAGGATTTTGGAAGAGAATGTATGGCCATTTCTGATGTATAATATAAGTACTAAAATTGTGTTGTTTGAGCCTTAACTGCTAACAATGTGTGACAGTGGGAGACGGTCGCTTTGTATAAAGAAACACATTGGTCGAGGCTGAAGAGGAGATTTATCAACGCAACAACTGAAAACAATTATGTGAGATTGAAGTTTGATTCAATTTTTGCTAGACTATGTGATTTTCTTCATACCATATTCCTTATACGTATTTAATTAATTTCCTATAAATTTAGCTAGTGTATGGTTTTCTAAATATGATTTATTGCATTAATTTTATGTTTGATTTTCTTTCATATCATATTTAGAATTTAATGGTGGAGAAATATGGTAGAGATTGTAGTTTGATTCAATTATATTAGGACTGATTTTCTTTCATACCATATCATATTAATTTTCTGATCAATCTTGTTGGACTATATGATATGGATTACAATATGATTTCCTGCATGAAACAAAAGTATGATATTCTTTCGTATCATATTCAGAATCTAATGGTGGAGAAATTGAATGAGATTGAAGTTTGTTTCAATCTTCTAAGGACTATATGATTTTCTTTCATACCATATTCATTATACATAGAAGAATTAATTCATAGTGTATTTTGCTTGAGGAAATGCTCTCATTTTGAATATGATTTACTGCATTAAACTAAAGTATGATTTTCTTTCATATCATATTCAGAATCTAATGGTGAAGAAATTGAACAAGAAAGACCCCGAGGAGGACGTTGATGAAGCGGCTGCAACTATTTTCAAAGATGTTTTAGGGTTTAGATCTGGGTATGCCTAGGGGATGGGGCACATGGTCATTCCCGACCGCTCTCCCTCAATGAAGAAGAGCAAGGCATTTGTGCGTCTAGCTGAAGAGAATGAATGGAACAAGACTTGTGCAGAAATGTACAAGAGTAAACTAGACCAAATTATGGATGATATGGTTGGATTGAGGAGAGAATTTTCTGAGTGTGAGAAAGGGATAAACTTAAGGATGTCTGAGTTGGAAGGAAATATTGAGTCTCATAAAGAGACCCAGCAAGATGCTTAGGCATCTACTGAATTTGGGTACAACAGAATTTTTTGTGGGCATTTTTTGTGGATTGTATCAATATAAAGGCCATGGCAGTTTGTAAGGGGAAATATTTTGATGGGGCTTAGTGGAAATATTTTGTGGTAGGGTATGTTAGAACAAGTGGCAGAGAAAAGATTGTGGTTTTAAAAATTTTTTCTAGAGCGTGAGGAAGTGTGTGGGATTTGACTCTGGCCTAGTTGCATATATACATTTAGGAAAGAATTTTATTGTTTCAGAAGACTTCTAGTTATCATCAAGGGGTGATTATCTTATACTTTGTTCCAAGTTGGTTTGTAGACTTTGTGTATTGGTTATTTCAAACTTAATACTAAAATAACATTAGTCTTTTTATTCTATGCAGGTTCTAGACCAGGGCACCAGCCTACATTAAATCAGATATTCCTGCATATCTTTTTGTTGTATTCCTTGCACAGGAGTAAGTATTCTTTAGTTATTTGCTGAGATTCTAATTATTGACAATTAACTTAGTCCATGTTATCCTAGTACATCTTTGTTTGCACATGGAAGGTGGTAATGTTCTTTACAATTTGGTTATATGTGTATAAATATAAAAATATATCAAATAGTGGTTGGAGTATGTGGAGATAAAAAACTGCTGGTGCCACCCTAGATAAATGCAGTCAAAATGGATAAGGCTGGGAATAAATTTAAGGTATGTATTGCTTCTGATTGCACAACTCATGAATTATAGGGCTTGGGGGAAATAAAGTAAATAGATATATAGGGCAGCAAGTATGTAAAAGCAGTAAGAGGTGGTTGTTTATGAATCTGAAAAATGGTGGGGTATTTATGGCTGGAAAAGATATTGTGTTGTATAAATGTTTTATGATCAAAATTATTACAACGAGTTATAGTTTGAAGTCTGGTATAATCTTGTTCAATGGCTATCAAATAGAGGTTGTAAACCACAAAACAACTTGTTTATATCATCTTTCTAAATATGATTTGCAAATCATATGTCGTAGTAGCTAGGTAAGAAATGTTTTCTAATGGCTAATACAGTTCAGTAAATGGTATTTTCAGGTAACTATGAGCCCCTCATATTTTTGGATTAAGAGGTTTTGCAACCAACTATGAATGGAGTTGAATTGGAGCACACATGTTATTGCAGTAATGTGTCTAGAACAAGAAATATGTGTACATGTAACTGGATTTTATTATGAACATTATTGATGTAGTTGGCTTACCTCCGGTACTCCCCTATTTGCAAACATATATTGTAAATCAGCAGGCCTTGATTGACTGATTACAGTTGAAAAATGTGTAAAAGTATTATGATATTTTTGTTGAAGTTATTCAAGTGTTGGTTTTATGAAGTGAATGGCCATTAATTTATTGTATAGTTGAGTTAGTCTTAAAGCTATGATATTCTTCTGATGGTTTGTAATTTGTAACTTCAATACAGTGATGGTATTAGCAAAATACTCTTTTGATTGTAATCCTTTTTGGTAAATATAGATTTCTCTATAAGCAGGTTGCTACAAAAAATTGGTCTTTTTAAGGAAAGAAAAATTGGTGGAAAATATCCATGTTGCTTGCCTTTCTTTTTTATTTCCCATGCCAATCACTCCGTGCAAATTAGGCTTCATTGACGAGATTTGGTCATAACAAAAAGTATTTTCTGACATCTATGTTTTTGTGCTTATTCCAAAATTGGTCTTTTGCCATGAAATCTAATCATGTAATTAGTTTAGTTTTGACTATGTATTTGGTTGGAAATGGTTATTTCTCATGAACACTGGACATGCAAAATCTGTAATTGCATTACTATTTTTCTTGGAAAAAAAAAGGAATGCAAGCATTTTCCATGAACATGGTCATGGGTAAAACATATATCCACCATTGAATTTCATGGAAAATTCACTCATTTATCACTAGCTGAGGGTAGGTCTAGTACTATTTGTCACGAAATTTTGTATATTTTTTCCTCCATTAATGTCATGGAGAAAGATAAGTTTTTGTCATGAATTAAACTTTTGGTGGAAAAAGAGACTTACTTCACCAGTTATATGCCACCAAGCTGCCACGGATCAATTTGGTGAGAAAAAACTTTTTGTCACTGTGAATATATTTTTTCTAACCATAGTTCCTCTTGACAAAAACTAGTGTATGTTGTAGTGTGCACAAACAACATCAATTAGTTTGCTGAACATAATAAACAAAAAATAAGCATATGCAAGATTCACAAAAATCGGCAGTATGTACTAGAGCAATAGCATGTGCTAGGGCATGTCATAATGTTTTAAAATGCACTAGAAAAATAGCATGTACAACGAAAATAATGTTCAACTCCAAAGTACATGACTTTAGTAAAATATAAGCAGCAACATTGTTTAGACACACTCCAGTTATTCACTAGAGCAACAATATTGTGTAGAACATCTCGATCTCACTAGAGGAACAACATGTACAAGAGCATGTCATAATGTTTGATAATTATTTTACATGAACCTCAGCCACACTTAATTATAGCTTTCTAAGAGCATTCACATTGGTGCAGGCAAAATTTTGAGCGGCTTTGTTTGTGTAAAAAGGTTGTTCTTATATATTCTCATATATTTTCTTTTCAAGCATAACACAAATACAAAATACTTTTCAATTTTAAATATTCAAGTTTTTCATCTAATCATTATCTAATCATTACAACTTTTACAAACTTCAGAACAAAATATAAAAATAGTACAACTTTTTCAAATTTCAAAATAAAAATAATATTCAAATAATTTTTTAACTTTATAATATTTTTTCTACTTTTTCTCTCATTTCCTAAAATCCGATAAAACATTTTAACTCAAATCATTTCATTACTATTCAAAAATATTCTTAAGTGTCCAAACAATGCCTTAGTCAAATTTTGGATAAAATGCTACCTTTGCCTACCCATTCAAAATTTTATACCAACAAAATATTATTATTTTTAATTTTTCCATTCTTTATCTACTTTTTAATGTATATCTTTTATATCTATTTTGAAATAAGTTTTTATTTAACTTCCATCAAAATATATAAAAACCTATCCAACAACTATAAATTAACTTCATTGTCAAACACAATTTCATAAAAAAATATAGGGATATAAGACTATCGGTCCAGACCGAAAAACCAACTGGACCAGACTGATAGTATTATTGGTCGATCTCGGTCCCAACATATAGGAAATTTAGGTAATCGGTCAGATCCTGTGGTGTAGTTTTTTTGGACCGGACCACTAAATGTGTACATATATATAATATTATTTTATATAGGTTGTATAAGTTAATTATGTAATTTTCATCCAAGTAATCACCATTGATTATATAAAATGTTAAATAATATATGTTATCAATTAATTAATATATCATATGATAAATCATGTTATTATATGTAGATACATACTCTACTATCTACATCTAATTAAAATAATTAGGTATTTTTTTTCAGATACTTAAGTTGCAAGTAAGCATAAAAAAAATAACATATGCAGTGAAATTATTTAATATTCATTAACTATATATAAAATGTTATAAATTCACTTAATTTTAATTTTATTAATTTTATTAATTTTTGTATTAATTTTTCTTCCCAAAAAATAAAAAAAGAGGAAAGAAATGTTCATGCCGATTGGACCGACTAGATCGATAGCTAACGGTCTGGTCCGGTCTATAGGGGTAATCGGTCCGGTCCGATACGGCAAAAAAGATGGACTGGAATTTTCAGTCCGTGACCCCCTGGTTCAGGCCGGATCGATTACACCCCTAAAAATATGTACAAAATCAAAGTACAATTATACAAAAGTGACTAGAACTTTCATTTAATTAACTTCATCGTCAAACACAATCAAAATAAGCTACCAGCAAGTCCGTTACAAAATCAAAATAAGCCACCATCAAGTCAAACACCATTACAAAATAAGCCATATAAGTCCAAACAAAATAAACCACCAGCAAGCAAATAACTATGTATGAATTGGAGATCTATTCCTTTGCTTCTCAATGATTTTAATTTAAAGATTATGAAAATACTCTTACTGCATAGTATTCATGGAATCAATATCTAATTCATAATCCACATCTTTTTTTTCTTCTTAAAATGTATTAACTTAGATCTATCCCTTTCAACCTTGATTATCTCTACTCTTCTCTCCATCGTCGATATCTCCCTATCATCATTCATGTGGTTTAAGACCTCATTAAAGTCACTACATTGTGATTCCTTGCCTTTTTCTTTTCTTCTCCCTTTCTTTTTTAGCCTTCTTGCCTGGACGTCTCTTAGCATTGAACGACATGTTCTCTGAAAGAATGTCTTACCTTAATCGTATCGAGTCTAAAATTAGACTTGACCGTGACACATTTTCTTTTCTTCTCAGGACTTCCATGTGTGCTTTCCATCTCAGTTGGTGCCTCAGAAGATCCCAACAATGTTTCATGTTGAAGTTGGTTTTTTGCTTCTCTCAATAAAAAACTCTTGCCTTTTCAATCTAAAAAGTAGTTGAAGATTAAGTGCATAGTTCATTGGAAGGATTTAATAATTAGAATAGTAATAATTAATGAGGGTTGCTAGAGATACAAAAGAATCTCACAAAAGGATTCCACACACTTATGTGGTACACTATCAGTGTGCCACGTGTCTTTTTTTTCTTTTTTCCCTTTCTCCCCCTTATCTTCCTGTGCGTTCCCCCTCCCCTTTCCCTCTCCCTTCCCCGCGCCGACGGTTCCTGACCACCCAGGCCACGGGACTGTCGACCACCCTGGACACCAAACGAGGCCCGTCGGCCACGCATGTTGCGACCGCCCCAGGCACGCCGCGACCACCCCATGCCGCTCTCCACACCGCGACCCATGCTGCGACCACCCCAACCACACTGCGCCCACCCCGGCCACGCCGCGACCAACTTGGCCACCAGACGTTGGCCATGCAAACCGCGACCACCCCTACCACGTAACCACGACTACACTACAACCAGCCACAATGCACAAAATGTGCATGGCAAGCCGCAACCCCACCCCTGCCGTGAGCTCCCATGTCCTAGCCGGCAGTGCCTCTTGGATTGTCGGCGGCTTCTGTCCACCCTGAAGTGGTCCCCGACCACCATGGCTGGTGAGGGGAGGGGGAAGAGATAGGCATGAGGGAGGAGGGGAGGGGGAGGAAAGGAGTGGAAAGGTACAGGGAGATAAGGGGGGAAAAAAAAGACACGTGACACATCAGTGTGTGGGATCCCTTTGTGGGATCTTTTTGTGTCTATAGTGTTTTCCATAATTAATATTACAATTAAATTATAACTTCTCTTGCTCGGTGCTACTGCATGGATTCATCACTTCAACTTGGGCTAAGGAACCACAAAATTTATATGTGCATTTTTTTATGCTTGATAAATCGATTGGTCAAAGAAAGTACAAACTATTCCAGATTGTTAGGTTTTTTATAGGTGTTTTAGTAATCATATAGAGTCTACATTAATGTTGAGCCAAGCTGATACGATGAGTGTATCTTCCTCTGCATTGAATGACACAAGTCGTTGGGATTTTTTAATAAGTGCCCTTATTTCCTGTTGGGGTTGTGTCATTTGAACCTCAACATTATCATGTGCTCTAGTCACTCTAGTCATTTGTACTAGAGCAACAACATGTACTAAAGCATGCTTTAATGTTTTATAATACACTAGAGCAGAAACATGTACAACAGAAATAATGTTCAACCCTAAAGTTTAGAACTTCATTAAAAAAATCGGCAGCAACATTGTTTAGACACGCTTTAGTTATTCACTAGAGCTGCAACATTGTTTAGAACATCTTGATCTCACTAGAGCAACTACATATACTAGAGCATGCCATAATGTTTTATAATGCACTATATCTATAAAAAAAAAATATATGTTTTATAATGCGCTAGAGTAGTAGCATGTACAAAAGGAATCAATGTTCAACTCTAAAGTTTAGAACTTCAGTAAAAAGAAAGGCAACAACATGGTTTAGACACTCTTCAGTTATTTACTAAAGCAACAACATCGTTTAGAACATCTCAATCTCACTAGAGCAACATGTATATACTAGAGCATACCATAATATTTTATAATGCACTAGAGCAGCAACATATACGACTAAAATAAATATTCAATGCCAAGGTTTAGAACTTCCTAATTTATTAGAATAGCAACATTATTTAGAGTGTGTACGTTACCATTCCGGTCATTTATATAATTCTATCCTATTTCAAATTCAATATTGCCAGATTTCAAAAAACTTGGAGCTAAGAATCCAAATCTAGTGCCACCCCAACTTTAGTGCGTTATATATATATATATATATATATATATATATATATATATATATATTGAATAAGTTACTGCATTGTATTATCATTGAACTGAAATCAAAGATTGGATACAAAGAGGAGTATAATAAAAAGAGATGGTACTATTACAGATGTTCAGAGCATTTTTGTTTAAGACATGAGCTATGGAGTTGCAAGCTCTCCTTGTATGTGATTTTGTGTCCCTTAACAGAAGTTCAACATAAGTGTCTATAAATGTCTTGGCCTTTAGGTAGTTAACTACTTGTAGAGAAGCACCTTCCAGGACAATGTTCTGCCACCCTAGAGACTTGCAGAAAAGGGATGCTTGAAAGACATCAAAGGCCTCAGCTAGCAAAGGGTCAGGGAAGAGTGGATAGTTCATTATAAAGATGGCTTTCACCTTACCTTCCCAATCTCAGATCACTACCTCACCTTACAAGTGGTTTTGTCGAGAGTAGCAGCCCAGTTGAGCTTCAAATTGCCTCTAGGGGGAGCTTCCCATTAGGGAAGGCTACTACAAGCAGTAGGGGCCTATTTAGTCAATTGTTGGAGCTGGTGAATGTCTTCAAGCAAATGCTTGATTGATTGGAGATCCGAATTAGGAGGGAGGAAAACATTATTGAAAACCACCTCATTCTTGCGTTTCCAGAGCTTCCAAGCAGTGAGTGCAAATTCCATCATCTCCTCATCTTCTAAAGTCTCAAGAAACATTTACATCAAACTTCTGAAAGACTGAACACATAGGTTGGCTTTTTGGATTTTCTTTACACTTCGGCTCCAAAAATCCTAAGCCAAGTAGCAGTTCCATAGAGCATGTTCACCTGTTTCAGGATGCAGCTTGCATATAGGGCAAAAATCATCAGTAATGGCCCTTTTCTGGCAAAGATTGGCTTTTGAAGGGATATCATCTAGACAGGCCCTCCAAAGGAAAGTTTTAGTAGCATTTGGGATCTTTAGTTGTCATAGATTTGTCCAAGGAATTTCCTCCTTGAGGGGCTCAGAGCATTGACCCCATTTCTGGTGATCCAACTCTAGCTTAAGGTAGTAAGTTGTTTTGACAATAAAGACACCCAAGGGGGGAGCATCTCCAGATCAATTTATCTGGGTTGGGGTATGGACTGAGGGGAATTCTTTTGAGCAGTTTTGCTTCTGTGCTAGAAAAAATGGCTTCAACCATTGGTAGATTCCATTGGTGGGAAGGCTTATCAATGAGCATAGCAACCTTTGAATCAGCAGGCAAAAACCTGAGTGTACTCTGTGGTTTGTAGGTAGATTGCTGAGGTAGCCACTTGTCATTCCTTTCTCCACGTTTTCTCCATCACCAGTACACCATATGAGACCTTCCTCCAATAGAGGTTTTGCAGAGATAAAGCTATGCCACAAGAAGGAGGAATGGTGGCCTTTATTGGCAGTGAGGAAAGAACATTTCTTGAAGTATTTCTCTTTTAGTACCCTGGCAGCAAGAGAGGTTGGGTAGGAAATGATTCTCCAGCATTGCTTTGCTAGTAGAGCACAATTGAAGCTTTCGAAATCTCTAAGGCCTAGGCCTCCTTTTTTTTTTTTTATTTGCTCATTTGTTTCCCTGCTACCCAGTGGATCTTGTGTTTAGGCAGCTGTTGTCCCCACCATAAAGACCTCATCAGCTTGTTAAGATCATGTAGCAATTGCTTAGGTAATTTGAAGATCCTCATACCATAGGTTGGGATGGCCTAGATTACTGATTTGAGTAAAGTTTCTTTACCTGCTTGTGAAAGCAATTTAGTTTTCCTACTACTCAGTTTTGCTTGTACTCGATCAAGGATGCCTTTAAAGGATTGAGCCCTGGATTTACCAACTAGAGCTGGGAGACCCAAGTATTTCTCATATGAGTTGGTTCCTCTGATGCCAGCAATGCTTGTGACTATCTCTCTGGTTTGTTCTCGAGTGTTTTTGTTGAAAAAGATGGAGGTATTGTCCTTGTTAAGCCGTTGGCCTGATGCTCTTTCATAGGTGTCCAGCAGATGGTAGAGTTGGCTCCATTCTATGGAATTTGCTTTGTAGAATAAAAGGGAATCATCTGCAAAGATTAGATGGTTAATATGTAAATGATGTTTTCGAATTGGTAGACCTGAGATTAGGCCAGTCTCTTCAGCTTTGTTGAGAAGGCAGCTTAGAGCTTCTGTGCATAAGATGAAGAGGTAGGGGAAAGGGGATCCTCTTGTCTAATGCCTCGAGTGGGACTAAAGGTTGGTTGGGGCACACCATTGATGATGAGGGAGTAGTTTACAGAGGTAACACATTTCATGATGAGGTCTACCCAAGTTGCTAAGAATCCCATCACCTGCATGACAGATTTCAAGAACTCCCACTCAATTTTGTCATAAGTTTTGTTCATGTCAAGTTTCAAGGCCATATAACCATCTTTCCCTTTGAGCTTAGTCTTCATAGTATGTAGTGATTCGAAAGCAACAATGACATTATCAGTGATGAGCCTTCCTGGAACAAAGGTTGTCTGGGTAGGGAAAATAATGGCTGGCAAAATTGATTTCAACCTATTTGCCAACGTTTTAGCAATAATTTTATAAAAGATATTGCATAAACTAATAGGTCTGAAATCTGTAACAACGGATGGGTTGTTCTTCTTAGCGATGAGTGTTACGAATGTGTCATTGATCTTACTATCCCACTTGCCACCATTTAAAACTCTAAAATTGCCTCAGATACCCTAGGACCAACTATATCCCAATATTTTTGAAACAACAGTGTAGGGAAGCTATCAGGCCTAGGGGAGCCTAGAGAATTCATATTGAAAATGGCCTCCTTGATTTCAGCAGCAGTGAAAGCCTTGGATAGAGTAGAGTTCATTTCCTCAGTAACAACAAGCTGCATTGGGATCAGACATTCCTCTATGCCTGCTGGATGTGAGGTTGAGAAAAGTTCCTTGAAAAAATCTTGGAATACTTGACTGATTACCTTAGGGTCCTGCGTTTCTTGTCCTGTAGATGATTGGATCCTACTAATGGTGTTGGTCTTCTTTCTTTGGCTGGAGCATTTGTGAAAAAATTTAGTGTTTCGATCTCAAGGGAATTGAGCAGCTCAACTTTTCCTTTGAGGATCCTCCCTTGGTCCCTGTGATGTGTCCTGCTCCAGGTCTTCAATTTCCTATGGCAAAGTAGAAGCCCCTGCAAAGCCCTTTGTAAGTTACTGGAGTAGTTAGCTGAAGTGTCCCAAACACTCTTAATAAGCTTGCCACAGACCTCCTGTTGCTTCCAGGCAGACTCAAATCTGAAGATCCTCGTGACTTCCTTTTTTTTTTTAGTGTTTATCTGGATTAGGAGAGGTTTGTGGTCAGATTGAGAACAATCTAGGTAAGACAATGAGTGGTTGCCAAAGAGATTAAACCACGAGGGATTGTCACAAGCCCTATCTAGCCTTTCATTAGTAAACTGGTTCCCTGCCCGATTGTTTGTCCATGTGTATTTTTTACCACTGAAATCCAGATCAAACAGACCACAAACAGATAAGGCATCTCTGAATTGAACCATCTGCTTGTATGGTCTGATGAATGCCCTATATTTCTTGTTTTGATGGGTGATTTCATTAAAATCTCCAAAACAAAGCCAAGGGGTGTGATCAGCAGGCTTTAAAAGCTCTTACAATTTCCAACTTTCAATTCTTTTTCAGTATTGGGATGCCCATAAAAACCAGTGATTTGCCACCTTACTAGCTCTGAAGAGAGGCTTAGCATAGCAGATATGTGCCAATTGGTATACGTTAGGATCTCCACCTCTGTTTCAGAATTCCAAAGTAGAGTCAGCCCTCTACTCCTGCCTCTACTTTCCACACAAAAACAGTTATCATATCCCAACTTTAATCTGATTATTTCCATTTTTCCACGACTACACTTAGTTTCAAGAAGAAAAACCAAGTGGGGCTGCTTTGACTTCACCAAGAGGTGAAGTTCCTGAACAGTTCAAGGGTTCTCAAGCTCTCGACAGTTCTAGCTCTAGCAATTCATTGGGATTGGTGGGGCTGCATTGCGGCCTCTACCATACATGCCTGATTTTTGCTCAACATAAACGTGAGCTGTTGCTTATATATCTTGTTAGCCTGAGTAGATTTCATATTAAGCCCGTCCCTAGCATTTCTTTTAGCATTAGTCACAGGAAGGTGAATGTTTACATTATTAGTTACCTCTAAGAGGGCAGAAAACTGCCCTCTTACCTTCCTTTTCCATTTGTTGCCTCTCATAGGCTTAGTGGAAGAGTTCTCCTTGTTTTCAGGGCATTTATTTGCAGTGTCAGCCAGCCGGTTTGACTTGGGGTGAATATTGAAGGTGAAAACCTCAGACAACATTATGTCATTCTTCGTGATTGAAGGAGAACCAGAATTCAAAAGACTAACCTAAGAGGGAATTATGATGGGGTCCTTGGGACAGCTGTCCATAATTTGATCAGAGATTGAGGGGAAAGATCCGAGCACAGGGTCTTTTTGAGTAGGAAGAAAACACTCACCCAGGAGTTCATGTCCAGCCTTTGTGAACAATCATTATTAAAAGTAAAATTAAGACCCTTTATTCCTACTGCCTTGACCAGGTTGGGACCCTCATCCTCTGTGTGTGATGTAGACTTCCCGGAGATGGAACTGTTGGCTACCTCCTCCTCTGCATTCCATCGCCAGGATGAGCCATCATGCTCATGCTCCAATGAGCCACCATATTTCTTTAAGAAAACACCTTTGGAGAAGAAAGGACTTGCCCGTAGCCATTGGCCATACTGGTCTATATTATGTGACTATGGTGACTTACCTAGACAGCTCCCTTTACCATGCATAAGTTGGCCATAGTTGAGGCAAAACATGGGAAGACGTTCATATTTGAAAGAGAGCCAGTATTTTTTGCTGCTGAATTTTAGAAATTGACCTATTGGGAGAGG
Source organism: Juglans mandshurica (assembly GCA_022457165.1). Taxonomy (NCBI): domain Eukaryota; kingdom Viridiplantae; phylum Streptophyta; class Magnoliopsida; order Fagales; family Juglandaceae; genus Juglans; species Juglans mandshurica. The sequence goes on from CM039627.1 coordinate 28,703,692, forward strand.
CTTGGTGACAAAACTTCAGCCTTAATTCTTAAGAAGCTTCCCCAACCATATCCCTCTGTATCTACCTCCACCTCAAGAACTTTCTCAAGGCAAGAGTCAATCAGGACCCACGTATCCTTATTCATGCCTGCAAACGAAAGGTTGTGTATCTGGATCCAGAAAGGCTCGGTTTGGAATTGCACCTCTGAGGGGGATAACACACCTTCAAATTATGTCATGCAGATGAGGTGACGATCAAAAGATTATGGCCTCCCCTACAACACTTTTTGTTTATCAGAGAAAAGTTGGAAGTCCACCAGGAACTGGTTGGTACCAAGCTCCTTAAAGGTGATCCATTCCTCTGTATTCCATACCTTAGTCATAGTCGACTTAAAAGCTTCCTTGTTAGTAGTTCTGTTATTGAAGATCATTGCAAGTAGGCAGTGTTTACCTTTTAAGTTCGATGTTAAAACTATTTCCTCAGGTAGAGTGAGCTCCTCTTGCTTTTCTTCTGTTAAATTCAGTGATTCTCAACGTCGCATGATGTCTTCTACCATGTTCGTGTGTTAACAATCTCTGTAGACTCTAGTCTAAGAGACGAGGCCAGCTTTGACAAAGGCCAAAACTGAGCAAAACCTCACCCTGCTGAGAGGAGAGGACCAAACTTTAGTGTGTATAAAAAAAATGTTTTATAATGCTCTAGATTAGTAGCATGTACAAAAGGAATCAATGCTCAACTCTAAAGTTTAGAAATTCAATAAAAAGAAAGGCAACAACGTGGTTTAGGCACTCTTCAGTTATTTACTAAAGCAACATCATCGTTTAGAACAACTCAATCTCACTAGAGCAACATGTATGTACTAGATCATACCATAATATTTTATAATGCACTAGAGCAGCAACATGTACGACTGAAATCAATATTCAACACCAAGATTTAGAACTTCCTAATTTACTAGAATAGCAACATTATTTAGAATGTGTACGTTACCATTCAGGTCATTTCTATAATTCTTTCAAATTCAATATTGCCAGATTTCAAAAGACTTGGAGCTAAGAATCCAAATCTAGTGCCACCCCAACTTTAGTGTGTATATGTTACCATTCAATGGAAAGCTTATATATATATTTTTTTAAAAATGATACTTCATCTCAAAGTTACCGTTCATGTATTTTTATATTTTTAATTTTTTCTTAATGGTTAAGAAAGTAAATATTAGTGAAATTGTATTTTTTTTCTTAATGATTAAGGATGTTTAATAAATATTTGAAAAAAAGAAAAATGTATTTACACTAATTGTTAATGCCATAATTTGCACAACAGATCAGAATGGAGGAAAGAATCATCCCTGACCCATGATGATGATTCTAGTTTCGATACGGTATTTTTTATGTTCATCCATAACATAAATAATAACTAAGTAAATAAAAGTAAATAAAGAGAGACATAGGGAGTTACGTGGCTCAACATAATGCCTAGGTTCACGGGTTGTTTGGGGGTTAAATCCACTATAATTGGTGATTTTATAATCTCTCATAGTCGCACATATCTCATAATACAATGGAAAAATTTAGAGAAGATCCTTTGGAGTGGCTATGTGTGGTGGAGTTTGGCGTATGAAGCTTCTGTGGAGATATGTTGTCTAGAGAGCTTGTCGAGAGTTCGTCCGATTTGTGGGGGATCTCTTCCTTATATAAAAGTCTATTTCCTTGGAGTGATTGAGTCTAACTTGCCTTTTGAATCCCTTTCATTTTAGGATATTTCCTTTTAGGAATCTGAGTCAATTTGTCATATCTCTTCTTGGTCTTATATTTTAGCTAAATCATAGGCTGCTAATTTGACCCCTACAGATGCCCACAATTCTTAAGGGCAGGCCTTGAGAATCTTCAAGTCAATAATCTGCAGAATAAATTTTGAAAATTGGTCACTAGTTTCCTGTTTGGTCCCTAGTTTTCTGTTTATTAAGTGGTGAGGAGCTCAGCTTGGAGAGATAGGCGGGAGATGTACTCAACTGTATTAGGTGCAAGCACGAAGCTCTGCTTGGGTGGGAGATGTACTCGACCACGTCAGGGGCGAGCGCGGAGCTCAATTTTGAGTTTATTTATTTGTGTATATGTTTGCCAGAGAAATTGTTTATTATCGGCGAAGAGTGCATATTCCATGATTGGTTTTTTGTATGTATTTTTGTGATCGTTTTTGCTTTTGTTAGTTGTAGTGGATTTTCTATCCCCTTATTGTAAATTGTTGTTGGTGTCCTCGTTTTGTTATTTGTTGGTAGTAACCCGCACTTAAGTAGTTAGGAAGCCCGTCGACTCCCTGGGTTCACATTAGGCGGTTCCCGAGCCCATCGACTAGTTCCCGAAGGAAACCCGCGTGATGCGGTTGTGGAGTTCGGTGGCTCATTCCCAAAGGTAACCCGCTGGCAGCTGTTGTGGCGCGAGCATAAACACTCGGCATTTGCTAGAGAAGATGTTGTGCTTGTATTACTATCCGTGTGAGAGAGATCGGGTAGTTCAGAGAGCTGCCTGCCTGTTAAGCAACTGGGAGGTCGGGCAGTCCTTGACCTTTCCCACCTGTTGGCTCGTCACGAGGGAGGTCGAGCAATCTGCGAGTCTTTGGACTCTTCATTGGTATTTAAGGGTCACGTGGTCTCTTAACTTCCACACCTGTTTTCATGGGCACCGAGAGTCTTTTGACTCATCATTGGTGTTTAAGGGTCACTTGGTCTATTAACCTCCATGCCCTTTTTTCTTGGCATCGCGAGTCTTTGTACTTGTCATTAGCGCTTAAGGGTCGTGTGGTCTATTATCCTCTGCACCCTTTTTTCTTAGCATCGCGAGTCTTTGTACTCGTCATTAGTGTTTAAGGGTCGCGTGGTCTGTCGACCTCCATGCCCTTTTTTCCTTGGCACCACGAGTTTTTGTACTTTTCATTGGTGTTTAGAGGTCGCGTGGTCTGTTGACCTCCACGCTATTTTTCCTTGGTAGTCTTTGTACTCGTCATTGGTGTTTGGGGGATGCTCAACCGCACTGTTGTGGCGGGAAGTTGAGTTCGACCGCCTTGAGAGGTTTTCACCAAAAACTAGATATGTTAGTGTAATACAAGTTACAAGTTTGAGATTTGTGAACCTAAGCCATTCCGCTAGAGTGTGGTGAAGGCTGGCGACACACGGGTAATGCCTGTGCGTAACCATGCTTTAGCATTGATGAAGGTCTAGGATGCCCGCAATACCAAGCGATCTATTATGATGCAAACAGATTAAGATGCCTGCGCAGCACCCAGGAAGGGCTTTGCAGCCGATGTTCCGTGTCATGCTGGCAATTTCCTGTGAAATATATTTCCCAAGCGTGTAGCCATTTGAATTCTCATGGAACCTCGATGAGTTTCGGTGGGAGAAATCTCCAAAAATTGAATTTGTTAGTAGAAAAATGGAATTCAAATGGTAAGTTTGAGAGAGACAAATTAGAGCAATTTTTCCCCCTGCTTTTCATTTTTCCTAACTAGGATTGTTCACTAATGAATGATTTTTGCACAAAGAAATTGCCAGTCTTTGAACTCTTTTGTGACGATGATAATTGTCCATTCATTTCGGAATGAATTTTTTTTTTTTTTTTCGTGTATCCTTTTCGCTCTGCTTGTATGAATTAGGACTCATGGGTAAGCCTAGACCCCAGAGCAATTAATGTGCACTTTCACCTACTCCATCAGATACTCTTTCTCACCATGATCAGTTGCCACCATGCTAGGGTTTTTCCCCACGATCAGTTGCCCATCGTGCATCATCGCCCACCATGGGCTATGAACTGCTTGGCGAGATTGTTGCCCGCCACAAGGCGCTTCACGTTGGTTGCCATAGCTTAGCCAAGCGCTACACGGGGAGAGGTTGGAGAGTCGTTGCTTGCCATGAGGGTGGTGAGGTTGTGCACGTTGGTCGCCAAAGCTTGGTGTGGTGTTGCCGCTGCAGCTCCTCTCGGCCGTGGAAGCGTCCCAATGCTCACAGTGCACACCCTACTTTTTTTAAGACAGTCTCATAAGCTGGAGAATCATCCTACTCCCATTTCTGGTTCCAAGAATAAAAATTCAATCCCACAGACGGCACCAACTATTAATGCCTTAATTTGCACAACAGACTGGAGAAGGGGAAAGAATCATCTGTGGCCCATGATAATAATTTGGGCTTCAATTAGGTGTTCTTCGTATTCATCCATAACAGAAATAATAAATAAGCGAATAAAACTAAACAAAGATAGACATAGGGTGTTACATGGTTCGACATAATACCTACGTCCACGGGTAGTTTGGGGGCGAAATCCATTATAATGGGTGATTTTAAAATCTCTCATGATCTCACATATCTCATAATACAATAGAAAAATTTAGAGAAAATCATTTGGAGTTGCTATGTGTGGTGGAGTTTGGCGTATAAAACTTCTATGGAGATATTTTGTGTAAAGAGCTTGTCGAGAGTTCGTTCGATTTGGGAATCTACTCCTTATATAGAAGTTTATTCCATTGGAGTGATTAAATCCAAATTGCCTTATGAATCCTTTGCCTTTTAGGAGTCTGAGTTTCTTTCATTTTAGGAGTCTGAGTTTCTTTCCTTTTAAGAATCTGAGTCAGCTTGTCCTATATTTTTTTGGCCTTATCTTTTAGTTAAATTATAGGTTGCTGATTCGACCTTTACACTAATAATTAGGGGTGAACAAGAACAAGCCGAACCGACCGTCGGAGTCAGGAACCGGCCGAAACCAGTAGAGAATTAGTTGGCCGACGGTAGAAAATAGCCAAAACCGACGTTGGCCGATTCAGTCCTGCCGAACCGGCCGATATAATATGTATATATTTCTAATACAAAACGACGTCGTTTCACTTGAAGCGGCGTCGTTTTTGGACTAGGGTTAAGGATCAAATGAATCCTTCCTCCTCCCCCCCCCCCCTTCTTCTTCTTCTTCTGCCGACTACACTCCTCTCTCAGACTCTCTCGCCGATGAACCCCCACGGCGGCTGTGTCACAGCCAAGGCCCAACGCCTCTCTCCTCTCTCAGACTCCCAGTGGCAGGCCGCAGTTCTCAACTTCTCCATAGCTCAACGCCTCTCTCCTCTCTCATCATCTCTTTCCCTCTCCACCGTCTCTCACGCCGCGCGATATGTCCGTCTGGTGTATGATGAATCGTTGATTATCATTTAAGTTTAAGTATCTTTTTTTTTTCTTTGTGTATTTTTCGATCCTTGTATTGCTGTGAATCATGATTGTTGTTGTTGGTGACCGGTAATGAAAAATCGATTCTCAAACCGCAGAACTGATCGGTATCGACCGTCAAATTTCAACCAGTTCTCTTTCTCCCTCATGGCTAGTTTCAGTCGAGAATAGGAAATTTTTTCCTTATTGGTGTAGTTTCGGTTTTGAATCGAAACAACACCGATACCTTCGATTTTCAACCCTACTAATAATAACTTTGAAGAGATAAATATATGAGACTGAATAGCAGCATCATATTCTTTTCATCGAAGAGTGTAAAAAGCACCATATCCTGATTGAATATAAATTATACTAATTTTATTCTTTGTTATTTATAAAATAAAGAGAGCAAGAACGAGTTCTCTCCACTAGTTTCGTTAAAACTCTAGGGGACCATATTCGTAAAGAATAAGCACGTACGCTTATAAGTCATTGTCCAACTCCACGGATTCTTCGCCGCCCGCCTGTGGCCAGCAAAGTCTTCGGCTCGGCGTGCTTCTTATAAATTCGAATTCATAATTATGCATTTGTGAGCAGACGCCAGACGTGATATATAAAATGACATGGCCACTTTGGATTTTTTCTCTCTTTCCACCCTAAAGTGAACAGAAAGCGTGATGGTAACTTTTTATTATTTTGAAGGAATTTCTATTTTACTAATCAAATTATAATATCAGCCTAATATATCAAAACGATTTTTATATATTGTCAAAAATTTCGTAGTTTGAGATGCCCGTTAAAAAATCATGATAATTCATATATATATATATATATATATATATATATATATATATGTTTAAGGCCATATTTAGATATAAAAATAATTTCATCTTATCATTACAATTTTTTTAAATTTCTACACAAAATATAATAAATAATTCAACTTTTTCAAATTTCAAAATAATTATAAGTTTAAAAAATAATATTTAAAAAATATTTTATTCAACTTTTAACTTTCATTTAAAATCATCTCATCTCACTATACAAATCTAAATTGTTATTAATGTAGTCACAAATGTTGTGATATTTCTCGAATTAACTTTTGGATAAAATAATTTAGTAATAAGAAGAAACTAGGCAATAATGATACGCTAACAAGTTTTTTTCCCCCTAAAAGAGGTCACGATGAATTCAATATTTATTTAAGGAATTCGGCACTAGAGTCTAGACGGATTAGCATCTTCTTCCCAATTTCATATAAATATATATATATATATATATATATATATATATATATATCTTCTCTTGTAATATAGAGCAATAAGGAGGTTGTAGTGTCAAACAACGTATAATTTTAAGAGCAATGCTAGATACAGTCTCCATTTGGGAACTGCAATACAAGTCTAAGTAATTTTCTCTTTAAATTTTTTTAAAATTACAAAATTATCCCTCCTGAAATGATGCTTTTTCTCATTTAATAAGGGGTCTGCACATGCAATCCCCAAGTGGGGACTGCAAATAGAATTTTTCTAATTTTAATATTCTCTAAATTTCCTTTTTTGTATTTTCTTTATTTCAACAAGTAATGAATGCACGAAATTCAAAATTTTTCTTTTAATTGTGCATCAGTACTGTTAATATCGTGTTTCACATACTTTTGGGCCAAGCTCCAACAACTCAAGTCTTCAAAAACAGTCCATGTGTAAGGTAGAAAAAAGTGTGACTTTGAGAGGGTGGCCTTGGGGCCGGGTAACCTCCGATACTAAAGTTAGTAAATATTCTTGAAGTGTAGTAAATAAGTAAGAAAGTGTAGGGATCAGAGAGATATTCTCGTACCTGGGATCTGCTATTTATACTATAGGCCTGGGGAGCAAACAACGCCTGCTACCATGACGTCCATGTTCCCCGTACTATTCATTATGTCAGAGTTTTTAAATGCATTGTGGCTCTCCAACGCCGTCATTAATGTGGCGTGGCTCTACGACGGCATCATTTAATATGGCGTGTTATTCGTGTGGTAAACCATTAATGCGGCATGGTTATCCGACTTCTTTCTCTCAGTCTATCTCCCTTCTAGTTTGTTCATGCCTTCTCTGTCAGTAGATCAACAGTTCCCCATATATCATGCCTGTTGTGTGGGCGGGCACTCGAGAACTGGACACTATCCGAGGGGTCCTCAGATCGACGAGTCTTATCCTCTACAGTACCATTCCTCCTACAGACCATGTACAAAAGAGCCTCCTAATGAGTCGGGTTAATGGTTTTTTCCTCTGGGCCGGGCTTAATTGGGCATTTTGGGCCTTGAGGGGAAAATCCCCTTACAAGTACTATAGGCTGTGATTTGTAATTTTCCTTTTTATAATTCTTTTATTGACCTAACATTTCTCTTTTGACTTTAGATTTAGAGGTGATTAAAATGATACTTAACCAGAAAACCTAAGTGTTTGGACTTTGGAGAAGGGGTTGACATAAAAGGTGGAAAGAAGTATATAAGCCTCCTTAAACCGTTATCCAATTTGAAATCACTTCAAAATTGTCAAGTTCGGCAGCCACTCCCTAAAGCTACCATGATTTAGTCTGTAAAAATTATATGTGTAGTCACTTTTGTGTACTTCTTACGCACTCTACTAATATAATTGAATGCGTCACTTTTTAATATAAAATAACTGTTTTGACCAATCATATCAGTGGAGTGCACAAAGATTACATAAAAGTGACTCTATATAGCAGAACTCTTTAATCTATCTCTTCCATTAAAATTTTACATAAATCCCTTTGCTAAAAGGAATTAAAAATTCAAAAGAATCCAAAAAAGATGAAAATGACAAAAATTAAGAGATGAAAGAAATTTTAAAAAGTAAAAAATTAAGGGCATGTTTGGGGTTGCATTAGGAGTATTAAAAAGTGCTTAAATAGCCTTAAAAGCTCTTTAATAAAAAAAAAAATTAGATTGTTTGAATGCATGTTTGGGATTGCGGTAAGAAATATAACTTATAGTTTTAAATAATAAGTTCTACTATTGAAAAGTAATTTACTGTTTGGTAACTATATGTTTAAAGCACTTTCAAACATGTTACATTATTTTAGAATTTTTTTTTTTTTAAAAAAAAAGTACTTTCTGAGGCAGAAATTACGATTATTTGAATTTTTAAAAATTATGATCATATCCTTAAAAGTTTGAAAGTTATAATTATCTTTAAGTTATATGGGTATTTTTGTCCATTGACTGCTTTTTTAAAATTCGAATTATGTTCCACATTATCCAGAAAAGCACGTTTGAGAAAAACTATCAAAAGGGCTTGTTTGGGATTGCGGTATGAGTCTTAAAAAGTACTGAAATAGCCTTAAAAGCTCTTAATAGAAAATTTAGGTTGTTTGGATGTTACATATTAGATTACTTTTAATCTCAAATAAGCTAAAAAGTACGTTTGAGGAAAAATATTATTTTGATACTTTTTAAAATGATGCTTTTTCTCAAATGTGCTTTTCCAAATAATCCAGAATGCAGTTCAAATTTTAAAAATACAATCAATAGATGAAAATACTCATACAACTTTATAATAATTACAATTTTCAAACTTTTAAGGATATGATCATAATTTTCAAAAAATCAAATGATCGTCATTTCTTCCTCAGAAAGTACTTTTTAATTTGTTTCCAAACAAATTTAACATGTTTGAAAGTGATTTAACATATGATTACCAAACAATAAATAACTTTTTAATAATAGAACTTATTAGTTAAGCTATAAGTTATAAGCTATTTTTTCCACGACAATCCCAAATATATACCAATATTCAAGATTAATCTTAAAAAATAATAAAATAAAAATAATAATGAATATTTTTTCAAACAAGAAAAAAATTAAAAACATAAGAAAACAAAAATTACTTTATTCTATAATTTTGTTTGCGTTAGATAAAGTTAATTCGAATTAATTCAAGCGGAGTGAGATTTTCACAAGTCTGGATATTTACTCTTCGTATAGCCCACATCAAATTGTTATAATTGTATACTTACATCTCTTAGAAGGCTACTAGAATCTCATAAAATAATTATATACTTCAAAATCAAGAGTTCAAGATAGTTGCTCTAAGAAATTATAGAGAGAGGAAAGGTCTTTGTTTATATGTTTACTTACTTTTTCAACTCCCAAATCAATGTAAGTAAGACTCTTATTTAAAAAATAAAAACTTTATACGCAATCATTTTTATGTACTTATTTACGCACTTCACTGATATGATTAGTTGTATCATTTTTTTAATATAAAAAAAATGTTTTAATTAATAACATCAGTAAAGTTTATAAAAAATACATAAAAGTAATTATATTTAACAGAACTCTTTAAAAAGTCCTCTTATAAGAACACTACATGAGTCATAGGGTACTCATTTACTACTATTTTGAAAAAAAAAAAAAAACATTTGTTAGAATTTTCTAGAGATCGTAATTTAGTTTTTCAAGAATAAATATTATGGTGTGAGAAATTTTGGATATGGTTATCCGAAAAAGTAATTGGAAACGGTAACAAAAGGAAAGTAATTAGAAACCGGGAAATGGGTGCTCAAAATAAAAAACGGGGAAATGATTAGTGCACACTGCATACGGACAGGACACGGGAGATCTCACACGGAACTATAGAAGAGACTAGAGAGAGTCAACACTGGTATGAGAAGTATAACACCGAAATCATCTGAAGCCGTCCGATTTCATCTTTCATTTGAGATCCAACAGCTGTGCAACTTCAAAATGTTAGAACATTCTCGAATCCTTTTAACCCTAACGCAATATATAAGCTGCGCTTAACCCTTCTCTTCTCCTTCACTTCGAAAACCTAGCAGCTCCCGTCTTTCTTTTTCAACTTTCAGATCTCCCTCTCCTTCCTTCCTTTCGTTCCTTTTTGTCGGCCGTACTTAGAAAGAATCATACAATGGCCGGAAAAGGAGAAGGCCCAGCGATCGGGATCGATCTCGGTACCACATACTCTTGTGTGGGCGTGTGGCAACACGATCGTGTCGAAATCATCGCCAATGACCAGGGTAACAGAACTACGCCGTCCTATGTTGGTTTCACCGATACGGAGCGTTTGATCGGTGATGCGGCCAAGAACCAGGTTGCCATGAACCCCATCAACACTGTCTTCGGTGAGATCTGAGATCCTCTGAACTCGTTTCTTTCGCTGATTTTTAGATCTGAATGGTTGTGCTTGTATTTATTTTAATCTGCTTTATATTGTTGCATATAGGTTGTACTTTCGTTATAAGTGTTAAATCTAGCTTCTTTTAGGGTTTTAAGGTATCGTTTGTCTTCGAATATATAGTGTTTCTATTTACTTGTTCAGATCCTTGTTGCTGAGTTTGTATTGACGTTGTTTTGCCATATAGAACTTCAGACTAGCACCGCAACCTATATGCAGAATTTTTAACCGTATTTCATCTTGACGTGTTGTATGAAAAAGCTATTTACTCAAAACAATCAGTCATATTTCTGCCTGTGTTTTGACTCCAATATGAATTTTGTTTATCTCATTTCAGTTTTTTGCTTTTACCTATAAAAAGGTCTGTTATTTAGTGGCTTTGAAGATGATTTATACATTATTATTTCTTGTGAGAGGAGTAGATTTTTCAGGCATAGCTTCCTCCAAATATATAACTGCAGAATTGTGGAGAATCTTGATTTATGCCTGTGTTTTGACTCCGGGATTAACTTCTGTTTATCTCATTTCAGTTTTTTGCTTTTACCTATAAAAAGAAGGTCTGTTATTTAGTGGCTTTGAAGATGATTTATACATTATTATTTCTTGTGAGAGGAGTAGATTGATTTTTCAGGCATAGCTTCCTCCAAATATTTAACTGCTGAGCGGAAGGACTTGTTCTGTTCCTGAAACTAGAATTGCGTGATGGATGTTATGGATGTTTGTATATGTAGTGCATGTCTTCTACCTTTGTTAAATAATCAACTTCGGTTCATTTAGATTCTAACGTATGGTAAAACACGTGCCTATCTCTGCAGATGCTAAGAGGCTGATTGGCCGCAGATTCAGTGATGCTTCTGTTCAGAGTGACATTAAATTGTGGCCATTCAAGGTCATTCCTGGACCTGGTGATAAGCCCATGATTGTGGTCAGTTACAAGGGTGAGGATAAGCAATTTGCTGCTGAAGAAATCTCTTCCATGGTTCTTATAAAGATGCGCGAGATTGCCGAGGCTTATCTTGGCTCCACAATAAAAAATGCTGTGGTCACTGTCCCTGCTTACTTCAATGACTCTCAGCGTCAGGCTACAAAGGATGCTGGTGTCATTGCTGGTCTCAATGTTATGCGTATCATCAATGAGCCTACTGCTGCGGCCATTGCTTATGGTCTTGACAAGAAGGCAACTAGCGTTGGAGAGAAGAATGTCTTGATTTTTGATCTTGGAGGTGGTACCTTTGATGTGTCTCTTCTCACTATTGAAGAGGGTATCTTTGAGGTGAAAGCAACAGCTGGTGACACTCACCTTGGTGGCGAAGATTTTGATAACAGAATGGTGAACCACTTCGTACAGGAGTTTAAGAGGAAGAACAAAAAGGACATAAGTGGCAACCCAAGAGCTCTGAGGAGGTTGAGGACATCATGCGAGAGAGCTAAGAGAACTCTCTCTTCCACTGCCCAAACTACCATTGAAATTGATTCTTTATATGAAGGTATTGATTTCTACTCAACCATTACTCGTGCTAGATTTGAGGAGCTCAACATGGATCTATTTAGAAAGTGTATGGAACCTGTTGAGAAGTGTTTGAGGGATGCTAAGATGGACAAGAGCACCATACATGATGTTGTGCTCGTTGGTGGCTCTACCAGAATTCCCAAGGTCCAGCAGCTTTTGCAGGACTTCTTTAACGGGAAGGAGCTCTGCAAGAGCATCAATCCTGATGAGGCCGTTGCCTATGGTGCTGCAGTCCAGGCTGCTATTTTGAGCGGTGAGGGTAATGAGAAGGTGCAGGATCTGCTGCTTTTGGATGTCACACCTCTCTCCCTTGGTCTTGAAACAGCTGGTGGTGTCATGACTGTGCTGATTCCCAGGAACACAACCATTCCCACTAAGAAGGAGCAGGTGTTCTCTACCTATTCTGACAACCAGCCTGGTGTCTTGATCCAGGTGTACGAGGGTGAGAGAACAAGGACCAGGGATAATAACTTGCTTGGTAAATTTGAGCTTTCAGGAATCCCTCCTGCTCCCAGGGGTGTTCCTCAGATCACAGTGTGCTTTGACATCGATGCCAATGGTATTTTGAATGTGTCTGCCGAGGACAAGACCACTGGTCAAAAGAACAAGATCACCATTACCAATGACAAGGGTAGGCTCTCTAAGGACGAGATCGAGAAGATGGTTCAAGAGGCAGAGAAGTACAAGTCTGAGGACGAGGAGCACAAGAAGAAGGTTGAGGCCAAGAATGCCTTGGAAAATTATGCATACAACATGAGGAACACGATTAAGGATGAGAAGATTGGAGCCAAGCTTTCTCCAGATGATAAGAAGAAGATTGAGGACGCCATTGAGCAGGCCATTCAATGGCTGGAAAGCAACCAGCTAGGTGAGGCAGATGAGTTCGAGGATAAGATGAAGGAATTGGAGAGCATCTGCAACCCAATCATTGCCAAGATGTACCAAGGTGCTGGTGCTGACATGGGCGGTGGAGTCGAGGAAGATGGTCCCGGTCATGCTCATGCTGGAGGAAGTGGTGCTGGCCCCAAGATCGAGGAAGTTGACTAAATTTGTCTTAGCTGCTTCGTAGTTTTATGGTGCTTTTGATGGAGGACTATAATGGGGCGGGCTTTGAAATTTATCCCTTATTTTGGTTCAAAGCCGAATTATCATATGTTTTTGTATTCCGTCGTCGTTTTGGACATTGTTTGCCTGGGAACGTCTTGCCAGGCAAATTTTATTTTCCTGAATTATGCTAGTGTTTACTTTTAGAGACTTCAATTTATATCTCTTTTACGTATATAATCGATCGTTCATGCTAGGTTAGGCTTCTGCATGCACAACATTGTCTTATCCAACGGTCAAGTTAGGATGAACATGAAAGTTACGAATTTTTTAGGTAAATGTCTGGTTTAATGAAATTAACTTGCATAGGAAAAAAAAATACGTTCTTTTGTAATTTTACCAAAAATCCTCATTGAAGCAAATCTCTCTTGTACATATGAGATGTTGTGATATTAGGGGAGTGATGTAATTTCAACTAAATGGATAGATTTCCGTTTTAGTGACTTCAAACATAATATGTGGTTCCAGTCACCAGGTTTCAAACTTTCCATTTAATTCCATGTGGTAATCCAAACCTTTATATCTCCAATTATTTTTCGTGTTAGGGAAAAGGTTCCGCGCATCTGTGCTTGTGCGAACTTTGAAAGATCTCCGGGTGGATGGCTGCTAATATAATATTTGCTGGCAAAGTCTTTGCTGTAATTACTGGGATTAGGTACTAGATTGGTCTTGCAAGTCAGTGACTGCAGATATCTTTTTTTTTTTTTTTTTTTTTCATGTAGGAGGGCTGCCTTCATTTGTAATTCATGAATTTCGAAGTTGTAATTAAACGAGTGGAAAGGATGATAGTAAAAGACAATTCATGAATTGACAAGAACATATCATACACGCCGACGCCATCCTTGACTCGCAATAAAAGACAATTACCGTTGACTCAGTGTCACCGGCACACGTTACTGGTCGTTACCCTCCTCAATCAGACCCTCTCCGAACCTTCAAATGTTAGATTCGAAGATGACGTTTTGCCCAACTCAACTATATCTACAACTGTCTACATGCAAACCACCGTGCCCCTTCATCTTTACGCTGGTTTAAATACCCAAGCTGCAGCACCTGATTTCAAGAGCTGAAACTTCCTGGCTGAGAATAAAAACCATTTAAATTAAAAAAAAAAGAATGTATTATCTTAATCTTGAAATAGATGATGAAAGGATAATGATTACCATTTACTTATTTACTCTTGAAAACAGAAGGTGAAGTATACAGGGAAGACGAAAGAAAAGTAATAAAAAAAATTTTGATACAGTAATATTGATGCCAACAACCTATTTACCTGTGATTTGAAAATAACTGAATATACAAAACTCACTGTATTAATCCTTTCAAATGGAAACCGTCCCGCTCCAACAAGTGTTTTTATAAATTACAGTGCCCTTTGAAGCTCCATAAGGTAATTTAGCCATGAAAACTGGTTTACACCCAAAATATATATATAAATTAGACATGCAAGAAGGTAATTTAGATGAGAATGTAATAATTTCTGGGTAATTAGAATCAATTATAAGTTCAAAAATCAAGAATCGTTACAAAAAAAATACTGAACCGATTCATGGACACAACAAATACCATAACAGTTGTTGGTGAACAAAAATTGCTCAAGAAAAGTGTTAAGACACACATTTCGTTTCATAGAATACACTGTATGGTACAGAGTTAGTAAGACGATGGAGCACCAACCCATAGATTTCTCAATAAACGATCATCATCTCAAGTCAACATAAGATCATTGCCTCCTAGGTGAGGGCGAAGGCAAACGCGAACCTCATGTTCTTCAGGCCCCACACGTAGTTTTGGCACCATAATCTCAAGCACAGATCCCGGCCCATCATAATAAGCTTCTATATTTGCATCTTCAGGAATTCGAGTTGAAAGTGGGATTTCTCTAACAAATTCCCCTGGAGGACAGTGTTCAGAAGATGGATCTGTGAGCTTGAAAGTCCTGTCATGTCGCTTCATGAATGGCATGCAAGACACGCTCACACAAGAGACCTTTATGATACCATGAGTGATAGTATTTCTCCAAGAAACTTTCACCCTCTGGAGATCCACTAAGGGCAAGCTGATAATGATCAGATATCCTTCTTTATCCTCATAGATTGTTTTTGCAGCAGTGACAGGTCCATAGACATTCTTCATTACGCCGCTAAAGTCATTCAACCAGTTTGGTTCATTAGGGTGGATCTCTATATCTGTAATTCGATCAGAGGGAGGATTTACAGCCAAGTAGCCATCATCATCATTCCCATGAGGGAAAAAATCCTTCCTCCTCTTGTTGCTGACAGGTGATAGATCCATTCCATCCCCGTTGGTATGGTTAGATGGCTGAGTTGACAAGTTCAGGCCAGAACCATTAAGCAATTTCTTTGAGTGGGAATTCAAGGCACTCTTTATTGGAGGAGCTGGCCTCTCAAGCTCAAAATCTGTGTTGGGAAGGCTTCTCCATGAACTAAAAGCACTTGCTTCTAGTGGAATTGTTAAGTTAATGTCCCGACCTGTGAGCTCCATCCACCTCTTCCGCTCTTCCTCATCAAGACCCATGAGATTAGGTGCTGGAACAACCTCAATCCCATGCACACACTGGGGGTTCGACAGACCCCTATACTGCTTTCGTTGCATCCTGTGAGATCGTACAAAACCCTTATCAACACTAAATGGGAATGGACGCTCTCCCTGACGAGAATGCCCATTCATGTAACTCCTAAGCTGCATCTTACCCAATGCATTCTCTGGCCTCTCCTTGAAAACCCACATGTACATATTCTCCAGGTCATGCTGAACTATGAAAACATCAAGATTGAGATCAGATTTGTCAAACCCTGACACTCCATTGCTGTCCCTGATAATCTTTGCCTTTGATTTCTCATTCATCGCGGGTTTAAAGTAAAAGCTGAAGAAAAACCAGGCACCCCAGATAGTATCAACCCGCTTGGCGCATTTCCTTCCAGCTGCGGGTATGGTAAGAAAACTCTCGGTCTCATAAACTTGTGGACCAAGCCCAACATCTAAAATATCACAGGGGTCCAGATTCCATGGCTGAGGAGGTGGAGGTGGACTGCGCTCTGCCGACAAGGGTAAATTGATATCCGGCGGACGGTGAAGAATGATTTGCCGATTCATCTCCAAATCCAAATCGTCGTGTGAGGAGGCGCTGGAATCCATGGACAAGAGCGTGGACGGGTGGTGATTCTCCATTGAAAGGGCCGTGAGGAGAGAATCTCCCATTTCTCAGCTAATCTCCCTGGTGATGGTTTTTGTTGCTGGTGGGTTTGTATATTTTGCCATTCCCAATACAAACAATTCAATTACAAACATCTTCAAGCAAATGAATCAATCCCCAGTCTATCTCCCTTCCATCAAAGCCCTAGATTTATCAATAAGATAACAAATTCCTCACAAACCCACATCAATAATCAACAAAATTATTCAATAAAACAGATTCAAAGAAAAAAAAGACAAAAATTTAGATTATATAAAAAAAAAAAACACCAAAAGAAAAAGAAAAAAAAAAAAAAAAAAGTCCTCCGTTCAATCTCTACCTAGACCAGGGAAAAGATAAAGGAAACGCTAAGGAAAGACTATAACTAATCCTAGTCCCAGAATCTCCCGAAATCCTCCGAACACAGGTGGGAAACACTGAATCAAAACCATCAAATCCATAAAACCGAAGCCTTGTTGTCTTCTCACTTACACGGACACAACATACATAACAGTACAAAAAGTAAAGCTAAAAATCCAGAGACCCAAGAATGAGATTGGGGATCTTCAAGGAGTACCTTTTGGTATAGGCATCAGGGAATCGAGCAGAAAGAAAAAGAAGAAGAAGCTCTAGAGGCGGCCATGGTGCTTATCTTTTGCCCCACCCCCCCCTTTTTTTTTTTTTTTTTTACCCGTCAAAAGAAGTAGAGAAGGTTTTGGGCAAGTGAAGTTTGAAGTTTGAACGCCTGCTGCTATAGAGCACTCACGTTGGCTTCCTAAAATTTTTGTGGAATTTTTCTTACTTAAAAATTCATTTTTTCCAATTTTAACTACTATTTTTTTTTTATTTCTTAACTTTGTTACTAATTATCTCCAAACATCACATCACATGTCATATTATTTTTTTATTTTAATTTTTTTTTAATTTTGTTCTTCTCAAACTTATTAAATTCTTCTACATATCATCCATATACCACATATTTGATAAGAGAATAACAAAAATATGACGTGTGTATATACAAATGATGATATTTTTTTAGATCTCACTCTCTATTCTATTAAAGCAATTGTTTTTTTATTCTTATTTTAACTCAATTAGTTTCACATTTTTTACCTACTCAATTATTTTCTTCCTTACATTTTCGATAATTCATCTTTAATGAAATTGTAAAAAAAGTTTAAACAATTTATCTTCTACGAATGGTAATGTTAACAAATGATAACAAGATTTGACATTTTTAACCGTGACATTTTATTTCATTTCCTAACCGTCACATTTTCAACTCTTAACAATTTTTATCACTTTCTAATGGTCAAACTTTTCCAAATGGTCATGTATTAGTGTATAAATACGTGAACTTGCTCTTCTCATCACAATTTAGTTCATTTGTATTCATATAAATTTATTGAGGGTTAATAAAATAATAATATAAATAGGTTTTGGGGAGCTACAGTAATGAGCAAGAAATAAGCAAATTTAGGTTACAAACTTAGAATTATTCCCTATTTTATCCTAGGGGTGCTACCCGTCATATATGGGTGAGTGGCCACCCATCCCACAACCCATCCTCGTCTAGGCAAGGTAACTAAATCTATCTCCGCACCCTGTCCCCTCCTAAGCGAGGTGATCATTCGCATTTGCTTGGCAGGCGAGCGAATTGGCATCACCATTGTCAAGCCACCTTGTCCAACAACACATTTTTCAAGAAACAAGTCCAACAAAATCACATATAATCATAAAAATCTCACAAACCAAACCAAATACTAATTGCACAAATCTTCAAATTTGTGCACAAACGCATGGGCCACGGTCACTATCATGGGTCATAAGGATCTATGCACAGATCTTCAGAGATCTATAGGAAGATCTTTATGGCCAATGGTCGCGACTGTGGGGTAGTAAAACTTCAAGACCCACGACTGCGGTCGTGGGTCTTTAACTTATAAATCCATGACTGCAACCGTGGTCTTGGGTCGTAGAGAGACCCATAGCCAAGTTGTGGTCATAGATTGCGGCTTGGTTGTGACCCACGACAATGGAGTGAAGCTAGCTTAAAGGAGGAGGAGGAGAAGGGATGGTGAACGCACTGAACAACCACTAAGGCGTGAAATGAAGGGGGAGAAGAGAAGACGGAGGGACGATGGCAGGAAAGTTGGGAGGGAGAGAAATGAGAGGAGAGAGAGAAAAATATAGAATTTATAGTTAGGTTTTTTTTTTTAAGTATATATGATATATATTATTATATATATTGGGTCAGTCGGACGGGTGAAATTTGAGCAGGCCCAAGGCCTAGCCCGACACTCGCCTCCTGGCATTTCAAAGTTCAAACTGACTTCAATTCGCCCATCGTATGCAAGCGGATGCCCCATTCATCCAGGTGGGTGCCATATGTGGAATGATTTTTTCCTAAATGTAATCACTTTTCCTTGTATTTTGGCAAACCAATGCTTATGCTAAGCCAAATGTAAATGCTCTAAGGATGTAGTGAACACCTTTAAACCACATGTTACCACTTCATAGTTATTTGTTTTTTAAAAAAACTAGATAAACTTTATTACTACAACTTAAAATAGTGAGTTTCAACACCAAAATAATTAATCCCGAAAAAATATTTAGACCACCTTCTATTTTCAAATGATCGGGGTAGTCACAAACACCATCAACTTGACTTTCCTAAGTAGCTGTCAAAATTTTACTAATGCCGCCGGATCCAACTAAAACAGGGTCAAATTCGACATATCCAACCAAGTGAATGGTAGGATTTGGCTAGCCAAATTTAGAACAGTGACCGAATACAGCTATTTCACCATTATTATGGCGATTTAGCCATTGTTATGGCCTGATTAATGGTCGAATCCAACTATATTAGGCCAGAAAGTTTACGTCTCCTGCCAAATAATATCGAATATGGCCACATCAAGCCACTCCGGCGTCAAGTTAATTTTTTGGGCACTGTTCGGAATGGGGCCAAATAGACTTATTTTATTATTTAGTGTATGTAATCTAGTGTGAGTGTGGGGGTGGACCCTTGGGGGTGGGGCCCCCATCCGTGTGCCTGGGTGTGGAGGCGAACCCCTGGTCCGTCTGCCCCTTCGTCCATCGTCCACCGTCCACCCAGCTGTCACAACCAGAAAAACAAAGCAAAAAAATTTAAAGAAAATAGAAAACAACCAACAAAGAAGTTAAACAATAACAAATCTGGTGGGAAATCAAAAACTAAAATACACTAATACAGATTCACAGAACTCGACGTCTAGATTCAAGAAGAAAAATCAAAAACTTAAAATAGGAAAATGAGAGGATGAGGAGAAGAGGAGGAGGAGAGAAAGAAGAACTTGTGGAGAGAGAGAGAGAAGAAAAATAAAAAACTTAAAATAGGAAAATGAGAGGAAGAGGAGAAGAAGAGGAGGAGGAGAGAAAGAAGAACTCAGGGAGAGAGAGAGAGAGAGAGAGAGATGATTAGGGATTTTATACTTAAGGACCTAAGTATAAAACGATATACTTAGAAGTTATATATATATATATATATATATATATTTATATGTGTGTGTGTATATGGTTATATATATGAAATTGGGCTGGGGCGAAGCAGGCTGGGGTAAATGCGGGTAGGCCTGGGCCTAGCCTACCCGCACCCTTTTTTCCCTGCAGATAAGGGGCCCCACCCCCACATGGGGCGGGCTGGGTGGTGGACACGAGGTGGGGGGGGGGGGGGGGGGACGGTGCCCCGCCACCCACCCCACCGATTAGTTGTCAGTTATAATTGTTGAGATATTTATTTTAATTAAGCGATGAACCATATACACTTCATTGTATTTTGATGTAAGTGAGGAACGGATAACAGTGTATAATATTACTTGGAAATAAATGATAATCACATATGGATATTACTAATGAATGATGATTTTCTTACTTGTACAAACCTCTTGTATATTTAATGTCTCGTTTGGTTATACTGATGAGATGAGATAAAAGTTGAATACAATATTGTTAAAATATAATTTTTGTTTCAGAATTTAAAAAGGTTAAATTGTTTACTGTATTTTGTGTGGAAGGTTGAGAAAGTTGTAATTATTATATAAAATGAAATGGTCTGTGTAACCAAACGAGGCCTAATCTTTGACTAATCTCTTTATTTATTCTGATGAAGTATATACATATATATATATGTATACTAGTTGACACAGCAACGTGCAAGGCACGTTTTCCCAATTGTGACAAAAAATATCATCTATAAAATGTAGATAAAATGTGGTTGAAAATATGATAATATAAAATAGTATAAAGACTTGGTATAAAAATCTGAAATTTGTTGAATTTAATAGTAATATATGTTGTTTCTTGTTCAAAGCCTTTAATTCAAAACAATTATTTGCACTGAAAATAATTAAAATGTCAAACCGAAATGCAAACACTATGTCTACCTGTGCAATGTAAAGGAGGGCAATAATAATCTTATATCCTACAAAAAAAAAACTAAATTCTATCATTTGAAATCCTAGAATGCTATGCACTAAAAATAGTTCATTCTAAGAAGTAAAAAAAAAAAAAATTCCAAAATCAGTAGTCATTACATTTAATAGCTAAAGATTCGTAAAAAGTCATCTTGTCTACCATTATTAATCCTGAAACAATCCAAAACTGAAAATAGTTGAACTATCACCCACCAATTTTCTAAAACCATCTTAGTACAGATTCAATCCGCTAAGCATCACATCTTGTCATCTTGTCAATCCAACTTTAGCACAGCACAGAAAATGACTTCCAAGTATATTCTAAGATCATTTTACACTAACTAAACATAGGTACGGTGCAACTATTTTTCGAGACAATCAAAATAGCTGTTATATAGTTAAGATGATGTATACATCCAAGAGTTATGTTGTTATATCATCTGCAGTATGAATGGAAAGGACATTGAATTTTTTGTTGCGTTGTTGCCTCCACTGGTCCATGTCTGTAGTAAGTTGCATGGTCCATTGTTTTTCAGAAGTTCTCGCTACCATGTCTTGCAAATAAGGCAAATGCTCCTACATGGATCGAATTTTGAGTGTTTGCATAATTAATGCATAAATAAAATCTTTAATAAGCACCAAAAATAGCTAGCATCATAAATAAATATAACTGGCGTAGTTTTGTGATTGTTGTTAACTTGGTTTAAATATTAAAGACATGTCGACTGTATTAAATACTGATTTTGTATGTTTGGTTGGGAAGTTTATATGATCGAAAATCATAAAAGTAAATGAGAATCAAAGTGCAATGATTATCTAGAAAAGAATTGAATCATACTTTGTGATGTTTGTGTTAATCACATTAGTTGTTATGGTAGATTGTCATTGCCTATTGGTGCATTGTTATAAAGTTTTTTGCGGATTGAAAAGAGGGAAAAGAAATTTTGGTTTAGATAATACTTATAATGGAAGGAATTATATTGTGAGTACCAGATGGGTTGCATTTCAAGACAAAAGGTTGGAAGTGCTTTTTTTTTAAGACAAAAGGTTGCATTTCAAGACAAAATGTTGAAACTGCTAGTATAAATTGTCATCATTATGAACATTTTATGGGAGTTGTTGGTTGAAAATTGGTACTTGTTTATATTGTTGTTGTTTTTTAACATCACACGGGAAGATTTAATTTATAGTTATTGGTATCCTTAAATGTTAGGTTTTTTTTTTGGAATGATAAGGTGAATATAGTTGCATAAGGATGAAATTATCTATTTAAATGTTAAATCCTTTCAAATGAAATGTTTCTTGATTCAATATAATGGAACTGAATGTGATTTTTTTTTTTTTAATTAACTCATTGTATAAGTTAAGATTGAGATGATTTAACTAACTGTTGGGAAGAAGTAAAAGATTTTGTTTCTAACAAGTGGAGGTTTGTTCCAAAAATGTAAAATTTTTTAAAAATTGAATTGTTGGATATGTAGATAAATTTATTGTAAAAACAAAGAAATCATTGTCTTTGTGTTAGAAAGTTAAGGCTATGAAATGGTACCATTATACATAGCAAAAGTCATGAAGTATTATTGCAGTTGTTTTAATGAAACAATCAAGTTATCGAAAATAAAAATAAAACTAATGGACTTTATCATGGCTTTGAGAATAAAAAATAATATTTTGTGAGAATCGATTAGCATCACAAATGGGGATGAAATCTTTTTTTGACAATAAAATGTTTTTTAATTAGGACCTATATATATATTTCATATTGTTTTATATGGAATTGAGTTCATATTTTTGTATTAATTTGTTAATCATCTTCTGGTTTTTCTTAAAAAGATGCGTAAAATTACATTTATGGGAATGAAAAAATTATAACAAATTCATGGTTGGATTTTTGGATATTTATTAATTTTCTACAAGAATAAAATCATGCAAAAAAAATTAATATCTTTATCAAATTTATTAATTGAATTATACAATTTAGAATGATTGAATGACAATTTAGAATGATTGAATGAGGATACATGAATGTTTTAATTAAAAGAGTTGATTACCTCGCCAGTATATTCCATAAGGTTTGCTGTTGTGCAGCCTAGAGCAAGCTCTGCAATTGGACCAAATAAAATTGCTGCCAGTTGTCCTGTACCATCATCCACATCCACATATGCTCGAGAACTATAAATAATGAAAGTAGAGCTGTGAGTTCACATGAATAAAAGCCATATATTATAGCTTTGATTTGAACAGTTGTGGTTTAAAATTTAAAAATAACATACATACCGCGGCTGTGAATTGCTTGTCTTCTTGCAGTGATAGCAAATGAATGTTTCATTGTATTCATATCATGTTCCTTTATTACATCCAACGCAAGACGTGTAATAGAAAATTTGATGCAAATCGGCCAAGATAATTTTTGCTTTTATCCAAAATCTTGGTTTCTACATCACATTTAGTACACAGAGTGAGAATTTAATTATAAGAAAGTGCATGTATTATATTATGATGTTTATACATAGAGAGTATGAATTTATTGTCAATAGTGCAATTTTACCATTAGAGGTTACAATAATTTTAAGAGCTCAGCAACATCACATATCTTAGTTATGGGCTGGGTACCAACAGTTGAGCCAGATGCGGACACATTGTGCATGCTTTTTTCAATGATGTCTTCAAGTAATTGATCATTAATTGTTGCCCTTCGAATTAACAAGAAAATGGAAATCATAAAGAATAATTCTAGAGTTTAGATTAATACAATTCATTTTCAGAGTTGTGAGAAATTGTGATCGAGATAGTTAACACACTTTAAGATATATGAACAAATCATTGAAGTTACAAATTATGTCATATAATAGAAATAGATTGAAAAAGTAATTAAAAAATACGAATTACCACTTTTGTAACTGCACTGCATCAGGAACAAGAGGACTGATTATGAATACGCTTGTTGGGCAAGACGAAAGAGACAGACCTGTGTTAGAAGAACATTTCAAAAATAATAGTAGTATATAATATTAAAAAAATGTGAACAATTTTATTTAGAGAGAATACTGTCGTAAGATCCAACTTTGAGACGTGTTCCTAGAATGATTGGTTTTGCTAGAATATTGAAGAAAGTATGGTAACGACTGTAAATAAGATATTTGCTTGTATAGACAAGCAAGAAAACACAATAAGTAAAAATTTACTTGTAAATAAGAGATAAATTTACTTTCCTTTACTTTCCGTAGATAAGCAAAAAAAAACTATTGCTTCCGTTGTCTACGATTTTCTTATTTAGATCTTGTTTCTATAGACAATAAGACAACAACTATTATTTCTGTATAAATTTACTTTCTGCAGACACAAAAAAACATAGCAAAATCCAAAAGAAAAAAAAACAAAAGTGCATAGAAAATATATTTTCAGATTGAAATCTCGTAGAAAGGAAAAAAATAGGAATCGAAAAAATACCCACAGCGCACCGTGAAGACCAAAGAAGAAAAGATATACCCAGGAATGAATTTTTTTCTGCGCTTCACCTTCGATGTTCCTCTTGCAACATTCCAATTAGCCGATATTCCTCTTGCAACCCTTCGTGAATTGAAAAGCGTTGCCTTCAACCCTCCCATCAGCCCTCTAATAAATTTACTTTTCTGACAATACATCACACCACCGCACTGTATATGAACTAAAATGTAAAATCAACTGCAAAAGAAATCGATTTTGTTCAGACCGAAATAGAAAATAAAAGGCCAACAATGAGCAACACGAGAAGAGAAGCTACACGGTCACGCCCTGTCAGGAAGAAAAGAAATGTAAAAGAAGCAAATTGAAAACCAATAACTGCAGTCAGGGGCAGAAACGCACATATGCGATAAAGTAAGGGCAAATATATATAGAAACCATAAGACAAATCATTACACAAGGACAAAAACGTAAATAACTCAAAACATTGAGGGAGAGAAATGGAAAGTAAAGAGGCTAAAATGCACAGAATGTCAGAAAGAATAAGACAAATAACAAAGAAGGGTAGAAATGTAAATAAGAGAATCATGGATGGACATAAATGGAAAGTAAAAATCCCCTAAAAAGAACTATTCATTTACGGATAGACTCTTTTATAATAGTAGTAGATATATCTATATATATATATATATATATATATTTCTTAGGTGTGTACTCAATTTGAGAGTGCACACATAGTCCCGAGTAAGATCTAGGGTGCTACCGACTGGTTGGTACCGCATATACTCGTCGGGAACGTTACCGAGGAATGAGGGTGCCACAATGTAAGTACTTTATTATTAAGTGTGTTATCCACGCTAACTTATAAATAAAAATTTTCATACATACATACATATATATATATTGAATTTGAGATTACAAGTAAATATGATACTGGTTGGCAAAAGACATGAAGAAACTTACAAATGTTTAATATTCAAAGATAATCCAACGCAAGACATCTAGAAAATCATACACAAATCATTAGCGTTTTTTAAACAAACCGATGCCATTTCTTTAGGAGCACTAAGATTAGGTTTGGATAGTAAGTTGAGATAAGATGAATTGAGATGAAAGTTGAAAATTGAATAAAATATTGTTAGAATATTATTTTTTAATATTATAATTATTTTGAGATTTGAAAAAAGTTGAATTGTCTATTGTATTTTGTGTAAAAATTTGTGAAAATTGTAATAATGAAATGAGATGGGTTGAGAGCCCCTCCCAATCCAAATTGAGTAGATTTTCATCTTCTTCAATTCCAAAAGTTGCAATTTTCCCCCTTCAAACTTCCAAAGAAAAGAGAAAAGCACAAAATTGAAATTTGGGTCTCTTCATCCCATCAACCATTTACAAAGTCCAGAATCAACATGATATTTACAATTTCGGAAGAATTGATTGGAACTGATTTCAAAGAACCATTAGCACAAAAAGAAAAAAAAATAAACCCATTATAAGAAACAATGGTCATGGAAGCCAAATCAACTCATAAACTATTTTGCTTGGACAACACAAAGACATACTACATCACCCAGGTCAGAGAGTCAACCCACATGGTGAGCAAAATCCAAGTCTCATTTGAATTCTCCACGGCGGAGGGCTATCAGGGACAGTTGTGATAACGGGAGTGGGCAATGGGGGAAAATGCCTCTATCTTGTTTGGGGGTGGGTGGGGGCTTTGGGTCGAGAAAGGGGGCTGAAGGACTTGTTATGAGGCGTAAGACAAAACCCTAGCTTTTAGGGGGCTGTCTGAAAGGCTGGGCTGGGTCAGCCCATTTTTGTTGTTTTATTTTAGTCATGCTAGTTGAGTCCGTAGGGTAGTGAGCCACGATGGCGTTATGGGTCTGTAGCGTAGTGGGAGGTTATTTTGTTTTGGGTTATTTTGTTATGGGTCAGTTAATTCAATAATGGGAAGTTATTTGTTTAAGTCTGTGGGTCATCACTTGACCAAGTCTAATTGTAATGCTTATAAGTATTCTTTTATGTTATGAATGAAGTAATCAATTTCCATAAATCTAAGTATTACAAATTGGAGGACCAAACCCCTCGAAATGCTTATAATATTTACTTAACAATTATCAGCTACCATAACAGTGGTATCACAGCCGCGTTCCTGCAACATGGCTGAGGGTACACACCATGCTCAATTGGCGGAAGCAGTATCCATGCTGAAGGGAGAGACCGTGCACCTGCGTGAAGAACAAGACAAGCAAAACATATCCTGGAAGCAGTGTTACAGCAATTGAATAATTTGGCAGTTTCATATGAGCAGTTAGCGGTGATAGAAGGAAATCAACAAATGAGAGAAGGGTCTTCTAATTAGAGAGGTCAAGTTAGTAATAATCTTTTATTTGAAGGGAATTGGGGAATTCATGCTAGGACCTTAAGATTGGATTTTTCAAAATGTAATAGGTCTGAACCCATGGAGTGGATCTTTAAAGCACAACAATTATTTGCTTATTTTAATACTCCTGAGGACCAAAAACCACAGATAGCCTTTTTCCATATGGAAGGGATTACTCTTTCTTGATATTGTTGGTTGATGGATTCGAGGCCTATTGGAGGATGGGAGGAGTTTTTCTCCGCATTTAAGGTGCGTTTAGACCCTCAACCTATGAGGATCTAGTAGGCATGCTCACTAAATTAAGACAAACTACCACTGTTGAGGAATACCAAACAGAGTTTGAGTCCCTATCAAATAAAATCAGTGGACTATTGGAGGAGTTCCCTATTAGCACTTTCAATAATGGATTAAGGGATGATTTGAAGATAATGGTAACCATGCTTAAACCTAACACCATTTCAACTGCTTTTCATTTAGCTAAACTACAGGAGGAGGAGGTTGCTAGAAGAAATAAAGGGGGGACTAGCAGAAACCAAAACCCAACTCAATCTACCTTTCCCTACATACCAAAACTCCATGCACCTGCACCCTTAATGAGACTACCACCACCACCATCCATACTAGAAAACCGAGGCAATTGCAATCCCTGCAACCCAAACAGAAAACCTACCATACCCATAAAAAGAATAATATCAACCCAATGCAAGAAAGGAGAGACAAGGGCTTATGTTATTATTGTGAAGAAAAATTTCATTTAGGCATAAGTGTAGTAGGCCCAAGTTATTTATGTTGGAAGGGTTAGAGGAGGAGGAAGAAGAAGAAACGAAGACTAGTGCAGGAAGATTGTCAACCATTCAATCAGATGAGACTATGGGTGAAGAAAATGAGATAAGGGAACTACTAGGCATATCACTGCATGCCATGGCAGGATCTGTATCACCTAAGACTATGAGAGTCGTTATCAATCATCACAAGATTTTAATTCTTCTTCATACAGGTAGTACTCACAGCTTTGTAGATCCATATGTAGCAAGGAGGTCGAGACTGCCAGTGGGAGAAAGCCAGTTGATAGTCAAAGTGACTAATGAAGATATCCTGCCTTGCCAAGGTTATTGTAGGACAGTTCCTATTCAACTACAGAATCTAAGGGTTAAGGCTAATCTTTATTTGTGACTTTGGAGGATGTGATGTGGTATTAGGCGTAGATTGGTTAAGAAATCTCGGGTCCATTCTATGGAATTTTACTGATTAACCATGTAGTTTAATTTCAGGGGAGTGGAGATTAAATTACAAGGGTTGCAACCACCTTGATAGACTTTAGAGGAGGAAGAGCATGTCCCTAAGTTAAACAAAGGACTACAAAAGGGATCTGGCTGCATTTAATTGGAGGAGAATTGAGGGAATCAAAAGGGGAAGGTGTGCCAGCTGTTTTGAGAATAATGAAGGATTTTGAAACTGTTTTTTCTGAACCTCATGGTCTGCCTCCACCTCGGAGTCATGACCATAAAATTGAGCTACAGAAGGGCACAAAACCAACCTGTGTTCGACCTTACAGGTATCCATATTATAAAAAATTATCAAAAAGCAGAAATAGAGCGTTTGGTGGCTGAGATGTTAAGGAGTGACATTATAAGAGGGAGTCAAAGCCTTTATTCTTCCCCGGTGTTGCTAGTTAGGAAGGCAAATGGGAGCTGGAAAATGTGTGTGGATTATCGTGCTCTTAACAAAGACACGGTAAAAGATAAGTATCATATCCCTAATATCGATGAATTATTATATAAACTTTATGGGGCTGAAATTTTTTTCTAAATTGGACTTGCGCTCTGGTTATCACCAAATCAGAATGCAAGATGAGGATATACCCAACACAACTTTTAAGACCCATGAGGGTCACTACGAGTTTTTGGTTATACCCTTTGCGCTTACCAATGCCCCGTCCACGTTCCAAGGGTTGATGAATGAAGTATTTAAACCCTATCTAAGCAAGTTTGTTTTTTGATGATATATTAATTTACAGCAAGTCAATAGAAGATCATTTGCATCACTTGAAGGTTGTGTTAGAAACATTGACGTCTCATCAATTGTTTGCAAAACAATCTAAATGTGTATTTGGCAATAGTGAGGTGGAGTATCTCGGGCACTTGATTAGTAAGGAAGGTGTAAAAGCTGACCCCCAAAAAATTACAACTATGCAAAGTTGGCCACCGCCCAAAAATTTGAAGGCCTTGAAGGGATTCTTAGGTCTCACTCTTAGGTCTCTACTAAAAAAAAATTCTTTTATTTGGTTTGACAAACTCAAGCAGCCTTTGAAAAACTCAAAGAAGCAATGGTTAGACCCCCTGTTTAAAATTACCTGATTTTACTAAAACTTTTGTGGTGGAATGTAATGTTTCAGGTGAAGGGTTGGGAGCTGTATTAATGCAAGAAGGCAGACCTATTGCTTATCTAAATCAAGGGTTGAAAGGAAGGAGTCTCATGCTGTCTACATATGAGAATGAATTATTGGCCTTGGTAATGGCCATAAGGAAATGGAGGCACTACTTGGTGGGACATAATTTCAAGGTCCATATTGATCAACAGGC
Organism: Juglans mandshurica; assembly: GCA_022457165.1. Classification (NCBI taxonomy): domain Eukaryota; kingdom Viridiplantae; phylum Streptophyta; class Magnoliopsida; order Fagales; family Juglandaceae; genus Juglans; species Juglans mandshurica. Next base: position 28,732,722 of record CM039627.1, read on the forward strand.
CTTGAAATATCTGTTGGAGCAATGGGTTGGAACCCCTGCACAGTAGAAATAGATCTCAAAGTTGTTGGGGGTATGATTTTTCTGTGGAGTATAAAAGTGGGAAGACAAATAAGGTGGCAGATGCACTATCCAGGTTACCCTTCACTGAAAAACCAGAACAAACAACCAACCCAAACACCAAACCAGAACCAACAACCAATCCAAACACCCTACCAGAACCCAACACTTCCACACCATCAGAACACAAACAACCAATCTCCATCCTCCATAAAAAAGGAATTTTACTAGCCTGGTTTGAGGAGGGATGTTCGAGCTTTCATTCGTGCATGTGATACTTGTCAAAGAAATAAGGTGGAAACAATTCAACCCACAAGCCTGCTCTGGCCTTTACTAATTCCTACACGGAACTATGAAGATATTAACATGGAATTCATTGAAGGGCTGCCACCTTCAGGAGGGCGTACAGTGATCATGGTGGTGAAAGACAAATTGAGCAAATATGTTCATTTCATGTCCCTCTCTCATCCATACACAGTAGTAACAGTAGAACGTATTTTTCTTGACAATGTATTTAAATTACATAGTTTTCCACTAACCATTATCAGTGACAGGGATCCAAAGTTCACAAGTCAGTTCTGGAATGAATTGTTTCGAATCAGTGGCACAGAGCTACTACTTAGCTCTGCATACCACCCACAAACTGACGACCAAACAGAGGCGATAAACAAAGGGGTAGAAGGTTACCTGCGATGCTTCTTGAGAGACAAACCACGTGATCGGGCACGGTGGCTATCGCTAGTTGAGTATGCTTATAACACATTAGAGCATACTTCAACTAAGGTTTCACCATATAAGGTGGTATATGGGCAATCACCCCCACGGATGTTGCCATATGAACCAGGGTCCACAAAAGTACAAGCAATAGACGAAGAACTCAGAAATAGAGCATTTATTCACAAGTTAGTTCAAGAAAATTTGAAGGATGCACAAGAAAAGATGAAGATCTATGCCGATTGAAAGCGAACAGACAGAGAGTTCCAAGTCGGATATCGAGTTTACCTATGACTTCGACCTTACTGTCAGATGTCAATCGCGTTAAGGTGAAACCTCAAGCTATCACCGAGGTATTATGGGTCGTACACGATGGTACAACAGAACAAGAAAGTCACATACATGTTAGATTTATCACTAGAATCTCAGATCTACCCAACTTTTCACGTTTCTTGCTTAAAAAAGACAGTGGGGGAACACATAAAACCACTTACAAAGCTACCGAAGGTAATGATGGAGGGAACCCTCCAACCGGAACCAGAAAAGATACTAAACAAGTAATTAGTCAAGAAGGGACGACAGGTTGGAGTGAAAATGCTAGTTCAGTGGAATGGAATGATAGGAGAAGACACGACATGAGAGGATTGCAAAAAATTGCAGCGAGTCTTTCCTAACCTTAAGGGCAAGATCTTCTCAAGGGGGAATAGAGGTTATGAGGCATAAGACAAACCCTAACTTTTAAGGGGCTATTTGAAGGGTTGGGCTGGGTCAACCCATTTTGTTGTTTTATTTTAGTCATGTTGGTCGAGTCCGTAGGGTATTAGGCCATGATGACCTTATGAGTCTGTAGCGTAGTGGAAGGTTATTAATTATTTTATTGTGGATCAGTTAATTAAATAGTGGGTAGTTATTTGTAGGGGTGTCAAATCGTGTTAACGGGTCGTATTCGTGTCGTGTCAAGATATATATATATTATACTATATAGGTCAACCCTAACCCGACCCATTAAGCTTATCGTGTCAAAATCTCAAACCCTAACACGACCCAATAACATAATGGGTCGTGTTATGTCAACACGTTTTGACTTATTTATATAAATGGATTGAAACAAACCCAAAATTAACCTCTTTAATCTAGTTAAGTTTAGCATAATTTTATATAAATGTTAAAATCACAATATCTATAAAAAATATAAATCTAACTACAAATTTAAAATTACAATTTAAACAATAAAAATATTGATATTAAAATCTCAACAATTTTATTTTTTAGGTATAATGGTATAATTGTAATTTTAACTTTCTTAACGGGTTATAACAAGTTATAACGAGTTGACCCTTTATCAACCCGTTAAGCTATCGTGTCTTAACGGGTCAACCCATTTTGACCTGAATCCATTAAGAATAAACCCTAACCCGTTTTTATCGTGTCGTATTCGTATTGGGTTAATAGGTCGTGTCACATATTGACATCCCTAATTATTTGTTTTAAGTTCGTGGGTCATCAATTGACCAAGTCTAATTATAATACTTATAAATATTGTTTAATGAAATATCAATGTTCAGAAATCTAAATATTACAAATTGGAGGACCAGGCCCCTCGAAGTGCTTAATATATGTACTACCATAACAGGATTGGGCACGCAGGGCATAAAGAGATAAAGAAACTTTAACTCATACTCAATTCGTGAAATCCAATTGTATCTACCGTCTCCCCAAGTACAATTGTAACAATCAGCATATTTCATCAAAACCCCGAAAACCCTATCTACAAATCTCTGGCATCAAATTCAAAACTTCAACCGACTACCACGCATCACCGTTTCCATCGAAACTGTCGAATTTGATCTAACAAATCCAACTTTCAAAATGCACAACAATTTATTTACAGCGAAGATTTCCACAAATTCTGCATCTAATTTGCACACTGAGCAAAAACCAGTCACAAATAGACTAGTTTTAGGAAAATTCAGAATGAAAATTTCATGTAGCCTTCAATATGTTAAAAGATGTAATGTAGCCCTCCGCATTGTAGCAAGAAGTAAACATGCACTTTTCTATTTTTATTTTTTTAATTTAATTATTTTATAAACATTTAAAAAAAATCATCCCTTTTATGATTTAGACATGATCTCTACTCTAATATTAATCGTTAAAGATGTAATCATTAATCTAAAAACTAATAGACTTATAAATACTAATTTGATTAAACATGATCATAACACAATCTAATCACTTAATTCCATATAGCTAACAGTATACGATTGAAATTTCACAAGATTTTCGAGTGAGAAAATCATCAATATCCGGCAACAAACACGATATAGGAAATTGGATATGGGTAATTCAATTAACAGTTTGATAAAAAAATTTCGCAAAACGTTCAGTTACGATCCATCCAGCTTTCATTTCAAACAAAATCCAAATCACATACGAAAAGGAGTAGCCTAGAGTCACGAAACTCTAGGACTACAACAGGCATCACGACTACTACAGGAATGATTTAACGAATTTACAGCTCTAACAGATTAAACAAGAACGCAACTCAACCACCGAATCCATACAAGGTCCTGCCCTGTCTCTTAAGCGCGTAAACCACATCCATAGCTGTCACTGTCTTCCTCCGGGCGTGCTCCGTGTAGGTCACGGCGTCGCGGATAACGTTCTCGAGGAAGATCTTGAGAACGCCACGGGTCTCCTCGTAGATGAGACCGCTGATCCTCTTGACACCGCCTCTCCTCGCCAGACGCCGAATCGCAGGCTTGGTGATGCCCTGAATGTTGTCCCGAAGCACCTTCCTGTGCCTCTTAGCTCCTCCTTTGCCTAATCCCTTGCCACCCTTACCACGACCCGACATTTCCGCTGAGAGAGAGAGAGATTCTAGGGTTTCGAATTTGGGATTTCTTTGATTTGTGTAGAATATCGTGCATATGAATTAGAGGATAGGCAGTTTATATGGGGAGACATGGCGGGTGAGATCTCTGTTTTCGGTAGATTTTAACTGTTGGATCCTGGAATTATCGACGGCTAACAATGGCAATCCGCATCATTTACTCTTGACACATTTACACCGTCGATAGAATCTCAATCAACGGTTTAAAGTGCTTTCTACCGGATTGCTGATGTGGCATGTATTTTCATGAAGATGATCGGTCGGTTTTGTGTTTCTCGACGGAGGGATGGAAGAGCGCAAATTTGGACCGTGAGATTAATGCGTTATCCATGGCTGAGGGTGCCGATCCGTGTCTCGTAGCTTTGTTTATTTCGGCCCGAATATAGACTAGTGTTTGGATCCAGCCAAATGGACGGTAACTAGCATTGCTCTATATAAATTATTTTATTTCATTTTATTTACAAATTATTTGAATGAAAAGAATCTCTCAATTTATCTTATTTTATTTTATCTAATCATTATAATTTTTTTAAATTTTTACACGAAATATAATAAATAATTTAATTTTTTTTAATTTTAAAATAAAAATAATATTTTAACAATTTCTTATTTAATTTTAGGAATCTTTTAGATTGAGAAATACTTTCAACCAATCTCATCTTATTATTATAACTTTTCTAAATTTTTACATAAAATATAATAAATAATTCAATTTTTTCAAATCTAAAAATAATAATAATATTAAAAAATAATATTCTAATAATAATTTATTCTAATAATAATATTTTATTCAACTTTTAATTTTCATTTAAAATCATTTCATTTCATCACATCTCATTTTTATCCAAATAGCTCATTAATGATTATAACTTCTTTAATTTTTATACAAAATATAATAAATAATTGATTTTTTAAAATCTTATATTTTAATAATATTTTATTTAACTTTTATTTGAAAATGTAAGATTTTAATGTTATATGTTTGGAAAATGATACACCCACCCACAGAAGAAAGGTATCTGTCATTATTTTTTTTTTTTTTTAAGTATCTGTGTTTTAATTTTTTTTAGTATTTTTTTAAATACATACAAATGATTTTAAAAAAATAAATAACACAAATCGATACCCTGCATGTAGTCCTATTTATTTTACTTCTAGACCTACAAATACTAGAATTTTATTTGATAGGTTCCAAACATTTTTTTAGTATATTGAAAAAATAGTCGCCATGCTACGCACCCTACTTGTTATAGTTCTCGTGATATTTGTATAACATCGTTGATGTGGTAATGGTAATGTATATCTATCACACTAATAATAAAAAACACTAAGAATAAAAAAAATGATTATCTATTGCAAGTAAAACTTTTTAAAAGAAATAGATTTTGTTTATAAATGAAAGAATATTGACTATATGCTTATATAACCAACAATGATCATAGCCCTCTCGCCTTTCCCCCTCGATGCAAGTCCTCTCCGCCCCCCCTCCCCCAAATCTCGCTTGGACGAGGTCGCTTAATGCCATCCCACTCCTTGCACCTGCCTTAGAGAAAGGATGTTTGTCCCCATCGTATAGGCGGATGGATGGAGGGTGAGAACTGGGCCTTAGTCTTTTTTCTCTTTCCCCTTTAGTGCTTTCGTTGCTACGAACAAAATTAGGTTGTGTTTAGATAGTGGGGTAATTTTAGATATTCTGTAAATAGTAAAAAAAAGTAATGATAAAATATTAAATGATAGTAAATAGTAATAAAAAAATGAAAAATAGGTGAAAAGTAATTATAAAATAATGAATAGTAGTCCACTACCAAAACGAAGCCCTAATCTATCACTTTTCACTTCTTTTTAACTTACAAAACCATCAAGACTAGAGTCATCTTCTTCAGAGCTATCTATAAACACTAGAAGCAAGCAATTTGTGTTGGCACATGAGGCACAGGGCCTCCAAACGGGTCTGTAAGGGACAAAATATATAGACTCAATACCAGGCCCAACCCACCACTAGGAGTCAAGGGGAAAAGCATGAAGGTAAGGGAGAAGAGTGTGTCAGGAAGCAAGGGGGACAATGTCAAAAGGCAAGGGGCAATGTCAGGAGAAAGTGGATAGGGAGAGGTGGTCAGACACGCAAAGCAGACGTCCCTCACCACTACCAAGGCGCAAGCAAGAAGAGTGTCAAATAAAAAGCAAGCGGACAAACAATTGTGGGACTTCGACTTCTTTTTTAACCTCTCAAATGGGAGCTCCAGCGAGAGGGTCTTCTCCAGCAAGTATATTCAATATTTCTATTGTATAGTGAGAAATGAGAGGCTATGAGAAATTGTAGACAAACATATTATAATGGATTTCTCCTCCAGCCGTGGACACAGACATTATGTCGAACCACTTATTTGTGTCTCAATCTCTTACTTTCCTTATATTTGTTTTCTATACACCGGAATGGATGTATGCACTGACACCATACAGCCGCACTAGATCATTGTGGGGGCACCAAACCACACCGATCGAAGCTCAAATCGTCATAGCGGGCCAGAAATGACTCTTTCTCCCATTCCGGCCTGTTGTGCAATTTTTTATGCATCAATAGTTGGCACCATTTATGAGAACTGATTTACTCTCTACACCAGAGGTGGGAGAAAGACGGTTTTCTAGCACGATGAATAATTACCGGACAAGCAGATAACATCCTCCCAGATAAGTGTTCTTAGTTTTTCAACTTTTATGTTTATGAAAAACATTGCTGCAAAGAATGGATGAATAAATCTTTTTTCGCCCAAGCGGGAACCAAAGCTCATCGCCACTTCACTCAATACACTTTGGATGCACTATGCAAAAAGGGGAGTGGCGAGTACTATTCACGTAAAAGGCACTCTGCCCAAGCACATATATTTCCTGAGTCACTAGCCCACTGCACTACACATGTCAGAGGTACTGTGCACTTAACAGTACCCATGCACAACAAAATACACAATACACGAGCACAAATAGAAAGGCGAATACTATGACTTAAGTGCACAGTACCCATACACTTATAAGCATAGTACAAGTCACATGCACAGGCGGGCACTGTGCACTTAAGTGCATAGTGCCAGCTACCCATGCATGTTCCAACTATGCATGGCATGCACAAAACGGGTATAGGCTGTCGCGAGCCTGGGAACCCATCGGCAGACACCACTCGGACCGTCGGGTGGTTCTGTCTCTGATCAGATCACCCCCGCAGTTGGAGACCGAGCACTATGCGTCTAAATGGGTGCACGACAACTTGCACCCGAGAGGCTCACGACAGGCTGTCGTGAGCTTGCTGAACCTGCCAACAGCTACCACGTGGCCCGCCAGTGGTTGCTGTTACCACCCGGCATTTCCCATTGACGGGAAACAAGCCGAGTGCAGCTCTGTGTCGTGCTCGCCACGGCTAGAAACGTGAGGCTCTCGGCTAACAACCTCGAGCTTGTTATCACTGTTGGCGGCCACCACGTGGCCCGCCAGCAGTTTCTATCCTGGTCCGAACATCCCCCGTCGACGGGTGACGTGCATGCCGTGTGTTGCAAGAAGGTTAGGGACCCAGGTCTTGTCCCTAACACTAAGGTCCACGGGCTCGTCTTGGTGATGATGGTGACCGAGTGTCCTTGCCAACTTGCTTGGCCTTCCACAAAATGATGGTGTTTGAGTGATGGGATGATGATGTATTTGGGTAGGCTAAGTGTTTAGGCTAAGGCAAATCAATGTGGGCGGCTAGACTTGTTCTTGAGTGAAGTGCCAAGATGATGGAGGCTAGGGTTGAATGGATGAGATGAGGTTAGGGTTCAGGTTGGAGGCAACAAGGGTTGTCGTGGGCTATGGTGGAATTAGGGTTGGTGTGGTATTGGAAGATTGGCTTAGGATTATGGGCGTTTGATACAATGGGGATGGCTTAAGGGTTGCCCTTAATGTTTGGGCCACTTGGATGGTGATTAGGGTAGGTATGGGGAAGTGTAGCTAGGGTTTTGTGAGGTGGCTAGGGTGGATTTCGAGATTTGAAAGAGTTGGCTTAGGGTTGGAGTTTAGGATGATGCTAGGGTTTGAGAATGAGGTGGAAGAGTGATGCTAGGGTTTGGTTGGCTAGGGTTGCCGAAATGGTAAGGTGGGATTAGGGTTTTGGATGCTGGGTGGCTAGGATGAAGGGATTGGATTGACTTGGTCTTGGAAGGTTGGCTAGATTTTGGATAATTTGGAAATGGGTATGGAAGTTTGTAAGGTGGAGGGAATCTTTGAGGGAAGAAGGGAATTTGAATTTGAACTTGAACTAAGATGGTAAGTCAATAGTTGACGAGAGATTGTAGGAAGAGTAATTTAAGGGATTGAATACGATGGTCAATTCCTTAAATTATGGGATTTGAAATGAGATTTGAATTTGAATGTGAGGATGTCAAGACTCCTAAAATGAATGAGTTTCCTTATAGGACTTGAGATGGGCGGCTAGGGTTTTATGGTGGGAAGGCTTATGATGGCCGAATATGATAAGTGGATAGTGTGGCTAGGGTTTTATGACTATGATAGATGAAGAGCAATTATGGAAATGTGAACTAATATGGAAAGTAGGGCAACACTAGGGTTGGCCGAATGGTATATGTGGAAGTGGAGGCTATGTGTATTTCGGCTAGGGCAAGGTGTATGGAGGGAACAATTTATGGAAAGTTGACAAACTTATGGGAAGGATGACAAACATTATGGTAGTCGAGTATGAGGTATTGAATGGATCAAATGAGCAATAGAATGGATGAACATTATGAATACTTAAGAACAACTCAAGACAATGCACATAAAATAATAAGATCAAAGATAGAAAATGGAAGACAAGAGATGGAATAGAAAATACTCATAAGATTAATGGATCCTTAGGGATTTACGAATTGCACCCCAAAGATGAAAAGAATAAGATAGATTGAACCACATATATTCACGAATTACAATGTGTGATTCTCTGTTAGGGGGTTCACGTATTGCACCCCAAAGAGCCCAAGTGGCTTAGCATCGAATGGTGATCTCAAGAACAAAATAGTCTACCCATTAGGGAATTTGCCAAAAGATGTAAATGCAAAGCCTAAGGGTCCTATTTATAAGAGCTACAAGTTGGAAACCCCCAATAGGTCCATGGCATGCATGAGCCCATGGGTGGGTTAGGCTGGCCCATGGCATGGACCATGAGCATGGTTGTTGGCATGTGGCTGACAAGGCCCTGGGCTGATCTGGGTGCTGCGCGCGTGCTGGGCGTGCACATGGGACTGCTGCGCGGGGCGTGCGTGCTGCGCACGCAATGGGCATGCGCGCTAGCCATGCTGAATGGGCTGGCTTGGTCACGAGCTTCCTTGGGCATCCTGGGCATGTCAAGGCAGGGCCCATGGCATGCTTGTGGGGCTATTTTGGGGCTGTCTAGCCTTGTCTCGACATGGCTAGTGGCTTGGCCATGGGCCACAAAACATGGGGTCCTACCATTCCCCTTCCCTTCAAGAACATCTTTGCCCTCAAGAATTAAATTTGAAAATGTCCATGCCGTCTCCTCATTTTCTTCCTTAGCTATCTCCATGGCAAAACAATGTGTCCTTCCTTTGTCCAATTTTTCTAACATTAAGACCTCACCCGACTTGGCCTCCTTGGAAGATAAAGTTGCCTATACATTCTTCTTAGACCCTTGCTTGAATTCCATGGTCCTTTTATTGTAGTCAAGCACTACCTTTCCAAGGCCCTTGAGCCATGGATTGCCCAATACAACATCAAGACCTACCAAAGGAAGTACATGTAGGTTTGCCACTACTCTCACTCCTTGCACATTCATTTTTACTTCCTTCACTAGCCCTTCACACTTCATCTTATCCCCACTTGCCATCTTCACATCAAATGGCTCTATAGCAATTGTTTTCAACCCAACCTTAGTAACAATGTTGGAGTTGATAAAGTTGTGCGTGGAGCCACTGTCTACCAACAAAGGGACTTCAATTGTTCCTATCCAAGTCATTACTCTCATGGAGGTATTCTTTTGGGTCCCAATCATGGTATTAAGGGACAACTCGGCCTCTTTATTATTTTTTTTTCACTTTGGCCTCTTCTTGATCGGACTCTTCACTACATGTTTCCACAAGATATTCATCTTCCTCTTCCACACTCCTCTCATCAACCAACATGTATAATTGTCCCGATCTACATTTGTGCCCTATGCCCCATTTTTCTCCACACTTAAAACAAAGGCCTTTTTTTATTCTATCTTGTACCTCTTCCCTTGAAAGTTTCTTCACTTCAATTTGCTTAGATTTAGTAGCACTCCCCATTTCCTCCTTTCTTTTCCAAGGAACATTGGTTTGCAAGGGTGTAGTAACATTACACCTCATTTCCTTAGATTGACGTTTCTCCATATTAGTGCTCTCTTCTAGGATCTCTGCCATCCTCATAGACTCTTGAATCTTAGTGGGTTGTTTCAACTTAATTTCCTTGGCTATCCAAGGCTTCAACCCATCCACAAATGTGCCCACAAGGGTCTCCTCGGACCAACCTCTCACAAGAGTTTGGAGTTGCCTAAACTCCTCAATGTAAGCATGCATCTTGCCTCAACTTGACAAGTTGGCCATGATGATTAATGGTTGGGGATGGCCCAAATTGCATTAGAAATTCTTTTTCAAAAGCCGTCCAACCCAATATTCTCTTATCCTTCTCGTATTGGTCCCAGATCCATCTCCACCACTTACTTGCTTTCCCCTCTAAATAAAAGCATGTCGTCAACACTCTTGCTTGCTTAGGCACCTCATATGCATGGAAGTAGTGGTCCACCTTATCTAGCCATTCATATGGATTTCCCCCATTAAACTTGGGAAAGTCCACCTTTGGCCTCTTAGGTCCCCGTTCATAAGCCCGGTTTCCCCTTCTATCTTCATGGTGGTCAACATCATACCCCCTCCCATGATGGTCTATTCTTCTCTCATAATGGCCTCCACGGCCATAAGGCCTCTCATACTCATGCTCATTCTCAAACTCGGCTTCAAAGGCTTCCTCTCTTTGTGGTCTCTCAAGCCTTACATCTTGATACTCTTCTCTCACACTAGGGGTTTTAGTGGGATGGTCAATATTTGGGATCCACCTCTCAACAACCACTCTATTGTTTTCAACTCTACCCCCCTTCTCAACTCATTTTGTGGTAGCTCACGTACGGACCCCATGACACTTGTCTCGGCCCTATCAACAAAGGCTTCATGCCCTTGTCTATTCGGACTATGTGGGAGCCTTTGACCATTAGTTTCCACCATTCTCCTCTCAAGCCTCTCAAGACTTGTCTTGGTCTCCCTCATATGGGTCTCCATGTCTCTTCTACTCTCCTCAACCGCACGGTTGGTAGCATTCAAGGACATTGTAAATTCGGCCAAGGTAGTCTTGACCTCATGGATGAGGTGGTCAAGCCTTAAGCATTACCTTTCTATGGCCTCTATGCGTTCCCGGTTGGAACCCCTTTGTTCCTCCTCTTGAACCACACGGCTCATGGCTAACAATTTGGTGGTGGGCCTTGCTCTTGGTTCCCAACTCCAACCTTGGGTCCCCCACCTTCAAGGGTGGTCGACCCCTTCCTTTCACAAAAGGTCCAACCTTGGGTCTTCCACCAACTTGTGTGGTTGACACCTACAAGAAAACTACTCATTTCTCCTCCTCAACCCCCAAACTTCGTGTATTTCACAATCAATAATAAAAATCAATGGCATCCACGAGAGATTCCCCCAACCAATTCACAAAGCTTGGGTTAACGCGTTGTTTACCTCTTTAGAGAAGTGAGAGCTTCTCAAAAATGCCAAGCAAGGTAGAAGAGTTCTATATTAGCACTTTCATTAGTGGATTAAGGGATGATTTGAAGATAATGGTAACCATGCTTAAACCTAACACCATTTCAGCTGCTTTTGGTTTAGCTAAACTACAGGAGGAGGAGGTTGCTTGAAGAAATAAAGGGGGGACTAGCAGAAACCAAAATCCAACTCAAACTACCTTTCCCTACATACCAAAACTCCCTGCACCTGCACCCTTAATGAGACTACCACCACCACCATCCAGACCAGAAAACCGAGGCAATTCCAATCCCTGCAACCCAAACAGAAAAACCTACTATACCCATAAAAAGAATAATATCAACCCAATGCAAGAAAGGAGAGACAAGGGCTTATGTTATTATTTTTTCAGTATAGTGAAAAAATAGTCGCCATGCTACGCACCCTACTTGTGATAGTTCTTGTGATATTTGTATAACATCATTGATGTGGTAATGGTAATGTATATCTATCACACTAATAATAAAAAACACTAACAATAAAAAAAATGATTATCTATTGCAAGTGAAATTTTTTAAAAGAAATAGATTTTGTTTATAAACGAAAGAATATTGACTATATGCTTATATAACCCAACAATGATCATAGCCCTCTCGCCTTTCCCTCTCGATGCAAGTCCTCTCCGCCCCCAAACCTCGCTTGGAGGAGGTCGCTTAATGTCATCCCACTCCTTGCGCCTGCCTTAGAGAAAGGATGTTTGTCCCCATCGTATAGGCAGAGGGATGGAGGGTGAGAACTGGCCGCTCCTCCGTTTCTAAACAACAAAAATTCGTCGGAAAAAATATTTCTTCCGCCATGTCCTCTGCGGCACATTCCAAATCCAAACAACCAACTAAAATTAAACAAAAAACGATTCAAGATTAAAAGAAAAAATGATGATACCATGGGTCTATTGACAAAGTTGCTTCCTGTGGCGCGAAACGTCGGACACCGGTAACATGGCCACTGTTTTAAATCCCGTACCGTACCGGTCAGTACGGCCGAAATTTTTCGTTTCGGCCGGCCGGCCGGTACAGGTACTATATCTGTACCGTACCAGCTAAAATACCGGCCGGTACCGGCCATACCGGACTAAATTTCGGCCTGTACCGGCCTATATTTTGGCCAGTACCGGCCGATATTTCGGCCTATGTGTGTGTTTTTGTTTTTCAATTTTTTCAAACTACAAACTTATTTTTAACCCCTAATTCAGATTATACTATTTATAATTTATATATATATGTATTTATATATAATTTATTTATATATAGACTATTATTTTGGAATATAATTTTTATATATATTTATATATATAATTTATTTATATATTGACTATCCCGAAATGTTATCCCGAAACGCTATCCTGAAACGGTACCGGTACCGAAATATTTCGTTCCAGTGCCTTGACCGGTACGATGTCTGGTACGGTATTTAAAACATTGAACATGGCCCCACTCGACGTCCCAATATGGCTCAATCGGAACAAATTGCCTTCCACTAATGTGCACTTGAACACATTGAACCTTCGTCATTGTCGAAACATGGCAACCCATAGGCCTCAACTGGCCCGCCTCCAAACTTTGCTGCACTTTGGCAAGGCAAGTTAGATTCGCCACCTCACTTTGTGATTTGGATTTTCACGTTAACCGAGTTGACCTTTTTTGGCACGGACAAGTGTCTCCTTCGACAAAGTCGAGTCCCTTGACTTGCCAATCTTCGCGCCAACAAAGCCGAGTCCCTTGGCTCTCCGCAACAAACACAAGTCCCTTAACTTATCGACCCTCGCGCTAGCCAAGCTGGGTCCCTTGACTCGCCACGATGCATTGGTCGGGCTAGAGTCCTAGGACTTGCCCACACGACCAGTCAGACACAAGTCTCTCGACTTGCCGACCTTCGTGCCAACAAGTCGAGTCCCTTGATTCGCCACGAAGTCAGGCCAAGCACCAGTCCCAGAACTTGCCCAGGCAGCCCGTCGGACACAAGTCCATTGACTTGCCGATCTTCGTGCTACAAGCCAAGTCCCTTGATTCGCCACGAAGTCAGGCCGGAATCCCAAGACTTGCCCAGACGGCCCAGCATACACAAGTTCCTTGACTTGCCTTCGTGCTATAAGCCAGGTCTCTCGATTCGCCATGAAGTCAAGTCGGGCACCAATCCTAGGACTTGTCTAGACTGCTCGTTGGACACAAGTCCTTTAACTTGCCAACCTTCGTGCTACAAGTCGGGTCCCTTGATTCGCCATGAAGTCAGGTCAGACACAAATCCTTTGACTTGGCGACCTTCGTGCTACAAGCTGAGTCCCTTGATTCGCCACGAAGTTTAGGTCAGGTACTAGTCCTCAGACATGCCGAACATGCCCAGACGGCTAGTCGGACACAAGTCCCTTGACTTGCTAACCTTCATGCCGCCAAGCCGAGTTCCTTGACTTGACTCGTCCTTGGACAGCAACACCAGCACATCATCTTCCCCAACAAACGCCGAGTGTTACACTCGTGCCACAACAACCACCTCAGACCTTCACCACACGCTAACAAGACAATTCAGCACTGTCCAACATCTCCTACTTACCTTCATGTCGAGGGTCAACAGGTGGGTCTAGCCTTATGGCGGCCCGGTCTACCTCACGGTGAAGTACGAATCCAGTCTTGTGGTTGCCAACATTACTCCTGAAACGACATCTCCTCCAACAAATGTCGTATGTTTACACTTATGCCTCAACCGCCTCTCTCGAGTTATTTTCGGCAACGAGTCAACAAATGGGAAAGGTCAAGGACCGCCTGACCTCCCAGGAGGCCAACGGTCGGGCAAGTCACTTGACTGCCAGACCCTCGCACTTTACGCTGTTGAGCCAACCTCCCGCTTATCTCTCCAAGACCAGCTCTGCGCTCGCACTTTATACGGTTGAGTCGAGCCAACCTCCCGCTTATCCCATGACATTCGAGCTCCACGCTCGCATCATATGCGGTAGAGTACACCTCCCCCCACATCAGAACTCTGCGTTCGCGCCTTACGCAGTCAAGTACACCTCCCGCCACATCTGAGCTCAATGCTCGCATCTTACGCGATCAATGACATCTCCTGCCACATCCAAGCTTCATGCTCACATCTTATGAAGTCGGGCACATCTCCTGCCACATCCGAGCTCCGCGCTCTCATATTACTCAGTCGAGCACGTCTCCCGCCACATCCATGCTTGTGCTCGCATATTAAGCGGTCGAGCACATATCCTTCTGCATCTGAGCTTCGCACTCACACCTGATGCGGTCGAGCCCACCTCCCACCTAATTTCACCCTCGAAGGTATTTACTGCTTAATGCAAGTGGAACGGAGAACCGAGGACCCATTCCCAAAACTTATTTTGTGACAGATCACTACGTGCTATCTCCATTGCATATTTTATCTTGAAGATTTTCAAGGTCTTCTTTCGGAGCGAATCGACCTTAAGAATTGCGGGCAACTGTAAGGGACAAAATATCCAAGCCCAAGACTAGGCTCAACCCACCAGGTCACCACTAGGAGACAAATGGAAAAACAGGAAGGTAAGGGAGAAGAGTGTGTTAAGAAACAAGGGGGATAGTGTTAGGAGGCAAGAAGGGCAATGTCAGGAGAAAGTGGGAAGGGAAAGGTGGTCAGACACGCAAAGCGAACGTCCCTCACCACTACCAAGGTGCATGCGAGAAGAGGGTCAAATAAAAAGCAAGCGGCCAGATGATTGGGAGACTTCGACTTCTTCTTTAACCTATCGATGAGGAGCTCCAGCAAGGGAGTCTTCTCCAGCAAATATATTCAAAATCTCCATTGTACAGTGAGAAATGAGAGACTATAAGAGACTATAAACAAACATATTATAGTAGATTTATCCTCTCCAAACGCTCGTGGACGTAGGCATTATGTTAAACCACGTAAATCTCTGTGTTTCAATCTCTGTGTTTCATTGTATTTGTTTTCTATACACCGCCATAGATGTATGCACCAACACTGTACAACAACACCGAACCACTGTTAGGGCCACCAGACCATACCGATCGAGGCTCGAATCGTCATAGCAGGCCAGAAATGACTTTTTCTCTCTTTCCAGTTTGTTGTGCCATTTTTTTATGCATCAATAGGGTCCATGTGGCCCTACGTGCCGCTACTTACGGCCATATCCGAGCCTTCTAAGCATCACAACACTTTTTAAATATTCTCACCACTCAAACGTAAATGAATGTTGGAAAGCCACCTACCATTTCTTACGCACCCATCCAAAAGACTACCACCATCGCGATAATAGAGAACAATCATACATTACTAGCTTAAAAATATATATCTTTTCACTTTTAGAGTTAAACTTAGTCAAAGGGATCAAGATTTTATTAAAACAGTTTTTAGTTTTTAAACATAAATATTTAGATATATTTTATCTAGCCTTTTTAAGGAACCAGTGAAATTTTTTAGATTTGTTACATTTATGGGCTTATTTTGAATTTGTTTCGACTAAATAAATAAAAAACTGGTACATAGAAGCTCAAAGATGATAGAACCATTTTGATCCGAATGAAATAGACATAACCCTTGTTCTTAAGAAGTATACAAAAGAATTTTTTTTTTTTTTAGATTCTTATAACTTTTCTTGGCCAAAAGCCTATTATGCAACATGAATAATTCTGCTTAGCATCCCACCAAACACCACACATCCTTTAATTTTTTTTCCTTTTTCCATAACAACAAGTATATAGGATATGGATAATAAATAGAACAACTTAATTAGTTTAATATGAATAAAATAAATAAAGAATAAAAAAAATTTAAAATATATATAATATGTGGTGTGAAATAATGAGTAAGATAATCCTATGAAACATAGCTGATGCAGCCAGCTCAAAGATTAAAGGGCAGAAAGGACAAAGGCCTAGTTCCTATTTTTTCACCCTACCTGACAAAAGAATACGCCTTTACTACAGTCAAAAAAGATCTTATAAAATTAAATTCTTGACTTATACGAATCTATTTAACAATAAAAATAATTTTGACATGTCACACCAAACCATATCAATTTAAATTTATTTTTGTAAAACTTACTAAAACATTTTTCTAAACAAATACACAACATACAGGAATTATTCATTTTAGGTTAACATGCAGTAGGTGTCGTCTTACATTACAACCGCTACAGAGTAGACACCATGATATTCAAGTTTATATCATACAACAAAACATAATTTAACATTCGGAAAATGAAGACCTCAAGGAAGTCCACTCCTATTCACCATATAAATCTAGCTCCACTTCATGTGATTTTCAGGACCTGCGAAACATTAAACAGTAAGGTTGGAACAAAGATAATCAAGCAACTGACTTAAGCCTCGTTTAGTTACACAGATAAGATAAGATGAGATGAAAGTTGAATAAAATATTGTTAGAATATAATTTTTTAATGTTATTTTTACTTTGAGATTTGAAAAGTTGAATTGTTCATTGTATTTTAATGGGAAGTTTAAAAAAATTATAATGATTAGATTAGATGAGATGGAATAGTTTGTAAAAACAAACCAAACCTTAATCTCACTATACACAACATTTTCATAAACAGCAGTCACTTTTTTTATATGACGAGGAATCCCAGAGACTGCGAAAACGCACCATGTCTTTTACCCGGTTAAATAGCAGTCATTTATGCAAACATATTTCTATATTATATAATGACAAACACGTCTATGAATTTCAATTTACATGGTGCTAAAAGTAATGGCTATTTAAATATCATTACTAGAAACAGAATAAATACCATAGCTACGACAGGTAAAGTTTTCTAAGAGAGCATTTCTGACTAGTTATGAATTTGCATCTTTTTAAACATGGTGAACCCCAAAAGCTGTCCAAATTTATAACATTTCAGTAACTTTGACTCAATACCCTGGTTTCCAAAGAGACTAAAAATCTTAATAATTGTCCATTTTCATTTATGAATATCTATACAGATCATAGCCTCTAATTTAACAATATCAATTTCAATACTAAGAATTAGTAAAAATTACCTTCTTAAGTTCCTTAATTTCAACAGCAAGTGCTAAAGCTGCACGTGAAATTAACTTCTACTGTCTTCTCTTTTTCTGAGGCTCCAATATACTCCCTAACAACACAGTGAGGCCAGCCCATCAGCCGCAGATATATACAGCTTAAACAGCAGATGACAACTGGTAGAGTAAATGTGTCAATCGGATAGAGGAATATAAAACATAGTTACGATTCATTAAGGCCTGGTTTGGATAGCAAAGTTCTCTCAACTCATTTCATCTCATTCCACCTGATCTCAATATTCAAACATCACAAACGCAAACACTATTCAATTTTAAATCTTCAACTTTTTCATCTAATCATTAACTAATCAATACAAATTTCTCAAACTTCTAAACAAAATACAAAAAACAATTCAAAATTTTCAAATCTCAAAATAAAAATAATATTAAAAAATAATATTATAATAATATTTTATTTTTATAATATTTTAATTCAACTTTTTCTCTCTCATTTTCCAAAATCCCATAAAACATATTAACTTAAACTATTTCACTAGTATTCATTGATCATCTCATCGCACTATCCAAACGAGCCCTAATCCAAAACTAGAACCTGTGTATAGTGGGGCTTTAATAGTAAAATTAAAATAGGATGAACGATGCCAAACTAAAAGGTTGGCGTGACAAATTGAACATAAATGGTAATCATGTGTCAGTGACCAAAAGCTCAAGATTTAATTATTATAGCACCGAATATGAATAAATGAGTAATGTCTTCAATCGCGGCTGTCTGGGCAGGGGAAGAGAGAGTAAAAAATGAAAATGCTGAGAGACAAATGGAAAATGAATTTGCTTAGTTAAACAAGGAAACAAACCTCTAGACTGCCCTATCACAATCAACTCATCCTTAATTCCAGTCATTTTGCGATCCTGAATACATAAACAAATCATGAGAAAAGAATAAATCACACGTGACTGGATGTACACATCAACACCCCCCCCCCCCCCCCCCCAAAAAAAAAAAAAAAAAATGGGGGGGACAATTGAGAGCTACTTTTATTGACAAAATCCGATGAGAAAGTTTAACAGAACTCATCAATGAGTGTGTTATGAGTGAAAGCAAGGTTAAGCCACCATGGTTGAGCCAGAAAAAACGAACCGAATCATAAACTGGCAATTGATTGCGCCAGAATTCCAATGTAGGAACCAGTGGTCTCCCTGCAACATAGGCAAGTCAATTAAATGGGGAATTCAACCATTCCAAGAAAAAAAAAAACAATATTAATTCTGTGTTTGCCATAGATATGAGGTTTAATACATGCTATGGTTTGATTCAATGCAATAACTTCAATTTTGCCAAAAGATGACATAGGAAATCTCATTTAAAATTAATTTAATTCTTTTTGGAAAAAAATCAGGCATCCTACTTCCCTATGGCTATGGAGCCACCACAGATACAGCTAAAATAGAATAAACAAGTCCTATTTAATTGCAATGATATTACTATCCAAAAAGAGAGAGAGAGAGAGAGAGAGAGAGAGAGAGAGAGAGAGAGAGAGAGTGAGAAGCATTTTAAGCGGCAGACTTGCCTGACCTTGATCTTCCAAAACTCAAAGACTCTGGAGAATAAATAAAATCTCTCTTACTGCACATGCTTTCTTCCTTAGCATTGTTTTCTCCTTCCCTTACTGCATTCTTCAAGTCCTTTGCACGACGCAAAATGGGAGACCTAGCTGAATTATTGTTCCTTGTCTTCAAATCACCTTGAGTCATATTGTTTCCACAGTTTAGCGGATGTTTCACATTGGATTTCTGCAGAGAACCATCTCCAGCACATTCAGCATCAACTTTTCTAAGGACAGTCTGATGCCTTGGGTCTTGAACTTCATCAGCAGACAGGCTGGATGCACCAATGCCCTCAAATTCACAGTTATTATTCTGTACAATATTGCTCAGATCATCAGAAACAAAGGTAATGGAATTCATCTTATTTCTTTTACTTTTTGACCCATTGACTGTCATTTTCTCTTCTTTCCGTTTGCTTCCTACATCCCCGGACGAATTTCCAATAACTTGGCCCATAGAATATCCAGGAAGGCTGTCTGATATGTCCATTCTCCCCTCAGATTGAATGGTGGTCCTTGACGAACTATTCATTTTTGCTCCATCAGTGTTTTCAAATGCATCTATTGTGGGACTCAATTTTTTGTTTCTATGCTTCACAGAATATCTAGATTCGGGGTTATTATGCAAATTGCCTTTCAGATTCTTCAATCTAGCGAAACTCCTACACCGAAAATCACAAGGCATAACATTCACTTCTGTTCCATCCTTGGCCGCATGCTTACACAACTTAGAACCATTTGAAGCATCAATGGTGATATTCTCAGAAACAGTATGAAAACGACTTTTTAAAGGTTCAATATCATGCTTATTTTCATGAACGAACAGCTGGTGATTTTTTGGAGTTTGTTTTGTAGCTGGACTAGAATTTTTCTTGCCTACAACCACTGCATATTCCAACCACATGGAGAGAGAAATAAAAGGAACCAAAAGACAAAGTTAGTTAAGAAACTTACAGAATTATCAGGTATGGGGGACAATTTTACAAACTAGAGTTGTATATATTACATCCTGGATGAGTGGCAAACTCATCTGGTGCAGAAATATTTCCTGAATGAACACAAGTGGTAGAATCTCCTTCCAAGAGCTTTGCAGCATATTCTTCCCAGTTGGGAGGAAAGCCAAACACAAAATGACTAAAAACCTGCGTCCAGTGAAGATATAAGCTTCAACTAGTGGTAGTGTCAACTATATGTTGGGAGAGAACTTGATAATCTAGCAAATTGAATACCATTAGCAATCGTACACAGGGTCACTACGCCTTTGGCCAATGGCAATACTAAAATTTAGAGGAAGTTACACGGATAAGCAGAGCTATCACCTGATCTTATGCCACTGACAGCTTAATGAACTCAGACATAGATACAATGCCTGCTTAGAGTGCACTTTCTTCTGTGCTTGAAAGAGAGATACAAAATGATACAAAGTGCTTCATTACATCTAAATGGCATCAATATCAAACCATGTCTCCCTAACGTCAAAACCATAATTTTGGCATTTTCTTGGATAATTGAAATATATATTTTTCCAAATTCGTTTCCCGGAGACATGTTAGTTTCCAGAACCTCTACAAACGCCGATGTATCAAAGAATCCAATTACAGCATTAATCCAAAAATCGTACTTAATGCAGCAGTAACGACTGTCCAAACTATACCTTGCAAGAAAGGAACAGAACAGAAATGAATCACGCTACCTCGGAAGGAAACCCATTATCGCTAGTCCGCAGCTTGTTAATGAATCCTTTAATAAAAACACAAATCCCGTCAGCTGTCTCCAGGGTAAACATATCGTATCTTTTGAGTACTGGTGCAGATGAAAACACACGCACTGCTTGTTGCCTAAACAAAAACATACAAAGTAAGACCTAGAAGGAGAAAATTTAATCACATTTGACCGCCGCACCATGCCAAATTACAATCTTGAACTATGAATTAGTAAACAACAGAAATCAACCGGAAACTAAACAAAACCCTATCCCGAAACCCCAAGAGAGAGAGAGAGAGAGAGAGAGAGATCTTACTCTCGCGAGGTGAAGCCCGCAACGGCTAGTCGTTTCCCTTCAAAGTCCTCTTCAGCTTTGATTAACCACCAATCGTGCAAGCATACCTTGTAAAACGAGAAAAACATGTTGTTTGACAGAAAGAAAAGTAGAGAAATGGCAAGCCACGAATGAGTTGTTTTGGACTGAGAAAGTAGAGAGAAACACTGAACTGTTTTCTGGAAGTAAGATGATGAACCATCATCGTAGGACTCGTTTTGGTCCAGACCAGTCGTAGAAGCCATGAGAATCAACCCGTCGCTGGAAATCTGAAGGTTCTATTCCCCTGTTCCCGCCCAAACTCATGCTCCTGGTGATTATATCTGTGGTCCGAGAATACGGAATATGTGCCAATCCCAAACAAAACCAAACGGGATAATTAATAGGGCTGCGCTGGGGGCCCTTGGAATCAGGTCCGGCTTTCCAATTCACCCGGCCCGTAACGATAACAAAGATAAAATATAGGGGTGGACAGCGTGTCCCGCCCCGCCCCTCCATGGGAGGGCGGGTAATTCCGCTCCGCCCATGCGGGGGTGGGACCTCCCACCCCACATCTAGAGCTCCTAGCGGGGGCGGGTGATGGAGAGGGTCCAATCCCGCCTCTATTTATATATATACATATATATATATATAAACATAAATATATATTTATATTTTATAAATTGTGTATATATAAATATATACTACAATTTGTTAGACTTGTTCACAAAATATACATTGACAAATTTAAAAACTATATAGTTTAAAAACTAATACACTACAATTTATACAAAATATGCACTAGCAAATTTAAAAATTACATAGTTTTTACATTATAGTCATATTTACAAAATTTAAATTTATAATTTGAATCTAAAAATATATTTTTAATTACTTTTGCACTTATAAATAATTTTTAAATAAAATAAATGTAGTGTTTTTTTTTAAATAAAAAGAGGCGGGACGGATTGAGAATCTGCCCCGCACCCTGCCCACCGAGGCGGGGTACCCCGCCCCCGCATCCCGAGAGCGGGGGACGGGGGTGAAAACCCCACCCCCCGCCCCCATGCGGGGCGGGGTGCAGGGAAGGGGTGCCCCTGCCCCATAGGGGGCAAGTAGCACCCCTAATAAAATATATCCACACAATATCTCAAGCGGGCGGACGGATTTTCTAAAGAGTGCAACAAAATTTTAACTTATATAACTCATTTTATAGTTTTATTTTAAAATTCAAATTTTGAATATTAAATTTTATAATTTTCAATATATTAATATTTAACATGTGGAAAATTAAATCTTTTATAAATTTTTCTTAAATACATTTAGCAATTTTCTTTTCGAAAAAATTAAAACAAATGGACGGGATATATATATTAAAAAACTCTAAATATAGTGATATTAATACTAATATATTAAGTTAACTATATTATTATACATATATTAATCTTATAATATATTAATATATACTAATACTATATATTATACTATTATAGTGTTACTACTACATATAGTATATATATATATATATATATATATATATATATATTATAATGATATAGTGATACTAATATTATATGTTATACATTATGGAATATATTATATATTATATAATAATACATTGATACTAAATTATTATTAATACTATATACTATACTAATAGTGATATTAATACTATATAATAATATATGGTCATAGTGATAATTATATAATATCTTATATATAATTATAATATATAATTTTAATTTATATTATTATTATATATTATATAATATCAAAAATATTATATATAATATCAAAAAGATTAATTTCAAATACAAAAAACGTAGTGGCTCCGGCGATTGTGGAAGCAGTTATTTCTGTTGGTTTTCTCTCAAGTTTCTTCGTATCGGCTCTTGAGGAGAAAGTTTGTGCCTTCACTTTTGGGTGGTAGGCGGAGTGTTTTTAGTCTGTATTTGTATGATATTTCTCTATTAATCATCTGTCAACATGGCTGAGGATTTTATTTCTCATTGGAATAAACTAAGCCCTACAACTGTTGAAAGGGAGCGAGTTGTTGTCTTGGACAATGAAGTGGAACAGACTATTAGACAAGGCCAATTCTGCCTTGTGGGGAAGATTATGTCTGATAGGAAAATTAATCGTGAAGTCTTCAAGTTAACGATGCTTTAAGTTTAGAAAGCTAGTGCTGTCAATCGTATTGTTGAAGTGGGTCCGAATTTGTTTCTCTTAGAATTCAATTCTGAGATTGATATGCAACGAATATGGGATGGTTAGCCATGGCTCGTTGATCAGAATCTAATTTGTTTTAAGTTCTTTGATGGACTTCTTCCGCCCACTGAACTAGTATTCTCTCATGCTTACCTTTGGGTGCAACTGCGTCACATTCCTCTTGAGTGCATGAATTATAATGTGGCTTCCAGAATTGGCAGATTAATTGGGAATTTGATCCATGTGGAGATTGATGAACATGGAACTGGGTGGGGTCAATACATGCGGGTTCTTGTTGAAGTTGATGTCTTCAAACCCCTTGCAAGAGGTACGATGGTTGCACTGAAGGAACATCAAGTGTTTGTGCATTTTAAGTATGAAAGATTGCCTCGTTTCTGCTTTTCTTGTGGTGTTATTGTGCATGGTGGTGTTGGTTGCTTGTCTAAGATAGAAGGTACTTCCTCCAGGCAATATGGTACATGGATGCGCGCTGCATCCCCTGCTGCAAAAGGAGGAGAGGGTAAGTTCATTACTGGCTCTTCACATATATATGCATCCTCTTATGCAACCAACCATTTCTCTGTTGGTTCTCCTTTTGGTAACTGTCTTGATAGTTTTGAGATGGTTGGGGATGTGGATGATATGGGTCATTCTAAGAAGATTGCAGATGATGTGTTGGTTGGTTGCCTATCTATGATTATCAATTCTGCATCAGCAACTGCCCCAACTGCTATAACTGCCACAACTGCCACCACCACAATGCTTGATCTTGCACTGTATTCTGCGATCCCTTCCCAATCTGTTAATGAAACTCCTGATAAAGTACTCATTCCTTTTGAGGGGGTTGGCAATAATAGGGTGGAGGCCTCTAAACATGATGAACCCTCTAGTCCATCTCACTCACTGCTTCATCTGAAGAATAAGGTCAAAAAATGTAAAGTTAAGGCTACTTTTAATTATGATATTTTCTTGGCTACTAGGAAGAGGAAGTTCTTGCCTTTGGGTGGCCGTTCTTCTGAGGACAAATTGTCTTTTAAAAGGAAATTGAGGAATGTGAAATCATTGGCGGAGACTGTTTCACAGCCCCGCCAAGAGAAATGAGGCTTTTAAGTTGGAACTACCAAGGGCTTGGCAACTCTCGGACAGTTCACGACCTTAACCTTATGGTTAAGGATAAAAAGCCAAACATCTTATTTCTTATAGAAACTAGATTACGTAAGAATAAGATGGAGTGTTTGAAGTACTTACTTGGTTTTACTAATTTGTTTCTGGTTGAGGGGTTTGGTCGTGGTGGGGGTCTGGTTTTATTTTGGAAGGCAGATTGTGGTGTAGAGGTTCAAAGTTATTCTCAAAGACATATCAATTGTTGGGTTGACAGCATTTCTCCTAAATCCCCATGGATGCTCACCTGTTTTTATGGTCATCCAATTACTAAAAAAGGATAGAGGGTTATAACATTTTAAGGCATCTCAAATCTCTGAATTTTGATATGTGGCTTTGTATTGGAGATTTCAATGAGATCCATTTTCAAGGAGATAAGGTGAGGGGTGTAGTAAGAAGTGAGAAACAGATTGCTCTTTTTAAGGATGTTTTAGGTGATTGCCAATTTCATAATCTACAGTTTACTAGAGGGAGGTTCACATGGTCTAACAACAGGTCAGACTCTTCTTTCACTAAGGAGAAATTGGATTGGGCAGTGGCATCCTCTGCTTGGTGTGAGGAATTTGGCATGGTTGATATAAGAATTCAGTCTTCTGTCTCTTCTGATCATTGCCCCCTTCTCATGACTTTTCTTCATACTCATGTGTAACTCATTCATTGGAAAGCCAATCAGATTTGAGGCCAGTTGGGCTTTTTATGAGGACTATGGTTCTCCTATTAAATCTGCTTGGTTGCAGGCTGGTGGAGTCACTGATAATTTGGGTTCTTTGAGCAATAAACTAGCTTGTTGCATGAAAGCTATTAGAAAATGGGCTTTCTCCAAAGATCCAGTCTCTGATAAGGTCTTGAGGGAGAAGATGAGCCAACTCGAAAGGATGCAATCTACTCTCACAGTAACTTCTGTACCTGAAGTCAGTAAATTACAGAAAGAGATTTCTGTTCTTCAAGAATCCTTGAATTTAAAATGGAAACAAAGGGCCAAAGTTCATTGGCTATAGAATGGGATAAAAACACTAAATTTTTCCATTTGAGTGCTAGTCAGAGACAAAAAAGGAATAAAATTGCACAAGTGGAAGATGAGGATGGGTTTCTGTGTAATACTGCATCAGAGATTGGTCTTGCTTTTACTCACTTTTTCTAGAACCTATTTACTTCCTCAGAGCCTTCTCAAATTGATGGTTGCCTCCATAATTTGACACCTAAAGTAACTCCTGCTATGAATGATGATTTACTTCAAGCCTTTACAGTGGAGGATGTTAAGACTGCTGTTTTCCAAATGGGACCTTTCAAAGCCCCTGGACCAGATGGTTACAATGCATGCTTTTATCAAGACAATTGGGAGGTGGTGGGGAATGAGATTTGTCATATGATTCTGACATTTCTTAACTCTCATGTGTGTATTGAAGCCATCAATCAAACCTACCTGGTTTTAATTCCAAATTCCAAAAGTCCCAAGATTGTTTCTGAGTACAACCCATAAGCTTATGTAATGTCTTTTATAAGGTTATTAGAAAGATGCTCACAAACAGATTGAAATCCATTATGCCTCTTCTTATTTCACAAAACCAGTGTACTTTTGTATCTGGCAGACAGATTATAGATAACATCACTGCAGCCTATGAAACTCTTCACACCATGAATACAAACCTCCATGGTCAAAAGGGTTTTATGGCTTTGAAATTAGACATAAGTAAGGCTTATGACAGGGTGGAATGGGGGTTTATTCAAGCTGTTTTGCTAAAATTGGGATTCAATGACAAATGGGTTAAGTTAATCATGTCATGTATTTCTACCTCTTCATTTTCTGTTTTGGTTAATGGTGTCCCTCAACAGATTTTCAAACCAGGAAGGGGTCTCGGACAAGGTTGTCCTTTATCCCCATATCTTTTTATTCTTTGTGCTGAAGCCTTGAGTGCCCAATTGTATGCTGCAGAACAACAAAAGGTCTTAACTGGTGTACCTATTGCTCGAGGTCAGATCAGATTAAGTCATCTGCTCTTTGCAGATGACAACCTATTATTCTGTAAAGCTAACATGCAGGAGTGGGTGCAATTGAATCATATTCTTAGTGTATATGAAGCTGCTTCTGGCCAAAAGCTTAACAAAAATAAGACTTCATTATTCTTTAGCAGAAACACAAAAGCAGCAACAAGGACACATATTATGGAGGTAGTTGGGTTACAGGCCTCTACTAATCTGGACAGGTATTTGAGTCTTCCTTCTATTGTGGGGAAATCAAAGACAATGGCTTTCAATGGAATTGTAGATAGGGTGATTATAAGGCTAGATAACTGGAAGAATAAGTTCTTGTCAAAAGCAGGGAAGGGGATTCTCATTAAGGCAGTACTGCAGTCCCTGCCCTCCTATACAATGAGTGTTTTTCTGCTACCAAGAGTACTTTGCAAGAAATTACATTCAGCCTTTGCAAGATTCTGGTGGGGTCATAAGAAAAATCAGTCTAAAATCCACTGGTCAAGCTGGGAATCCTTGTGTAAAGGGAAGTCTTGTGGAAGTTTGGGGTTCAGAGACCTACATAGCTTCAATATAGCCCTTTTAGCAAAACAAATATGGAGGTTGAAAATGTTTCCAGACTCTTTACCAAGCAGGATTCTTAAAGCTAAATACTTCCCTTTTACAGACTTATCACTTGCTGCTCTAGGTGCTAGGCCTTCTTATTTATGGAGAAGTATGTTTCATTCTATTCCCCTAATTGAAGAAGATAGTATGTGGAGAGTAGGTGATGGTACCCAAGTTAGGATATGGAAGGACAAATGGCTACAGAGAGACTCTACATGCAGGATTCTTTCTCCTGTGTCTATTCTTCATGATAATGCTGTGGTTACTGATCTTATTTATACCAACACGAGGTCGTGGAATCTGAATCTTCTCCAAACAGTTTTTCAAGAGGAAGATGTGAAGGAAATATCGAAGCTACCTGTTAGTATTATGCCTTTTGCTAATAAGTTGATATGGAAAGGAACTTTGTCTGGACAATTTTCAGTTAGAAGTGCTTACCATTTACATAAGCAACTCCAAGCAAGGAATAAAGGTGAATCTTCTACTAATGGAGCTTATGGGGTGCTATAGAAGAAAATCTGGGCCTTACAAACAACTAATACTGTTAAACAGTTCATTTGGAGTGTCTGCACAGATTCACTGCCCACTAGAGTTAATTTGTGTAAGAGGCAAGTGATTACTAAATCTTGTTGCCCCATTTGTATGTTGGAAGATGAAACACCAGCCCATATCTTATGGGCTTGTCCCTCTGCAAAAGATGTATGGATTATGTGCTCTAAGCCTATTCAAAAGGCTAACTTTCAAGCAACTACCTTCTTCCATATTTTTGAATATCTGGTTAACAGATTACCAATGCAAAATCTTGTGCACTTTGCCACCATAGCTCGTTTGCTTTGGTTTAGAAGAAACTTATTAATCCATGATGGGTCTTTTCAAGCTCCCAGTTTGCTTTATGGAAATGCAGTTAAGGCTGTTGAAGGGTATTATAATGCAAGCTCAAAGCCAATAAGGCCAGTAAATCAGAATCCTCTGCATGTTACTCGTTGGGAAGCACCACCATCACATTGGGTGAAAGCTAATTGGGATGTGGCAGTAAGATCTGCTCTTAACAAGATTGGTGTTGGTGTGGTTATAAAAGATGATAAGGGTTCTATTTTGGCAAGTTTAATGTAACCAAAGTCTTATTGCACAGATCCTGCTTTGGCAGAAGTAAGGGGATTACTCACTGCTGTGTTATTTTGTTAAGAGTTATGACTTGACTCTGTCATCTTTGAAGGAGATTCCTGTCAAGTTGTTAAAGCAGTTCATTGTCTTGATTCTTTTATTGGATGTTTGCAGTGTATTATATCAGATATCCTTAAGCTACTGAGTTCTGCTCATTGGAAAATTCAGCATGTTCAGAGGGACTTGAATGGTGTTGCTCATTGACTTGCTCAAGTTGCAGTGACTTTAGATCATGAATTAATAGATATTGATTGTACTGCTAGTTGTATAGAATCTCTTGTATTGGCTGATTGCCGTTTCTCAGATCAATAAGATTGATTACTGTGTTGACTTAAAAAAAAAAGATTAATTTAAATATATATTATAGTGAACCAGTCCGGTCTGGTCTTAAAAATCATAAAACCGGAACCGGCCGATTTTTGCATTTTAGAAACCAGTTCCAAATTGGACCAGTCCAAAACTGGACCGATTCCACCAATTCGGTTCAGTTTTTCGGTTAAAATTTGCACCCCTGTTACTGTAGTATAAATAGTCTTGAACAAACTTAGTGCGATTGATCAAATTCAACTAGGTTAGCTGAATGCATGCATGCATGGCTCAGAAGAAGCTAGGGAGATACTTTTGGAGGGTTGGACCAATAAGGCTAAGTCTTGTATGCTGCTAGCCTGCTTCTGTGGGATAATAACTATCCCAAAAAACATAATCAGATGAGGAAAAAAAAAATATCCCAAAAAACATAATTAGATGCATCTGTACAGGTGGCAGACGCTTGGTTACAAAGCATAGCTACCTCAATATCTCTTGTTCCGTAGCACCTATTAGGTGTAATCGGTCCCGTTTGATTCAATTTTAAACAAAATTTATTAATTTTATCGGTTTCGATCCGATTCGGTCTGGCTTTTCAATTTTAATAAAATGTAAATTTGTCACACAAAATTTGTTTATAAAAAAAATTGTCTTAAAAAAATCTGTTTTGTTAAAAATCTGTTACTATTTACAAAAAATTGTTTTATAAAAAAAAATCTGTAATATAAAAAAAAATCTAAGGAGTATCACAAAAAACAATTGCTTTAAAATAGTTTGTCGTTCCATTGGTGAATGTTTGTTGTTCAATTAATATACTAATATACATTAGTATACTAAATTACTAATGTATACTAATTAATTAAAGCGAAATGTAATTAATATACTAATGTATATTAGTATTATTAACGTATTATGTATTTATCAAAATGAATATGTTGACAATTTATTATGCTATAAAATGTTATTAATATATATATTTTATGTTTAAAACATATGATCAAATAAATTTTCATGTTTAAGATTAAAATTTTATGTTATAAATTATAATAACATTATCTTATATATAATTATAATTTATATTATTTTATATATTATATATAAAAATCATATATAATATAGCGAACCGATCCGGTCCTAAAAAGTATAGAATCGAAGCCGGACCGATACCGGCCGGTTTTGGAACTAAGGGAATCGGTTCCAGACTGGACCCCAAACTGGACTGGTTTCACTAGTTTGGGCCGGTCCGGACCAGTTTTTCAATTAATTTTTACACCCTAATTTTTACACCCTACCCACAAACTCAAAGCCTACATTATTATATATATATATATATATATATATATATTAAAATAAATGGCGTAAGAAATAAAAAAGAGATTGATTACGATAAAACTGGTTGGTTAATTTACCATATTTTTCAGGGTTTTGAATGAGATCAAGCAGAGGATTGTAAACATCAATATAGACCATTCTGCTATTGGGTAAGTTGCTGTTAAGGGAATTGAGTGTGGAACAGTTTAGCATTGAACAACTTTTCTGCTTGGTTGTACTTTTCTGCACACTGTCTCAGTATTCCTCCAGCCAGAGTTCTTTGCGACGGCACGCATCCAATCGGCGGTGCACTCAATACTCCAATCCTTCGTGCCCCAGTTCATACATTTTCAGTAAGGGTAATGATTGAGAGAAATCATTATAGCAGTACACACTTTGTATTCATTGCGTGGTTGTTTTTAGTTGATTGTTCTCAACACTGACTTAAGGAAATGTGTAGTCTAGATGATGCCACATCATGTGTATAAAATGGATGCTTCTAATAATGATTTTTATCTATATTTATTCTTCCGAATAGTGTTAGCATATTATAATAAAATAAAATACATGGACGGTCAAAGCGATTGAGCACAGGCATTTTATAATTTCTCTTCCTTCAAAACACATGATTGCATTAATTTATAATTTCTTATATTATTTTTCGGATTTGTTTCCATTCTTCCTCAAGTTTTTAATCATTTTTTCAAAAAAAAAAAAATGTGAACGAGCTATATATACATAAATTCCTCTCCCATTAATTTGTTTTTATTTACCTCAGCTTGGTTCTTTGGTACTGTAACAAGTACGTACGTGCGTGAAAATAATACAGGACGGAAAATGAACATATACCTTCAAGAAAATGGCAGCCTGGTCGACCATAAGATCAGCGTAGGAAGGGACATCGTACTGCAATTCACGTACACAAGCAAGGAAATATGTATTAGCAATGTCGTCGCTGCCGGCCAACACAAGAAGCATATATACTTTTGGCCCTATCATCCTCACTCTGCTCAAACCTCTACTTCATATATTTCAGATCTGAGGCTATCAAAATGTGTATTGTTAGACGAAATTCATTTCTCTTTTTTCCCTTCTCCTTGTCATTAATCTCTACTCAGACCTCTTGATCTTCACTTTCAGATGATTACACGTCTGCAAGAACGATGAGATATTGCAGAAGGAGTACAGACAAAGTCCAAGTGAGCAAGACAACGAAGTCACGACGAGAAGAAGGGTGAAGTCACGATGGAGTCATAGCCAAGAGAGATGCATCCCAGGAGATAATGGTACTTTTGATATGAATATTACAACAAAAATTACATGCGCTTAGTCTGATATTTCTCTTTTATTTTTATTTTTGAAGTTAATGACATGTCAAGCTGTAGAGTGCTTTTGTAAGAAGTGTGGGTAGATGTAGATGTAGCATTTCTCTTCAAGCCTCTAATCAACTTTCTTGGTTAGTTATTGTTAAGATATAAAATAAATAATAAAATTTATATTTTTCTATTAACTTAAGCTTTTGGGACAAGTGATGATTTCACATGGTATCAGAGCAGAGGTCTTGAATTTGAATCATGACTCTACACTCTACACTTAATTAAATATTCTACGTGTTGGACCACCCATTGAATAGAAGTTTAGCCCACAAGTGAGGGGAGGCACTAATATATAAAATAAATAATAAAATCTACATCTTTCTTAATTTAAACTTTTGAGACAAATGGTAATTTCCCAGCTATGCATGCCAAACTAGCTGATATGCAGCTGCTTCCATCCATTTTGTAGTTGATGGCCTAGTAATTAGTTTTTGGTATTTCTTTGTGTTTTATGGCACATACTCGTGTAAACAAAGGAGCAGCACCTTGCTTTCCAGCTTTCCGCCCCCAAAATCAAGACCTCCCCTTGCTATTTGGTCACTCCAAAGTAAGAAAGAGAAAAGTCACATTATGAGCATGACATATATACCAACTGCAGGCACTTTTGAATTTTGGCCCTCAAGAACTATCTTGGAATGCAAAAGCAGTATGCTTCCATCAGAAATACCAATAGGTAATATTTTGTAGTCCTGATATCTCTATCATCCCATACATTTTTCACTGTGCAGTTTGGCTACTGATAAGGCATGGAAACAGAAAAAGAAAACCTGAACGTTGTACCTAAAACCACCCAAGTCAAAAATCCAGCTCCAAATTCAAATCTTCCTTTGAATCTCTCAGTCCTTGAGGATTCTCCAAATCCAAGATTTTGATGCCCGAAGTTGAACAATGTCTCTTCTGTAGTGGGTACCAATTGAGTTCCAAGTTGGGATCATCATCCTCATCTAGGTGCCTCTTAGCAAGTTGATTACCCTCCATTAAATCTACTGAAATCTCAGTTTCTTCAATGTTATCAACCTTCTCATGGAGCACACTTGGATAATCTTCTGCACTCTTTTCATGTTTATGTACCAGATGGGCTCCACAACTTTTAAAGAACATTGAACTCCGTTCGGTAAAAAACTCGACTCGGAGATTCTCTCCCTTTAGCTCAAAAGATTCAAGAACAGAGTACCCTAGCCATACATGATCTGACCCCATTTGGGCTCCATCAGATGCAAATAGATTAAATATTTGTTTTTTAATGTACCTTAGGATACCATCTCCGATGATCCTAGCACTAACAATAGGACGTGGGTGCAATGAACGAACAGGTCCAACAATAGCACACAAAGCAATTCCTCTGATCTCATCATCCAAACATTGGTGTCCACTAATATCTATTTCACATGAATTCCATTCTAAAATCTCCTTTCGATGGCTGAACCAGTCTGGAATCCTATTTCCAGGAAACACAATACCATCTAAATAGTCATGTC
This sequence comes from Juglans mandshurica, assembly GCA_022457165.1. Taxonomy (NCBI): domain Eukaryota; kingdom Viridiplantae; phylum Streptophyta; class Magnoliopsida; order Fagales; family Juglandaceae; genus Juglans; species Juglans mandshurica. The sequence continues at coordinate 28,765,419 of CM039627.1, forward strand.
CCTACCAAACAAACATAATAAAAATATTTCAGCATTACAACCTATAAACAAATACACAGAGAGAGAGAGAGAGAGAGAGAGAGAGAGAGAGAGATGCACCTTACACAATAAAGGATTTGCCACATGATTCCTTATACTCAACAGCATTTTATCGCTTCCAGACAAGTCAATGAAATCTAGTGATTGTAAGTCACATATATTGAATTGTAATTTTCTTGTGACTTCTGGAAAGCTTTCCAATGACTTGCATCCACTGGCATATACCTCTACTATATTTGGTGGAAGTTTTGGAATTTCTTGAAGTTGCTTGCAATACCTCACATAAAGGCGCCTCAATCCTACAAATCCCTTGATACTTTCTGGAAGGCTAACAATATCACTCCCTGATAGATCTAACCAAGACAAAGTGGTCAAGCAATTAGATTTCCTAAAAAAGCTTGATTTTGATAGCACAGAGCTTTCAAGATACAATGGAAATGCTATTGTGGAATAATCATCATCAGAAATGCTTGAATCTGATACAGGTAACAGTGGGAGTAATTCTGCATTTGATGAAGTTTCATATTCAGATGCCATAGATTGTTTATTATCCTCCACATTCTTCACAAGATTTGGACAATCATTGAGATGAAGAGACTCTAGATGTTGCAATTGAAGAATACTGCTTGGGAGACGAATAAGGTTTTTGCAGCCTTTCAAATATAATGACTGCAGTCCAGTGAGGTTCCCAATGGATGAAGGTAGCTCTTTTATAGCAGTGTATTGCAATCCAATTTGTCTTAAATGTTTCATTTCACACTCAATTTCAGGGAAGTCAGTAAGGCTTGAACAACCATAAAAGTTAAGCCATTCTAGAGATCTTAGCTTCAGGCTTCTTGGAAGACCCCTAAGGTTAGAGCATCCGAAAAGACTCCAAGAAACAAGCTTATCAAGAAATCCGACAGAATTATGAATCTCAACTAAATTTGTACAGAAACTAAGATTCAATTTCTTCAAACTATGACTCCTTGAAAGATCTGGAATTTTTATTAGAGACTCACAATAGGAGAAATCCATAATTGTTAAGTTTGGAGAACTCTGTAAAAAAGAAAAAGAAAATAAAGCATATTAGCCTGAAGGAAGATTACAATGTAGTTGGAAAAAAAAAAAAAAAGTTCTTGGATATAATAGTTGTACCTCAAATCCTTGCCATAGTTCCTTGATGTGGCTACTAGGCATTCTAAATTCAACGAGTTTCTTCCCATGGAAATTGGATGGCAAAGATTGTAAAGGACATTCAGGCCAATCAAGTATTCTTAACTCGTTAGGAAGATAATTAAGCCTTCCAGAAAAACGTGCATTACGATTTATAAACAATCTGAGATTTTTCATCTTCACAAAAGCTTTGGGACTTAAACAAATCCTGTCATCACCTTTAGGAATATCTACCACTATGCCTTCAACTTTGTTTGTCCCCTAATAAGACAATATGTTAGAAGGATATATGGCAAAATCAACAAAAAGTATACCATATGAAGATACTCATAAAAGTTGGCTGTCTTTGAATAGAACGGAGATCAGTTCTTTATGATTTTTTTATTATGTTCTTTCTATTCAATAGCACTATATTTGCAAAACTTAGATTCCATACGATCATCTCTGTACATTAATTTTCATGTTTTTCTTTCAAATTGGTAATCTATTGATATTGAAAAGTTTTTAAAATGTCAAAATTAGTGCATCTGTTTTTCAAAATTAATTTTCATTCTTAACTATTCATAAGACAAAAACAGAAGGAAAAAAAAGAGATACTCATAAAAGTTGCCTATTTTTTAAATAGAATGAAGAGCAGTTCCATATAATTATTTTATTCTTCCTATTCAATAGCACTGTATTGACAAGCAAAAAGCCTCATCTTGGGACAAATAAAATGTATATAGTGTTATTTATTTCTTTTACTATACTTTAATATAAAAGATACTCAATATTTTTCTAGAGCATCTCATTTGTGAGAAGGAAACAAATATACAATTAAAAGTGACGTTCTGTGCAATTCTTACCGTATTTTGCTTCTAGTACATGGCGGACATCTTCATAAAACCATAATCTATTGCGTTTGCCAGGTTCTTTAGGTGATTCTTCGCGAACAAGTTCCCTACCCATTTCTTGCAGCAAGTCATGCATCTCCAATATGTTATGCTTATCAATAGTTATGAGGCACTTATCCACAAGTTTTCCTAAACCAATATCCGGAGAGAAACCACAATTGTCTAATATTTTAATGACATAATTTGCATGCTCTCCTTTGAAGAAACATGCAATATCAAGAAAAATATTCTTCTCATTCTCACGCAACCCATCATAACTTGTTCTTAATATTTTTGAATATCTTGGTGAGGAACCCTTTGTTGTGAAAACGATGACAATAAAGTGAATGTAAACGCACGAAAAATAAGCAATCACACACGACACAGTATTTACGTGGTTCGGCAAATTGCCTACGTTCACGGGAGCTGCAGAGGATTTTTATTTCTTGAGGAATCACAATACAATGATGTAGGATGGCTACTATTCACTCAGCTACAGTGCAAGACAAAACAAAAACATTATTTATATGTTGTACGGCGGAAACCCTAATTCTGGAGAATTAGCGATGTTCGCTCGAGCGGCATGTCGAGCCCGCGTCGAGCGAACTTGTTTCCCGCAATTGCTCGAGCCGTGAGTCGAGCGGCTCCTCAAGCAAAGCTCTCTGACTTCCCTCCGCTCGAGCCGTGAGTCGAGCGGTCATCGAGTGAACCTCTCTGTCCCGCAATTCCTCGAGCGGTTTGTCGAGCTTCCTTCGAGCGAAGCTCTCTGTCTTGTATTCGCTCGAGCGGCTAGACGCTTCGCTCGAGCGGCGTGAACTAGACTCCACATACTCAACAATTCTCCCACTTGGAGACTGGTACACCCACATTGTCGTCCTCTGCCTCAAACATGATATCCTCCACCTCTACAACTCACAGCTCCTGTCTTCATGCTAGAAGACCAACTGAAGTTGCGCACAACTTCAGTTTCTCAAGTGTATCACCCTTTGTCAACATATCAGCAGGGTTCTTACTTCCACAAATTTTCTCAAGTAGCAACTGTCCATCATCCAACAATGATCGTATAAAGTGATACCTGATCTGAATGTGTTTAGTCCTGGAATGAAATGCTGGATTCTTGGCAAGGAATATGGCACTCTGACTGTCACTGTAGAGGGTGCCATTCTGATTCTTTTTACCCAATTCCTCCAAGAAGCCCTGTATCCAAACCATCTCCTTTGCAGCTTCTGAAGCTGCAATATACTCAGCTTCTGTAGTAGACAAAGAAACTGTCTTCTGTAGATTAGAGCCCCATGAAACTGCAGTACCACCCAGAGTGTAAACAAACCCTGTGTTACTTTTTCTACTATCAATATCTCCAGCTAAATCAGCATCAACATAGCCTTGTACCTCTAAGCCCTCTCCTGAGAAACACAAGCATGTTTCTGAGGAGCCTTTTAAGTACCTCAAAATCCACTTCACTGCTTCCCAATGTTGTTTTCCAGGATTACTCATGTATCTACTCACAATTCCCACTGCATGGGCAATATCTGGTCTAGTGCAAACCATAGCATACATGAGTGACCCAATAGCTGAGGCATAAGGAACCTTACTCATATAGTCTTGTTCCTCCTCTGAATTTGGTGCCTGATCCTTGCTGAGTCTGAAGTGACTTCCTAAGGGTATGCCAACTGACTTGGCCTTGTCCATACTGAACCGATTGAGTACCTTTTTCACATACTCAGCCTGTGAAAGTCTCAACGTGCCTCTGACTCTGTCTCTAGCGATTCTCATGCCAAGGATTTGTTTTGCAGCTCCCAAATCCTTCATTGCAAAATGCTCTGACATCTGCTTCTTCAGACTATTGATCTCATCAATACTAGCCCCTGCAATGAGCATGTCATCCACACATAGCAGCAAAATAATGTAAGAATTGTCAAACTGTCTAACATAGCAACAATGATCTGCCTGACATCTGATGTACCCTGCACTGCACATGAAACTATCAAATTTCTTGTACCACTGTCTGGGAGCTTGTTTCAGGCCATACAAGCTCTTCTTTAGTCTGCAAACTGAACCTTCATTTCCCTGTACCACAAACCCCTCAGGTTGGTGCATGTAGATGTCTTCTTCAAGATCTCCATGAAGAAAAGCTGTCTTCACATCTAGCTGCTCAAGAAATAGATCTTCAGTAGCAACCATAGCCAAAACTAGCATGATGGTTGTGATCTTTACCACAGGAGAAAAGATCTCAGAATAGTCAATGCCCTGTTTCTGTTGGAAGCCTTTTACAACAAGTCTGGCCTTGTACCTTTTACTGCCATCATGCTCAGTTTTCATCCGGTATACCCACTTGTTGTGTAATGCCTTCTTCCCTGATGGAAGTTTTGTCAACTCCCATGTCTGATTCCCTAACAGAGAATCCATCTCATCCTTCATGGCCAACTCCCACTTGCTAGAATTTTTATCTTGCAAGGTTTCTTGGTAACTTTGTGGTTCTCCACCATCTGTCAACAAGATGTAATTCAAGGAAGGTGAGAAACGCTGTGGAGGACGAATAGTCCTAACTGACTTTCGAGCTGCAGCTATTGGAGTGGACGGCTCTGGATCTGATTGCGGAATAATGGGAATGAGTGTGCTGGACCCACTCTCCCCGTCACTCACATCTCTGCACTGCACTGTGACCTCTGGTAGATCATCCAAACTCACAAACTCAGACTCCTGAGGGGCTGCTTCAGCAACTATACTGGACTTGTCTTTGTACACAATCTTCTCATTGAAGATCACATTTCTTCTTCTTATAATCTTCCGACCCTGATCATCCCAGAAACGATAGCCAAATGCCTCGTCTCCATAGCCAATGAAATAACATTTCCTTGACTTAGCCTCAAGCTTATTATGAGCATCAGAATCAATAAGAACATAAGAAAGACAGCCAAATATTTTAAGATGAGAAAATTTGACCTCTTTCCCGCTCCAAGTCTCCTCAGGCAATCCACAATCCAAAGGAACTGATGGTCCTCTGTTTATCAAGTATACTGCAGTGCTAACTGCATCTGCCCAGAAAGTAGGTGGTAGCCCAGCGTGCAGCCTCATGCTTCTAGCACGCTCATTTATGGTTCTGTTCATACGTTTAGCAACTCCATTTTGCTGTGGTGTCCCAGGAATGGTCTTCTCCATTCTGATTCCCTGAGTTGCACAATACTCCTTGAACCCGCCATCAATATACTCACCACCATTATCATACCTCAAGCATTTCAACTTCAAGTCTGTTTCATTCTCAACCATGGCTTTCCAATTTTTGAACACATTAAATACATCAGATTTATGTTTCAGAAAATAAACCCATACCTTCCTGCTGTGATCATCAATAAAAGTGACATAGTAGCGAGAATCTCCAAGAGATGCCACTGGGGAAGGTCCCCACACATCAGTGTGCACAAGATCTAGTCTCTCTGACTTCAGTGTTCTACCACTCTTCAAGAAACTGACCTTCTTCTGTTTCCCCATAATACAGCTCTCACACATACTAAGATCAACTGACTTCAGTTCTGGTAGCTTGCCTCTAGACAGAAGTTCCTTCATGCCCTTCTGACTCATATGGCCAAGCCTGCAATGCCACAAGTCTGTTGTGCTCTCTGCAACGGTAGTGGCAATAGTGTTATTCAAACCAGTAGTCATATAGAGTGTACCAGTTTTCTTACCCCGAGCCAGTACTAGTGCCCCTTTGGTGACCTTGCAGGTGCTGTCTGAGAATACCACTGAGTGGCCACAATCATCAAGCTGCCCAACAGAAATAAGGTTCTTCTTTAACTCAAGAATGTGTCTGACCTTTTGCAAGGTCCATTTGTTCTTGTTAGGGAGTACGATGTCGATATCTCCCATTCCAATTACATTCAAGGCTTCTCCATCAGCCAAATACACCTTTCCAAAGTCACCCGCAACATAGTTTTGCATTATCTCCCGATGGGAAGATGTATGGAAAGATGCCCCTGAATCAAGTATCCAGTCATCAACTGGACTATGAACTGCAAGTAATAGTGCATCCTGTAATTCTTCAGTTATCACATTAGCACTATCGTTCTCTGTCTTCTTGGGATTTCTGCAATTCTTCTTTATGTGGCCAGCTTTGCCACAATTCCAACAAATTGCCTGCTGGCCAGGTCTCATCTTGCTCTTGCTCCTGTTCTTTTATTTTGATCTGCCTCTATATGAGTTCCTGTCTTGTGCTCTTCCCCGAGAGTCAACATTCAGTGCTGAACTCAAACCTGAGGTCTCGCCTGAATCTCTCCTGCGTACCTCCTCAGTCAAAATCAAATCACGGATGTCATCATATTTCAATTTTGACTTACTAGCAGAATTGCTAACAGCCATCCTCATGGCTTCCCAACTATTTGGCAGTGATGCCAATAGTATCAATGCACGTATCTCATCATCAAATTCAATTTCAACAGACGACAATTGATTTGTGATAGTATTGAAATCATTCAAATGTTGTGCAACAGACGTACCATCCGACATCTTTAAATTAAATAACTTCTTCATCAGATGTACCTTATTATTTGCTGACGGCTTTTCATACATACTTGATAAAGCCGCTATGAGATCCGCAGTCGTCTTCTCCTTGATGACGTTGTGTGCAACGGATCTCGACAGGGTTAGACGAATAACCCCCAGGACCTGTCGATCCAACAGAGTCCAATCAGCAACTGACATGCTGTCCGGCTTCTTCCCCAACAATGGAAGATGAAGTTTCTTTCCATAGAGGTAATCCTCTATCTGCATTCTCCAATACCCATAATCCGTGCCATCAAACTTCTCGATCCCCGATACTCTCACTTCTTCTCTAGCCATCGTTTTTCTCAGACCCGAACCTTGGCTCTTGATACCAATTGGTGTGAAAACAATGACAATAAAGTGAATGTAAACGCACGAAAAATAAGCAATCACACACGACACAGTATTTACGTGGTTCGGCAAATTGCCTACGTCCACGGGAGCTGCAGAGGATTTTTATTTCTTGAGGAATCACAATACAATGATGTAGGATGGCTACTGTTCACTCAGCTACAGTGCAAGACAAAACAAAAACATTATTTATATGTTGTATGGCGGAAACCCTAATTCTGGAGAATTAGCGATGTTCGCTCGAGCGGCGTGTCGAGCCCGCGTCAAGCGAACTTGTTTCCCGTAATTGCTCGAGCTGTGAGTCGAGCGGCTCCTCAAGCGAAGCTCTCTGACTTCCCTCCGCTCGAGCTGTGAGTCGAGCGGTCATCGAGCGAACCTCTCTGTCCCGCAATTGCTCGAGCGGTCTGTCGAGCTTCCTTCGAGCGAAGCTCTCTGTCTTGTATTCGCTCGAGCGGCTAGACGCTTCGCTCGAGCGGCGTGAACCAGACTCCACATACTCAACAATTCTCCCACTTGGAGACTGGTACACCCACAGTAGCTGTCCTACATCATTGTATTGTGATTCCTCAAGAAATAAAAATCCTCTGCAGCTCTCGTGGACGTAGGCAATTTGCCGAACCACGTAAATACTGTGTCGTGTGTGATTGCTTATTTTTCGTGCGTTTACATTCACTTTATTGTCATCGTTTTCACAACACCCTTTTGTAGTCATTCAAAGCACTTATCCATTCATGTATACTTCTACCATATAGATCTGAACCGAGCACTTTTAAAGCTAGTGGAAGGCCTCCAGAATAATGTATAATACGTTTTGCAAGGTCTGCATATTCATCATTTGGTCTGTTTCTTTTGAAAGCATTCCAGCTAAAGAGCTCACAAGCTTCTTTTTGATCCAATCTCTTCATCTCATATGTTGAATCAACTTTATGATTAGTCAATAAACTTTGATCTCTTGTTGTTATGATGATTCTGCTTCCTAAACCAAACCAATCATGATCTCCAACTAATTTCTCCAGTTGCTCCAATTGATCCACATCATCAATAACTAAAAGAATCCTTTTACATTGAAACCTCTCTTTTATCACATTGATGCCTTGGTCATCAGTGCTAACATTCAAACTTGAACCTCCTAAGATCTTAGAAAGAAGTGTCTCTTGCAATCGGAGTAGACCGCGTTTACGATTTGAAGTTTCTCTAACATTTGGAAGAAAACAACTTGCTTCAGACCGATAAGCATTTAGATTATAGACTGCTTTGGCGATAGTAGTCTTCCCAATTCCACCAACTCCAAATATCCCTACTATGCGTATGTCCTTGATCTCAATACTTAATAGCAAACTGATATCTTGTACACGAGACTCTATTCCAACTGGATATTTGGCAACGTGCAACTCAGTATGATATATAATTTTTGAGTCCACCCATTGAACGATTTCATGAATAAATGTTGATTCATTCCTTTGAATAGAAAAGGAAGAAAACTTTAGCTGAGTTAGACATATTAAAAGCCATAGAAGCTAGCATAATCTAATAAAGAGTTTCTATTTTTTCTGTAATAAAATAACATTGGTAGGATACGAGCTTAAGATGTTTTTTAATTTGTTTTTTTAAGATGGGATTAATTGTCCCTTCTCACGAGCTTAAAAATGTAGAGATCAGAAACTACATTTTAGTACCAAACCAAATTATAACTTGACCATATACATGCGAGATAGTGTTGAATTCATGTGAAGATTTGAGCTATCACTTAGGTTTCTTTGAAGTTAAAATACTCTTTGACTTATACATGCATGTATTGACTAGTTTATAACAGAAATATTATTGCTTTAATGGGTTTTTTTTTTAATTTTTTTTATTTATTTTGTTCCAACAGCACATAATATTGATCATGCTCTAAATTTTAAATGGTTTTTTATTTTATTTTAGTGCTCGATAGAAGGAGCCACTTAAAAATGTTTTACTTGGGCTTCATTTGGATCCTTGAATGAGTTCAGCTCATCTCCGTTGAATTCTATTTTAGACCTATCATAACATCTAAACACAAACTCCCAAATCACTAAACATCATTCAACTCAAAATCTCTTTACTCGTGGGATCCATAATTTTTTTCAACTCAACACCTCTATACACATGAGACCCACAACCTTTTTCAACTTCCCATAAATACATCTAAACTTATCTTAACATCCAAATATATCTAAACTCATCTTAAGTGGGCTCTATAAAATTCACTCCAACATCTCAACTCACTATTCATAAAGAATTCAATTCAACATGCAAACTTAAATTGATATAATAATGACAAAAAGCACAAAACACAACAGAGATAAGAGGAAAACAGAAAAAAAAAAACAAAAAAAAAAAACGATGGTTGAAGTAATGATCGAACAATAAAAGTGAAAGGACCAAGATTTCTCGTTAACTTCTCATTTACACGTACAGCACATAAAATTAGAAAAAAAAAAAAATTTCTTGAATGAAAGGCACAAGAGTTAGAAATACAGTACCCTTCCTTCTTTAAATGGAATCCAGACAACTTGGCCACTTCTTTTAGGGATTCCTTCCATTTCTGCATCTTCATATGATCATCCTTAAATCTGTCTTCATGTTTAGTCAATGCTTGTCCAAAACTCTTTCTTTGATGCCATACCTCCGATGGATCTACGAGGTAAAATATTGGTAGAACAATTTGTTGTCTTGTTCTCTTACACTCAAGGATCTTCTTAAGCTCGTCTAAGCACCAAGTGGACGATGCATAATTTTTCGATAGCACAAGAATGGAAATCCTCGACTCTTCAATGGCTTTGAAAAGTGCTGGTGAAATTTCCTCTCCCCTTCTAAGCTGCTCATCTAAGTAGGTGTTGATTCCCCTTTGACGCAAAGTATCAGAATAAGTGACTCACTAATACCTTCGGACAAGCAGCTGGTAGGCAAGCCATGGACCACAGCCAAAACAAAGCAGCAGGATCACGCAACACGTCCGTTACAACCAACAGCACACTGCACTCAACAGAATCACATCAGAGAAAGTTGTTAATTTTTCTTCTCAAGTTATTGTAACAAACAAGTATTATTTTATTCTTCTTATTCATGTATAAAAGCAACCGGAATACTTGAATAAAATTAGAGAAGTTTTTATAAAATTGTTTCTGCAAACATGGTATCGAGAGCCAGCGACTAACGTCATCTCAACCATGGCAGCGTCTTCTTCTTCCTCTACTCTTTCTTCTTTTTCACATGTAGTCACCACAAAATTAAACAATGAAAACTATCTCCTCTGGCAAGTACAAATATCAGCATACTTACGAGGACAAGATCTCTACTCTTATGTAGATGGGTCTAGTCTTCCTCCCCCAAAATTTTTATTCACAGACTTAGTTCCGAAAGCTAATCTAGATTTTCCCGCATGGAATTGCACTGATCAATTTATTCTCAGTGTCCTTTTCTCTTCCCTCTGAGAGTCCTTGCTTGGTCACCTTCTCTCAGCTAAGACTGCTCGTGATCTCTGGGTCTCTTTGGCTTCAATGTTCGCATCGCATTCCCAGGCCAAGGAATTTCAAATTCGCTTTCAGCTCACAAATCTCTCCAAAGGAGATCAAGCCATGACTGACTACTTTGGCAAGGTTCGTTCTCTTGTGGATTCACTAGCTGCTACTGGAGACACCCTCCCTGACAAAGAGGTAGTCACCTATCTTCTCAATGGGTTAGGCTCCTCTTATGAAGCTTTCATTACCTTAGTTACCACACGGGCAGAAGCCATTTCCTCTCATGAATTATATCAACTGTTATTAATTCATGAAAGTCGCTCAGCTCACCACAATAGGAGTATAACCTCCTCTTTTGAGCCTTCTGTCCATCTTAGTGTTGCTGGAAATCGTGGGCGTGGATTCTCATGCAGTGGACGACAAGGCCGTGGCAGGGGTCGTCACTTCCATAATAATCGTGGAGGACGCTCGTCTTCTTCAAACTTCTCTCCTCAGCAACAGTTTTCTTCTCATCGACCAACTTGCCAGGTTTGCAATAAGTCAGGACATGTAGCACTGCAATGTCGCTTTCGCTTTGATCATGCCTATCAGTATGAAGTTCCACAATCCTTCTCTGCTAACTACACGGCTCCAGACTCACTATCAGACTCCTCTTGGTATCCTGATTCTGCTGCTACACACCATATTACAAATGATTTTAATAACTTGAATGTTTCATTTGAACAGTATAGTGGTAGTGATTCAATCCGCTTTGGAGATGGTTCTGGAATTCCCATTCACAATTTCGGTGACTCTTGCTTCTCCTCTACCTCCTCTTCTTTCTTCCTTCGAAATTTATTACATGTTCCAGATATTACCAAAAATCTTGTTTCTGTTCTACGGTTTTGCATTGATAATTCCTGCTACTTTGAGTTTCACTCTTCTCATTTTAATGTGAAGGACAACAAGACAAAGAAGGTGCTTCTCACCGGGCCAACCCGTAATGGATTATATGTCTTTCCTTCCAAGATCATTCAGCCCTCAAGTCCCACTACACATCTTGGTGAACGAACCACATTCTCTCAATGGCACCAAAGACTAGGCCATCCATCCTTAACTCTAGTATCCCGAGTCTTACGGAATAAGTGCTTACTTGTTTCTTCATCTGAGTCATCCTTTTTTTGTTCTGAATGCCCACTTGCTAAGGCTCATCAACTCCCATTTTGTACTCGTCGAGCAACATACACTAGGCCTCTTCAATTAATTTGTGCTGATGTATGGGGTCCTGCCCCTTATGTTTCTCGATTGGGTTACAAATATTATCTATCATTTGTTGATCAATTTACATGATATACCTGGTTATTTCCACTCAAGCTCAAATCTGATGTTGTTACTATTTTCAATAATTTTTTACCTTATGTTGAAAGATTATTCAATTCCAAACTTATGACACTTCAAACCGATGGTGGAGGTGAATTTAAATCTCTCACTCAAATCTGTCAAAAAGTTGGAATAACATATCGATTCTCATGTCCGCACACTCATCAACAAAATGGATTGGTTGAAAGAAAACATCGACATATTGTCGAAACCGGGCTTGCCTTGTTAGCTCACTCTTCCTTACCATTCACATTTTGGGCCGACGCTTTTGAAACTGCTGTACACTTAATTAATATTCTACTCTCTCCAGTCATTCAAAATAAAACTCCACATTTTCTTGTTCACAAGTGTGAACCCGACTACACTTTTTTAAAAGTTTTTGGATGTGAATGTTGGCCAAATATTCGGCCTTATCTTTTCAACAAACTTAATTTCAAATCAGTGTCCTGTCTATTTTTGGGTTATAGTCCATCTCATAGAGGATATAAATGTTTTGACTTAATCAAGAAAAGGATGTATATCTCTCGGGACGTGATCTTCAACGAAAACTCCTTTCCTTTTGCCAAAAATCAGTCCAGCCCATCATCAAATTCACTCGTCTCTACAAGTGTCTTACTGCCTGCGTCTTTACCGTCACTGCTTGGGCCTGGGCCAAGCCCATCTTCGTCCAATTTAAGCCCTCCCATTTCCACTCAAAATTATTCATCTTCGTCAAGCTCCAGTCCGTGTTCTGCGATAAATTCCTCTGTTCTTCCCAGTCCCGAACACGCAACAGCTTCTTCTCCTCTTGTTCCACCGAGGTCTCCCATCATAACCTGTGCCCAAACCAATACCTTCAGACCTCGAAATTTTACAGATGGAACCATACCATATTCCACGCGGTATTGCTTTTCTACCTCTCTTACGGTTCCAGATGAACCCTCTAGTTTTTCTGCAGCTATCAAGTTTCCCGAGTGGAAGGATGCCATGGCCCAGGAATTCAAAGCTCTACAGCAGAATCACACTTGGAGCTTAGTTCCTTCTACACCTTCGGCTAACATCCTTGGTTGTCGGTGGATTTTCAAAACAAAAACCAAAGCTGATGGGTCCTTTGAAAGAAGAAAAGCGAGATTAGTAGCAAAAGGCTACCATCAACAACATGGTTTGGATTATACTGAGACTTTTAGTCCAATTGTTAAGCCATCCACCATTCGCTTAATTGTTTCCATTGCTGTAACTCGTGGGTGGTCATTACGGCAGCTTGACATACAAAATGCATTTTTACATGGATGTTTATCTGATGATATTTATATGCAGCAACCTCAAGGGTTTGTTGATCCCACTCATCCAACATACATCTGTAAATTGCATAAAGCTATTTACGGGCTTAAACAAGCCCCCAGAGCATGGTTTGCTCAACTTTCATCTTGGCTGCTGGATTACGGGTTTAATGCTTCATGAGCAGACCCTTCTATCTTTATTCTCAACCACTCCAATGTGCATATTTATTTTCTAGTGTATGTGGATGATATAGTCATCACTGCTTCACTATCATCAGCTATTGACAGCCTCATCATAGATTTGGGACGTGCGTTTCCAGTTAAGGATTTAGGAAGACTCTCCTTTTTTCTTGGAATTGAAGTTGATTACACATCTACTGGTTTGATGTTGTCTCAGAGAAAATATATTAAAGCCTTACTCACTAGAAGCAACATGCTCCTTGCTAAGCCCATCTCATCTCCTATGGTCGCTTCACTCAAGCTGTCAAAGTTTGATTCTCCAGATTTTGAGGATGCCACTTTGTATCGCAGCATCGTTGGAGGTCTCCAGTACCTATCCTTGACAAGACCAGACATCTCCTTTGCAGTGAACAAGATTTGTCAGTTCATGCACTCACCAAAAAATTCCCACTGGAGTGCAGTAAAACGGGTGCTACGGTATCTCAAAGGGACCATTAATCTTGGTTTGCTGTTTAGACCTCAAAACAGTCTTCATCTTCAAACTTACTGTGATGCCGATTGGGGTGGGTGTCCAGATGATAGACGCTCTACTGGAGGTTTTTGTATTTACTTGGGTTCTCATCTGATCTCTTGGAGCTCAAAAAAACAGAGCACGGTTGCACGCTCTTCCACTGAAGCAGAGTACAAGTCCCTTGCTTCCTCAGCAGCTGAAACAATCTGGCTTCAAACCGTACTTCGTGAACTGGGAATCACACTTTCTAAAGCTCCAACAATATGGTGTGACAACTTAGGAGCTAACTGCCTGTCAATGAACCCAGTTTATCACTCCAAGAGTAAACATATGGACATAGACTTTCATTTTATTCGGGATAGAGTTGCATCAAAATCACTACATGTCTCCTTCTGCAGCTCTCATGACCAAATAGCCGATGTCCTCACCAAACCTCTTGTTGCAAATCAGTTCTCTCGATTTCGGTCAAGTCTCAATGTGCATGATACCCCATTGGACTCGAGGGGATGTATCAGAATAAGTGACTCACTAATACCTTCGGACAAGCAGCTGGTAGGCAAGCCATGGACCACAGCCAAAACAGAGCAGCAGGATCACGCAACACGTCCGTTACAACCAACAACACACTGCACTCAACAGAATCACAGCAGACAAAGTTGTTAATTTTTCTTCTCAAATTATTGTAACAAACAAGTATTATTTTATTCTTCTTATTCACGTATAAAAGCAACTGGAATACTTGAATAAAATTAGAGAAGTTTTTATAAAATTGTTTCTGCAAACACAAAGCGTTGTGTATGTGTGCAGTAAAGTTGTTGCGAGTATCTTCTCCTCTAAAACTCAAGAATACATCATACGTCGAAGGAGACGAGGACGAGGCTCCGAAGGTGGCCATACATGGAAAAAAGTCCTTGTGATATGTAAATCGGATTACTAGTTATTGGAGAAGAAGCAATCTCCTTAAACCTTGAAGTCAATGCCGCGTTCCCCACAACACCTGTAATAGGAGATGAAAGTTGTACTATAGTGAATGCATTCCCATTTGCAATATATTAAAGGATTACACTTTGGTCAAAGAAAGGAGAGAAGCTTCTTGCCTTGTTACAAGAACATGTTGTCATCATAATCTACTGGATAATGTTATACACCACACTCTCATATTATTTTGATTATATTAAATAGTATGTGACACATTCATTACCATTAAATATTAAAGAAACATATAATAAATGATCATTTAATAGTGATAAATATACCATATCATAAAATAAAAATGAGATGATAATATGGTATATAAAATTTTCTTCACGTGCTTCTCGGAGAGCTAGAACTTTAAATTAATAACTTGTTTTTTCTTTTAATGTATGAAAATGATGTGACAGTACTGGGCCATGTGAAAATTGACCCCCTTTAGATGAGAGAAACACTACTTTGCCTCCCCACTTTGTCCACTCTATTTGACCGCTTGTCCATTTTTTTTTTACTTAGTGATTAAGGAAGTAATTTTAAATGTATTAGTATTTTTTTTCTTTTTTTAAAAAAATATTTAAATGTATTAAAAATATATGAAAAGAAAAAAGGAAAAACAAATTTACACTGGACGGTATGCCCAACGGTCAACATGGGGCGGCATAGTAGCCGCACCCTTAGAGTACCTCTGACATTCAAACACACTTAGCTGGGTTTGGGTAGTGAGAATCCTTGAGAAATGTTGAGAATGTTTGTGAATAATAGTGAAAAAATAATGAAAAAGTAATAATAGAATATTGAATAGTAGTAAAAAATAAGTTAAAAGTAATGAATAGTAGAAAAGTAGGTAAAAAGTAATAATAAAATAAAAAATAGCAGTTAGAGTACTTCATTTTAAGCTACTTTCACTTCAGACTTCGTGGGACTCACATTCTCTCTATTTTTCTCCAAAAATAACCAAAATCTCTATTCATTTCTCTTTTTTCTCAAAAAGTAATGGGACCCACTGACACTCTCTCTCTATTTTTCTCTCTCTTTCTCTTTAATTTGTGAGACCCACTAACACTCTCTTTCTATTTCTCTCTCTTTTTTCTCTTTATTTGCCTGACACTCTCTATTTCTCTTTAATTTGTGGGACCCATTGACTCTCTCTCTCAAGTGCTGTGTTTGAAGCCGGAAGAGAACTGTTTTTACTGTCAGGTGAACAGTAGTCGAACAATGGTGGGACCCTTTTTTTTACAACTTCTCATAAATATATCTAAATTCATCTTAACATTTAAACACATGTGAAGCTTTTGGCCTCTATTTATACAATCCCTACCAATTATGGGATAAATAGGAATAGTAAGCAGTGTATGCATGACTTGTCTCGAAGAGTTTTAGACCTTAATAACAATGTTATCTATTCCGTTTCGGGGATTAATATGGTTTAAGCATTAGAATAGAATATTTCGATCATATGTTCTGGTTCCATGCCAAAAGTGTAAACTCTTGTAAATTGACGTGACTTGATATGATTTATCAGATTGTAAAGTTACTTTTATTATAAAGTAGATATAACAGATTAGATGAAGTAATGTCAGTTTGTGAGATTATTTTGTATAATTCATTTGTGAATGTAGCAGTACTATTTTAAAAATAGTTTGCACGTCCCAATTTATATATAATAAAGAGTAATATTTGCAATCATAGAGTACGCAAGTGTCGCACACTCATTTTTAAAAAAATAAGTAATTATGGGACATGCATGAAAAAATTAATTTTTTAATAATAGACCCTACTATTTTTTAAAAGGAATGTGCGACGCTTGTATAATCTAAAGGAGCTTCATGTATTTTTTAACACTTTTAAATATTTTTTTAAAAAATTAAAAAATCATAATATTATTAAAAAACACTTCCTTAATTACTAAATAAAAAAATAAAAAATAAAAATAAAAAATCCCAGCCGGAGCTACCAGGGATAGACTCCAGCGAAAATAGTAGCTTTTTCCATAATCCATATCGTAACTAGCATTACTCTATATATTATGAGTAATTTTACATACAACCCTAAAGTGCGTAAACGCCGCGTAATCTCTCTGAAAAAGAGTGAGGTCCACTATTAAAAAGTTAATTTTTTTAATATAGGTTCCATATTTTATTTAATTTTTTCATAATGATTACTCAGAGGTTGCACAATTCACAATTCACGATTGCATAATCTAAAACCGCTTCCAGCTCCCGCTAGGAGTTACCATTAGTTTTATTAGCATTTGTTTTTGCTTTTTTTTTTACATGTATTTTTTAACACTTTTAAATATTTTTTTAAAAAATTAAAAAATCACTAAATAAAAAAAAAATCCCAACCGGAGCTACCAGGGATAGACTCCAACAAAAAGAGTAGTTTTTTCCATAATCCATATCGTAACTAGCATTACTCTATATATTATGAGTAATTTTACATACAATCGTAAAGTGTATAAACGCCGCGTCATCTCTTTGAAAAAGAGTGAGATCCACTATTAAAAAGTTAATTTTTTTAATATAGGTTCCATATTTTATTCAATTTTTTCAAAATGATTACTCAGAGGTTGCACAATTCACAATTCATGATTGCATAATCTAAAACTGCTTCCAGCTCCCGCTAGGAGTTACCGTTAGTTATATTAGCATTTGTTTTTGATTTTTTTTTTACATGTATTTTTAACACTTTTAAATATTTTTTTAAAAAATTAAAAAATCACAATATTATTCAAAAATATTTCCTTAATCACTAAATAAAAAAATAAAAAATAAAAATAAAAAATCCCAGCCGAAGCTACCAGGGATAGACTCCAACGAAAAGAGTAGCTTTTTCCATAATCCATATCGTAACTAGCATTACTCTATATATTATGAGTAATTGTACGTACAACCGTGAAGTGTGTAAACGCAGCGTAATATCTTTGAAAAAAAGTGAAGTCTACTATTAAAAGGTTAATTTTTTTAATATAAATCCCATATTTTATTCAATTTTTTTAAAATGATTACTCAGAGATTGCACAATTCACGATTACAAATATTTTTTCTCATCTATTGTTACTGGGATTGGAACACGTGAAATCGGTAGAAAATCCTCATTTCTACTTACGAGGGGCTTAAGCCAGTTTCTTTCAGGGCAAGATGGGGGTTGGAATCTAGGCCCAACTTGTCTGATTCATGGTATGCTCAATTGGAGCGACTGCTGTAGCCCGGCCCACTATGCAGATCCATAGACTAGGTATCATTTCTTATATAGCAGTGAGGATCAGATTCCAGGGTCTCATTTCTTCGTGGTCGAAATTGAGGTCGAGCCAAACAATCCCGCCTGACAACGTAAGCGTTTCAAACCCTTTTTTTAATCTCTTTTCCTTTTATTTTCTGTGCTATTAATTTTTTGATCCATTTGGTTCTCATTGTTGATTCTGCGGTTGCCTAGATCTGACATCTAAAAAAATTAGGGTGCCTAGATCTTATATTTGTTTGTAATTTGACTAATTTCCTTGATCCATTTTGGGCTTCAAAATTTATGGATTGCATTTTTTTGTTAGATTTTGGTCTGGGAACCTGTAATCTGAGCTGCTTTTCCTGGTAATCCGTAAAATTAATTACAGTTAATTCCGGAAAGAAAATCACAGTTTTAACTTCGGCTTTGTTTGAATTCCAGTCCTTGATCTGTTTTTATGAATCGTAAGTTTGCTCTTTCTGCGCTGGAATGGGTATCTTGTGAGGGGCCTGATTGGGTGGCTGCTTGTATCCAGGGAAAAGTGATGGAAATAGGGATAGAAGGCTACTGCATTTATGCATGCGATGTGTTTGACAAAATGTAAAAGAGATGAACACAGGGAAGAAGATGATGAAAATATGGAAATAGTATTAGATAGTTTCTTCGAGGGAATTCCTTCCTGCAGACAAACAAAACAAACTTAGATTCTTCTAGATTTCCCATCCCTCCACCCCCCCCCCCCCCCCCCCCCCCCCCCCCTCCCCTGTAAATATACTAGAAGACGCCCCTTCATTCAACAACTACCAGCAAAAGGCCATGGGCCACTTATCTAGACCCATGGGCTAGTAACAACTCTAACAATCAATTAAAATAAAAGATAACAAGTAGGAGGCCCATCAAGCCCAGCCCAAATTAATTGGGTTCATAACAAATTCCCCCCCTTTAAGCAACCTTGTCCTCAAGGTTGGAGCATTAATAATGTGAGGCCCCTTCTGAGCAGATTTACAAGCTTGGACATCTCCCATCCTAGAACTATCACGTAATGATGCCTCTAGCTTATCATGTATCACTAAGCATCAATTGATGATATTTCGGACCTGCTGAACTGCTGCTCGCACCTCATCCCACTGCACTTTGCCAATTAAAATGGAGAAGCCTTGGAGATTGACAAATCCACATGCATGTACACAATGCATATCCGCACTCGGAGATATAACCTTGGCACTCAGATCTACAGCAACACAATTACTGGCGGCCTCTCGAATAAACTTCACCACTAGGCCAATCGCTTCTTCATCAGTAGCCTTATTATCAAAACAAACAAGAATAATTTGATAGGCAACTGAACTTCTAAGTTGCTTACTGCGAGTATCGTATCCTGAAATGCATTCCACAGCTCGCAAGCAGTTTAAGTCCCTAGGAACTCTGCAAGCAAGTGATTTTGTTATCTTGTTACAGCTGTTCTTCCATTCTTTCTCTGTGAAGTAACTGATAAGTGATTGTATACATTTGTATAAAAGCACCGTCAGACCATGAAGCTGGTGATCTAAGGACAGAAAAATAATGACTTCAACTAACACTTCGGCTTCTGAGGTTGAAAGGATAGAGAGTTTATTCCTTACATGACTACAAGCAACATCAAATCTGACCCAAGATCTAATATTTTGAGGTGGCCCTCCACAGTTAGAACCAGCATGCAAAGAGTCTCTGTTGAATGAAAACTTATATTGCAATCCATAAATTTCAAGAGCCCCTTTTAATTCAAAATAGCTAGGAAGCCAATCAATCAGTACAGGCTCATCTTTTGATGACAAAACAGCACCAGGTCCCCCATGAACTCAAAGGCTAAGGTCCATTTTTTTTGGACCCAAACATTCAGGTGTAACCTGCCCAGACAGTGTGCAAATATATAGTGTAATACCCATTGTCTCTACCATTTTTAATCCACAGCTTGCTTCAGCTTCAGTATCAACACAACCCATCTTGTAAAGATCTTCATCATCCTTTATCACCACAATTAAGATTGAAAACATGCCATTATCAGGGTCTAACACCCTCTCAAGCAATTCATCAGACATGTTAAAAACAACCCAGGAATTTTTTAAATAAATCTCATAGCAAAGAGACTCTCATTTCCATAAGAAAATCCCATAATATAGTAATCTGCTTACTACTTTCCAGGATATCAACCCAACAAATAATGAAATTACCACATGTAGAGATAGTCTTCTGGAAGTTCCCAGCTCGATGGGTGTGGACTCCTGTGGCAATCACGACTGCTTCTATTTCACCCTCTTCACATGTTGCAGCAAGGGATTCAAAAGCATTGTGGTTTGCAAAATCTTCAAACTGAATGAGGACTTTTTTTGCATAATTCTGCTTCACTGCGGTCATGAAATCATGAAGAAGTTCAGCATATTCGTGCCCAGTAGCCTTCCTTTGCCTAGTGCAGTGTATAAGGAAATTTTTATAGATGACAGCTCCTCCACGGCATTCTTGCTAAGTCCACTCATCAAACTCATCTCTGCATTCCACACCGTATTTCCCCATTTTGTGGTTTCTTCAGCCAAAAGCTCAGCAGATGATCCTTTCAGCTCGGTCAGCCTCTCTTCTTCAACAAAATCATGCTCAAAACTGACAGGTGAATGGATTGGAAGTTTAAGATCCTCCTTTGGCCAGTTCACAACAGCCTTGGAAAATTCTGGGGACACAGAGTCTAGGATATCTTTTAGCAAAAAATTTCCTTAAAATTTTCAACACTCTCAACCATGCGGGCCTTTTCATCACTCTTCATCAAAACAAATGCTTTTCATCCCTTCTAGAATTGCCTACACGGCAACCATGCTGTTCATCAGGGGCAGTGTCCTCAGTATTAGTTGACTGCATTGCAACCTTTTCAATCTCATCTCCCGCACCTGTAAATATATCAACTAGGTAATCTCTTCCTCTATCAAAGGGTTCAAAAACCACTTCAAGTGGCAATATATCAAACAGAGAGTGAGCAAATAGTTTCTTACCCATCAGATTTTCAGGCTGTTGCAGGTCAGCAGTGAGCTTGGCCCACATCTCGGATCCAAGGAAGGTGTCGCCGAAGAGATTTTTGGAACGTGAAGAGGGTTGGGCTTGTGATTGTTTGGGATGGTGGAGTTTCTGAGATGCAAGTGATTTTTGGGGATGGTGAGGTTTCTGAGAAGTGAGTGATTTTTGGGGATGGCGATGAGTTTTGTTTTTCTCTTTCTCGCTTTGTCTCTCTCCAAATCTCTTCTCCACTTCGACTGCCTCTTCTTTTCCTTCCTCTACAAGTTCATCTTCATCGGTCGATTCATTTGCCATCTGCAGTATTGAGTTTTGTATTTCTTTGGTTGAATCCGTAGCTTCCTTTTCTACTCCCTCTAATTTTTTTGAGCTGAATTCTTCCCTCTTATCCAAAAGAAGATACCCAGTTCTCAGTATTTTTGTGTCTGTTAACTCAACCTCATCTTCCAGAAGAACATCTCCATCCTTCAATATTTGTTGTTCCTATGGACAGATATGTATTCCATGTGCGTATTCAATGTTCAGCTTCACATAATAAATCGTAAAGGAAGGTTCAACTAAGATTTTTAAATTTTTTCCATTTGAACATTTCACTCTAGGACCATTTGTCCAGGATCTCTATACAATTCATCATAGAGTGCAAGGTGATAACTTTGAAAACATACTTGAAGTTCTGCATTACTCAGCTCCATGGCAAGATTGTGGGCTCTAGATACCACTTGTAAGGGGCCTGATTGGGTGGTTGCTTGTATCAAGGGAAAAGTGATGGAAATGGGGATAGAAGGCTACTGCGTTGGAAATGCAGTATGCATGCGATGTGTTTGACAAATGTAAAAGAGATGAACACAGGGAAGAAAATGATGAAAATATGGAAATAGTATTAGATAGTCATGCTGGAATTCTTCAAGGGAATTCCTTCCTCCAGACAAACAAAACAAACTTAGATTCTTCTAGATTTCCCATCCCTCCACCACCACCCAACCCTCCCCTGTAAATATACTAGAAGATGCCCCTTCATTCAACAACTACCAGCAAAAGGCCATGGGCCACTTATCTAGACCCGTGGGCCACTAACAACTCTAACAATCAATTAAAATAAAAGATAACAAGTAGGAGGCCCATCAAGCCCAGCCCAAATTAATTGGGTTCATAACAGTAATTTGACTAATTTCCTTGATCCATTTTGGGCTTCAAAATTTATGGATTGCATTTTTTTGTTAGATTTTGGTCTGGGAACGTGTAATCTGAGCTGCTTTTCCTGGTAATCCGTAAAATTAATTACAGTTAATTCCGGAAATAAAATCACAGTTTTAACTTCGGCTTTGTTTGAATTCCAGTCCTTGATCTGTTTTTATGAATCATAAATTTGCTCTTTCTGCGCTGGAATGGGTATCTTGTACGGCCATGGGGACGGGTTTAAGTCCGTAACCGGGCTAAGAAATTGACTTTCTAGAAAGCATTCATTTTTAATTTGTCGCTTATATTTGAGGGAAATTATAGTTTGAGCTTGAGTTCACCTTTGATATGGCCTCTATTAATGTTTCTTGTTTACTTCTGGGAATTCCTTTTTAACAAGAATGAGAAAGGGCATTGCGATATTCCTGCTGGTTCCTGGTACTAATTTGCTATTTTTTGCATGTTTTTTAACAGATGTTTGATGATCAAGACCTCGGCTTCTTTGCCAATTTTCTTGGCGTCTTCATTTTTGCACTGGTGATAGCATACCATTATGTGATGGCTGACCCGAAATATGAAGGGAACTGAGGTTTTGTCGTATTTTGATGTGTTCACAATAGAGATGTTGAACTATTTTGTAGACTGAGCTGTTTCACGAGTGGATATAACTTGTATTCAAAGTCTTTGCTTTACAACAATGAATGCATGCTTTAAATCTTCGCGTACAATAGTTGTGGTGCTTCTATAGAGCTCCCTTACACTTCACAAGTTTAATTCGATAGAATCTTTATCTATTCAGTAACATATTTTTGCTTTGCATTTGTGTTTTAACAACTGCATTAATTTTGGTCAGACTTGATTTTGATTGTTGAGATACTCTGTCTCCAAGTGCATGTTGTTGACTGGCGGTGGCAGTGTGGTGAAGGAGGTGCCAATAATGTCATGTAGGAAATCCAGGTATAGCCGGGATCAAAATGACCTGTCATTGAGGAACTTTGGAGTATACACTTTACTTTTTCTATGAACAACAAATGAAACTATTCAGTATCCTATCTAGTCCTTACATTCATTAGGAGATTTGAGCTCCAATTTCTACATTTGCTCAAATTCCTGGGGTTATCATGTTGGACTCATTGAATGCTCTACTATTTCTAATGGATGCCATATATGTTCCTTGATATCAAGATGTCCAAGAACTTGGGTTTGCCGTATCACTCCTCTTACATGTGCTTGCATGATTGTCAATTTTACCAAGTCCTAAATGTTTCTAGGTTGTGGTGCTGTTGGAGTTGGATTTTACTAGCATACTCCTGAATGTTGCTCGGAGGGTTTGGTATTAGACATTGTGTAGGCAGAGCATTGTCTTTACAGGAAATCTTGCTCAAGTTTTTGTGCTTGAAGGATTTTTCATCTGACTAGTTCTTTTTCTTCTCTATCCTCACTGTTTCTTTCGTCGGAGTATTGATGATGAACCCTAGAACACACCGACAAAGAATCATCTCATATTTTAGCTTGTTCTCACCTTGTTGGCACAAATTGTCATCCACTTTCTTTGATTGTTGGAGAAGGGAGCTTACAAAGTTCTCACCAACATTTTCATCTGTACTTGGAACCCTAATTGCAATTGCATTTGTTGATTTCTCCAACCCAATGCCTTGAGATACCCTCTTTGTTTTGCAACTCCTTTCCAACTGCTGCAATATACTTGATTTTTAAGCCACACATTCCAGGCATTTCAATTTAAGGTTCCCTTCTTTCTTAGAAAGCTCAAAATCATTGTTCATGCGTTCTTGGAACGCCTCCAAAGCAACGACAACTCTCGGTGATACCCTTAGAGATTTCTAAATTATAAGTCATAAATAGTATGTGATCCTCATTTTATATCTATTGGAGTTTATTTTAACAGACACCCTATAACGATGAAAACCAGAAATCCGGTTCCAACTCTGCTTATGCAATAAACTTTTCTAGCTTTTAGTTTGAAGAGCCCATGTTCTCTTCAACCTGAAGAACCATGGCTTCGAGGCGGTCGTGAAGCGCCCTAAGCCTACTGGTGGTTTAGTTTGACTGGAGTTGCTGCTTGTGCTGGATGCACGAGTATTTCCACTACTGATGGTTTAGTATGTGATTCGAGCATTCGCAAACTCGGGAGGAGGGTCATAATTTTTCCTACCCAATATTGATAGTGTTCCTATAACTGCCGACATCCTAACAAAATGATCGAAAGTAGAAGAGATCAAGCACACACGTCGTCCCTTCCTAAACTAATGACGATTGAGAGTCCTGTCCAGTATCCATTTTCGTTGTTTATGCATCGGACCAGACCAAACAACACAGAAGTCTGAAAATACTGAGCATTTGGACGCAAAAACCAAATATTGTATGATCACTTGTTTCCTTCCGTTCTGATGTTTTGAGAGTCAATTTCTATAATACAGTGAGGATTTTGGGTATTGAATCATCTAGGAGTTCCATGCAATCGAAGAAGAACGAAGCTGGCAGCAGATCTTCAGGGGTCATGATTCATGAAACGGGTTTTAAGGTTCGGTTAGAACTCATCTGAAAACTTTCCTGTTTTTGTCCCACCAAGGGAACAGGACGCTTGTCTTGCTATAAACCATGCAAGGCGTTTCTGAACTCTGCATCACGACCGGAACCGGGAAGAACAGCAAGAAGTTGCTGCAATTTCCATCCCAGAACTCTTACCGATAAAAAGAAAAAAAAAAAAAAAAATCCATCCCAGGCCTTTTATCTACAGCTCTTAACTGTTACATGCAGTTGCATGATTACAAATGTGTTATTTTTCTTCTTAGAATGCCCATATATATGCTACTTCAAAGTCTTACTTCTTTAATTTTCTAAGATATTTTTATTTTTTATTTTCCAAGGATTTAAATTATATGCAAGGATGATCATTATAGTTTTATCTTCTTACCCTTTATCGTGCTTAAAATCGACAAATTTAAGTTGGAATTGAGGCACTATGGAAAATGTTGTTCTTCATTCTAAATCTTGTTATCGCTAATCACACTTGCTAATGTAGCAGATTTTAAGTGGTTATCCATTTAAACAGTTTATATATGTCTGCCTGTGGGTGAGCACTTTTGCTCTCCCTGGGGGTGAGCACTTTTGCACCCCACAATGCTCACCTGGTAGGCGATCACTTTTTCTTTCCTTAGGATATTGTATTGGAGCATCGTACTCCTTAAATTACAGTCACAACTTCAAAAGTGGTTCCTAAGTTTCGTCAACAAAAGAAAAACAATATTTAAAAACATTATCAGTAATTCCATCCTTCCATCATAATCGGACTTGTCTTGCTTTTAGTACTTCATGGCTCCCCGTATAAACCGTGTGCATCTACTAGTTACCTTCACCACACGACAGGTAGCACCTACCTATGGGTTCATCTCGAGAATATTTAGGCTTTGTGAAAAATATTTCACCATAAATACTCTAGTGCTTCCACTTGCTAGAAGACTCTTACTCTCGCTCTAGGGCCGTTACTTTCCCGTTGAAGGTCATTAGTTGTTATTTATCAATCTAGGGGATTCTACTCGATATTTACTCACTTCAGAGTGGATAGAGAAGCTTCATTAAGATAATCCCTCGTACTAGCATTGAGGTCGTGAAAGAATAATTTTTTCCAATGCATGACATGTGGTCCATTGCATGTATACATGAGGATGTCATTTAATCATGACATGACATGTGAATAGCTTATAACAAATAAGACATATACAATGATCATGAAACACTTTCATATAACCATATTCATCTTATCCAAGTGTTAGTAGAAGCTAACTTGCAAACTCCTTGTCTAAATAAGTATTGCCGTGTGCTGCAAATGAGTGATACTAGCGTTATTGCAAAATCGCACTTTAACCTCTAAACTTCCAATAATTGTAATACGGCCCCAATATTTATAAAAAGTTGCAAAATGCGTATAACTTTTATGCTAAATCCGTTTCTAACCTCAACATTATTTTTCATACAAGAAGTCAAAGATAAATACCAAGTTTGAAACCTTGAGTATAAACATTTCACTAATTGAGATTTAAACCTAAGTTCACAATTGCAAACACTTAAATCGAAAATAAGTACTTTTTTATTTATTTATAGGAAATACTTGATTGTACTCTAAAACAGAACTCTAAATATGCTTACACTCTTGATGCATGCAACGTATGTTCAGATTTAAAGAAAAGATCAACTAACATGTATGTGAACATCAACACCCAAAACCGAGATTTAATCAAGTTGGTCTTGTTGCTCCTATTGTGCTTTTAATGCATAGATCACCAAAGCAACTAAAAGCTCTAAACATAAACATGTTCAAAATAGCTTCTTGAAGATACTAACTCCAAGTAAACATATAAACCGAAACATATTTTGAAAGGAAACCATATACACAAACTAAGGCTCAAAACCGAGACATGTACTTAGAAAACTCTTGAATATATCTCTCAATACTTGTATTTTGAAGGCTTTTTAAACATCTAAACCATGCACATCATTTACAAGCCTAGTCCGAGTCCTTAACATCATGTTATTCATAAAAACCCAACATTTGTGAAGATCAAACTCGAAATCAACCACTTGGAACATCAAGATACTAACCGAGACATGTATCAACTCTAAGTGGCATTCTAAACTCTTATACCTTGAATCTCATGCAAGGATCATACATCCAAATAATATATTTCATTTATAAACTCAAACAAAGTTCTGTACACACCATTTAAGTCATAAAAATCCATCCTTTGCAAAACTCAAACTCAAACTAACAACTCTAACCACATTAATGCTAACCGAGATTTTCAACCAACATCTACCTCAAATATTCAACATAAGCTTCCATAAAAATGTTTCAAACCACTTCTTAATATAATAATCTAACAGGTTCTGAAATAGAGAGAGAATGTATGTAACTCATCGAAGCTCAAATCTTGGAGCAAATCCGATTCCCTCTACACTAAGCACTGACAAACACTCTCTCGGTTACGCAAAAGACTTGGGTGATTGTGAGCTATGATTTTTTGTAAAGTAACTGAAGTGGTGTGTGAGGAGTGAAGTGAAGTAGAAAGGGGATGGCAAGGGACAAGGTAACTCTAGCTATGTAGAAGGAAAACAGGAAATGAGCTGTTGGTTTAGAGTTAAACCCGCCCAAGCTCTCTCTTGTTTAAGCTTTAATGCCAAATGGATGGTCTTAGATCTTCTAATGATTGTGCTAACCTTGAGGCTCTCTAGAGACTAAGTTGCTGAATGTTGGACAGGTGGACAATTTCTATAGAAGAAAATGATGATCAAGAACTGAAGGGGAGGCTCGACCACATCCCTTGTCCTTGCTTCAAGTTTTCTAGCTTTTGTGTGACCAATGAATGGCCTGAAGTTTCAATGAGTATGTTGTTCATAAATTATTGAAATAACATACTCATTGAAATTGGTTAACCAAAATGAGTGAATATTATTGGTGGTGATGGGTGGCACTAGGACTGTTCATCCGGGTTTCGACTCGGGAATTCGGGTATACTCGGACCAGAACCCGGATTTCAAATCCGGGCCGAAACCTTGACCATATTAGCCCGGGTCAGACTCGGGCCGGAACCCGGATGAATCCGGGTTCTTTAAAACCCGGATTCTGGGTTACGGGTTCAACCCGATTTTATTTTTATTTTTATTTTATATATATATATACATAAAAGCTTATATTGTTTATATGATATTTGATGTAGAATTAGAATGATTTTATAAAATAAAATAAAATCAAAATGCATGGGACATACATGATGCCATCCACTACATATTACATTGTTTGAATTAATTTGCTAAGAATATTACAAAACACATACATTGCTTTAATCATACTCCAATACACAACAATAAACTAAAAAGCTTGGTCTTCTGTTTTTTTTTGCTCCTTATTCCATTATTCCTTGAAAGGTTTTTTCATCCTCATTAGTTTTTGTCTCTGTACAGCATGGATTCATTGTCTTATCATTGATGCTACTAGACCTCCTGCAAGAAACCATCACATGAAAGTATTATTAGATTATTGTCAAACTAACAAATCATGCTAGCATTTATAAGCAACATATTGTCAAACTAAAAATTATTTAAGTTTAAGAAATAAAGTCATGCAAATTGGAAATCTATATAGCACTGAATATTCC
Organism: Juglans mandshurica; assembly: GCA_022457165.1. Classification (NCBI taxonomy): domain Eukaryota; kingdom Viridiplantae; phylum Streptophyta; class Magnoliopsida; order Fagales; family Juglandaceae; genus Juglans; species Juglans mandshurica. Next base: position 28,793,745 of record CM039627.1, read on the forward strand.
ATGCAGTTACCAATAATTCAATATCAAAATTTATAATCATAACCGAATGAAGAAAACTCAGAGGGAAAATATTTTTTTATGAAAATAAATGTAAAATGGGATACACAAACAGGGTGGAATGCACAAACAGAATCACAATCAGTATAACTAACAAAGAAATACGAATACATGTATCATCTAACAAAGTGATCGAGAATATCTTCACTCACAAATCTTTTAACTTTTTCAAAACAGAAATAGATGATGGTATGGGTCCTTCAGGTCCACTAGCAAGCATTTCACTCACAAATCCACATACAGTTCATCAAAAGAGAAACATAAACAAACCAAAACTTTTAGATGATTAGCAGAAAGATTTAAAGGTTTAAAAGTTTATAACCAAAGGTTTAAAAAAAACTCAGAAGCCTAAAAAATCGTGAACTCACTTTAAAAAAAAAAGAAGCAACAAGGTATTCCTACACATGTTACCCAATTAAGAAATGGAAATGGCAATGATTTCAGTTTGACTAAACTTCGATCATCATGATTACAGTTCACGCAAGAGATGATTGTCATTGTTACCCAATTTATTCCTACATATGTTAAGATGTGTTAAGCGTGACATCTGAGTTTTGGTTTTTAGTAGCTGTGAGCACATAAGGTATTAATGTTGATTGTTGAAGCTCTCATGAGCAGAATAAATGTTCATTCTTCGATGCATAAGCCACAAAGTACAATACTTTTGCCCTTTATTTTTTCCAAAAGAAGATTGATCGTCTAAACACATCACATGTCAGGAGGCCCTTTCTTTCTATTTCTTTTCTTGTATTTTCTTTACAAGTAGCACATGGCAGCTTAAAATAAATAACTCCAATAGCAACTGAGACAAGATACCCAAAAAAAGAGTCTAAAGTTCATAACTTTCTAACTAAATAAACCCAAACTCGAAGGAAAAAATTTGGTACCCATTTTATTTACTCAAAGCTTGAAAAACACCCATCAATGGGGAGGAAGAGAAAAGAAAAAAAAATTGAGAAAAATCCAAAGATCTAACCATATTTACATTCATTGTTCACCGAATCACCAGATTTACCCATATTTACATTCATTTTTTGATGGAAGAGAAAAGGGAACGGTAAAACAGAGCAAAAATCTCATTCGACAAGTTCCAAGCACAAAGAAGAGACCCAGTTCACTGAACCACCAGATCTACCCATATTTACATTCATTGTTCACAAATCGTGAGACAGAGTTACCGAAAGGTTGCTGGTGAGACATACACGTCAGCGAGAGAGAGATCAACCTCAACTACCACTTGACCTGAATATGCCCATGGCTTCGCTGAAATCTGAAATGGGTGAAGCATTAATAATGGAAGTGGAAGGCGTCAATGGTAAAAATGTTGATAGTTCATGCTTTCTATCTAAGACAATGGAGCTGGTTCCTAACACATTGAGAATCTCTATGGATCTCGATAATGTAGAATAGCAACCTCGAAAATTCGAAGATGAGAGAGAGAGAGAGAGAGCATTAGATATGAAGTTGCGGCTTTGGGACTTGACGGGACTCCATGGAATGAGAAAGAAGAGGGGGGGGGGGGGGGGGGGGGGGCGAAAACCCTAGCCTTCAGAAAGAGATAGAAGAGTACCGAGCAATGTTTTGAATACCGTATCGGACGTCGTACCTGTCAAGGCACTGGAACGAAATATTTCGGTACCGGTACCTTTTCGGGATAGCGTTTCGGGATAATGTTTCGGGATAGTCGATATATAAATAAATTATATATATAAATATATATAAAAATTATACTTCAAAATAATAGTCTATATATAAATAAATTATATATAAATACATATATATATATAAATTATAAATAGTCTAGTCTGAATTAGGGGTTAAAAAATAAGTTTGTAGTTTGAAAAAAAAAAAACACAGGCCGAAATATAGGCCGGCACAGGCCGAAATTTAGTCCGATATGGCCGGTACCGGCCGGTACGGTCGGTATTTTAGCCGGTACGGAATAGATATTGTACCTGTACAGGCCGGATGGCCGAAACGAAAAATTTTGGCCGTACCGGCCGGTACGGTACGAAATTTAAAACACTGGTACCGAGTGGGGAATGAATAATTTTTTTTAAAATATAGATAAATTTGGGTACCGGATTTTCAATCCGGGTTTACCCGGTTTCATACCCGGGCCGGACCGTATAAGTCTGGGTTTTGTAATGCCGGTTCCGACTCGGATCTGATCCGGGCCGAAAACCGAAACCGAAATAGGAACCCGGATGAACAGTCTTAGGTGGCACACATCAAGAGCATGGGGAAAACAAAATCTGAAAAGAGAAGGCTTGGTATAAACTACTAGTTCCATCTCATTCTCTCTCTTAAGAACCTTTTTGCCAAGTGTATATGGCAAGATGATGAAATGAAGGAAGATGGCTCAATCATGTGTTTGGGGCTGCAAAGTTTACTTTCCAGGTGGTGCTAGATGGAGGAACCATTGTTGGTCTGGTGGCAAAGTGGGCTACCATGTGTCAAGCTCGAATTTGGCCACATGGTGCCACGTCGTCACAAAAAAGTTTTTGTAACACCAAAATTCTTAAAAAAAAAAATTCTAATTAGAGCAACGATACCAATTTTTTATTTAATTATGATCCTAAGTTTTTCAAATAAATCCTAGAAGCTCCGGTTTACTTAAGGATCATACTTGATCTTGGGCCTTAAAGGTAAAATGTTTTACTAGCCCAACCCATGGCCTCTTATAATTGTCATTAGATCAATGGTCCAAAGTTTTCATGCAAATCCTTTTATCTATATTTTCCTTAAGGGTGTCACATCCTGGGCTAAGCACACTTTCGCTCTCCCTACTGCTCACCATGGGGTGAGCACTTTGCTTTTCCACGTTGTTCGTTGAGGTGGCGAGCTTTATGCTCATTAGCGTTGCTCGCTTGGGTACGAATACTTTCATTTTCCACGAAGCTTGCCGAAGTGGGGAGCTTCAAGTGAGCAACATGGAGAGAAAAAGTACTTGCAAACTCGGCTAGCATCGTGCAAAGGAAAGTGCTCACCACCTTGGCGAGCAAGACTACTTAAGATTGTATAGCATTGCCTATCGCACAACGAGCACCACGACTAACACCTAAGAAACTAGCATGCGAATACTTACGGGGCAAGCATCATGCTTGTCCTCGAGATAATCCTAAGTAAGAGCATTGTGCTCTCCCTTTGCTCAGTTATCCCGAGTAAGGTCTTGTGAAGATCGGCCATACTCGGGAATCCCAGGCAAGAGCATTGGCATTACTTGGTGATCCCGAGCAAAGAAATATTTTCTTCCTCGGCTCGATTATCTTGAGCAGCTTCTTGTGAAGATCGGCCTTGCTTGATAATCCCGAGCAAGAGTATACTTTCTTCTTGCTTGGTGATCTCGAGCAGGGTCTTGTGGAAATAGACATTGCTCGTGAATCCCAAGCAAGAGCATTGCCTTCCTTGGTGATCCTAAGTAGCTTCTTGTGAGGATCGACCTTGCTCGATTAAAAAAAAAAATCGCCTAAATCAAGTAAATAAAAAATGGAAAATAAAAAATGACTCCTTATTCCCATACCAGAAGGAGACACACTGAAGCTAGGCCTTGAAGCTAGGGTAGCCAAGAAGCACCCGATGTTGGCCAACGACCTCTGCAAACAAATCAAACCATAGTGATGTAGTAAACCACCAAAAATAGAAACCAAAATTCAAATAAGGTAAACAAGGTTAATTACAAATAAAAACTCAAAAATTAAGACAAGAAGCCATCATTCCCAACCCTGAAGGAAGAAACATTGGAGCAAATCCTTGAGGGTAGGGTTTAGTGTAATGCCTGTCTTTGTAGTGGAATTTTAGGAAATAATTTTAAAAAATGAGAGGAGAATTACTGACATTTTTAAAACTTTTTCTCTTTCATTCCCAGGATATAAAAGATTCTATATTTAGAATTAAAACATGTTCTATAAATTAAAAGAGAGTTTGTGGAAATCATTAAATTGAATTAAAAGGCCTTTTACAAAAAAAAGTTTACTTTCATACATTACAAAAAACGCGACTAGGCTTTTGTCACTCTTCAATTGGGCCATGTCGGTCTTGATGCTTCTTACTCATTTTGTTCATGAAAGGGGGAGGGACATACATGAAAATAAAATGAGTCAAATACTCAGTAAGCATTACTTCATATTGTAAAAATATACTAATATAGGTTTTCATTTATGTATTTGACATTCATCTACATACTTTACTTAAAACATTCACTTCCTTTGAAAACATTACAAGCTGAAGTTTTTCTTTAAAAATGTTTTCATTTCTAATAAAACATTTCCCACACTCGTACATTCATTCATAAAGGAACTAATTCATTCATAACATTCAATTAACTCTTTTCACTTTTTCTCTGGCCGGTACACACTATTACACCCCGTGTGTTGGGGTTAGCAATCTTTTTGACCTGAATCCCGTGGCCATAGGTTGGAAATCCCTTTTAGTCAAGGGGTGGCATTGAGTGCACTACCAGTACTACTTACCCGACATTGCAATGTGTCCAGTCCATTGGTACCATCATTCATTCATTCAGTCATGACCATTACGTATTTTCATACATTAAACATTTATTCATTTCCTTTCATTTCCTTTCATTCATTTCATTAATTTCCTTTTCATTTCTTTCATTCACTAGTCCATTTCATTTCATAAACATCATTTAAAAACATAAACATCATCATCATTTAAACATCATTTCATAGCATCCATTAAACATTATTTTCATAGCATCATTTAAACTTCCTTTCATAGCATCATTTAAATACATTTTCATCGCATAATTTAAACATCATTTCTTAGTATCAACCATAAACCTCAACATTTCATTTCATGGAAAATAAAGACAATAACTATTACATATAACATCCATTCACATGCATACAACTATTACTTTGGGTGCATAAATTGGGGCTGCCAAAGAATGCCTTTACATACATATACCTTTAAATATTAATAGTTAGCATACTTTCATAAAACATCATTTCATTATCTTTCATTGCATAAAAGAACATTTTTCATAAAAGTTCTTTATTTTCATTTCATATCATTTAGAAAACTCCATAAGAGTATGAACATAATATATATCTGGACTCCATGCTATTTACATTTCATGCAGTCCATTCATATGCATGTCAAATGACAACCTACATGCATACATAACTTTATATCATTCCTTTTTCTCAAGTGCATAAACAACAAAAACTTAGTGATGCATAAAACTACCATTGACTTAGATTTTATTCATTTAGACATAATCTACTATCCAATTCCATCATTCATACTTTCGTTTACCACCCTTCTCTAAATTCTCAAACCCGTAGCTTGGAATCTACTCGAGGTCACCTTTCCAACACATCATTCTACTTCAAGTTCTTATTTTTTAAAGCGAACCTCCTTGATTCACTTTAAAAGTTAAGACACACTATCACTTTCATCATACTCTTCCTACCAAACTATCATTTCCGATGCATAAGTTGAACCAACCAAGTTATACATCTCAATCCTAGTCAATACATACATCTCTTCCTCCATTCATGCATAATCTAATCAACACTTCATCATAATCCAAACCAAGCATAATACACAACTTTAAACCAACCTTGAGGCTTAAATATCGTGTACTCATACTTAGAATAGACTATCCATTACATATGGTAAATTTGTCAGGCATATACGTCCAACCAGTTTACACCAATGTTTTGAATACCGTACCGGACGTCGTACCGGTCAAGGCACTGGAACGAAATATTTCGGTACCGGTACCGTTTCGGAATAGCGTTTCGGGATAATATTTCGGGATAGTCGATATATAAATAAATTATATATATAAATATATATAAAAATTATATTCCAAAATAATAGTCTATATATAAATAAATTATATATAAATACATATATATATAAATTATAAATAGTCTAGTCTGAATTAGGGGTTAAAAAATAAATTTGTAGTTTGAAAAAAAGGAAAAAAAAAAAAACACAGGCTGAAATATCGGCCGGTACCGGCCGAAATATAGGTCGGTACAAGTCGGTACAAGCCGAAATTTAGTCCGGTATGGCCGGTACCGGCCAGTATTTTGGCCGGTACGGAACAGGTATAGTACCTGTACCGGCCGGACGGCCGAAACGAAAAATTTCGGCCGTACCGGCCGGTACGGTACGAAATTTAAAACACTGGTTTACACATGTACCTCACCTTTTTTATCACCTAAGATCAACATATAGTCTACCCACTCGTCCACTTGTTTTTATAAGCTTTCTACCAACCAATACAATCTCAACCAACACAGCATTTCACACTGCACATCCGAACTACATCGCTTTTCCAGACACTTCACATGACATACACAACATACAACCACATCGCCCACTACACAACATCCCATCACGTCACATGGTTCACAACCATCTTCCAAACTGTACAATGATTCCATCACTTCACATGACATTCGACCACTTCACAAACCACACAATGATCCATTACTTCACATTCATAGTTCACTACACAGAGCACATTACAATAGTCCCGCCACTTCACAAACCACAACTCCATCACAATCACACCACAACTTCGCATTCAATCCCAATACTTCATAACATTCTGCCATGTCACCAACTACATCTTAATCGTACAATAATCCCGAAACTTCACTCACACTACTTCCAACTACAACACAACTACACAATAATGCCAATCACTTCAATTACACAACCACATCACAAACTACTCAGTTCACAGCTCACAATACAGCGCATTCCGCAATACACAGTATTCCAATGCTTCACATTATACTACCAATTACAACTACAAAATCTCAACTTCACAAACATAGTAAATTATCGAGGGAAAGAGATAGAAATTATACCATGGTGAGGGGCTGAATTGTTGCGTCGCTTGCTGTTCGACAAGGTCTCGTGGTGGTGGCTACGTATGTGCAAGGAGGGGTTATGTGTGGCATTGCCAAGGTGGTCACTACCGTGACCTTAAAAACAGGGGCTGAGAGGTGGCTGGGCAGTGAGCCATGTGTGGAGGGTGGGTGCTTCGTGGTGCTGGCTGGCCGTGTATATGAAGACAAAGAGCGTGTTGGCCTTGTAGTGTGGCGGAGCATGGTGGAGAGAGAGAGAAAGAGAGAGAGAGAGGTGTGTGTGTGTGTGTGTGGAGGATTAATTGAGGAGGGGAAAATGGGAGGTGATCTGCCGTGAGGGGTGTTGGGGGCCTCTAATGGGTGGTATTGTGGCTTATGGAGCAGTGGGGGCGTGGGCGATGGAAATGGGCTAATTGGCGTTGATTTTTGCAATTATGCTGGGTCATGGTGGAGGGAAAAATTGATGTTGGACTGTGGTTGCTGCTGCCGTGAAAAGTAGGTGGTTGACGGTTGCTAGAACAGAGGGGCCAAGGGCTCACAGAGATGATGTCGCGAATGGTTTTTGGCGGAGCAGTGGTGCACGGAAGAGCTGCACTGGTTCTGTCGTGGCTAAGGAGATCGGGAAGGGAGATGGAGAGGGGTGGTCGTGGTGGCGCTGGGAGGTCACAGTGGCGTTGGGACTTGCGAACAAAGGAGGACGAGAGAAAGGGATCTTGGGCTGGACGCAAAGGAGCAGAAGACTTCAGTGGAGGGGCTGGTGGCAGCCTTGCTGTCTTGGGTTGCTACGTCGACAGCTTGCAGTGGTGCATCTAAACAAATAATATTTAACATAAAATAAAATATTAAATATTAAATAATATTCCTAAAGAAATATGCTTTGCTAAAACTATATTATTTTCGGGGCTCCAAAAATATAAAAAAAACTTAATTTAAAAATTAGGCTTGGTCCAATAACACTAAAAATATCTCATTTAAAATAATTTTGGACATTCAACATATTTCGAGGGTTTTAAAATACTCGGCTCTCTTTAAAAATCATCTGCTAAATTTAAAACACAAATTTGAGATTTAAAACGCAAAAGCGAGACTCGTGATCAATCGAGAGAGAAAGGAGTGGTTGGTCACATTAGAGTACCAGAACAATGGTGGACCGAGAACCTTAAAGACAAGTTGAACTATAGACAAGAACGCATAGGAGCAGAAAATGAGCAACAAAAAATATAAAGGTGTCGAGGTACCTAAACACACCGAAGTAGACCATAAAGGAAACACATTTTGTCGAGCGAGAAACTGATGCTAGGTAAAGAGTTTGGATGCCTTCTTCCAAATAGAAACCAAAGATGCGAGGTTTCATGATCAATACGACGAAGAAAAAAATTCCTTAGAAATAACAGGCCAAAGATTGGATTTGGAATTGAAAAGAAACAATAAAGGGTTCTTCCATGATGGAAAGAAAGAGGGAGGGGGATGACCTTTTTGGGCTGAAAATAAAAGACGTAGATAAGTTCTTTGAGGAAGACACATGTAGAAGGTACTGGAAGATCTAGACAGAGAAGATATGGAGACGCACAAAGACATCTGCAGCAAACCTGAAATGTTATGCCTTCATCAGAAGGAAATCTTCTTGGGATAGTGAGAGGGGATTCCGTCCGAAGAAAATCTAAAAATGCCATGACTTTGGGAAATGCAATGTCTGGGATGGCCATGTCGAGGCCATCCCATGCAGGCGATGTAATAGATAACCAAAGATACGCGTAGAGATTTGTTGGCCAATTTGCTAGTTCTTGCCAACGCTCAGATGGAAGGAAGAAGGGCTTTCCTTAGATATTGACAGAATCCTAATTTGCACAAAATCAGCTATTGACAGACACCATGATTTTAGGAATTAGTCATTGATTTGTAAATGTCAATTATTTCGATACATTTATTTGTTTCCATACTTAGCTTAGCTCCATGTATCTATTTAATTGTCAATCCTTTCATTGTAAAAATCCATTTCAGAAAATAAAAAGTGTCTCTGTTTTACAATCTTAACATGGTATTAGCCTAAACACGATCCCCACCCGAGCCCTCTATGGCTTCTTCTTCCAACGTCCCCTCCCCATATCATCTTCATCCCTCTGATTCTCCTAGTCTCCTTCTTGTTTCTGGACTCCTTTCCATATCATCTTCATCTCTCTGATTCTTTGAGAGTCGCAATGGAATCAAATAAAGGACATGATCCTTACCTAGATTCTGAACTCTATCAGCCCATCTCTTGCAAACTCTCTTGAATATCACAAAGATCCAAGTGAAGTCTAGATCGACCTCTAATCTCGCTTCTGTCATGACAATAATGCCCGTCTTTATCACCTCAAGCATGAGCTTTCCTCCCTACAACAAAACACCCATTCTATTCATGAGTATTACAACCAGATTAAACAAATTTGGGATGAACTCAATCATCTACAAACTAGCAATGATCTCAAAGATTTGCAATAAGAAGCAGATGATGAACATGTTTTTCAATTCCTGCTTGGCCTCAATGTCTCTTTTTCCTAACTCAGATCCCAAATCCTAGGCATGGAACCCCTTCCCCCCATTACCAAAGTTTTTTCTATTCTGTTTCAGGAAGAGCAACAGCGCCTCCTCCACGTGCGGCTAACACCAGCAGACTCCCTAGCCTTCGCAACTCACTCTGGCAGCTCCACCAGTCACTCAAAAATCCCTCTCCCGATGCACGGAATGTGGCAAGATTGGCCATCTTTGCAACTGTTGCTGGCGGCTCATTAATACCCACCTAGCTGTGAGCCTCGCCCTAGTCAACATCCTTCTCTTCTCGGCAAACCACCGTCTGGGGTGGCATCGATAGCCCATCGAGCTTTGCTTTCCTCTGATTCATCGCCGGTACCAAGATTGTCGCTGGATCTCTACTAGAAGTTACTGGACCTCCTCACTCCGACCTCTTCCTCGGCTAATTTTGTAGGTAACGCCACTTCCTCTCCTCCCTATTTTGATAGCCACTGTGAATGGGTTGTGGACAGCGGCGCCAACACCCACATATGCCACGACCGAAATGCTTTTTACGATTTGAGGAAGCCCTCTTCTCTGCAATCCGTAAAACTCCCTAATGGCCATAGTCTCTCTATTGAGGGTGTCTGCACATGTGCTTTGTCCTCAACCCTAACTCCTTAAAATGTCTATTTTACCCCTCACTTTCATTTTAATTTATTATATGTCCCTCAGATTACTAACACCACCTCTTGTCTTGTTTCTTTTTCTTCCACAAATTTTTATTTCCAGGACCCACACTCGACGAGGCTGATTGGAGCGGGTGAGTTCTGCAATGGGCTTTATGTGTACCGACCCAACATCGTTATGGCCTTCTCTGTGCAATCTACTGTTACTAAAAATTTATGGCACCAACGCCTAGGTCACCCTTCTCGTCTTCTTATTCCTCAGTTTTTTAATAATTCCTATGTCATTTCTGATTGTGATGTTTGTGCTCGTTCTAAGCACACAAGATTGCATTTTTCTTCTACTGCTAATAAAAGTTCCTTTGCTTTCAATCGAATTTTTTAAGATATTTGGAGCCGTTATCAAACTCCTTCAATTTGTGGTGCTCATTATTTTCTTACTATTGTTGATGATTTTTCCCGCACTACTTGGATCTATCTCATGCATTATAAATCTGAGGCTTATACAAATCTCATGCATTTTTTTGCCCTCATCCAAAATCAGTTCAACACCATGATTAAAATAATTCGAACTGATAATAGACAAAATTTCTCTCGTATAAATTTCAAACCTATCTTCATAATTATGGTATTATTCATGAACGTATTTGTGTTGAAACTCCACAACAAAATGGCATTGCGAAACGTAAACATCGGCACCTACTGAATATTGCTCGCTATCTTCGTTTTCAAGCTCACTTACCTTTAAAATTTTGGGATGAATGCGTACTCATTGCTGCATATCTCATAAATCGCACACCACGTCGCATTCTTCAAAATAAATCTCCTTTTGAACTACTCTTCAACACCATGCCCAACCATGATCATCTTCGTGTGTTCGGGTGTCTTTGTTATGCCCAAACCCTTCGTGCTTCTCGTGATAAATTTTTTTCTCGTGCCTCAAAATGTATCTTTCTTGGCTACCCTAACACTCATAAAGCATACAAGCTTTATAATCTCGACACTCAAGCCATTTTATATTCTTGCGATGTCACCTTCCATAAACACCAATTTCCATTTTAGGAAATTCCCAATCTTTCAGACACATCTCTTCCATTCTTCCTCTCCCCGTTCCTGAGCCTATCTTACCATCCACTACTTCCACTATTTCCATTAGTTCCTCTGATCCCTTCTCTCCTCCCCCCTTCTCTCTCCCCGTCACACAGCCACTCGACCAGCCTATCTCCAAGATTATGTCTCTTTGACCCTACACACGGAGCCCATGACATCCTCACCTACTACACAGACCTCAGGTACTACTCACTTTATCTGTTTTTCTTTCCTATTCTCGTTTTTCATCTTCTCACCTTAATTTTTTGCATGCTTTTACTACTTCTGTTGAACCTTCTTGCTATTCTAATGCTTTTCGCCATTCCCATTGGTGCAAAGCTATATCTACTGAACTCTGTGCTCTTGAAGCCAATTTCACTTGGACACTTGTACCACTCCCTCCCGGTAAGAAACCCATTGTTTGCAAATGGATATTCAAAACTAAGCTCAAGGCAGATGGTTCCATCGAAAGATATAAAACTCAGCTGGTAGCCAAACGCTATACTTAAGTTGAAGGCCTAGACTATCATGAGACTTTTGCTCTCGTTGCCAAAATGACTACTGTTTGGTGTTTATTAGTTGTCGCTGCTACCCAGCAATTGATTATTCATCAACTTGACGTCAACAATGCCTTCTTACATGGCGATCTTGATGAGGAAGTCTACATAACACCACCTCTCGATTATTTTCCCAAAGGGGAGACCCGTGTTTGTCGTCTTTTCAAATCCCTCTATGACCTCAAACAAGCATCCCACAACTGGTTTTTTAAACTAACTGTTGTGCTTCTTGATGCAGGTTTTACCCAATCTCAAGCAGATCACTCTCTATTCACCTTGATCACTTCCACAAGTATTACCATTATTCTTGTCTATGTTGATGACATTCTGGTTGTTGGTAATGATATCTCTCAAATTAAGTTTTTCAAAGAAATTCTCTCCACACACTTCAAAACCAAAGACCTCTATTCCCTCAAATATTTTCTTGATCTCGAAGTTGCTCATTCACAAAAGGGTATCTTCCTCAATCAGCGAAAATATGCTCTTGACATTCTAAATGATAGTGGATTGCTCATTTTCCCATGGAACAAAACTTGAAGCTTACTAATCAAGATGGCACACTTCTTCTTGATCCTAGTGCATATCGACGCCTAGTTGGATGCCTCATCTACCTCACCATCACTCGTCCCAACATCGTCTTTACAGTGAACATCCTCAGTCAGTTTATGCATGCCCCTCCTGTTCCTCACATGCAAGCAGCCACTCGTATTCTTCGCTACATCAAAGGAAGTCCTGGACAAGACATTTTCTTCTCCTCCTCTAGCAGTTTACATGTTACTGTCTACACTGATTTGGGTTGGGCCAACTGTCCCACTACTCGTCACTCCACCACAGGATACTTCATCCAGCTCGACACGAGTCCTATTTCTTGGTGGACAAAAAAACAGACGACAGTGGCTTGCTCATCTGCTAAAGCCAAATATAGCGCCATGGTCGTCACCACTTGTGAGCTTACCTGGCTGAAATAGCTCCTCATTGATCTTGGCATCTCTCATTTTGAGCCTTTCAGCTTACATTGTGACAATCAATCTGCTCTCCACATTGCTCACAATCTAGTGTTTCATGAACGCACCAAACATATTGAGATTGACTGTCAGATTATTCGAGATAAGATCCAGTTCGATCTCCTTACAGCTGTGCACACTTCTTCCCATGAGCAAGTTGCCGACATCTTCACTAAAGCCTTAGGATGAGAACTTTTTCATCATTTCTCATGCAAGTTAGGCATTACGGATCTCCATGCACGAACTTGAGTGGGAGTATTGACAGATTCCTAATTTGCACAAAATCAGCTATTGACAGACACCATGATTTTAGGAATTAGTCATTGATTTGTAAATATCAATTCTTTCCATACATTTATTTGTTTCCATACTTAGCTTAGCTCCATGTATCTATTTAATTGTCAATCCTTCCATTGTAAAAATCAAGTTCAGAAAATGAAAAGTGTCTCTGATTTACAATCTTAACATTAGGCGTGATTTCTCGGGACCTTCGATCCTTAACCATCTAAGAACAACGGGTAATTACCGAAAGGGTAATCGAATAAGCTGAAGCTAGACTGTCACACATTGGAGGATATTTTCATCCATTCAAATGTCTAAGAAAAAAGTTCAAACTCGCTCTTTATCTATAGTGAATAGATATATACACACACATAGATATTATCTGTTCAAAATATTGATTTTACAGGAAATTTCGTTCAAATTTACATGGCTCGAGGGATTCTCCCATTTCACAAGTTCTTTTATTTCTTTCTCGATCTCCATTGTCTCTCTCATCAAACTACCGATGCAAAAGCCCAGGCCACTCAGACACAGAACTATTTGGCTCTTAAGCTTCTTCTCACATTCGTTAGCATAAATCTTGTCAGTTTCTTCATTCAAGTGTTGAAGGAAAGACCTGAGAATGCTGTCAACCTCTTCTTCATCTGTACACAGCAGCCTCAGTGCATTTGCATTTGCTGATTTTCCCAACTCAGCGTCATGAGACACGATTTTCTTTTGCAACTCTTTTTCCAGTGCTGCGAGGGACTGGATTGAAGTCAACTTTTTCAGGCATTTCAATGAAGACCCAACCTTTTTCTTGAATAGCTGTAGATCATCATCTATGCTTTCCCAGAGCTCCTTAATATCAACTCCAAATATCTTCGGTACTTGTGAGAGGAATTCTATTTGATATGCCACGATGGTTAGGAGGTCCATCATCTTTGACAAAGATGCAAGGAGCTTACCATAGCAAGAACCATTAAAAGGCAAGAACCAGAAATTAGGCTCCAATTCTGCCTCTGCAATGAACTTTTCTAATTGCTTGACATTGGTTTTCAGCTTGTTCTGCTTCTCTCCAAGTGCCAGAAAAGTTGAACCTCGCATGTTCTTCTGGCTATGACAGGGAATCAAGTTGCTGAACCAATCTTGAAGTGCCTCCAAGCTCCCTGAAAGTTCAGATTTTGCCAGAGTTGCTGCTCTTGCTGGATTCAAGAGAATCTCTACAACGAGGAAACAAATTAACCCAATGCATGCCTCTGTGATTCTGGCTATGGCAAATTCACTTGGGCGGCCATAATTTTTCCTACCTAAGATTAATAATGCCCCTATAACTGCTGAAATTCCACCGCCTTGGCCATACATTCTGCTATGCATTAGAAAACTGGTGAAAACAATCCAAGGTATAAGTGGTAAGAGCCTTAAATTCTCGAATCTTTGGAAAATATAGCTACATAGGATTCCATAGACTGATCCCATAGCTGTGCCTTGTGCTCGAGCATTTGAAACAGCAAATGTGGGCTGTCTTCCTGTTGCTAAACTGATGGCAATAGTGAGACCCGACCAATATCCATTTTCTTTGTCGTACATCAAACCGAACAAAACAGCAAAACCAAGAGAAAGCGAACACTTGAAAGCAAAAACCAAACTCTGGCTGGTCGGTAACATGTCAAGAATTGTCCAGGTCCTTTTGAAACTAAGCATTAATGCTTGCTTTTCTAAATCGGTGGATTCTTCAGTGTCAGGGATTTGAGCATTGGTCGAGCCATGGAGGAGGAGTCCCGCACAGTACAGGAAGAAGAGAATTGGCAACTCTTCTTGGGTTATGGGATTGCTTTGGAACTTCCAGAGGTACTTGTCTAAATGTTCTTGCATTTTCTCCGTAGCTGTCGTTGAGTCCAAAGGGACAGAACCCTTTGCTTGCTCGAATTTTTGGCCTAATTGTACTTTCAAACATCCTAAAACTTCTCTGAGCTCTTCATTCATCATGCTGTCGGTGTCGGTACTGTTAGCTAAGGCCATTTCCATCCCTCTTATAGGAATTTCCATGAGCTGCAACTTTTCTACTGGGTCAATGCAACTGCGTTGTAAGAATTTCCTGTGAGGTCTTTCCCATAACACGCCTTCCTGTTCACAAGGAAATAAATGATTTCTAGAAATCAATAATTGAAATGCTTCCATCTGAGATGCATGCTACCTATGAAAATTGGCTTACCTTATTGTCTTGGATTCTTTGAAGTAGCTTGGCTCCTGTTTTAGAAAGGAACTTGGCTTGAGAAATGATCAGGTCAAGCATAGCTGTGTTGTTTTGGACAAAGAAGGCGTCCAACAAGTTTTTTAACCTCTCCAAACCATTTTCGGCATATAACAGCCTTGTTTTCCTTTCCTGTCATAAAAAAAAAAAAATATTAGGAACTAAATTTATATATATATATATATATATATATATATATAGTGTTAATACTTTGATTTATAGTATTCTTAAATATTTTGTTGGAACTCTTTCTAACATTACTAATCGTATTAGCGATTATTTAAATAATTTGAGATGTTGTCAAATATCTGATTATAGATGGTATCAAAATGTTTCTATCTCTAGAGTCATGCTTAGGGACAATAGTCATAAGCCCTACTGGAAAGAAAAATTTATAGGTCATGTAGATCATGATCACATTCCCTCTATATTGTAGACCCGACAATATTAATTGATTTATAAGAAAATTTAATTTTAAACTTTTTTAATAATTTAAATCTTGTTATGCCAACTAAATAAAGATTGTATTTCACATATTATTTGCAAGTAAGAATAACTATAAAAAACAGTAAAAGAGAATTCACATATTCCCGAGTATATATTATTATAAAGTGCATGAATTATTGAAGAGACGAACAAGATCTAAAAAGCCCGTATCAAAGATATATAGGCTGCAAGCCTGTTCGTCTAAAAAGCCCGTATCAAAGATATATAGGCTGCAAGCCCTTATAAGATGCTTTCATGCTCTCTGTTTTTTTTTTGTTTTTTTTTAAAGCTCAAAAGAATCTGTAACATGAGCTTTTGTTCATGCGCTTGTTGTTTAGCTTAATATACACAACCAACAGCTATTGTCGGTGGGCCCAGAATCCCAGCTTGTATGGCAGCAAGAGAATGGGTGACATATCAATTTCCACGAACCCCATGGTCAACCTGCACTGTTTGACTTAGAAAAAAAAAAGCCATCCATTTTTCTTTTGGCTAGGTACGTAGTATTTTAGTATTTGTTCTCTTACTGGGCATCTATACTATGATCCGATTTTGGACATGTTGATCAGAAAGGGATCATGATAACCTGTTTGTTGTATTTGGACCAATATATAATCAGCCGTATGAGTTTCAGAATCCCATTCGCATGCATGCTTTTGTTCTCAACATTGCTGCCAAACTATCTGGATAAATGAATCTCGGAACCTAGCTTAGCTGCTTAATCTACATGAATGGTTGGTTTAACTCTCAATTTCAAGACCAATTCAAATTACTTTTATAAAGTCTAAAAAAAATTGAATTATATCACCTGCTGGTATAATTAACTGGGAATTGGGTTCCTTACTTCCTGGGTTGCGTCAGCTGTTTCGGTCATCTAACGATGGAACCAAGCCAGGGATCTCCTCTTTAGAAAATATTTCCACAAAATGGAAAACTAACCCAAATATAATAACAACAAAGGTAAAACCCTTTAATCAAACATTGGAATATGTTTAGGCTGATGTTTAGCATTTATATATCTCATATATATGTATGATTCTATAAACATAATTTGATGAATCCTTCTTCGGTTTTTTCACTGGCAAGAAAAAAGAAATTACCACGAAGTAGGCTAGGTGGGGATAGGGAAACAGCATCGCCAGGACGGAAGCCAAGGCTCCAAGTGCAGTACTCGACGCGACATGAACCGGGTGCATGAAAGATCCAGTTTGTGCTCCATGAACGACAGCACCTACGTACACAATCACAATCTGCCCAAATGCGATCCGCTTAGAGATCAGGGGTGTCGACTCGGGCACTGCCACCAAAAATGCATTGATCGCCACCGCCAACGCCGCTAGCCCGTTGGTGAACCGAGCAGGTCCGACTATCCGCAGGCTGAGTACAGAGAGGATCAAAACCTGAACAGTAGCGAAGAGAGCATGCCAAAAACCTCGGAGAGCATCCCCGAGCGTTGCGTCCGACACGATTAGGATGGTTGTTACGTAGGAAAAGGCAGGATATGTAAGTAAGTGCCTAAGAGGTGCTGGGCCATACAGGGTGGTGCAGGCCACTATGGTGCATGCTAGAATGGTCCTTAACGCCGAGCCAAGGCGCACACGCCACAACGCTTGTGTTCGGTCCCTTCTCGGCGCTGCTGCCGGTGGCATTTTCCGATATGTAAGTTCAATTTGCAGTGCCGTATATGGGGTGCTCTTATAGGCAGGCTTGATCGATCCTAAGAGCTGGGAGGTAAGGAGCTTGCTTTGCAAAAGAAGAGGACAAACACGTGTCAAGTTCGGCTGTTTGAGATTGTGGGTTCGGCGAAACACATGTACAACATCTGTGTGATCGCATGGAATATCAAGTCTGTTTACGGAGGACGTAATTTATAGTGTGTTATGAACCTTTAACGTAACGTCCAACGGTATTTAGACAGGATAGCGTGATTAATACGTGTTAGTGGGATAGACATTCTAAGCAGGGGGCTGAACAGGTTTTTTATTGTTTTTTTAGAGAGAGGAAGACAGATAAAGTAAATTGTACAACATTTATAAAAAATTTTAAGTTGTATTAAAATATGCACTGACAATAGTAAATATTGTTTAATTTATTTTCTGTATTTATCTTTCGTTTTTAAGATTCTCAAATTTGAGCATAAATAGGGATCTCAAGTTGGTTTTCTTTATGCAGAGCCTGATTTTGTTTGTGTGCGGTTTGATTTGATGACTTAATCCGATAAAAATTCGTTGCGATCTTTTGATGGATTTTTCAATGAGCTTTCCGACCTAACCCGTTAATTAAGATTTACTACATACTGTATTAAATCCTTATATAACCATCGCACTGTATCTTTGATTTTTTTCTTAACAAAATCATTTACAGTTTTATTGACGTAAGCACGTTGTCAAATTATATAAACCTTGTATCGTGTGTCATTGATTCTACCTTTTTATTTTATTTTCTATCTCAGTGTTCCTACCATTAGCTAGTCATGTTTTGAAATTAATCATTAATGATTTATATGGCCGGAGAAAAAAATAAAATTAAAAATAGCATGAACATGCGGCCGTCTCCCTAATAGGGAATAATTAACCAAAATTAATTGAATAAAACTCGAGGACCGAGGTATTATGTTGGACCACTTACCCCTTTTAATTTCTCATTCTGAATGTGACCAATGATGCAATAGACAGGCAGTTAAAAGCATGAACATCCTCATGATGTAATTAGCCTTGGACCATTTATTTTATTTTATTTTCTTAAAAAAGAATTAAAGCTTCAAATGTCTTTTAAGGGAATTAATTCGATCATTGACTCTCTCTCTTTTGTCGTTTTGTTTTTGTAAGTTGATAGAGAGTTCTCAATAATTGCTTCTTTCTTATTTTTATTTTTTTTTAAATATCACAAACATCCAAAATCTTAGGAACTGCATTATTTATATCCAAAGAAAATAATATTCTGATTTACAGCAAAAACTTTCAGAAGAGTCCCGCCTAAAGTAGTCCGTTCAAAGTTACCGCCCCTTTACTTTTGAGGTTTTTTTTATCATTTTCTTTTTTACATTTTTTTAATATATTTAAATATTTTTAACAAAATAAAAAAATACATCAATACATTTAAAATCACTTCCTTAATCACTAAGTAAAATAATAATAATAATAATAATAATTTAGCAAGCAGCCAAATGGAGCGGTACAAATGGGGCAGTAGACTAGTATTTTTCATTCCAGAAAAACTTGGCTCTCCTGATCTCGCTTATATAAAAATAATCATATAAACTGATGTGGTTTCATTAATCCATTAAATCTACTTTATAATAAAAGTAATTTTATAATCTGACGAATTACATCAAACTATATCAATTTATAAGATTACTTTTATATAATCACTTTATGTTAGAATATGGAATTATAATATTTCCCATATGAATAAGAATCATCCATCAAGTACGGGATTTTTGCACCACCCCAATTATGTCGTAGTTGGCAGAAGAATTCCCAGCCACTATATATGATCTAGAATCAAATTCCACTCCCTTTTCTAGGAAATTACACACTTGCTAAGGGTGGAAAGGTGGAAAGGAGAAGAGACAAAACAGAAAGAAAACAAGTGAACCAAAACCTCCTCAAGTTGCTAACCAATGCTAATTGCTCACCATATAATATGCTGATCAGCAACTAGCCAGGTACGCCTAATAAAATTAGCATGGGCGAGGAAGGATGGTCGGTCAATCATGTTCTTAACAAAGTTCCTAACACTTTGAATATAACATCTGCTTAATATTATTACCGTGATAGATATTGATATATTTTTCATATCAATTTTTATAAATTATATGAGCGGTGACATGATGCGTTAGCAATATGTCAATTGATATACATAATAATAAAAAAAGAAATCAATCAATCATTTCATATAATGACTATATGTTAAAAGGAAATTGAAAGAAAATGCATAGTAAAAATTAAGTTAATGTCGGATTATAAATACAAATTTTAAAACTTCACGGTCACATCGGAACTAATCCAAATCATGAAAAGAAAAAACTAATCAAAGAATCACATCATGTTGAAATTAAATAAAAGGATGAAAGTATATGAAATAAAGGGACAGGGATAGGGATATTCTGCATTGAATCAAGGTGAGTAGTACTGTTACAGGAATTCAGTAATTAACATAACATGATTGGGTACCCCACAAACATAAGATAAATTTGTTCAGCAGGAATGGATGGTGGATGGAGCTCCCTCTACCCGAGGGTGAGGGGCGCTAATTGTGGCTGAGTGGCGCTAACCAGAATGTCTGCAGGGTGCATGGTTTGCTGGCCATTCATTTTATTCTAACATTAAATGTAAGGAGACTGCGGGAATGATCGAGTAAATAGGCTTATTAATAAGCTTGTAATTTAGTGGATTTTTTTTTTCAAATGGAAAAATGTACTTTGACATTTAATCAATTTGGATGTAAAGTTATGAATAATTATTAGATAGTTTTGAAATCCGGAGATATAGTAAGCTCAATATATCCTATTACAAGATGACACACCATTAAGAATTGAGAAATGTTATAGATTGTTGTATTATTAAAATTATTTACACAAGTACTAATTTTTAAGCCACGTCAATCGGATGTATAGTCTACGAGTAATAAATTACTCACAATGAAAATAACTTTACAATCTAACATACCATATCAAACCAAGTCAAATTATAAGTTTATTTTTTTATAAAATATCTTTGTAACTAAAACAAGATAAAGATTGAGTAGAATGTTGAGAAAATCAAGTCTTAGAGATTGCAGCTCTCGGCAGTGATGGTGGGTCCCTTCACCATCGGGCACCTCCACAAAGTCCTGCCGACGTCGTTGGGCATCTCCATCCCGTACTGTTCTTCCATTTGCGAGCACTTGCAGTGAAACTGACAGAGTGACTGGAAGTGACGAAGCCGTTAAAAAACACCGATATGAAAAGCATAAAGGTTTGCATAAACGAAATCCAGAAGAGAAGGCTAAGCAGCTTCAGGATTACTTAAAGTAGAAGAAGCTTGAAGATGCAAATCAAGGTCCGTTCTTTGGGCTCGGCACTTAGAAACAAGCTCTAGCCTCTCGCCAGTTACCATAGTCACATCAATAGAGGTAAGGACATCAGGTACGAGCTGAATCTCTACTTTCTCTTAGACTGCCCGTCTCTCTGTTCTCTTTTGTCATTTCCATCACTCCCTCTGATGGCTGTTACTGTCGATGATCTCGTTGTAGCCACCCCCACAGTTGGCGCCGCCTCCCGTGCTAGAGAAGAAGGTTTTTTGCCCTCTGATGCACTGCTCTTCCCACCACTTTTCTCTCTTTGGAAAGACTGGAAAGCAACTCGGTTCATCGTGCAAAAAACCCAAAAAAAGCTTCAATCTTTCCCATCATTTCCCTCGAGTTTACTCAGCAACCAAACAACACTTAAAAAAAAGGATTTTTTTTTCGCTCTGCTAGGGTTTTGGTACTGTCGTTGCTGCATTTACGTTTTGCAGCCTCTGCATGGCAACCGTTGATCCCTTGCCAGACTCGGCAGGCCATCAATAGTCATTCTCTGAACTGGTATCCTCAGTTCCGCAACCACTTCCTGAGATGGACGTTGCTTTTCATCTGCCGAAATTAATCGATAAGGAGCTCTGCTTCCTTTTTCTATGAAAGAGTTTGATCACACTGCCCGACCTTTTAGATTCTCATTAGTCTTGGAATTCTTGCGGCATAGGCCTTCTCTAGATGCCATTCGTGGCTTCATCCGAAGTCGATGGGGATTGGCTAGTGCTCTTGTGGTGTCATCGATGCAAAAGCCAAGAAATGTATTTGTCCGAATGTCCAATGAAACAGACTTCCATAAAGATCTCTCTAGAGAGTCATGTGACGTTAATGATGTTCCTTACCGACAGTTTGCATGGATGCCGGATTTTGATGAAGAAAGTAAACCAGCATGCATTCCAGTATGGGTCTTTTTGCCTGGTCTTCCTGATGGGCACCAAAATGGACCTAGTCTTAAAGATCCTTTGCAAGTTTCAGATTGGTCAATTACAAGCTCAAGAGTCAAGAAAATCAAGGAGGCAATGCAAAGATTGACACAATCCACTTGGGATGAAGCTAGCAAGACTCCAACACCCAAGATGGACTTGAAGGATGAAAATCTAGTTTTGATTCATTTGATAAGCTAAGGAAGAGGGCAACAACATAACTTAAAGGCTTTGGGCCCTTGAAGGCTTTCAACTTGTTTAATTCATTTAAATGACTTATTTGATTAGTTTAGAATTATTGGGTTTAATTATGAGAATGACTTAAGGGGGGCGTATTCAGGGGCATGTTGGAAAATTTATTATTTTATTGAACTAATGTTTCAAGAAGTACTATAGCGAACTAGGGTTTCAAAAGTATTGTAGCCGAGTTACTGTAGCCGTGACACTATTCACTCAGGGATATTTTTGGAAGATGGGGCTTTATTTTGGCTAGGGTTTTAATTAGGTTTTGGTTTAAATACTCTTTGTAGCCTCATTTTAATTAGTTTATGAAATTTGCTGAATTTTTTCATTATGAGTTGAGTTTATCTCCTCTTGTTCTTGATTGAACTTTTGAACTTATCAAAGGTAAATGTCTAGATTTTAATATAATCAGGTTCTTGAAACGAGTTCTCAACAGGTCTAGGTTGTCCATCCATTGACTTGAGTTTGGTTTTCTTGGAGAGTTTTCAAATTGATTGTGGGTTCAAGAGATTTCATTCCTGCAGGTTCATATCATTTGGTATTCAGAGCCAGGTTTCCAATCAGGTCTGATTCTATTTTTTAATTCTTGCATCTTTAAATTTAATTCTAGGGCTTCATTGTTCTAGAGTTGCCAAAAAAAATGGAAACAAAAAGTAGGCTGCCAAAATTTTTAGAGTTTTGGGTTTGGTTGGAATTTGCATCACCTGGGGTTTCAAAATTCTAGGGTTTCTTGCATCTCTAAGTTTTTCAATTGCTTGGAGTGCCGTTCCATTGTTTCTCTTCTACTTCATTGTCAATTCCTGTGTGCCTGAGTTCAAGTGCTTGATTTTCATAATTGAATATTGCTGTTTGTGATTGAATTAGAGAAAAGAAAAAAAAATAAAAGAAAGGAAAGGAAAATAAAATAATAGAAAAGAAAAGAAATGAAAAGAAAGGAAAAAAATGAAAATTCAAAAAAAAAAAAAGAAGAAGAAAAGAAAGGATAGCATATTCAAAGGTTGTTACATAGTTACAACTAAGAGAAAGAAAGACATTTGTTGATTGAACTTTATCATCAAAAGGGCTGAATACATCTTTTTAGTTGGTATCTTGTTTTATAATTACTCTTTCCCTCGTATAAATTCCTTGAGTCTCGTGTCATTTTATTCCTTCATTGTTTCTTGTTCTTGTTTCTTGGATCTATATTATTAGTTGGAATATTAAACAAGATTGTATAGTCTTGATTTAGTTTAACTAGTTCTTAAATAACTTGAGCGGGAAAACTCTTGAGGTAAAATGCAAGAGAGTGTGAGACTATTATCGGAAAAAAGCCAATTATGAGTTAAACACGAGTGAAGTGCCATTATTTGAGTGTAAACACGTAAGGGAGTGTGTGAGATTTTTACCACTAACATTCTTTTTGTGCAGCACATTACGATATCTCATAAGAGTAACTCATCACCAAAGGGGATGATGGCAGCTAACTCATCCCTTGTGTTGCAAGCCATGCAACAACAGTTTGAGCAGTTGAACTTGGTGTTGGGTGAAGTGAGGGATAGGATGGATTATCAAGATGCGATAATTAGAAATCTACAGGGTAGGAGAGATAAGAGGCAACGTGAGTCTAGTGTGAAAATGGGTATGAGAATGAAGAGTGTGGTGATTCTCTTGTTGCCAGGCGTGCACTTAATACACAAATTAAGATAGATGATACAGAGCAGCAGAGCAAGAACATTTTTCATACTAGATGCCACATCAACAACAAGGTATGTAGTATGATCATTGATGTGAGGAGTTGTATAAATTTGGCTAGCACTACTTTAGTTAAGAAATTGAATTTACCTACCTTGAAACACCCTAGACCATACAAGTTGCAGCGATTGGGTGATCTTGTGGAGGTTAGGGTAAATAAGCAAGTGTTAGTTTCTTTTTCAATTGAAAAATACCAGGATATGTTCCTTTGTAATGTAGTGCCTATGCATGCTGGCCATATTTTATTGGGGAAATATTGGCAGTATGATAGGAATGTGATCCATGATGGGTTAAGGAATATGTACAGTTTTGAAAATGATGGAAAAAAAAAATCAAACTTGCTCCTTTAACTCTAACACAGGCCCATGGGGACTGATTGAAACTGAAAAGTGAGGTTGCTCAAAAAAGAAAGAGTGAAAATGAGAGTGATAAAAAAAAAAAACGAGTGAAAGTGAGAGTGATCGAAAAAGAAAGAGTGAAAAAGAGATTGAGGTAAAAAGCAAGAGTGAAAGTGAGATTGAACTAAAAAGCAATAGTGAATGTGAGATTGAGAAAAAGGAAAATAGTGAGGTCGAAATGGAGAAAGAGAGAAAAATGAGATTGAAAAAAGAAGAGGGTGAGACTGAGATCTCAAGAAAAAGAGAGAATAAGTTGAAAAATAATTGTGAGGTCGATAGTACAAAAAAAGATGAAAAAAAAAAGAGTGACAGAAAAAAAAAAAAAAAGTGAAAAGAAAAAAGAGTGTGAAAGGGAAAAAGAGAGTGAAAAAGAAAAAAAGAGTGGAAAGAAAAGAGAGAGTGAAGAAAATGAGAGAATAACAAAGAGAAAAGTGAGTTTTTATACTAAGGCGAGTCTTAATACTAACGAACTTGACGTATCTATACCTAGTATTGTTGTCTCTTTATTGCAGAGATATGAGGTCGTGTTTCCTAGCGGTGTGTTTAGTGGATTGCCACCTATTAGGGAGATAGAGCACTACATTGATTTTGTGCCAGGTGCGACAATGCCTAATCGACCTTTCTTTGAAGAATATGAGTCATTGACACACTTGAAGGGACAAGGTAAGTTATTGACTAGAATGCATGTTAAGTGGGAGGACTGCATTGAAACTTTTCCTCATGTAATCAAATACACACAAAGTAAGGAAGATTTTGTGGTTAATGTTTTACCAAGAAGGTATGTCATTGTCTTTATTTTATATACAAAATTATTGAGATTTGAATATGATGAAGAATTGCATGCTAATGATGATGACTTTGCTAGTGTGTATGGAGCGTGTGAGAAGGCGTCGTTTGGTAAGTGCTATAGACTAAATTGATATTTTTTTAGAGAGAATAAACTTTGTGAGCCTACTAGTGTTATGCGTGAGATGCTAGTGCATGGATGTGGTTTGTTGGGTCATTATGGTGTAAAAATGATTTTAGATGTGTTGTATGAACGTTTGTGGGTGTATCATTTTCCATTTATTGACTTGTTGCATGAACGTTTGCAGGAGTATCATTTGCCTTTCATTGAGTTTGCATATAATTGGAGTGATTATTTTGGTGTAAAGAAGATTTTAGATGTGTTACATGAACGTTTGTGGGAGTATCATTTGCCTTTCATTGAGTTTGCATATAATTGGAGTGATTATTTTGGTGTAAAGAAGATTTTAGATGTGTTACATGAACGTTTGTGGGAGTATCATTTGTCATGCACTGACTTGTTGCATGAACGTTTGCAGGACTATCATTTGCCTTTTATTGAGTTTGCTTATAATTTGGGTGGTCATTTTGATGTCAAGAAAACTTTAAACATTTTGCATGAACATTTCTTTTGGTTTAAGATGAAGAGAGATGTCAATCGTATTTGTGGCAGGAGGACAAACATGTAATAATGTACGTACGGCTGCTTAAATTAAAGAACTTGAGAGCAAGTACGTACATGATATATTTTAGATCTGCCAAGGCAATTTACAGCAGCCATGCCACCACCTATGTCTTCCGAATGACATATATGGTACAGTAATGGTGGACAGCTCTCCGTGACTGAGTGATTATGATTATGCATCTTTTTCAATAATGATTATGCATCTTTTTCGTGACATGCAACGATGAATATATATATATATATAGATGATCATATGCACTCGATCGAAGTACTAGTACTACTAGTAGTACTAGCTAGCTAGCTAGGAGTCGATCCCTTTCATAACAATTCATAATTTTATAAATTGGGTTTGATATATGTTTGAGATTTTTTAAACTGCAAGGATATATGTTTTTTTCATTGATTGAGCGTGCAGTGTGTTCCTCAAGTGGTGAAAGAATGGTTAAATGCACCTAAAGTTATTCATGTATTGCCAGGCTTTGGTTGATTTGGTGCAATTGTTGCTGCAATTGTTGTCCAGCATGCACCCACCAATTAAAAAATGGCAGCATGTTGTATAATTTGTATTTTATAGAGTTATTTATAAAAAAAAAATAGAATGGTATAGAATTATAATATAAAGATTATGATAGACATGTACATGAAGACATAGCATGTTGACTGGAAAATTCAAAACAAATATGCTTTTTTGTTAATGATGGATCTTGAAAAGTTCTAGGTATGAGGTGAAGGACACTATCCCATTTTGGGAATCCAATGCTCATATTTTTTGTTTTTTAATAAGAAAAACATGGGATTGTTTGCTACCCTCCCTAGCTAATCCTAAACCATTTCACCTAAATGTGTCAGTCATTTCTATCTTTAAAAAGTTATAGATAAAGTCACTTTTTTTTATGGAGTTAAGTGCAGTGGATTAGAATATGAACACTATAGTTGATTGCAAATGCAAAAATAATGGACAAAGGACAGCCTAGATTGTCATTTTTGTTTTTATTGGTTTTGTGCTTGATGGATATATGTTTGATCAAGAAAGATGGACGCTCATTATTCCTAAAAGGGAAATTATATGTCACTATGTAATTGTTCAAATTACATCTGATTGGTTGGGGGATTGGTATTCCTTCTCATGAGCTTACAGTCATGTCTTTAATGTTAACTCGAATGTTTTTCACTAGATAAATGATGCTCCCACTGTAACAGGAGGCAGCTACTGTTTATACACTCTTTGTATTGACATTATGCAATTTGAGAATAATCCCAAATGGAAAAAGTTACTTTATTGATGAAGATTTTCAGCAACCAAGTTCAGCTAATGTCAACTTTCTATAAAGTTGTTTAATAATACTAATACTTATGGCATCTACTCAAGAAATTTGTATTCTTGCAATCTTGAACCCCCATAAACGGCTAATAAAGTTCCATATTCCTATTTTGTATATTATTTGGTTTTTTGACGGATTAAGGGATAGGACTAGATCATGATCAGGTTAAGCACCATTTAGAATCTCAAGTCTTTGTAGAGTGACTACTTTTGTCATTGACACTTGCAAAATAAGCATATCTGAATTGATTATTCTTCTCTTTCCTATCTTTACTATTGGTCTCTATATATATGTTGCTGGTATTAATGCTTAAATAAATTTACCTCCTTGGGCAAAGTATAAGGTTATTAGTGGGAAGCTTAATTTGTGTACACACCATGTAAAATATTTAACGAAAAATAGTTCTTTTTTAGTGAATATTTGTATGCAAATATTTGGATTGGAGATTTGTACTAATTCTGCAAATATGAGGCCTGGAGGCTCAGTTCTTTATCACTTCCTACTGTCATTGTGTGACTTTTCTGGACTGCTCAAGCATGGGATAATTGCAAGACTAATGTTCAGCTTTTCTCCTGTCCTTTTATTTCATTATATTTAAAATTATATGGTGACATGCATAGCCACTGCCTTGGCATTCAGTTGCCAATTTTGAATAATTGCTCAGTTAAAGAATTTTTTTGGGCTTTATAGGTGATTTCATTACAGAGGAACACGAAGTTGATTGAAGGAGACAAGCAAAGGAATGGCTACTAGTCAAGTGAGATTAAATTCTTATGTGTTATATATACCAGTTGACATTATGTTGATTTAAACAAATATTAGAATGTTTTGTTGACTATAACTGTGGTCAAACCGTATATATAATTGTTATATGGTGTGTGCTGATATATTTTATCTATAACTGTCAAATTGGTGTTTGTCGAGATGGAAATGTGAAATATCCCACGAGTATTAGGGAGTTGATGCAATCTTGTAAGGAGGTGTTTTGCTGACCTCTCATGCCCAGGTGCATATTGTTAGATCTGACTAGATATAATTTATAAAGATGGAGGAACAATACAGCAAGCATATTGTGAATGATATATGTATTCTCAATATTTAGTAGTTAAGTTGTAAGTTTTGGGTTTCGATTGGTCCACCCCAGTATATATAGCCCATAACAATATTTTAATGTGAATTCCCCACCTCAATGGATGAATTGAATGTCATTAATTTATGTAATTAGATGGAAATGGTTTGAGAAGGTCTGTCATGGAATCCTACATGTTCGGTCAGGCATAGATAGTGGAAGTTCAATCTTTTTCCTTTATGTTTCATGTTTCTAAGTATTTAATATCATAAGGCATGGGTACTGCTGGATTAAAGTGCAGTTTATTTTATTAACAGCATATCATATTCCAGGTCAGTCACTAAAACAATATTACACCAAAGTTATAATTAATATTGTTTTAGTTATTGAATTGGAATCAGATAAATATATTGTTAATCAAATAAACTATATTCCATTAGATGAAGTGTGCAAATGAAGCCAGCCAACGTCTCTAGGTGCAACAAAAAAATAATAATAAAATAAAAAATAATAAAATAATAAAAATAAAAAAATAAAATAAAATAAAATTTTGCGGTGATTATTTAACCGTCACAAAAGTGTGATGATGAAAATAGAATACACGCGGCGAATTATTTATATCGATATAAATACTCATTTGCAGCGAACTTTACGCGCCGCAAAAAAGTGATCGTCCATGGAATTATTTATATCGACGCCCATCGTAATCGTTGCAGCTAAATATTAGCGGCGCAAAAAAATAATTTTGCGGCGATTGCATTATCGTTGCAATAGCTTAAACTGTGACGAATGTGAGTATCGCTACTTTTAACTAGAACCACTTGTGGTGATTAATTGAGTGTTTGCGACGTAAATAGTCGCTGGTATTGTTAAATTGTGGCGATTATCTCCGAACCTGATACCACCAATTTCGGCATTTTATTATATCCTTTGTGGCGACAGATTATCGCTACAAATACTAATAATTGCGGTTAGTTTTTAAAGTCGACGAAACAGTTCTAAATTGGCTTGAGGATATTGTCGAACCCGCGGCGATTTAGAAATCGCCGAAAGAAAACAATTGTAGCGAGAAGTATGTGTATTTTCGGCGGTTTTGACCGCCGGAAATGACCCTTTTTCTTGTAGTGCCCGTAGCATGACTCTTATTATTATTATTATTGCTAAATCATGTTTTTCTAGTGTTAGTTTTTTCTTCTTTTCTTTCTCTAATTTTAAGCAGAGTGTAATATCTAAACACTCAACTCTTGAATCATTAATTTTATCTCAATTCAAAACCTATTTACATGTGGAACCCACAATATTTTTCAACTCAACACTTTCTTTACACGCGAGACCCACAACCTTTTTCAAATTCTTATAAATACATCTAAATTCATTTTAACATCCCAACACAATATCTAAAATCTTCTTAGGTGAGTTTCATAAAACTCACTTCATAATTTCAACTGACTATTATTAATAAACAACTCAACTCATATAAACCCAGCTCAATATCTAAACTGGCCTAAGTTATAAAATGATAGAATGAAAGAAGCAGATCGGTGAACCTTGTTTTACGTACCGACCAAGGCAGGGCTGGCCAAAGGGTGAGGCAACTCAAGGCAGCATTGCCTATTACCTAATGCTCCCTCCCCGAACAGGGCCTCTGATTGCGATCTTTGTTACTCTTAAAAGAAAAGACTAAAAAGGTAGCAACTTCAAAAGAGAAATGAAACCTAACCCAAACTTAATCGAGTTCATGACAATCCTATCCCCTTACGAAAGTCTCTTGTCCTCATCATGAGACGTTGTATGGGAGAACTGGTGAGTGTACACTTGAATATGACTACAACTGAATTCAAACAATTCAGGAAAAGCCGGAAAGATATGCAATGATGGGATTCGTAGTGGGTTGGAATTTCATCGTATTTACTCAACACTTCTCAAAACTCCTAATTCTTAATTTTCTCCTAAAGATACTGACATTTCCTTTCCACCATCTGTTTCAAAGCGTACATGACTTGAATACGATTAGTGGTGTTGCCTCTAATATGGGAATTAACGAGTGTTGGTAGATCCTATGCCCAAGCTCATTATCTCTCTTCATGATCCTGAGTTGTTGCTGCATGCCCAACTCAAGTCGTCCCGCGCAGTAACCGGCCCGTTCGCCATGCCCAGGTACCAAATTAGTATAAGAGGTTTGGGAATCCATTTTTTAAAAAGGTTAAGGGAATGGACAAAGAGAATATCCTTTACAATAGGTTGGACGAAGCCTAAAGATAATGACTATTTCGAGGGTTTAGGACCTCATCATTTTTCCTTTACAATCAATCACAACTCCAAAACTGGACAAAGAGACCATCCCTCTGATTCAGCTTGCCCTCCGAAATGTGCCAGCACATGAGCGTACGTTGATATTTGGCTATGATAATGACCTGTCGACCTAACCATGCACCAACTTTGCATTAAAATCGCAAATAAAGGAAAATGGTCTGAAGATCCCCAATAAAAACCTCGATATTCCAATTAATTAAGCAAAGCAAGATAAGGAAAAAAAAATGAAAAAAGGACGCTGACGCGGATACAAACACCGGTCAGAAGCAAGCATGCATGCACCTTGGACAAACCAATATTGGAAGCTGTAACACAACATTGCAAAAAACTGATCATGGGGTGCACGTTGGTCGAAAAACTGATCAGGTGAATGAAATCTATTTCATTCCTCATATTATGGTTAGTGTACGTTGGGTCAAGGTAAAAGTTGTGTTCCTGTGTCGGTTGTTTATTTGTGTTGATTATTGTGTCTAGTGTTAAGAATAAGTCGAGCCCAATAGAGGAATAATTCAAGCTCCATTTTCAGCTGAGTCCAGTAAGGTTTGGTGGGCATTTTCATATTCTAAAGGGTGATGATATCCTTACACCTCCTTTATTACTGTTTTGCTATCTTTTATTTTTTTCCTTTTGCTATTTGAATCTATTTGGATTAAGGACCCGTTTGGATACAGAAACGGTTTCATCTTCTCTCATCTCATTATTACGATTTTTCTAAATTTTCACACAAAATATAATAAATAATTCAACTTTTTTAAATCTCAAGACAATAATAATAATAATAAATAATATTCTAACAATATTTTATTCAACTTTCATCTAAAATCATTTCATCTCACTATCCAAACAGGACCTAAGAATCCTAGAATATATATATATTTTTTATAATAACGTACTACATTCCATTCATAATAGAGGACATACAAACTTGACTTAAAAACAAGTCAGTTACAAACGTTAATAGCTTCCCAGCACATTTCCATGACTGACATGGTCTAATCTAGATGACATGCATGATCACCATCTTCAAACACACGCAAGCCCTGATCTCCAATCTATTTTACTATACTAATTATTTTCTCTCTATTTCTTTTTGTTGCGACGTGTAGTACTATGCCATTGGGTATGGACCCGGTGGTATTACAGTCCACTAATTACTCCACTATTTACCACAAAAATAGTTCACAAATTGCCAATACAGTCCACTAATTACTCCATATCAAATCACAAGTAGCCAATACAGTCCACTAATTACTCCATATCAGATCACAAGTAGCCAAAACAGTTCACTAATTACCCTATATCAGATCACTAACAGTCCATTAATTTAGTTGCTACCTAGCCACATGTTTATCAAGCCCACATGTGGCTGGGCAGCCACTAAAATTTCAAAAAAATTATTCACTAACAACATTAGACGTTAGACATCTCCATAAGGTGTCGAGGGAGATGTAGATGTACCTCCAGAATGGGATCTCCATTCCTAAAAAATTTTGAGTTGAATATGGCCGAAATATTGATGTTGCATGGTATTCATGCCACTTAGATCTAGCATCATCATCTTTGCCTCAAACTTCCTCTTCTTTAGGTCAAATGTTGCTGATTTTTCTATTTCTGCCTTCAACACAGAATTTCTACGCTTTTGCATGGATGTCGCTTTATCCTCGGTCATTTTAGCTAAGACAATCTTGATCTCACCATTGTTGCCTTCCATCGACTTCCGCTTCCTCTTCCTTTCTTTCTCAGTTTTTTTGCCTGGAGATCTCTCAACAAGAACCTCCACGTCCTCCTCGGCTATGTCATCAACAATTTCACCCAACACTTTTTCTGGTGACCTTCTCTTTTTACCAACGGTGGAGATGTGTTGCTGCCATTTTGGTTGGTGTCTTAGAAGAAGACACCAACAGTGCTCCATTGTGAAATTAGACCCTACCATCTCTTTGTACAACATATTTGCCTTCTCAATCTACAAAAGATCAGAATTTTTTGTTAGTTTATAAGTAAGTCCATCACAAATTGCATGAATGGTGGAAGATGGTACATACCTTGTCTTGCTCCGTGATGATACATACTTTGTCTTGCTCCGTTGCACCACTCGGGTGCAATGACTCTACTTGTGCTAGAAATGCACAAAATTTATTTGTCTATTTTTTAATCGTAGACCACAGATTCATCAAAGAACCCTCAGAACGGTTGGCAATGTTTAATTTTTTATATTCATGATAAAATGTGGTAATTCTTTCCCACATTTGATTGGACTTTTGATCGATACCCCTTATCGCATCGATGCTAATGTTGAGCCAAGCTGAGACGAAGAGGTTATCATCTTCAACAGTGAAAGATGCACATTTTTGAACTTTTTTTTAAGGATGCCTCTGTTCACCGTCGTTAGGGGTTGCTTGGACAACAACATTACTATGTTGCGTTGGGGCGCTATTACAACATCCTCCTCCACTTTGCAATAGAGTAGTGAAGAATAGGTCATCATCAAAATGTGTGTCCATCCTTTAAAAATATTAAATTTTCAAGAAGTCAGAGAAGTTGGCCAATATTCAAGTCCAATTTCAATTTCTCAGCATGATATTGTTGTATTACATAATATTTGAGCATCTTATTGCAGTATCTTAGCATCATATTGCAGTATCTCAGTATCATATTGCATAAACAAAAGAAATTGAATAATGAAAACCAAAGGAATAAGAAGTACAAGGGATATTTTGTAATCTGAAATTTTGAAAAAGGCCAACATCCATTCAGGCAAAGTGCAACATTAAAGTGAAAATTTGATATCAGCAAACATCCATCTGAAAAAATAAGCACAAATACTAAACATGGATAAAGGCACTAAATGATTAAAAAAGGAAAAGGAAAAAAGAAATACATGACAAGTGTATTCCAATTTGTCAAGCAGGACGGATTATGAGGGGTATTCTTTTTTTTTTTATATAAGTAGGATTATAAGGGGTAGTGACAAGTGTATTCCAATCTAAGGAATGTGTCCTCTCTAACTAGATGCCCATTTTAATTCATATCTATGATGCTCTTGTTGTTATATGAGCATTAAGGAATGGCACCCTTCCTAAACACTATTTTTCATCCCAGTTTCACTATATGAACCCCTATTAACATCACACATTGTCTTGAGTTTGAGTCCCCCTATATCTTTCAGGAGGCAGCCGTATTAGTAGTTTGGTGGCTAGGGTTCCATGGACTGATCAGTCAAGTGCTAATCTCTTGCTGTGACAATAAGCCAATTGAGGCCAAAAGTATTTTTTATAACCAATGTTTATTTCGACTTATGACAATAGAATTAGAGAGGGGAAAAGCAGATATCCAAGTATCTTTCATTTCCTAGCAATCCCCAGCAAACTGAAACAACAACAAATTCAAAGAAACAAATTCCGAAGTGTGCGCCAATTGAGTTATTAAGTTTTTGGTTGGGAGAGGCCTAATTTGTGGTGCTACCTATCATTTATGGACATGAAAACTACCCAAGGTACTTCATTAGCAAATATTACCCTCACGAACTTGTAGATATGACAAAATCAAGAAACAATAGACAAACAATATGCCAAAACAGAAATGGTAGAGAATCAATACCCAATATGAAATGCAATACACCATACCATTTTAGAGAATCAAACGCAATACTAAAATTGCTCAATCACAATATGCCAAAACAGAGAATCAATGACAGATGAGATCACAAATTTCAGATCATGAAACCCAATAAAATACCAAGCAAATATGTGGATACACCATAAATCCACCATACCATTTCATCCTCAAAAGAACAAAAAAAAAATTAACAAAGCATTTACCCAAATTGCACAACCAGATTTCTAGTGGCAGATGTTGTATAGGGTAAAGCCAAGCCAATTTGTGGATGCATTTGTAGTGCCTTCTAGACGATTCGTGGAGTCAAGTCAATTCAATAATTATTTGTCTTGGGTAGCAAATTTGCAGGTGATTTACGTTGAAGAATCGGAGAAGAGGGAGAGAAGAGACGGCACAGAGAAGAGGGAGAGAAGAGCGAGGAAGAGAGACTTACGTTGAAGACCACGAAGACGACGACAACCGCTAGAGAATGCGACCGCTTGAGAGAAGGGGAGGTTGCGGGCTGGGGAAAAATGGGGCTGAAGGAAAATGTCTTGCGGGTTGAAGAAGAAAGGGGCGAAGACAAAATACATAGAGAAGAGGGAGAGAAGAGCGAGGAAGAGAAAATAACTGCTGAAGACCACAAAGACGACGGCATTTGGCTGGAGAATGCGACCGCTGGAGAGAAGGGGACGCTGCGGGCTGGGGAAGAATGGGGCTGAAGGAAATGTCTTACGGAGAAGAAAGGGGCGAAGATAGTTTCGGGAGAAATAAAAAAAAATAGATGAAATGAAGGTTTTGGGATGAAGAAGAAAAAAACCGAGGGAAGGAAAGAGCGGGAGGTAGAGAAATGATAAAAAAATTAATTTGGATTGTATACAATCCCTCTCCATACTTGGCAAGCTGCTAACATTTACTGTAGCTGATATGTTAAACTTTATATGTTTAGCTAGGCCAATGCTAGGGTTTTTTTTTCACATTCCCTTTTAATTTGAACTTGCATTGGCAAATGGCTAGGCCATTACCAATGCTCTTATATATTTACAATAGGTTGGCAAGTGTAAATATAATGACTATTTCGAGGATGTTGGCCCTCCAATTTTCATACAAAATAGAAAAGCATTGAATAGATATTTTGTGCAAGACGAAGTTTTTTTTTATCAAAGCAAATATATAATTGCCATATATGGTTATTTTTCTTGCAAAGACTTGTATACGCACGAGCCTTGTGTTGCTACTATATATGCATATCTCATAACAGCAGTACCCTTTCATTTGGGTTTGGGGTCTAAGTGAGCACCACTAACAGGGCTTCCAAAATATATAGGAAACAGATATTACCAAAAGGAATTTCATGGCTGGAATCTCAATCAGTGCCCCCACAATTTTCATTTGTAATCTTTCAGGGGTTAGAGATCCTTACTAAGCAATCTCACAATAAATCCTAATGACCGGTATAAGGCACTTTGAATTTGCATTAAAATTTAAGCCCCGAAAAAAAAAAAAAAAAAGAAAGGAGGTAAAGAAGAGCGCACTCCATGGATCAATAGTTCATTTACGTTAATTTTCAAGTTAGACCCATTATAAACTCCATACCTCCTGGTGCTCAGCACGGAGCTAAGCATCCAACTCGGCACTGTCCAAACCAACATTGTCACATTGTCAGCAATGATAGGATGGGACCGGACCTCCTAGATCTAACCACTGCGTGACCAGTGACAAAGATAGAAATATCGATAAACAACTAGAAACATATTCACTTTTGCACTAGAGACCCACAATGCTACCATTGCCCTGGGTATGAGATGGAGATTTTTTGTTGGTATTTGTGATCTCGGCTTTGGTTCTAAGGTGGATATTTCTAGTAGAAATTTCTACCGTTCATTTGATAGGATACTATTGGCAATATGCTACATTTACATTCTCGGAAGCCGAGCTCCCATGTAATCCAACGAACTTGATCGGGAGCCGAGCTCCCACATAAGCAGTAGATCTAGTTGTGCTATTACGAAATGCCCGAACATGTAATGCGAGCACTTTTTGACCAACCTCAGAGTCGCAAGCATTTTTGCTCTCCCTGGGCTGCAAGCACTTCTTGAGTGTTGTCACTCACCTATGGTTATAGCGGTTTAGTCTCCCCCCAGGTGCGACAACTTTTGCAACCACCAGGGATGAGCTTCATTACTCTGTCCTACTATGATGTTCCCGCTCTATGTCCATTTCTTCGTTCTACCTTCATATTTCCATTCGAGCACATTTAATACGAGCAATGTAATCGGGAGTCGAGCTATCACGTCATGCAAAATGTCACGCAATCTAAGCTACATGGGTGTTCAGCTCCCAACCATGTCCATTGATCAAATTGGAGTACCCAATCATAGCAGCTAGGCTCCAGATCAAATTTCTCATATTACATTGATGCTCGGCTTCCAATCACCTTGCTTGGATTATGTGGGTGCTCGAAAAAATACTAACAAAATGAGGAGAGATTTCTAAAGTATGGGTAATTTTGAAAATATACTTTTGCTCCTTTCTGGGTGCGAGCAGTTAAGGGGCAAGCACACTTTTACTCACACTAGGTGTGAGCATCTTGCTCGGCCCCGAGGTTCAAGTAATGTGCTCGCCCATTGGGATTCGAGCATGTATGCTTGCTCCTGAGAGCACTTTGCTCTCCAAGTGGTGATATGCTACTACTCACTCTCCTACCTTCATTGTTGCTCACTCTTGGGATGAATACTTTTTCTTGCCACTCCATCAGGTGAGCACTTTTAGCACTCTTTCATAGTGCTCACCTCAAGGTTCGACTTACGCAAGGTCTAAGCACTCTTTATTCGCCTTGCTCGAGCACCTTCACTTGCCTTATGTGGGAGCTATTGTTGCTCGTGTCAAGGTTCGGGAACTCCTTGGTCCCCCTAGTTCTGAGCTTAGTATCCTTGCATGGGGTGTGTAAATACACCTGTGAGAGTGCTCCTTGCTCGCCCTGGACTCGAGCAGTTTTCTCACACCGGGGCATGAATGTAAGTGCCAAGCAAAGTGCTCGCCTGACATGTGCAAGATGTTGCTCACCCCAGACGTCGAGTACTTTTAACTTTTGAGCGCCCAAGGACAAGTACTTTTGGAAATATCAACATATTATTTTTTTTAATGCTCAGCCCTGGGAGGAGCACTTCTCGAGGCGAGATCTTTTGGTCGCCATTCGAGATGTTGTTGCTCACCCCGACGGGACACCCTTTACTTGCCCCAAGGTGCCATCTATTGTATCTCGCTCCGGGGTGTGAGCTGTTCTTGCTTGCCCAAGGTACAAGCATTTTTGCTCACTCTTCGTGTTGCAAGCATTTCTTGCTCACCCAGGGGTGCAAGCATTTCTTTAGCGATCTCACTCAACTTGATTGAGGGTCGTATACGTGCTCAGTAGCAGAGCTCCCACGTAATCCGATTTATTTCATCGTAGGTTGGGTTTTGTGCTCGGGAGCTGAGCTCCCACGTCATCAAATTTATTTCATCGGAGGTCGGATCTTGAGCCAAGCTCCAACATGATCCAATCAATTTAATTTGTGGTTGAATCACGTACTCAAGAACCAAGTATCAAGTAATATAACCTAGTTGCACTATCAGAATGCTTCACCAAACTCTCCCTTTACAAATTCAATACTGGGCGCAGTTTTTTTTTTTTTTTTAATGAAAGTCTCATCACATTCATCAACTGATTCAAAATACACATTGAAGATAGTGGGAAAGTTTCCTCCAAATCCACTATATAGTTTGTAACATGCAAAGCATGTTTACCTAGTGTATGTGCAACAACATTTCCTTCTCTATAGACGTGATTAGTAAAACAAACATTAAAACATTGTAATTTCTGTTTGATATCTTCTATGATCATCCCAAAGTAGCTCTCATCTTCTATATGTTTCTGAATGGCTATGACAACTCTTTTTGAATCCCCTTCAAGCACTACCCGTTTCATACCCATTTGAATACCAAATTCTGCTGCCATAAGTGCACCTTTTGCCTCTTCTATAGATGGATTATGACTATAACTTTCCTTCTTTCTCATTGTAGCCAAGAACTGACCTTCCTCATATATGACTGCTATGTCAATTCCTAACATACAATACTTTTTATCAATAGCCACATCCCAATTAATTTTACAAAAACCTGGTGGTGGGCAGTTCCATGTGATAGTCCTTCAAATATTGTACTCATTCTGGGCCATGGTCCTGACTTGTGAATCTTTTATTTCTTCTTTCATATTATTGACCCTGCACATCACTGACTTGGGGTCAATTAATATGTTTTTAAAAACATATTCATTCCTCCTCCACTACAGATTCCAAAGGATTAAAGTCAGTTCTTCCATGTCTTCCTTTTCCAGTATATTAAACATATCTTCTATAAATGCTTTGATGTTCTTGCATAATGCTTTACTTTTTTTGGGTTCTCCTTGAGCCTTGCCCGAGAATATCAGAAGCTGATATGAAATCCCATAAAATATGTTTAGTAGTTTCTGGCTCTACTAGGCATAATGAACATGTTTGATCAGTTAGAATCTTCCTCTTGCATAGATTGACTTTTGTTGGTAGGATGTCAAGACATGCTCTCCATAAAAAAAAAATTGAAGCTGGTGGAATGTTGAGTTTCCATATCCTTGTTCAGTCTTCATGTTTCTGTGATCTGTGGGAGCACTGACCTTTGTTCCTCTCTTGAATATCACCATACATGAAATAAGCACTTTTAACTATGAAAAGACCATTGGTTGTTCCTCTCCAAATCAACTTGTCCTGTTTGTTGGTTCTATTGAGAGGAATTGGTTCTGACAAATTAATTCTACCTCATCCTTAAAGAAGATTTCTCTGATAATATTAGTCTTTCATTGCTTAGTTTCCTGGTCAATCAATTCCTCTACTCTCATGTCTGCTCTAAAGGAATTGTGTCCACTTTGAGGAGTGGAAGTAGTAGGTGTTGGTAGCCATTTGTCTAACTATATCTTTATAGTTTTCTCATCTGCAACCCTCCATATTAGCTCTTCTTTAAGCAATGATCTAGCATATAAGAAACTTTTCCAAATATATGATGGATTGGTATCCAGTTTTGCACTGAGAAAATCAGTTTGGGGAAAATACTTGTGCTGCAGTACTTGTGAAGGTAATGAATGTGGAAATTGAATCATCCTCCAAAATTGTTTTGCTAATAGAGCCTTACTAAAAATTTTAAAGTCTCTAAACCCCAATCCCCCTTCATTCTTTGATTTCCCCATTTGAGTCCAGTTAATCCAACTCAATCTTTTCTCATGATTGATCTATCCCCACCAATAGCCTTTCATCAGTTTATTCAAACCCTTCAATAAACCTTTAGGAAGCCTAAATACCTCCATAGAATAAGTTGGAATGGCTTGAACAACTGATTTGAGTAGGATTTCTTTACCTGCCTTGGATAAGAATTTCATTTTCCAGTTTTGCATTTTGCCTTTGACTTTGTCCAAGATATTATTAAAATATTTGATTTTTATTCTCCCAACACTGAGGATGCTATCTCTTGTAGAGGCTTGTGTATTGTTATTAAAAAATATAAAAGATTTTCCTTTGTTCAGTCTCTGACCAGAGGCAGTTTCATACATAGAAATCAAGTGCGTCATCCTACTCCAATGTATTGAGGAAGCTTGACAGAAGAGAATACTATAATCTGCAAAAAATAGATGATTTATAGTAAGATGTCCTTTATGCATAGGAAAACCAAAATAACTCTGTCTTTCTGCCTTATTGACGAGTTGAGAGAATGCTTCTGAGCACAAAATAAAAAGATAGGGTGATAGTGGATCACCCTGTCTTATACAGTTATACCCCTCGAAGGTAGAAAAATGGTTGTGAATTCCCATTTAGTAAGATAGAATAAGATACTGTTCTAATACAATTTAGGATCAGATCTATCCATCTATTGGCAAATCCCATTCTTTCCATAACAGTTGCAATAAAACACAATTCCAGTCTATCATATGCTTTGCTCATGTCCAACTTGAGTGCCATATACCCAGCTTTCCCTCTCATTTTGCACTTCATAAAATGTAGGACTTCAAATGCAACAATGAGGTTGTTAGTTATTACTCTACCTGGCACAAATGCACTCTGAGTAGTGGATATCAGATGAGGCAGAATTGTTTTAAACCTACTGGCCAGTAATTTGGAAACGGCTTTGTATATTACATTGCACAAGCTAATTGGTTGATATTCAATGACCTGAGTTGGACTTCTGATCTTTGGAATGAGAACTATATAGGTTTCATTTATAGTTTTGTCCCAGCAATTAGTGTTCAAAGTCTTTGTCATAGCTTCACATATTTCATTACCTACTGTATGCCAATGTTGCTGATAGAACCCTGCAGAGAATCCATTTGGGCCAGGAGAGCTCATTGGATTCATACTAAACACTACCTCTTGCACCTCTATGAAAGTGAAATCTTGAAGCAATCAGTTGTTCATGTCTTCGGTTACCAGTGAGTGCATAGGTTCTAGACACTCTCTTTATCCAATGGGGTTCGAGGTTAAAAATAGATTATTGAAAAAGCAATGAAACACCTGGTTTATCCCTGAGGGGTGTTTAACGTTGACCCTCTTCATCCTTAATGCTACTAATCTGATTAGCTTTTTTTTCTTTGAGATGCACATATATGAAAAAACCTAGTGTTTTGTCCCCCTTTTGAAACCAACTTTGTTTTGCTCTTTGTTTCCACTTTAAGTTCTCTCCTCTAGCATCATTGACACCTCTTTGTTCAGTTTTTGAATTTCTTCCAAGTCATATCTTGTGTTTCTTTGTGGAAGCTGTTGTAGTCTTGTTTTCTTGTTCTCAATTTCTCCCTTTATTTGCTTTCTTTGGATTCTGCACCAGTTCAGTAGCTTGTTCTTGCAGCTGCTTAGCTTATTGGATGTTGTTGTTATAGTACTAACATTTATGTTATTTTCATTCCAAGCACTGTCAATTAGGTCTTGACATTCATTCTGTTGCCCCCAATTAAACTCATATCTGAACACTCTTTTGTTTCTTCTGTCATACTGAGCTTGTGTATTCAGAGTTATGATAATAGGATTGTGATCAGAAGTACATGCAACAATTGCATATATCTAGATGTCTTGATACAAATTGATGAATTGGGGATTTGCCACAAATCGATCTAGCCTTTCTTTTTTGAACTCCAAGCCTTCTCTATTGTTTGTCCAAGTGTACTTAAGACCACTGTATCCTAAATCACTTAGTTCAGTGTCTTGTAAGGCTTTACTGAAAAAAACCATCTGGGTATTGGAACTGGCTCCCCCCCCCCCCCCCTTCCTCATGATGTTGACGAATTTCATTAAAATTACTCATGTGGATCCGTGGTTTATTGTCACCTGATTTCAACCTTATTAGCAACTGCCAACTCCCTTCCCTAAGTATTGTGCAAGGATTTCCATAAAATCCAGTGAGATACCATTCCTTCCTATTTTGAGGCTCCATAACTTTGACAAATATATGAAAGTTTGTATAGGATTCCAACTCTAAAGAAATAAGAGAATTCCATATAAGAGCAATTCCTCCACTGAATCCTCTACTGTCAATAATGAAACTCCTATCAAACCCAAATTTGTTTCTAATTCTTTCCATCATTTCTCTCTTGTTGTTTGTTTCAATAAGAAAAATGATGTTTGGGCACTTTTCCTTCACTAAACAGTGAAGCTCTTGAACTGTGCGAGGGTTCCCAAGCCCTCGACTGTTCCAACTTATACATTTCATTGATGATGGTGGGGCTACTGAGCAGCCTCCACCTTTTTCTCCTGAGTTAAGCTCCTTATAGGATTGAGCATATCTCTTGGTTTCTTGAAATGAGTTTGTTGAACACCACTTTCAATGTATGTGTTCTCTCTTTTCCTACTGCTTGTTTCACTTCCACCAGTTGTTTCAATTTGCATATCAATTATTCTGTTCATATCAGCTTGTCTTGCTCTCTTTTCCAGCCAATATGTTTTTTCCTAGTTTCCTCACCTTTTGCCATTTCCACAATCGAATTCACAGGTTTGGTAACTGAATTTGCAGATTAATAGAGGTGCCAGGAGAATTTGTTATTGAACTGTTTTGTGCCCTTGTCATGATCCCCTTTGATTGTTGACAAGTTCTTGTTTGTTCTAAATCAACTGACTACTTTACCTCAATTTTAGCATAGTTATTTTGAGGTTCCAACTATAATACACTTTTTCCCTTGTTTGAGCTGCCTGGCCCTGTGAATTAATGTTTATCACAGGTTCCTCTACAAGTAAAATATCATCTGCCTTATTCTGTTCTGACATCCCTAGTTTTTGAATTGATTGGTCTTGGACTCTCACACGAGTCCTATACCTTCTATCCCCTTGGCCATTTGTAGTTGGGATGCCCTCAACCATTGACCATATTAAGAGATGCCAAAACTAGTTGTGTTTCTTCTTGCATTCTCTATATCACAATTCCTATCAACATGCTTTATAGCCCCACAATGAAAGCAAAACAAAGGTAGCCTTTCATATTTGAACTCTACCAACCTTAGCTTTCCTTCCACTCTGACCATCTTACCTCTGACAAAGGTTTGGTAATATCTAGAATTACTCTAACCCTGAGATATTTATCCCAGTCAAGATCATCTTCATCCACATAGACAGTTATTACCTCCCCCACTGTTGAGCCAATTCTCTCTCCTCCCTTCATATGTCATACCTGCCAGAGGCAATCCATGAAGTTGAATCCAGAAGATTTCATGGTTAAATTTCATCTCTTGTGGAGGCATATTACTTTCAAAGAGTTGAATACAAATCAGATTTTTGTCAAAAGACCAAGGTCTTCCATGTAGAACTCTTTCTATGTCCCCTACTTTCTAAAATTGAACTTGAAATATATTGTGCCCTGTCCCTCTAAAGAGTAGTCATCTCTATGGATTCCATAATTTTGTCGTAGTGGCTTTAAAGGCTTCCTTGTTTATAGATTTTTCCATCAGAATAAGCATAATCAAACAATTATGACCTCTTATATTTGATCTTATCGTTTCTTCCTCAATGAAGATAATTGTTTCCAATTCTTCCTCTGTAAGTGTAAAACCTTTCCAAAATCTTTCCAGTTCATCTGCCATGTTTGACTAGCTAGTTTGATTATTGAAACTGTGGAAATTTACAGACAAGCAATTACTTCCCACCATGTTTTCAAAACATTATTTTTTTTTACTTCAAATTTAAAATACTGTATCGGGAGAATCAGGCACGTGCCCCTCCTACTGGTGTGTATCAAGTGGACCTCAATATCCAATCGGATAGACCGACACCTTGACCGCCCAAAAAGTAAGAGTATAAAACATACTTCACAAGTTGACAAGAAAATATCATCCACACCGACGCCAACATTGACTCTCACCAACATAAGACATTTTTCTCCTGTGGTTAGTCCTCTGCTCTCACCGCGTCCACTGCACTCGCAAAAGAAATTACCGTCGACTCGATGTCACCGGCACACGTTACTGGTCATTACCCACCTCGATCAGACCAGCTGTTTCCGAACCCTCATGAAAGATTCGTAGATCCATCCCAAGCTCCTTTTTTTCCTTTCCTTCTCAAGTTTAAAGAGAGATTCTACCATTCGACCAGGACCAACCCGTCATATTCAGAGCATAGTCCTTCTGAGAATGAAGATGATGCTGCCCATTCTACACAACTCAAATGGAGGACCATATCTATCTACTACTGTCTATATGCAAGCCACCGTGCCGCTTCATCTCTGGGCTGGCTGGCTTCAATACCCAAGCAGCACCTGAATTCAATAGCATTAGTTGATTCTGTGGCCCCACCACCGAAACTTCCTGCCTGAAAATATGGTCAAACTATACATGGGATTTTGGTGGAACCTTGCATTTGCATCTTTTGTTTTGCATACTGAAATCAATGACAAGTTATACTAGCTAGTAGGTGTTAGGAGTCACAAACCCTTGATCCAAGATAAATATGATTCAACCGCAGGTAATTTTTTTAAGAAACTCAACATCAATCAATTTGA
This sequence comes from Juglans mandshurica, assembly GCA_022457165.1. Lineage (NCBI taxonomy): Eukaryota > Viridiplantae > Streptophyta > Magnoliopsida > Fagales > Juglandaceae > Juglans > Juglans mandshurica. The sequence goes on from CM039627.1 coordinate 28,837,634, forward strand.
GCAACTCAAATGCTGAATGAAATTTTGGTCTTAAAGAGAGATGTATGAGAAAATGCCGAATTTAAAAAGAATGTATTCTCACTTGTGAAATAGATGATGTGATGGTTTGTTATTTTTCACTTATTAGTTAATCATGTACTGCCTTAAGGAATTATGAAATGATCATGATAAACGGATAGTAGTTAATATTGTTTTTTTTTATTGAAATACAATGATCACTAATAAAGATGTAAATCTGACAATTTCTTTAGAAACTAGAATTATAGCCTGACCGCTGAGAAAAACTACGTTTTATTTATTTACTTTTGAAAACAGAAGGTGGAGAAATATAGGGAAGATGAAAGAAAAATAATACTCAATTTTGAGACAGATAGTAATATTGATGTCAACAACGCATACACCCGTGATGACAAAATAAGTGAACACAAAACTCGCCATATAATCCTTCCAAATGGAAACCGTCCCACTCCAGTAAGTGTTTTATAAATTACGCAGTACCTTTGAAGCTTTCCTAAGCTGAAGACAGGTTTACATAATATAATATATATATATATATATATATATATATTATCCTAGCCATCCAAGAAGGTAATTTAGACGAGGATATAATAACTTCTGGATGATTAGAATCAATTCTAAGTTCAAAAATCAGGAATCATTACAAAAAAAAGCTGATCCGATTCATGGACACAACAAATACCACAATAGTTAGTGAACAAAAAATGCTCAAGAAAAGTGTGAGATACACATTTCGTTTCATAGAATACACTGTATGGTACAAAGTTAGTAAAACTATGAAGCACCAACCAAGGCAACAACCCATACAATTCTCATTAAACGACCATCTCAAGTCAACATAAGATCATTGCCTCCTAAGTGAGGGCGAAGGCAAACGCGAACCTCGTGTTCTTCAGGCCCCACACGTAATTTTGGCACCATAATCTCAAGCACAGATCCTGGCCCATCATAATAAGCTTCTACATTTGCATCTTCAGGAATTCGGGTTGAAAGTGGGATTTCTCTAACAAATTCCCCTGGAGGACAGTGTTCAGAACATGGATCTGTTAGCTTGAAAGTCCTATCATGTCTCTTGATGAATGGCATGCGAGATACACTCACACAAGAGACCTTTATGATACCATGAGTGAGAGTATTTCTCCAAGAAACTTTCACCCTCTGAAGATCCACTAAGGGCAAGCTGATAACGATCAGATATCCTTCTTTATCCTCATATATTGTTTTGGCAGCAGTGACAGGTCCATAGACATTTTTCATTACGCCGCTAAAGTCATTCAACCAGTTTGGCTCATTAGGGTGAATCTCCATATCTGTACTTCTATCAGACGGAGGATTTACAGCCAAGTAGCCATCATCGTCATTCCCATGAGAGAAAAAATCCTTCCTCCTCTTGTTGCTGACAGGCGATAGATCCATTGCATCTCCATTGGTATGGTTAGATGGCTGAGTTGACAAGTTCAGACCAGAACCATTAAGCAATTTCTTTGCGTGGGAATTCAAGGCACTCTTTATCGGGGGAACTGGCCTCTCAAGCTCAAAATCTGTGTTGGGAAGGCTTCTCCATGAACTAAAAGCACTTGCTTCTAGTGGAATTGTGAAGTTCAAGTCCCGGCCAGTGAGCTCCATCCACCTCTTCCGCTCTTCCTCATCAAGACCCATGAGATTGGGTGATGGAACGACCTCGATCCCATGCACACACTGGGGGTTTGAAAGACCCCTATACTGCTTTCGTTGCATCCTGTGAGATCGTACGAAACCCTTATCAACACTAAATGGGAATGGACGCTCTCCTTGACGAGAATGCCCATTCATGTAACTCCTAAGCTGCATCTTGCCCAATGCATTCTCTGGCCTCTCCTTGAAAACCCACATGTACATATTCTCCATGTCATGCTGAACCAAAAAAACATCAAGATTGAGATCAGATTTGTCAAACCCCGACACTCCATTGGTGTCCCTGATAATCTTTGCCTTTGACTTCTCATTCAACGTGGGTTTAAAGTAAAAGCTGAAGAAAACCCAGGCACCCCAAATACTATCAACCCGCTTGGCACATTTCCTTCCAGCCTTGGGGATGGTAAGAAAACTCTCAGTCTCATAAACTTGTGGACCAAGCCCAACATCTAAAATATCACAGGGGTCCAAATTCCATAGCTGCGGAGGTGGACTGCGCTCCGCCGACAAGGGTAAATTGATATCTGGTGGACGGTGAAGAATGATTTGTCGATTCATCTCCAAATCCAAATCGTCGTGTGAAGAGGCACTGGAATCCATGGACAAGAGTGTTGACGGGTGGTGATTCTCCATTGAAAGGGCTGTGAGGAGAGAATCTCCCATTTCTTAGCTCATCTCCTTGGTGATGTTTTTTGTTGCTGGTGGGGTTGTATATTTTTTGCCATTCCCAATACAAACAATTCAATTACAAACACCTTCAATCAAATCAATCAATCCCCAGTATATCTCCCCTCCATCAAAACCCTAGATTTATCAATCAGTTAACAAATTCCTCACAAACCCACATCGATAATCAACAAAGTTATTCAATAAAACCAATTCAAAGGAAAAGAATGGCAAAAAATTTAGAGTATATAAAAAGTATTAAAAGGCAAAAAAAAAAAAAAAAAAAAAGTCCTCCGTTCAGTCTCTAAGAGATCAGGAAAGAGATTCAGAAAACGCTAAAGAAAAACTATATCTAACCCTAATCCCAGAATCTCCCGAAATCCTCCGAACACAGGTGGGAAACACTGAATCAAAACCATCAAATCCATAAAACTGAAGCCTTTTTCTTCTCACTAAGACGCACACAACAAAGACAACAGTTTAAAAAAAAAAGAGCTAAAAATCCAGAGACCCAAGAATGAGATTGGGGATCTTCAAGGAGTACCTTTTGGGATAAGCATCAAGGAATTGAGCAGAAGAAAAAGAAGAAGGAGCTCCAGAGGCGGCCATGATGCTCATCTCCACCATGTCATCATCTACAACGACCATTTCTTTTGCCCCCACCGGTTTTCTTTCTCTTTGTTTCTTTCGTTTTTTCCTTTTTTCGGCCCGTCAAAAGAAACAGAAGTTTAAAAGGTTGAGTGGAGAGAGAACAGAGCCGTGACTCACCGTCTCGTTTTTAAAGACGGCCGTAGCATTCGTTGCTAAAACCCCCGCACTAACGGACGGATTTTTCCCACCTGCCGACTCGTGGATTTTGGTTTACTTCCCATGAAAAAAATTACTGCACATGTATTGTTGTTAGATTTAAGTCGCTTTTGGAGGGCAACATCTTATTTTAATATTTAAATAATATAAATATAAATATTTTTTAATTTTAAATATTCAATTTTTTCATCTAATTATTATTTAATTATTATAACTTTTCTAATATTCTAAACAAAACATAAAAAATAATTCATTTTATTAAAATTTCAAAACAAAAATTATATTCTAACAATATTATAATTTTATAATATTTATATTCAACTTTTTCTCTCTTATTTCTTAAAATTCTATAAAAACATCTTAATTCAAACTATTTCACTATTATTTACAGATCATTTCTAATATCATTATCCAAATGAGGCCTTAGATTTCTAGGAGTTTTTGTTATAAGAGAAATGATATTTTTTGTTTTAGAATAAATAAATTTTATACATTTTTAAAAATAAATAAATAAATAAATCTATAATCTATATAAAAAAATATTTTCTTTTTTATGATGAATCTCAATTATTTTAAAGAAAATGTGCAGAAATTGCATAATATAAAATATCTTATTAAAAACTCTAAAATTTACGGAGGAGGAAGGATACATAATAAAATAATGCTGAGAAATTCATTCTATTATAATAAAATAATGTAGAATTGATGTATATCTTTATTTTTCGTTAAGTTCTAAATATTCGAATAGAAACTCTAAAAGATGTATATCTTATCGTATTATACAAACAAACAAATGTGATACGTAGCTGAAAATATCAACGAATGTGATTGGTTGAAGGGAATAAAAATAATTAGATTTACTTTTCATCATCTCATTATCATCATATTGGCACGCTTACGTGTGCAATTTATAAAATCAATATCCCAAGTATAATTTATAATTTTTTAAGAAGTGAAACGCTTAGAAATAGTTTAGAAATTATTTTATATGATTTATTAGATTTATTTTATAATAAAAATAAATTTACAATCTAACGTATCATATCATCAGTTTCTGAGTTATTTTGTCAAATCAGCTAAAGTATTTCTCATAAATTTTTAATGTAATATTAAATAATTTAAAAGTAATTTTTATTTTTATTTATATATTAATTATTTGATATCATATCATATCATCAAATAATGATGAATAATATTTTTTTTATTTTAATTTTCTCTATACTTTTTCTTAGAATTTCTTCTATAGTATTTTATACATGCAACCTTAGGCCACATATGATATCTAGTACACAATCGCTACACATCATCATACATCATATATCATATATATTTTAATTTTTTTAAAATTTTATTCTTACTAAATTAATTGAGTTATTCTACTCATCATCCATATACTACATATTTCGTAAAGGAAAAAATAAAAATATAATAAAAAAAATCATGTGTAGTATGTAATATAAGGATAATGAGTTGAATTTTTTATGTCGAAAATAGAAAAATTATACCGGTAATTGAGAATAACTTATAAAAATCATATATATCATTTTACATAAATATATTTATTTTAAACTATAATTATAAAACGAATAAAAAAAATTAATTGTGAATATATCATTAGTCTCTTTCAAATAAAAGATATCCATTGAAAAATAGTGAAGGGAGCTCCTTGCTTTTAAAGCATAAATTAAAGAGAAGAAAGTCAGTCCACTCAGATATTTTTTGATATTGGGTGTGATCATGCACATTGCTTTTAAACCCATATCTCTCTATCTATCCATTGCTTTTATAATGTTGTGATGCACATTGAGTTATGGACTTTTTGTTGGGGTTCATGTAACAAAGGAACTGCTGAGTTTTTTTGCTTTTATGATTTTATAATAAATAATAATAATAATAATAATAACATAGACGTGAGGGGGAAGGTTTTGCTTCACTTATCATCTTATATTATTGATTTTTATTTGTTTATTATATAAAAGTCGATGATTATTTTTCTCTCTCACATCCGCAATAATGTCTTCATGGCCCATTTAAGCACTAAATAAAGCTTGAAAATAGACAACACTCAACCAACATTAGATATGGAAAATGCTAGTCTTCCCACTGTGATTTTTTTTCTTTTTTTTTTTTGTTTTACTCTGTGATTAAAGAAATATTTTTTAATAATATTGTGAATTGTTTTTTGAAAATATTTAAAAGTATTAAAAAAATGTATATGAAAAAAAAAGCAAAAAAAAAAAACACATAAAATGCACTTGGATATTACTAATTTACAATCTATTTTACAATTGATTAATACAACTTGGTATAAATATTACAAATTTATATTCTTTATTTTTTAATTTTGAGTTTTGAGTTTTTTCATCCGATTTAAAATTTAAATTTTCAACTAACCGTATTCCATTTTACATAGGACCTGTAAAAAACACTCAAAACTAAAATAAAAAGAAAAATCAAATCAGGGAAATCATAACCATTGCTTGTATTAAATTAGAGAAATGATAGTTGTAAATATGGGACCCACATGAAAAAAAATTAATTTTTTAATAGTAGACCTTACTCTTTTTCAAAATGACTGTACGTCACTTGTACATTCTATGACTATATGTAACATTACTCATTAAATTATCCTAGGTACACACAAACTGTCTTCTCTCTTATCAGACACAGAGAAAAAAAAATGGCAAAGACGAGGGCACTCTCCTCAGAGCCAACCCTTTTTTGGTACTGACTCCTTTATTTGGAGAAAGTTAAAAAAGGAACTACATAATTAAGACATGATTCGTAGTTTAATTAAGAATAATGTTACGTACAGATTTATAATAAATTCATATATTTTTTTAAAAGAAAATATACAAAATTTACACGTTTTAAAATTATATTAATTGTTTCTCTTTAATTAATATTGAAAAGGGATGGAAGTGCTACTCCACAATTGTTTAATTGTCCCACCAATATAACAGATGAAATATTGAGCTTATTTTAATGAAAAATGATATTTACGACCATAAATTGTGTAACTGCCGCGTAATCGCTTTAAAAAAATGAATAAAACATTAGATTTACATGAAAAAAATTATTTTTTTAACAATAGATTCCACTCTTTTTTAAAGCGATTACGTGACGTTTACACACTTTACAATTGTACGTAGAATTACTAATTAGTAAGAAAAAAGTAGAGATTAATGTAGGAAATATTAGTTATTCTTTTTGGTACTGACTAAGCTAACCTTTTATACTTTCTTAGATAACACAAACTATATTATATATGCGGGGGTTAACGTGCTGCTTTTGTTCTGTGTTTGAAACTTACCAAGTAGTTTCTAGTTTGAGATACGTACGAGGAAATGAAAATAGGGCCACGTGGACCTCAAATTTTTTATTTTTCTTAAAAGGTCGGCTTCACTATCACTCTATTGTGATTTGATAGGCCATTTTCTTTTATAAATTGAAATAATGAATGAGAGAGAATCAGCCTCCACCTGTCCACCCTTATTTTTTTCCTTTTTTTTAATCCTAAGAATGGAATAAATAGATTTTAATATTTATAAAAATTCTTATCATCGGTTAGGGCTCTACAAAAAATTGGGAAACCGACTTAGACCGACTCAGACCGACCGTCGGAGTTCGAAATCGGCCGAAACCGATGAAGAACCGGTCGGCGTGCGGCAGAAAATAGTATAAACCGATATCAGCCGGTTCGACGTCGGTTTGAACCTGGTTCAAACTGCTGAACCGGCCGATTAAAAAAATGTTTTTTTTTTTTATATATTCTATATTCAAAACGACGCCGTTTAAGTGGAACGGTGTCGTTTTAAGTCTGTAGTTGTGTTTTAACATAACTGAAACGACGTCGTTATACCAAACGACGTCGTTTTATTCATAACGTATTAAAAAAAAATTAAGTAGAACGACGCCGTTTGGTTTAACAGCGTCGTTTTGAAATTAGGTCGTCTTCTTGTTCGGACGTCTTCTTCCTAGTGATGCATCGCATTTTTCATCCCCTCTCTCTCTCCTCTGCGACACACTCTCTCTACTCTCTCAGACGAAACTCACCGATGAACCGACCGTGAATCGCCAGAGAACTGCCGGTGTCGAGACAGCCGGTGTTTCTTCTCCCCATCAATCGGTTTCGGCCGGTTTCCTCCCCCAAAAATAAACTATCGATCGGTGTCGATTTTATCCCAAAACCGTGCCGATTGAGTCGGTTTTCACCCCTATCATCAGTTACTATTTACCACCCTACACTACACACCCTATGAAAAATATTCTCATATCCTATAAAAACACCCACATATCCTATGAAAAAACTATAGATGTGGGGTGTGAGAATGAATAATAGTTGATACATAATAAATCCCTAATATTTATATTTATCTTAATATTCTTTTTCACGGATGAACAAAATTTTCTAATATGTAAAATATTTAATTAAATGTGTAAAATGTAGAATTAAGATTCAAACTCAAAATATCCGTTTTAATACTACGTAAAATCACTATTTATCTCAAAAATTTATTAATAAAAAGTTATAAATTTTAATATTTATTTTATATCTTATTATTCTCGTTCACACGTTGACAAGACTCTCAATCAGTAAATAGACATGGCATGATAGAATTTAAGGCCTAGTGAGTGAATGTTGATATTATCTATATTACTCTAAATTAAATAATGATATTATTTTAATTTTAATTTTAAATTTTATCATTTTTAATGATGCGAATATAATGTAGCCGGAGTGAGCATATAAAAACGAAAAGAAAGGAGGAAAGATAACAGCATTTGGTGGCCTGGTTTTTGTTGGGTTGGTAGTTTTTTTCCAAGAGAGGAATTTTCAACTATAATTTCCTTTTAGAATGTTACTTGTACGGGTTGTACACGTCAAAAGTTTAAAATAAATAAATAAAAAATAATATTATATATCGTTATGAAATACGTAAATATCATACAATTATTTTTAAAAAAATAAAATTTATTATTATTATTATTATTTTTCATTTAGATATAATATTTATTCAATTTTTATACAAAAAAAATTACACAATTTTTACCTATTCTACAATCAGATCTTACAAATATCATTTGGAATTAACAAAAAGATACTTTGAGAGATGCATACTAGGCTGGGCTATGAAAAGTAAAAGGTAGTTAAAAACTTCAACTAACCATCCTTTGAGTAGTTGACTTACATTCAATTATGGGCAATTAATGAGTTGACTTGTATTCAATTATGGGCAATGCTAATTATACTTATAAAAATTTTACATATTTATATGATTTTTTTTTAATCAGTACACCATTTTTATTAAAAAAATAAAATATAAGGAAAAAAAATTGTAAAAAAATATGTGAATATGTAAATTTCTTATGATTACATTTAACATTTTCCTTCCATTATTAAAACGGTTATATAATATTTATAATTGTTGTAAGTTAAATTTTTTAAAAATACTCAATAAATATTATAAAACTTATTGAAATGTTCTACGCATACATGAGCTTGGTGGATTTGGCAACTACGATATATATTAGCAGAAATTTTTATAGTTTGCTTATGGATGATTCATCTCATCTAATTTAATTATTACAATTTTTTAAAATTTTTACATAAAATAAAACAAACAATTCAATTTTTTTAAATCTCAAAATAAAAATAATATTAAAAAAAATATTTTAACAATATTTTATTCAACTTTTAACTTTAATATTAACTCATTTCATCTCATCTGTAAAAATAAACAAAATATTTAAAAACAGACATTTTTGGAGATGGGTGGGATATATATACATAATATATATAAATAATAGAACAATTAAATATTTTAGAGATGGAAAAAAGTAATCCAATAATTGAAACAACTACTGTGTGCAGGTCTTGACAAAGATTTGTGGCATATATTTGGGATCCTACTCGTATCAGAGATGAGAGAGAGAGTACGATGGAGCTTTTCTTTTACAAGATGGTAGGAATCATATCTTGCACCACTCACTTAGCTTTTGATTGGTTTTTGAGCACCGAAAGAGCCAAGTCAATCTTCAAAGTCACAAGTTTTACTGATGAATAGATCGTTATAAATGGCCCAGTACTTCATGAATATTCAAACCATTGCTCCTCAATTATAGAGGTAATGGAGCATTATTGGTCAATATATTATGAGTGTCGTATTGAAGAGTGGGATAAATAATTGATCAAAAATTACGATCCTACCTTAACAATTTTTTAAGCTAAATATTTTTTACAATTTGAAGAGAGATAAATATAATCTGTAAATCTTACATAATTAAATATTTCATGTACACACTTGACAACATGAGTTTCAGTGTTGTTAATGTCATGTTTCGCATACTTTTGGATCAGGCTCAAACAACTCAGATCTTTCAAAATGGGCTATAAAAGACAAGGGAGAAGGCAACTAGGGGAGGGTAGCCTCAGGGTTGGGGAGTCTCCAGATGCCAAAGTTAATAAGTATTTTTGGAAGTTTGTAAATAACTAAATGAGTCTAGAGATTAGAGAGTTTTCTCGTACCTGGAACCTGCTATTTATATCGTGGATTGGGGGAGGTGCAAAACGCCTTTGTCTCCACAAATTTCATGCCTTTTCTGTTATTTATACATTAGAGTCCTTTAATAAGACGTGCCTCTTCGACGGCACCGTAAATGCAAGTATCGTTTATCCCTTGTGAGCCATTGATGGTCTAATTTTTTATGGATCGAGGGCCTTCCGCATTTTTCGCTGTGCCTTATGCAAGTATCTAGGTTCTAAATGCGACCGTGAGCTGTCAAGCTGACCTGTCCCATTGATTACTCAACTCCTTTCCTTGGTAGATGATTTGCCCCTTGAGCCGGGTATTATGCCGAGGCCCAGTGGGCTTTGTGGTGTGGAGAAAATCTCCTTACAAGTGTTAATCATAATGAACTCCACGTAATGTTCTATAATTGTAAAAAATATTTATAAAAAATCCTTGACCTTTTTGAAATGGAAACATATGAAGTATTAAAGTAGTAATTATTAAATGTGACAGACTTTGTGCTAGTACTGTGTTTAGTAATACGATGCTATGCCAAAAAAGAAGGAAAACAGGGAATGCCATTTATGTCTTCATTTTTGCACATTTATATGAAAAGAGAAAACAACGAGACATTACTGCAGACATATATAGGCGTTGAGATTTCATGGCTGCCACTTCCATTTATAAAAGTTGAATCTTTTGACTTTTCTTTTCCTTTTGAATTCTCTGTTTGTGTGTTGATTTGGTTGTAATGTAGTAACTGTAGGATGTCGTATGGTGTTTGCTCTAATATTAATGAGTACTCTTGCAGTACAATTTGCTGTTTTGTACTTTTGTACACGTCTGCCAATGTTGTTGGTCTTGTTTTTTACTGTTTATGGTTTCCAGTATTGGGTGTCTATAAACATCTATATTATTGTAACATGCTATTTCTCTTTTTTCACTAACAAATAAGGATAAAAAGGAGAGTTTCGGCCTTTGGGCCCAGTAGAATCACTTCAAAATAATCAAAACAGTGTAGGATAACCCACAAAAGATCCACAGTAGAATCAATCGACCCAAAATCCATATTTCAAAGATTTAAAATAAAAAAATACATTCTTGTAAGCTTCTTTTTCCCTAAAAAAAAAAAAAAAAAAAAAGGAAAATGGAACTCCAAGAATGCATTTGGACCTTAGAGGCCTAGAGTCATATACACACACAAACATATTGAAAACTACTTTAGTAAAATGAGAGGAATGAAAATTTTATATTTCAACGAAACATCAACATGTCGTGAGAATATAGAGAGTTCAGAGTAGATCTCGTTTAGATAGTAAGATGAGATGAGACGGTTTTAAATGAAAGTTAAAAATTGAATAAAATATTGTTAGAATATTATTTTTTAATATTATTATTGTTTTGAGATTTGAAAAAGTTGAATTGTTTATTATATTCTGTGTGAGAATTTGAAAAAATTGTAATGATGAGATGAGATGATGTCGTTTTTGAGAAAATTCTATACATCATACTACCATCCCATTTTCATCCCACTAAGTATGATGTGACATATTTATCACTATTAAATGATTATTTATTGCATGATTCTTTATCATTTAATGGTGATGAATGTGCTACATACCACTTAGTATGATCAAAATAGAATGAAAGTATGGTATATAGTATTACTCGCCGTTTTTGTATGTGGTCAAGAAACCAAATACATAAAATATGAGAAATTAATAGCTACATTAAGATGATGAGACTTTTTTTTTCCTTATTAGAGAAATAATAATAAAATTGTAGAAAAGTTAAATAATGGAGAAACTATATAGGTAAATTATTGGAGTCAATTATAGTCACAATAAGATAATATATAATATATATATAAAGAAATATTAAAATGGTTGAAAGCCATGCAGTCATCTAATTTCTTTAAACGTTCAAATCATAGAATAAATCAAGAAAAATTCTTCTTCTCACACTACTGTGAGAAGAAGCCCCAGCACATTTAACGTGCTGAAGTAAAATAAAAAAATAAAAAAAAAAATTTACATTTAGATGGTGCGGCTTCCGGCTGTTTCAGAAATACTCATAAATCAAATACCGTGATTCAACATAAATAAAACTCCTGCTTTATAATTACTTATGTTCATCTGGTGTACGGCCGAAATAAGGCAATGGAATGGGCTATGGGCCCTATTAGGCTATGACCCAACGGAATCTTTTATTTGGTAGGCCATGTTTTAAGTGTATGATTCCCTACAGAGGAGTTACTGTTATCAAGCCCATTACCACCACGACCACAAAGTCTCGCATATAAAATAAGAGAAATAATATTTATAGTTTTGAGGAGTGTAATTTTTGAATATAGGATTCACATAAAAAAATATTTTTTTTAATGATAGATTCCACTTTTTTTAAAAAGAGTACGCGACACTTGTACATCTTAAGATTATCTCTAGCATTACTCATAAAATAAAAGTTAATACTGTAATATACACTTTCAGTTTTTTTAAAACTATTTTACAATTAATATTCAATCAACTAATTACAATACAATCATGTCACTCCATTAAAAATAAATTTTAATATTATAAAATTACCGTTCATTTTATGTAGAGTTGTAAAGTAGTTGTAAAATAGTTGTAAAATAGTTGTAAGTTGATCATTTTCCTAAAATAAAATCCTTAGTACCTTACTCCTTACTCTGTATTCGAATAATATTATTTTTGTTTTAAAATTTGAAAAAATTGAATTGTTTATTTGATATTTTGTGATAATTTTAAAAAATTATAATAATAAGATGAAATAAGATGAGATAAGAATAATTGTGAAAACGAACGAAGTCTAAAACTCACATAGCTTTCTTCACCATAATACATGATGCAATAATGGTTTTATCTTACCATGATATCTTGGCATGCTGTTTTGGTCCCAACATATATTCTATATATGTAATGTTATATATCCATTTAGAGAATTCTTTAATTAATACAGTTTGATATAATATGTAAAATATCACGTAAAATCATATTAATTTATATGTTTATTCAATAATATAATTTTTGCTGGGTTCCTTTGAATTTCAAATAATTTCTCATAGCCCAGGGATCTTGTAATTATCTGAATTCTTGCGAGTTTTTGGTGTGGTGTATATCCTATCTTCTAACGAGTAAACATCTTATTTGTATAGAAAAATCAATCTCGTCTCATTAGATAATATCAAAAATTTACATACAAAATTATTACAATTTTTAGCATTAATATTATTATTATTATTTTAAATTTTTATAAAAAATATAATAAACAATTTAATTTTTTTAAGTATTAAAATAATAATAATATTACAAAATAATATTTTTTAATAATATTTTATTTAAATTATCTAAAAATATTTTATCTCATTTTATTTTATGTTATCTAAATATCCAGAGCAACATAAGTTTCTGTCGATTATTGCTATCCCAAGAAATTCCAGAGAAGGACCCCACCGCCGACATGTAAACGTCGGTCGATCTTCTCTAAGCTGCTTATAAAAACCAAAAGGTATGTGAAACAGAGAGCATAACCTCGTTTGGTAACCACTCGATCGTCTCCATCAATATGAAGAACGCATCCGCCAATTTCAATGTACCACCTTCTCCCTTCCCTGCACCGCCCCGCAGCGTGGATTTATCCCCTCTTAAATTCGTTCTCGCTCTTGTTGCCGTTTTCACCGTCCCCGCCTTGGCATACACCTTTTTTTTCTCCGTCAAGTGCCCTCTCAACCCTTTTCGACTCCGCCAACGGAGCTCCTCAGGCAGACACTCCATAGAGACCGATGGAAATATCAGCAACAGAGAGGTGGTTCCGGTTCCGGATGTAAAGTTGGAGAAGGAAACCCGTGTCGAAGATGTTGGCGCCGGCGGTATGTGCATCGTGTGTTTGTCTGTGCTTGGAGATAACGGGAAGGAAGTGAAGCAGCTGAGTGCGTGCAAGCACTCATTCCACGCTACTTGTATTGATAGGTGGCTCAATAATAAACCTAATTGTCCGGTTTGTCGTGCTTCTTTCGCCGGTAAGCGTCCTGATGGCACGGGCGGCTCGGCTGGTGATGAAGACAGCCGGCAAGGTTCGCCGCGGGATGCCTCTGAGCTGGTTTGACATCATGTAATATGTATAGCTAGATTCTAGAGGTCTTTGTGTTTTTGTTTCTTGGGAGATTATAGAATCTGTGATGCTTGGGCAGGCAGAGCACAAATGGGGTGGGCAATCCACTGTTTGCTTTTCTCCAATTCACCGACAAAGTCGTAGCATTTAATTAACGAAGTCTAACATAGTTGAATTTGTCCCAATTCCACCGCTTAATTTGATTAAATTGCAAGGTCACCCGGAGAGTGAACTCATTATAGGTAAGGTAGGGAAAGGGTAATGCTACGCACCTCGTTCATTCATCCCGTTTTTGGTTCCTGTTTAACGTGGCTCTACACGTTGCACAGCTTTTAAATTTTTTAATCTCACGTTGCTTCCAAGCCCATCCACATGGTCTCCTTCTCTTCCCGTTAAACACGCCATTTAATTTTTTTTTGAAACACATGCCCTCCCCTCGCCCAGTTCCCCTCCCCTCCGTTCGTCTCCCCTGCCCCGAGTCTCTGTGAAAACCCACTTTACAGAGATCCTCCATTTCCCTTGCTTTTGAATATGGATTTTGAAGAATATCTGAGAAAATTAAAGATGAAAGTGGGCTTTCATGTTGAAACAAACCCTGTCATAAATTTAAGCCAATGATCTAAATCAACACTCCCTAATTGATGGTTTCCAGCGAAGGAAGGAAAACCATTCTAGTTTATTTGCTCAGTAGTGCTTATACATTGTCACAAAAACTCAACCCCATTTTCCAAAATTTGTTGGTACTTTCAGAAAAAGTTCGAGCATGGAAAATGCACAAAAACACACATACAGAACATCAATATCCATTTGCACTTGAAAAATCAGCTCTAAATTGGTCTCGCAGAAACCCCAAGGCTGTGAATATTGGAGGAGACAAACACAGCCTAAAATTGCAACATTTGCCGAATGGTTTGTTTCATACACTTCCTAAGAACCCAGTCGGAGGAAAAAGATTGATGAAGCAGAGAGAAACGTACCTATGAGCCAAGCTAATTCAGAGACACCGCTGGAGAGGTGGGCGCCCCCACCCCCCCCCCCCCCCCCCCCCCCCCCCAAAATCTAGGGCCCCTAGCGGGGAGGGCTCAACCCCGTTCCGCATTTCTCTCGTCCCGCTCTCGCTTACATTTGTATGTATACATTAATACATATATATAAACATAAATATATATTTACATTTTACAAATTATGTATAGATAAATATATATTACAATTTGTTAGACTTGTTCACAAAATATGTATTGATAAATTTAAAAACTACATAATTTAAAAATTAATATACTACAATTTACATAAAATATGTACTAACAAATTTAAAAATTACATAGTTTTTAAATTATAGTCATATTTACAAAATTTAAATTTATAATTTGGGTCTAAAAATATATTTTTAATTACTTTTACACTTAGAAATAATTTTTAAATAAAATAAAATATATTTTTTGTAAGTAGAATGAGGCGGGGCGGATTGGGAATCCGCTCGCACCCTGCCCCCGCATCTCGGGGGCGAGGGACGGAGGTGAAAACCCACCCCCCACCCCATGCGTGGAGGGGTGCGGGGAAGAAGTGCCCCAGCCCCGTAGGGGGCGGGTAGCGCCCCTAGAGAGAGGGTCGTGGATATATCCGATCTGGGTGAGGTGAGGGGAGGGGAGGGGTAGTCAATGCGGGGCAAGTGAGTTTAAAGGAAAAAAATAAAAAATAAAATTGGATGCCAAGTGGCCTTTACACGTCAAGTTGGAACACTAAATGGGAAGGGAAAACATGTTGTATAGCATAAAAATAATCTCACAAATTGGCATTATTTGATATGATTCGTCAGATTGTAAAATTACTTTTATTTTAAAATAGATCTAATAGATCAGATGAAACCACATCAATTTGTAAAATTATTTTTATATGATTTCTTTATGGATGTAGCAATCCTAAAAATAATTTTATCCAACTAGGCAAATGTGCTTTAGACGTTGTACCGTCCCAGTATATATATACCTAAAAGAGGACTGCTATGGTTTTGTAAAAACAAAAAAAAAATGATTATTGAATAAATTATTTAAGATTTTTTCACAGGTCCTTTTACATTAGGAAAAAAAAAATTGAATTCGAAATACTTACAGCATCATCTACAAAAACTCAAAATTTATTGGTGTAAAAAAACAGAGAAAAGGTTAGAACATTTTTTTTATACCAAAAGAAAAGAAGAAAAATGAAAGAATTTTAAATAAAATTATGGATTCTGATTTATTTATATTTATTAAGAGAAATTCTATTTGCAGTCTCCACTTGGGGACTGTATGTACAGACCCTTTATTAAATGAGAAAAAACATCATTTTAGGAGGGGTAGTTTTATAATTTTAAAAAATTTTAAGTATAAAATTGACTGGACTTGCATTGTAGTCCTCAAATGAGAACTGTATCTAGCATTGCTCATTTATTAAACTTGATTATAAAAACAAAAGGTTGATTTGAAATTTTTTTTTTATAATCCATTTGAACAAAATTATAAAGTAAATTTTTAAATGCTTCAAAGAGAAGGAAAAAAAAATGTTAAAGTTGTTAAAGAAGTTTTTCAATTGAATTATTGTTATTAAAACCACTTCTAGTAAATATATATATATATTTATTTATATATATAAAGAAGTTAAAACCAGCATTATACCCTTGATCCATTACTTTATGAAAATCTTTATCATTTGTCTGCTCTTTTGTTAGGCAAGAAACATCATAAGAATTTTTTGTTTTGCTATTACAATATGTCGACTTTTTTTTTTTTTTTTGTAAATAATGCAATAAAGTCTTAAAATCATAAGACTTTTAATTTTTTTTTTATAAAAAATAATTTACTTGAGCAATTAAGTAAAATCGGAAATAACGACAAGTACATGAGCTTTTGCACCACATGCCATTTTAACTTTTCAAAAAAAGGTTGTGTATGAAATTTTATTAATGTTTTTTAACTATTGTTACAGAACTACCTAATGGTCTAAATGAATAGTTTTTCTTAACATTTAACAAATTCTTCTTCAAGTGTTCTTCACGAAAAAAAAAAACATTCGGTTTAGTCAAATTATTTTGTTAACTTGAGTTTTGAAAATAGCAACTGTACAATTTCTCTTACAACATAAAACATGTTTTGTTTTTAGAAAATAAATAAAGAATCGGTTTTGTGATGTTTTCTTAGGTCAAATTTCTTAAATATGAAAATTATTCAACCCTTGTACATTTTTTTTAAGTAAAAACTTTTTTAACAAAATCTTCTTGGAGTGGATAATTTTTTTCTGCAAAGTTTTTTTTTTTTTTAATTCTTAATTTTTGATCAGTTTTCATTATTCAAAATCATATCTTTATTTTTTGTAAAGTCCACCGATTTTAAAAAAAGGGTAGTTTTTATTAATCAAGATCATATCTTTATTTTTTTGTAAAGTGCACCAATTTACAAAAAAAAAAAAAAAAGCACCAATTTTATAATTACTTTTTAATTTTTTTTAAAACATTTTTAATCAGTTTGTTTAGTGATTTTTGTTAAGTTCAACGATAGTATAGATTTTTTTTTTTTTCACCTGGTTTAAGAACCTGAAAGACATACAAGTCAAAACAGCATAATATCCCAAATTAAAAACTTCAAATTTACTGTAAGGAGCAAACCAACAAGTCAGATTACATAAAGGGAAAAACTCACCAAAACATCAAAACGTGCAAAAAAAAAAAAAAAAAGAGTGGAAGCCAAATATTTTTTTCAGAAAGATAAATAAATAAAAATGTTCTCTTAAGTCCATTTTTTTCGTTTTGTTTCTTTTTTGCAATCACTTCCTTAAATCCCTTAGACCATATAAAAAGACAAGTAGAAATGAAAAACCAAAAATATACAAATCCAACAATATATACCAAAAAAAAAAAAAACAAAACTCAACATTCTAGAAATATAAATTTCCCAAGAACAAAAGCTCCAAATTTTAAAAGACAAATATACATGAGAAACTAAAAAATACATAAAAGAAAAAATTCATCAACCAAAAACCAATTCAGTCATGTTTGGTGAAGTCCAATTAGTTTTTATTTAATGAGAAGCATGTCTTTATTTTTAATAAAATGCTTGAGTTCTATTGAAAACATAAAAAACTAAAACCCTTAAAAAATGAACCGAAAAAATATAAAACCCAATATCATACAAACCGAACGAGAAGCATGTCTCTATTTTTAATAAAAACCTTGAGTTTTAATGAAAGGAAAAAAAAAACTCTAAAAGCCTAGAAAGATGAACCAAGAAAAATATAAAACCCAATACCATATGTTAACGTTGTGTTTCGCACTCATTTGAGTCAGATTCTGGCAATTCAGGTCTTCAGAACTTGAGTCTACAAAAGATAGGGAATAAGGCAAGTGGGAGAGGGCGGTCTTGGGGATAGAGAGTCTCCGATGCCAAAGTCAGTAAATTCTCTTGGAAGTTTGTAAATAAGTGAGAGAGTTTAGGGATCAAAGAGAGATTTCTCGTATCTGGGATTTACTATTTATACCATGAGTTTGGGGGAACGTATCGTGTTTGCCCCTATGGAGTCCGAGTTCTTCGTACTGTTCTTTTTGTCAGAGTTCTTTAATGCGGCGTGGTTCTGTGACGATGTCATCAATGTGGCGTGTAGCTCAGGTAGTGGTGCTATTAATGCGGTGTGGTTCCCAGATTTCCCCCACCCCCTACTGTCCTTGGTGGTCCATTGGTAGCCCTCCTGTCAGATTTGACAGGATCGAGAGTCCCTCATGCTTTGCGCCCACTATGCAGACAAGTACACAAGAGCTGGACACTATTTGAGAGGTCTCCAGGTCGGCGAGTCTCATCCCCTGTAGCACGTTCCCTCATGCAGGTTGCGTTCAAAGGAGTCTACCCATGGGCCGCGTTGGAGATTCTACTTTTTCTGGGCTGGGCCTTTGGTTCTTGTGTCCTTAGTTGTCATTCTCAGGCCCGCTGAGACAGAGGAGGGAAAATCCCCTTACACCATACAAACGGAACCAAATATATAATACAAAGATACTAACTATTCTTACTGTAAAAATTTGAAGAACATCTATTAACAATTTAATAACAAAATATAAAAGTCCAACAATATATACAAAAACAAAATACTCAACATACTCAAATAAATTATTCAAATAAATGCCAACCAAAATATACAAACCGAAAACATAAAACTGAAAAATATATAAAAACTCCAAGGTAGCTTGAACTCCAAACAAAAAAACTATGAACCAAAATTAAAAAAAAAAAAATTTGAAAAAGAACTGAAAGACATACAAACCTCAAAACAGCATAATATTCCAAATTAAAAACTTCAAATTTACTGCAAGGAGCAAACCAACAAGTCAGATTAAATAAAGGGAAAAACTCAACAAAACATCATAACGTGCAAAAAAAAAAAAAAAAGAGTGGAAGCCAAATGTTTTTTTTTTCAGAAAGATAAATAAATAAAAATGTTCTCTTAAGTCCATTTTTTTCATATTGTTTCTTTTTTGCAATCATTTCCTTAAATCCCTTAAACCATATAAAAAGACAAGTAGAAATGAAAAACCCAAAATATACAAATCCAACAATATATACCAAAAAAAACAAAAACAAAAACTCAACATTCTAGAAATATAAATTTCCCAAGAACAAAAGCTCCAAATTTTAAAAGACAAATATAGATGAGAAACTAAAAAATACATAAAAGAAAAAATTCATCAACCAAAAACCAAAAACCAATTCAATCATGTTTGGTGAAGTCCAATTAGTTTTTATTTAATGAGAAGCATGTCTTTATTTTTAATAAAATGCTTGAGTTCTATTGAAAACATAAAAAACTAAAACCCTTAAAAAATGAACCGAAAAAATATAAAACTCAATATCATATAAACCGAACGAGAAGCATGTCTCTATTTTTAATAAAAACCTTGAGTTTTAATGAAAGAAAAAAAAAACTCTAAAAGCCTAAAAAAATGAACCAAGAAAAATATAAAACCCAATACCATATGTTAACGTTGTGTTTCGCACTCCTTTGAGTCAGATTCCGGCAACTCAGGTCTTCAGAACTTGAGTCTACAAAAGATAGGGAATAAGGCAAGTGAGAAAGGGCGGTCTTGGGGACAGAGAGTCTCCGATGCCAAAGTCAGTAAATTCTCTTAGAAGTTTATAAATAAGTTAGAGAGTTTAGGGATCAAAGAGAGATTTCTCGTATCTGGGACTTGCTATTTATACCATGAGTTTGGGGGGACGTATCGTGTTTGCCCCTATGGAGTCCGAGTTCTTCGTACTGTTCTTTTTGTCAGAGTTCTTTAATGCGGCGTGGTTCTGTGACGATGTCATCAATGTGGCGTGTAGCTCAGGTAGTGGTGCTATTAATGCAGTGTGGTTCCCAGATTTCCCCCACCCCTAGTGTCCTTGGTAGTCCATTGGTAGCCCTCCTGTCAGAGTTGACAGGATCGAGAGTCCCTCATGCTTTGCGCCCACTGTGCAGACAAGCACACAAGAGCTGGACACTATTTGAGAGGTCTCCAGGTCGAGGAGTCTCATCCCCTGTAGCACGTTCCCTCATGCAGGTTGCGTTCAAAGGAGTCTACCCATGGGCCGCGTTGGAGATTCTACGGCTGGGCCTTTGGTTCTTGTGTCCTTAGTTGTCATTCTCAGGCCCACTGAGACAGAGGGGGGAAAATCCCCTTACACCATACAAATGGAACCAAATATATAATACAAAGATACTAACTATTCTTACTGTAAAAAATTGAAGAACATCTATTAACAATTTAATAACAAAATATAAAAGTCCAACAATATATACAAAAACAAAATACTCACCATACTCAAATAAATTATTCAAATAAATGCCAACCAAAATATACAAACCGAAAACATAAAACTGAAAAATATATAAAAACTCCAAGGTAGCTTGAACTCCAAACAAAAAAACTATGAACCAAAATAAAAAAAAATAAAAATAAAAATAAAACTTGAAAAAGAATTGAAAGACATACAAACCTCAAAACAACATAATATTCCAAATTAAAAACTTCAAATTTACTGCAAGGAGCAAACCAACAAGTCAGATTAAATAACGGGAAAAACTCAACAAAACATCATAACGTGCAAAAAAAAAAAAAAGAGTGGAAGCCAAATGTTTTTTTTTTCCAGAAAGATAAATAAATAAAAATGTTCTCTTCAGTTCATTTTTTTTGTTTTGTTTCTTTTTGCAATCACTTCCTTAAATCCCTTAAACCATATAAAAAGACAAGTAGAAATGAAAAACCCAAAATATACAAATCCAACAATATATACCAAAAAAAAAAAAAAACAAAACTCAACATTCTAGAAAGATAAATTTCCCAAGAACAAAAGCTCCAAATTTTAAAAGACAAATATAGATGAGAAACTAGAAAATACCTAAAAGAAAAAATTCATCAACCAAAAACCAAAAACCAATTCAGTCATGTTTGGTGAAGTCCAATTAGTTTTTATTTAATGAGAAGCATGTCTTTATTTTTAATAAAATGCTTGAGTTCTATGGAAAACATAAAAAACTAAAACCCTTAAAAAATGAACCGAAAAAATATAAAACCCAATATCGTACAAACCGAACGAGAAGCATGTCTCTAATTTTAATTAAAACCTTGAGTTTTAATGGAAAAGAAAAACTCTAAAAGTCTAAAAAAATGAACCAAGAAAAATATAAAACCCAATACCATATGTTAACGTTGTGTTTCGCACTCCTTTGGGTCAAATTCCGGCAACCTAGGTCTTCAGGACTTGGGCCTATAAAAGATAGGGAATAAGGCAAGTGGGAGAGGGCGGCCTTGGGGACGGGGAGTCTCCGATGCCAAAGTCAGTAAATTCTCTTAGAAGTTTGTAAATAAGTGAGAGAGTTTAGGGATCAAAGAGAGATTTCTCGTATTTGAGACTTGCTATTTATACCATGAGTTTGGGGGGATAGATCGTGTTTGCCCCTATGGAGTCTGTGTTCTTCATACTGTTCTTTTTGTCAGAGTTCTTTAATGCGGCGTGGTTCTATGATGACGTCATTAATGTGGCGTATAACTCAGGTAGTAGTGCTATTAATGCTGTGTGGTTCCCTGATTTCCCCCACCCCGCTAGTGTCCTTGGTGGTCCGTTGGTGGCCCTCCTGTCAGAGGATCGAGGGTACCCCGTGCTTTGCGCCCACTATGCAGACAAGCACACAAGAGCTGGACACTATTCAAGAGGTCTCCAGGTTGGCGAGTCTCATCCCCTACAGCACGTTTCCTCATGCAGGTTGCATTCAGAGGAGCCTACCCATGGGCCGAGTTGGAGATTCTACTTGTTCTGTGCTGGGCTTTTGACTCTTGTTTCCTTAGTTGTCATTCTCAGGCCCGCTGATATAGGGGGAAAATCCTCTTACACCATACAAACGGAACCAAATATATAATACAAAGATACTAACTATTCTTACTGTAAAAAATTGAAGAACATCTATTAACAATTTAATAACTAAATATAAAAGTCCAACAATATATACAAAAACAAAATACTCACCATTCCAAAAATATAAATTTTGAACCCACTTGTTCAAAAAAAACACCAACCAAAATATACAAGCCGAAAAAATAAAATTGAAAGACATATACAAACTCTAAAGCAGCTTGAACTCCAAATAAAAATCTGCCAAGCAAAATATACAAACTAGGAAAAAAAACTGAAATACATACATCTCAAAAATATAAATTTTGAATCCACTCGCTCAAATAAATGCCGACCAAAATATACAAATTGTGTCGATGGATTCTGAGAAATCTACCCAACCCATGGCTTTTGGTGGGGGAGACGCCGATGTTGGGCATCTTTTGGGGGCATCACTTGGTGATCCAACGCTCATGCGGCGATGCTGGCATCACTGGCTTTAACTTACTAGGTGCTGGAATCGGTGCTCTTCGAGGTCCCCGCTCCAAGCAGTGCATGGCCTACTCTCTCCTGGAGGTGACGTCTGGGGTAATCCCACCATCCTTCTGCTTCAGCTCTTGGACGTAGGATTCTCTTGCTAAGACTTATTCTCCTTGAACTTCTCCCACTCTGCGGGGGTTAATAATTTCATCTTGAGGTGGTAGGTCCACTTGACGATCCGCAAGCTGTTGAGGGTAGGCCTCTCGATAATGACATTGTAGGATGACATGGTCCTCACTACCAGGAAGTTGACCATGATTGAGGTCGTGCAAGGGGCACTGCCCACAAGGACTGATTATCGTGATGGTTTTCATATGTTGAACCATACTCCCGGAGAAGCCCTTCAATGGCATGGGGGCCGGATGCAGCCGAGCAGCATCTATTCCCATCCTAATGAAGGCCTCCTAGAGCAAGATGTTCGTAGAACTCCCGTTGTCAATAAGGATTCTGCGGGTGGTGAAGTTGGCGACCAGCATAGTCACCATCAGCGCATTGTCACGGAGGTAAAGGACCCCTTCTTCATCGGTCTCCATGAAGGAGATGACCGGGGTAAGCTCTCCCCTTCAATACTTGGCGATATGGTACTCGACCGAGTACACCTCGTGCTACCTAGCCCTCCTGGCATACGCTTTTCTACTTGAGGAGGAAGCGCCCCCACCCACGAATCCTCCTGCTACGGTTCAGATTTTCCTAAGTGGAGGTCCCCTTTGGTGGCGAATAAGGACGATCTTGCTGCAGCCCCCGTGCTGTGGTCGTCGCTAAGAGTTATCTTCCCTCCTGCGCCAGTCGTCTCGGTCCGTGCTCCTTTCCCTCGATCTTTCCCTTCTTTCCTGCTCCAGTCTCCAGGCCCGAGGGAGGGGGTAGCGTTGCCCTGTCCACTCCACATGCTCCCTTTTCCTTGCTGGGAGAAACAATCATTTATGTTATACGAGGTGGATCTGTGGTATGTGCAGTAGCGGCATGCAATACCCCAGTCATCCTCTTCGCAGGAGGTGGAGGCATCAGCCTCGTGGATGGTGAATGTAGGTCGATTGAACCAAGGTCTCGGTCTCCTCGTTGGAGCTTCCTCCTTTCTCTTGTCTTGGGAGCTCTTATCTGGCTTTTTGTGGGCCTTAGCCCTAGTTGGGGCCCTCGTCTTACTCTCTGCTCGCTCCAGCTTCTTCTTTCTTGGCTCCACCAGGGCTTGAAAAGTTTCCTCAGCGTTGATGAACTTGTCGGCCTGATCCATGAACTCTCGCAGCATCGTAGGGGTCCTTCTTGCCAGTTCAACCATAAACTGGGATCGCGGCTAGATCCCTCCTAGAAGCAACGCCAAGGTTATTTTCTAGTCCTAGTCATTAGTGGTCATGCACTCCTTGTTGAACCGAGTCAGGTAGGACTTTAGGCTCTCTTCCTGCCCCTACCTGATGGTGAGGAGGTACACTATTGGGCGCCGTCTTCTCCGACTCGACATGAACTGAGTCAAAAATAGTTTGGCTAGCTTGACAAAACTGTCTATGGATCCGGGCGCCAGAGACCCGAACCAAACTCGTGCTGACCCTTTCAGGGTCAGCAGGATTGCTCTGCATCCCACCTCGCCCGGGAAGCCACGCAGCATCATGTGAGCCACGACGTGTTTCTTATGCTTTGAGGCCAGGTTCCGGCAACTTAGGACTTCAAAACTTGGGTTTGCAAAAGATAGGGAAGAAGGCAACTAGGAGAGGGCGGCCTTGGGACCGAGGAGTCTTCGATGCCAAAGTCAGTAAATTATTTTAGAACTTTGTAAATAAATGAGAGAGTCTAAAGATCAGAGAGAAATTTCTCGTACCTGGGACTTGCTATTTATACCATGACTCTGGGAGGACAGATTATGCCTATCCCCATGGAGTTCGTGCCTTTCGTACTGTTCCTTTTGTCAGAGTCCTTTAATGCAGCGTGGCTCTATAATAACGTCATTAATGTGGCGTGTAGCTTGGGTAGTGGTGCCATTAATGCGATATGGTTTTCCGATGATGGAGGTCCGTTGGAGGTCCGTCATTAGCGCCATTGGAGGTCCGTTGATGGCCCTCCTATAAGAGGATCGGGGGTCCCTCATGCTTTACGCCCACTATGCGGATAAGCACATAAGAGTTGGACACTATTCGATGGGTCTCCAGGTCGGTGAGTCTCATCCCATACAGCACGTAACCTCATGTAGGTTGTGTCTAGAGTAGCCTACCCATGGGCCGGGTCAAAGATTCTACTTGTTCTGGGCTGGGCCTTTGGATCTTGTTCCCTTAGATGTCATTCTTAGGCCCATTGAGACAGAGGGAGAAAAATCCCCTTACACCATACAAACAGAACCAAATATATAATACAAAGATACTAACTATTCTTACAGTAAAAAACTGAATAACATCTATTAAAAATTTAATAACAAAATATATAAATCCAACTATATATGCAAAAACAAAATACTCACCATTCCAAAAATATAAATTTTGAACCCACTTTTTCAAAAAAACACCAATCAAAATATACAAGCCAAAAAAACAAAATTGAAAGACATATACAAACTCTAAAGCAGCTTGAACTCCAAATAAAAAATTGCCAACCAAATTATACAAACTGGGAAAAAAAACTGAAAGACACTCTAAAAATTTAAATTTTGAATCCACTTGCTCAAATAAATGCCAACCAAAATATACAAACCGAAAAAATAAAACTGAAAGATATATAAATAGTCGAAAGCAACTTGAACTTCAAATAAAAAACTACGAACCAAAATATACAAACATGAAGAAAGAACTAAAAGACGTACAAACCTCAAAACAACAAAAATTTTCATATAAAAAACTTCAAATTTCCTGCGAGGAGAAAACCAACAAGTCAGATTAAATAAAAGAAAAAAAACTCATCAAAACATCATAACTTGCAATAATAATAAAAAAATAACTGGAAGTCAAATATTTTTTTTAGAAAGATAAATAAATAAAAATGTTCTCTTAAGTCTATTTTTTTCGTTTTGTTTCTTTTTTGCAAACACTTCCTTAAATGTCTTAAACCTTATAAAAAGACCAAGTAGAAATGACAAGCCCAAAATATACAAATCCAACAATATATACGCACAAAAAAAAAAAAAAAAACTCAACATGCTAAAAATATAAATTTCCCAAAAAAACCTCCAAATTTCCTGCAAGAAACAAACCAACAAATAAGAATAAATAAAGGGGAAAAAACCCACCAAAATATCATAACATGAAAATGAAAATGGAAGTCAGCTATTTTTTCAGAAACAAAACTAAAAAAAAGGGTTTCACCATTCTAAAAAAAATAAAATTTCAATCCATTTGCTCAAAAAATTACCAATACAAACCGGTCGAAAAACTAAAAGCCATATACAAACCTCAAGGCAACTAAACTACAAACCAAAAACTACAGATTCCATGCAAGAAACAAACAAACAAATCGGATCAATTAAAAGGAAAAAATAAGAAGACAACAATGCGATTGCATGAAAAATTAATTAAACTCATATTTCAAAATCGACCGAAATAGAAAAGTAAAAAAATTAGAAAAGAAACATGCACCGAGAAAATGAACGAAGAGAAACACACAAGAAAAAAAAATTCAGAAAACAAACATGCACCGAAGAAAGAAATGAAGAGAAATACATAGAGTAAAAAAAAAATCACAAAACAAACATGGACCAAGAAAAGAAATGAAGAGAAACACAGATAGAAAATCCACAAATAAAGACAAACTTTCGAAAAAAAAACATGCACGAAAGAAAAAGCCCGAGGAGAAACACATATCAAAATATCGATAAACCAAAGTAGAAAAAGAAAAAGAAAACCACAAATAAAAGAAGCAAGAAACCAACAACCCAAGGCTTTAAAAATACAGATCAATGAACATACTCATTTCAATTCGAGATTTGCTACTCATTATTCATACACATCACATACCACATTTATTTTTATTTTTCAAAAATATTTTTGATTTTTATTTTTCAGAAACTAATTGATTTCTTTTACTCATCATCTATACACCACATATTTGGTAAGAGAAAAAAAAATTGTGTAGTGTGGAAATGATGAATAGATTTTTTCTCTCAACTCATTTCATCTAATCATCAAAACTTTTTCAAATTTTCACATAAAATATCATAAATAACTCAACTTTTTTAAACCCCAAAATAATAATAATAATATTTTAACAATATTTTATTCAACTTTCAATTTTTATGTCAACTCATCTCATCTCAACTCACTATCCAAACATTCCCTAAATATTGGTATGGCAGATAGATATTGTAACTGCAAAATGCGAATAATTAATTATAAAAATTAAATTAGAAAAAAGAAATAAAAAAGAGTTTAAGCGCATCTATGGTGGTTCCATTTATGTCAAATATTACAGAAGTGTGTGGCAAATGGAAGAAATGATAAAATTGAAGTGAAATCCAACGGGCAAAGGCCGGAGAAAAAATAAAGAAAAAAAACCTAACCTGACACACGTAAACCCATTAGACGGGTAAGGAGGAAAAACAAAGACTGACTGACTGACACATGTTAACCCATCAGCCTGACTCATAGCCCCTTCCCCAAACACTCAACTCGACGGATAAGAAGGGAAAAAATAAAGAAAAAAAGACACTGACCGACTGACACACGTAAACCCAAACACACAACCCATTCCCTAAACCTGACACACTGACACAAAAATCCATTAGCTGAACCCTATCCCCAAACTGAAACCGTCCCTTCCCCGCTTCCAAACAATAAAAGATCATTATGGACAACAATACACGGACGAAACACATGATAGACGCTTACCAAAAGGACAAAAATGACATAACACCCAAAAAACATAAGGAAAAAATGGATGAATAAATATTACTGTTCATCACTATTGTTAAGCGATAGGCATTTTTTTTATCATAGAATAGATATATATAAAACAAATTTAAACTGAAAATAGAGATACCAAATCAGGAGGGAGTGGGGTGTCCCGACTCCCGAACAAATGTACCATTTCAGTGCTTAAACTAGTTAAAGAAATAAAAAGAAAAGAAAATTAAGGGGCAATAAACTACTGGTTTGGAGCCTTATACCTTGGTTTTTTTGCCAATGAGGGGACTTTTAAGCAGTGAATGGATTAGGCCTAGTTTGGATACAAAAGTCCCTCCAACTCATCTCAATTTATTTAATCTAATTATTACAATTTTTTAAATTTTTACATAAAATATAATAAACAATTTAACTTTTTTCAAATTTTAAAACAATAATAATATTAAAAAATAATATTCTAACAATATTTAATTTAACTTTAATTTTTCATCTCAACTCAATTTACTATTCAAACCTCCCCTAAAAGGTTATGGTCAGAGGTTACAATTGGGGACATTACAATCAACCATTCTCATACTTTCATTTGAGATTCCCACTTCCACTACCTTTATATTTTCATGAACTAATACTAGGTACAAGTTTCAAATAGATAAGTTCAATATAGACCATTTCTAAAAAAATGCTTAATAGTATAATTTGAGTTAGAAGATAAATTTTAAATTTTGAATCTTACAAATTAAATTTTACTATTTAAATGATGTGAATAGTATATTTTACAAAGTGGCATGAGAATATAATAATTTATTAATATTTGATTACTAGAGTAGGTAGTGTTTGTTCTAGGTCTATTTTCATACCCCTACACGAAGAATTCAATAATATTGCTCTTTGCATATGCTTTAGGTGGGAATTCATTGCCAAAAAAAAAGAAGTTCCTTTTCAAAACCTTAAGCCTTGTTTCGTTACACAGTTTAAACTATCTCATCTCATATAATTATTATAATTTTTTTAATTTTTCACACAAAATATAATAAATAATTTAACTTTTTCAAAAATTTTAAAATAAAAATAATATTCAAAAATAATATTTTAACAATATCTTATTCAACTTTCAAAACATCTCATCTCATCTTATTTGTGTAACCAAACAAAGCCTTATTATGCATAGATATATAACATAATATGCATGCTTCTCAAGTCCTTCCTAGACACCGATGAAAATGAACCATAAAATTAAAAATGAATATACAGTTGGTCTCATCTAATCCCAACATCTAAATATTACTCAAATACAAACACTTTTCAATTTCTCTTTTATACTTTTTTATTTAATCATTAATTATTATTACAATTTTCCAAAATTTCCATACAAAATACAAAAAATAATTCAGTTTTTTCAAATCCTAACACAAACATAAAATTAAAAAATATATATTCTAATAATATTTTAACTTTATAATATTTTATTTAACTTTTTTTTTTCTCTCATTTTCCAAAACTTAATAAAAATATTAACTCAAATTATTTTATTACTATTCACAAATCATCTCACTACTATTTACAAATTTCTCATATCATCTAATCAAAGTATCCAAACAAACGACAAGAAAAATGCCATGAATTAAACATGACAAGATGATGTGTGTAACACTCGGTTCCAGCACCAAGTCGCATTCAAATTTTTTTTTTTGGGAATAATATGTATGAAAAGCCATTTGAGAGTTAACGAGTAATTTTAGAATACGTTACGGCTCTAAAAATTTATATGTCATTGACATAATATGAATTTTTTAGGCTTGATAATTAGGTTAAAATAGTTTATGGATCAAGTGGGACTAAATAATTAGAATTTGGCCCAAAAAATTCTCCTAAGGGCCCAAAGATATTATTGGATAATGGATTTATTTTAGACGTGAAGATTATGGCCCAGTTTAATTATTAAGTCCAAGCCCATGATCATGTCGAATTTCAAACATTATAGGATTACAACTTTTAGAGTACCATTATCGTTTAAATTCCTAAACCCGTTCCACTACTAAAGCACTCAGTTACCATAAATTATGGACTATATCCCATGAGATATCTTCCTCACCACAATCTAGGGTTTCAGCTATATCTATATCTATATATATATAGATTTAGACCTATACGTCTATCTCCATCATGCATAAAAAATTTCTTCAAGCCCTAGAGATGCCGTCAGTTTCCTCAAATCACGCCGCACCTTCTCCATAAATTTCCATCAAGCACAATGCGGCCACCACAACCCTCAGCATGCACGTCCCCACGTCCAGGAATCAATTAAGCACAGCAACAACTAGCAACCGTTGCCCCTGCACCTACATCTTCTTCCTCCAGAGCCTAGGGCTGCCGCCACACACACTTTCTCCACACAAGATTTCCTCCCCAAGCCACTCAAACTTCACCATTTCGTTCCTCTAGACCACGGCCAGAACACTGGTAGCAAACAAGACACCTCCCAACGCCATGCATTCAGTCGACTCACACACTAATACTACAGCCCAAAGCCACCGCACGTGAATCCCATCAGCCACGACAACTCCAACCACCTCGCAAGGCGCTACCTCATGTCGAAAACACCATGAAACAGCCTAGCCACCGCTGCAGCGTCCCATCACGCCTAGCTACTCAGCCACCGTCGCATGGGATCGAGAAGAAGAAGCTCCAGTCTTCCACCGTGAACCACCATGGAAACTGCAAACGGAAACGCCTCTGTTTTTCTACACCCGAAACAGAGCAACGTCGCCCAAACCGAGAGCAAGCTACACGTCTCTTCGCCTGCCACCATGCATCACCGAGCAGCACCTCCGTGGACGAGCTCCTTCCACCACCCAAGACCTCCTTCTTGACGACCACCGAAATTCGCAGCCAGCCCCGATTCATGTCAACTGCTACAACCTTGCTTCACGTCAGGCACCACCCAATGGAGAAACACCGTGAAGACCAAGACTCAAGCCACAAGAACCAGACCAAGACCACCCATTGTCACCCTAAACTGCATGCTCCTCCACGTCAATCCCACAGGGAAACACCATGGGAACAATCGACGGCAAACCCACGAAAACTACCTCTGTTTTACACCACCAAAACAGAGCACCCACATGGTGCTTATGGATCCTCGAAAACTATTTACCCTCTCATGCCGCTGTGCCCATCTGGGAAAATCATCATGGCTCCACCTCAAAGCCACCGTAAAGAAATCCTGCACGGAGCGGAGTCCAGCACTGTACCTCAAAATACTGAAACCGTGAATCCCTCTCTCCCAACGTCAAACTCGCTCTCTCTCTCTCTCTCTCTCTCTCTCTTCAAAGTTTCTCCACCATGCACGTGGGAAGCGGAGTGCGCCACCATGATTTTTTGGCTCAAGCCACTGTACCCACGCACGGGGTCGTTCATCTCTCGTTAACCTCTACTGCCGGCACTTTTTATTGGATAATTATAAATACAATCGTGAAATATGTAATCGTCAACCATAAAATGTGTAACTGTCGTGTAATCATTTTGAAAAAGAATAGAGTTTATTATTAAAATTTTTTTTTTTTTAAGTTGATTTCATATTTTTTTTATTTTTTTCAAAATAATTACGGCAATTACATAATTCACAATTACAAATATTTTTTTTCTTTTTATTGTATTTTGTGTCTCTCTCGTCTGTGTTGCTTTCAATTAAAAAGGGGCTTATAAAACTTTTTTAACAAAGGGTAAGCATTGAAGTTTTAACTAACTTGGCTCACTTAGCCGATTTCTTCTACTGGGTTTTGTTCACATGGGCTTTTGGTTTTAGGCTGGATGTAATATTTGGACTTATGTTTGAGTTGGGTTTTACGGTAAAAGATTATTAAGTTGGGGGCATATATTTTTAATTTGGGCTTGGTTTTATATTATATATATATATATATATCTTAAGTGGGCCAATTTTCTGGTGGGTTAGATTTTTAGGTTGGTAAATTTTAATTATGGCAGAAGACCACTATAATATTTTGTAGTAGGCTAGGCTCAAAAGAGAATTTAAGTGTGAATGCCTTAAATCGGCAACATTGGGAAAGTTACTTTGTGGTTTAGTAGTAATTGAGTTAGAAGAGTTGGAACTATGGAAATTGGTTTCATAGAGACGGTTAATTGTATCGTTTATTTTAGATGTATCAGTTTATTTGTGTTAATAGTTTGTATTAATTACGTTTAGGTGACAATCAATTTTGCTTGACACTGTTTTGAAGATTTTCAAAAAAATTGAAGAGTCATGTAAGTGGGGTTCCTATGCTAAATTTACATAAAATGGAAAATAAACTGAGGTTAGTTTGTAAAATGTGCATGTTATATTTTAAAAGAAAATATGAAAACAACTTTAGATATATGCTCTGCATTCACTCATGAAATCTGTATGAAAGAGAAAAAAAAACTTTTTTACATGAATAGTATAGACATGAACAATATTTGACATGTTTTTGAAATGTCAAATGAAAATGTTTGACATATTATACGAAAATGTTTTGGATCTGTTTTTAATCATACGAAAATGATATGAATATGTTTATCACGTGGTTTGATATGATATGTATCTGAAAAACCTTTGACATGACTTTCTAATTCTGGTTCTGATACGATGATCTGATTTTGTTATATGGTTGGCATCAATACTTCTGATATGATATGAGTGCACCCACTTTGAAAATAAAATAGTTTTTCTGGTGTTCTTTCCTGTGTGCACACTTGAGGATCCAATAATGAATAAGAGAAAGTTTCACAGTATGATATTACCTGGTTTGGCCACATCACAACCCTATCATGGGAGGTTAAACATGGTATATGACATGATTTGATGATACGATACGATATAATAAGATAAAAATATTTAGTTATGTTATGCCAAAGGGTATTTCAATATGAAAATGATTTTTGAATATGAACAATTGGTTTTTTTCTAATATGAACAGTTTGAAATGTCGCTATGATTTTCTAATAACATATTTTCGAGATTTGCATATGAAAATGAAATGTTTTGTTTCTTTCCATTCTGAACTTTCTGAAAAAGTCTTATATTTACATACTAGTATATACACTTTGCATACTAAGTTGTTGATAACACGCCCATTATCTCCACAATATTTTCAGATATTTTGGATGTTTTAGCTAAGGATCAAGAATAGGAAGCATGCATAAGTGATTGGTGCAAAACTGCAAGTGCATATTATTGTAATTTTATGGTAAAGTGATGAGAAAAGTATCGTCCTCAGGGATTAATAACTTACTTTTGATAAATACTAAAATTATACTAATCTCGACTTTATTTAGAAAAGTCACTAAATTTTTTGTAATTGTAATTTAAAATAAATCAATTCAAAGAAAATATTCAAATGAAAAGAAAAATGTTGTTCAAAGATCAAATTAATGGGAAAATTTTTTTTGGGAAATCGATTTCACTTAATCCCTCATTATGCTTTACTCATTTAAGTAATTGAATTTAATTTTCTATGTTCGTTAGCAAATCTCCAATTCATACAAAAAAATCGCTTTTGATAGTCAATTAGAAATTATTCTTATTCATCATTTTACACAAGAGTATGCAAATTAATAATGCAAGAAAGCAATAAGACCAGTGATTTTAATACTACATAGGTTCATACAAGTCTTTCGATCTCTATATTTATCTATGCCGAAATATTCAAGATCTATCTATAAATTTCCCCTTTTGATAGCAAATTACAAGATCAAAATCATCTAATTAATGATCAGTTAATTAGAAGCGATAAACTCAAAATAAATCAGACAAACATGAAAGATAATTATTTCAAATTAGTATAGAAAAACAAACATACTTCGGAATTTGAATATATCGTTTTTCTAAAATAAAAGAAATTTAATATAAATGAATTCACCATCATTTTTAGGAGAAGAATGGAAGGAAATGAATACTTGATCCTCGCAGTCCGCAGTGTCTCAGTCAGTGACGGACCTACATAGGGGCAGGGGGCCATGGCCCCCCCAAAGTTTGAAAAAAAAATTAATATATTTTAGTTTTTTATGATTTAATAGGATTATATTATCTCATATTGTGTTGATCTCCTCTCTAAAAAATTATTTTGGCTCCCTCTACAAAATTATTTTGATCTTATAAATTATTTTGATTAAAAAATAGAATAAAAAATATTTTATTATAGTTTTAACTTTACTCGACCCCCTACAACAAATTTCTGGTTCCGCCACTTGTCTTAGTCACAGCATCTTCAAACGAAAGGAAAATCCATTCTCGTCTGTGCGTGCAAAAGCCAAAAACCCAAGTTGTCCCCTTTTCTGGGGGGTGAGATGAAAATTTTATGTTTTGTTTTAGTATTTAAAATATTATGTTTTAGTATTATTATTGTATTGGGATTTGAAAAAGTTGAATTAAGATTTGAAAAAGTTAAATTGTTTATTATATTTTATATGGAGATTTAAAAAATATGTAATGATGAAAAGAGATAAAATGAAAATTTTATATTTTATTTCGGTTACCAAACCTACCCGAAAGTTACCCCCTTTTTTTCTTCCATCAGTAGGTGGGTAGTTTGGTAGAATAAGTCCAAGTCCATCGTGTCTACTCCTTTTGAATTTAATGAATTTCTTTTTTTTTTTTTTTTAATATTTGCTCTCCTCCTAGTAGCTAGTTAGATGGTAGATTCAAATCACTTCTCTTTGCCAACGTCTTTTGCTCTTGAATTTAAAAATCTTATTCTATATTTCGCATCTTGAAAAATTTAACTTAATCTTTATTTCCAAATAATACTGGTGATCAACTCTTATATTTGAATAAATTTTCATTTAAATTTGAGAGTCCTTAGAGCATTAGCATTGGTCTATGCATATACATATGTAAAATCATCTCTTTTGCATATCCACTTTACAATTCAAGCAAAATTCTCACATTGACTTATACATATTTGAGACAAAATAATAATAAAATATTATTAATTTTTTGTTAAAATCAATTTTTTTTATATATATTTTACAATTAGCATCCACTACATACATTTGATATTAATAATACAAATGCAATAATAAAAAATATAATTTTTTTATATATTATATTAAAAATATAATAAAATGAAAAAAATATATAATATATTATAATAATAAAATGAATATGCAAGTGAAGATTTGTTGTGTTGTTGAATGAGAGAGAAAAAGAAAGGATTGTGAGAGAGAGTGGGAGGAGAGATAAATAATAATTAAAATATGATTTGTAAGGTGAATAGTGGTTATCCAAATTTAGATAAGAACTGTTTATAGGTAACTAAATGTTTGGATATGCATAAGCTAATGTGAAAGATGTTAAGGTCATATTATGCAAATATGACTTTGCATATGCATATACATAGACCAATACTAATGCTCTTAGACGATAGGCTTCTAAAATTTAGATATTCTTTTCTTCAAATCTGAAATAAAATTTAAATGACAACAATAAAACTTAAAATCAACAAAAATAATAAAATAGACTAAAGTTTCAAATTAAGAAGTGATAAAATATAAGAAATTATGTAAGTCATCAATAAGACTATGTGAGCATAGTAGATTAAGCACAAAAAGATGTCATTGTTACTGGAAATTTTAGTCAATAAATTTGTTGTGTGATGATGTTGTGAGGTTGATATTTATATTAAGAATTTGTGCTGCTATTAGTTATTATTTGAAGCAGTTGAATTAAAACAGTGAAATCTATGTAGGTGGGAGATTGGAGTTCATATATGTATGTGATATATTTTAGAAAAAATCTATACAACCTCTTACTATTCACACAACCTCTACACATCATATTTTTTTTAATTTTTATTATTTTTTTCTTTTATAAAAAATTTAATATATAAATATTAAATAGAAGAATTGAATTAGTTTAAAAAGAATAAACTCAAAAAAAATTTTAAAAAGAGTTTTGCTATCTAACTTCCATCGCACTTCATATTTTTTTTAAATTTTTTAATATTTTTTTTAAATTGTTTTTGAATTTATTTTTTTTAGATTATTTTAAATTTTTTATTTATTATTCATATAATAAATATGTGATAAAACAAAAATAATAATAAAAATTAAAAAAAATATAAAGTATGAATAGGAAGAAGTTGCGAAGATTTATTCGAAATAAATAGAAAATCATGATGAAGAACGGGAACGTACGAGTTTGAGTTAAGAGCCCTTGCAGAGTGAGCTGCTGGTCTTGTCTGTGCACAAAACAGTATTGGGGCCCGTGCTGATGTCTGTATAGTTTGTTTTTTTATCGTTTTCCAAAGGAAAAATATTTATATCTACTACAGTCGGTACAAACTCAATGTAATGAGTGTACAAAACATAAAAATATAAAATATAAAAAATATAAAATATAAAATATAAAATATAAAATATGAAGTGTACACAGGCAAATGTACGGCATATCTTTTCCAAATTGTGTGTGTGTGAGAGAGAGAGATGAGTTCTGTGGAGGAGATCAGGGCTCATGCTGTTTGCATCCCATACCCAGCTCAAGGCCATGTTAATCCGATGTTGAAACTAGCAAAACTCCTCCACCACAAAGGCTTCCACGTAACCTTTGTCAACACTGAGTTCAATCACAGACGCTTGCTCAAGTCTAGAGGTCCTGATTCCTTGGACGGCTTGCCGGACTTTCGCTTTGAAACCATCCCCGACGGTTTGCCTCCTTCCGATGCCGACGACGCAACCCAAGACATCCCATCACTGAGTGACTCTATCTGAAAGACTTGCTTGGTTTCATTTCGTAGTCTACTTGCGAAACTTAATGATACTCATGTCTCCTCGAATGTTGTCCCTCCAGTGAGCTGCATAGTTAGTGATATAGGCATGTTTTTCGCCATTAACGCTGCTGAAGAACTTGGAATCCCTGTCCTTCTGTTGTGGACTGCGAGTGCATGTGGCTTTTTAGGATATGCACATAGTCGCCATCTTGTCCAAAGGGGTGATCTTACAGCAATACTCAAAGGTACGATTTTCCTTCCTAAGGTTACTATTTTCTCAACCTTCCCTCCATTAAAGATCTGATCCAGATACGTATACTTTGATTGTTCAATAAATTGGACAATTATATTCTTATGATCATTAGGTGTCTTCCTTCCGAGGGTTAGAATGTGGATCAATTTTCCAAAGTGGGAAACTGTTTGGGAGGCACTGGACTTGTAATATATGACATATACAACTAATATTGGATAAAAAATATATTTACACAACACTTTATACTTTATACAATTATGTTTTAAATTATGATTACTTCTGTAAAATAACTTATAAAAATAACGTCAATTTTTTAGCTATTTATCATCCGCACACTATATTTTTTTTTAATTTGTTAATTTTATTCTTTCTAAACTAATTAAATTCTTCTACTCATCATTTACATACTATACATTTGATAAGAGAAAAAAATAGAAAAATTATATGTGACGTCTGGATGATGACTACAATTTTTCTTTTTAAAATTGACCTGCAAGAGATTAGGCATTATGTGGTCATCAAAGCTTTGATCTAAAACTTAAAATTGCTCAACATCTTTGTTATGTACTAGCAAAGTAGTCATCCTAATCTTTTAAGGTTATTAATCTCAGCCGAATGACACTAGCTGTTTTCTCTTCCTTCGGTTTCTTTTATCTTTCCATGCACGTCTTTTTCTGTCCTTTTCCTCAATCATGAAGTCAGTCTTTCCCATACTTCTTCTCATTTCTGTCGATTTAACATAAGCAAACTCAGTGGAACCATCACATTTCCAGTCTGATCATCAACTGATCATCTTCGTCTTCTGTTTTTAATTAAAATAAATATATATTTTATTTAATCAAAAAATAAATATGATAAAAAGATTTGCAAAATATAATGAAAAGAAATTAGATAAAAAAAAGTTGAATATAAATAATATTTTATTATTATTATATATATAGAGTATAGATCATGGACAACCCAAAATGAGATTAGATTTTAAGTGGCCGGAATAGGCAAAAAGTAAAAGCGTGATATTAGGCAAACTTTGACTAGTGGTGTTAACGTCGTATTTTATATGCTTTTAGGTCAGGTTTCAATAAATTAGGTCTTTAAAGTTGAGCCTGTGAAAATAAAGAAGAAAGCAGTTAGGAGAGGGCGGCCTTGGGGCTGTGGACTGGCGGAGAGTATTCGATGTCAAAGTCAGTAAAATATTTTAGAAGTTTGTAAATAATGAGAGAGCCTGGAGATTAGAGAGAGTTCTCGTACTTAGAAATTGCTAGTTATACCGGGAGTTTGAGGGGGACAGATCGTGCCTGCCCCCGTGGAGTCCATGTCCTTTTTATTGTTTCTTTTGTCAGAGTCGTTTAATGCGACATTGTCCCTTACAGTTATCCTGTCAATTCTCATCAGACTCGTACGATGAGAATTCTTTTTAATCTTAAACTCGTCTTGATGTCGAGGCCAAGGTCGCCCTGATGGCGTGTGTTTGGCTCCAAAGTATGAGGTGATTCCTTGTCGTTTGGCAACCTTAGTAACGTCTACCTTCCCTCCTTTTTGGCACGTCTTTCGATAACTATGCTTGTACTTGATGGTATCCTTTTAGTTGTGTCAGGATGGAGGGTGTTAGGCGGCTCTTCGCCTTCACGTCGCTTCGTGGTGCGTATTTTTCGAGATTCGAAGCGTCTCATACCCCTTCCTTCTGCCACGGGGCATGGGAGATTAATCGCTGCCTTCTTTCTTTATAAGTGCAATTGGGCCATTGTCTTGTCTTCTTTATCCACACCGTAATCTTTTCGCCCTTCTTTTCTTCTAACTTCCCATCCTTCTCCCTTAGACTCCTTTCTTCTTTCTCTGTTACTTTCGTCCTTTTCTTTAATGGCCCCTGAGATGACTGCCCAACACGGTTTCCGGTGGGGTAGATGCACCAAAAGTTAGTGATGCCGGACCGTCCTTCTTGGGTAGCACATTCAAGCGTCCAAATTGCGACGCTGACATCTCTAGCCCTTACCTACCAGGTCCCGAAAACAGTGGTCTTTGAGGTCTGTGGTCCACACGAGGGTGCCGTCGACATCGAGGGTCACTCTTCCAGAGTTGTTCTTTTTCACACCATGTTTACATGTGGCTTAAGGCTGCCTTTTCCTCGCCCTTCTCCTTTGGTTTTTCCATTTTACGTTGCTGTGCTTTATTTTCATATGCAACAAAAAAAAAAAGTGTCATCAGCGTATGTTGGCCTTCGTCCGCTACCGTCGGCTTAGAGGGGATGGAAATCCCCCTTAAGAGTTCAGCCGCGTCAGGAAGACTCTGGTTGCCTCCTCGGAGGGAGAGATCGGGAAGCATTTTGCAAACCCACCTCTATGCTCCTCCGGGTAGCAACGTGGCCATGTAGTTGAATTTAAATAATCCGGGCTGCTCTTTATTGCAATGGGAGCCAGGGTAAGTATTCGGGTGATCGGGAGGCCGGACCCACTCTTCATCGCTAGAGGAACAAGGCAGCCTCTGACTCAACCCGACCCTTTTATCTCCGTAGGAGGTAGGTTGTTCAGGTAGTTTGAAACTGGACTCACTCCCGCCCGTTGACATTGCGTATATAATTCTTGGCTGAAAAATAAGCAGGCTATCATAATTTTATCCTTAACTTAGTAGTAGTTAGACTTCGCAAACCTGGGCACTCTGGCCTATACTGCGATTTGCTTGCCGCTTTTTACAGGTTGTTGATGTCCACGTTCCTTGGTGCAGTATTCGGGCAGTGAAAGGACCCAACCCGCACTCTATCGAGGAGAGGTCAGGATACCTCAAGTCAAACCCGCCTCTTTGATTCCCTGAGGAGGTAACTTCTTCGGACAGTCGTGAGGCCGGTTCGCTCTTTCGCTGCGATGGGAGATGAGGTAAGTATTCAGGCAGCCAAAAGGCTAGACCCGCTATCCTTCGTAGGAAGGTCTGAGCGGCCTCTGGCGCAACTCTCCCGTGCTACCCCGCGAGAAGGTAATTTGTTCGAGCAATATGAGTCTGAACCCACTCCTGCTTGTTGACATCGCAGGGAAATGTAAAATTTGGGTCAGGCTGGCGCTGAACCTACTCTTCGTTTCCAGCGGAGGTCGGGGTAAGTCTTCGAGCCGCCAAGGGGGTTGGACTTGCACTCCCCTGCAGGAGGGATGGAGCAGCCTCTAGCGTGACTCACCCCTTTAAATCCTGCAAGGAGGTAAGTTTTTGTTTGCAACTGGACCCGCTCCCACCTGTTGATGCTTACAAGGAAGGTAACTCTTCATTTTCGGGTAGTTGAGGACTGACCTGCACTTCGCCGCGGGTGGGATAAAGCATCATTAGGCATTACACCCATCCGTTTGGTACCTAAGGGGGAGGTAAGTCTGGACAACGATATAGCTGGTCCGTTCTTCGCCATGATAGGGGTCGAGATAAGTTGTTCGGGCTGTCGGGAGTAGGACCCGCTCTCCATCGTGGGAGGGGTAGAACGACTTTCGGCCTAGTTCTCCCTATTGGTCCCACGTGAGGTACATTGTTCGGGACAGTTTGAGACTGGACCCGCTTCTGCCCGTTGATATCGCAGGGAAGGTAGGTGTTGGGTTAGGCTGTCGCTGAGCCCATTCTTCATTGCGGTGGAGGTAGGGGTAAATTGTTCGGGCTACCAGAGGGCAGGACCAGCTCTCCATCGTGGGAGGGGTAAAGCTGCATTTAGCCTAGCTCTCCCCTTGATCTCGCGGGAGGTATGCAGTTTGGGTAGTTTGAGACTGTACCCGCTCTCACCTTTTGACGCTTATAAGGAAGGTAAGTCTTTGTCTTTGGGCAGTCGAGGGCTGGCCCGCACTTCGTCGCGGGAAGGATAAAGCAGCCTCTAGCGTACTCATCCTTTTGGTACTTTGTGGGGGAGGTAACTTTTTTGGACAGCGATGTGGCTAGTCTGCTCTTCGCTACAATGAGGGTTGGGGTAAGTTGTTCTGGCCGTCGAGAGCGCAAGACTTGTTCTCTATCGCGAGAGGGGTAGAGCGGCCTTCGACCTAGCTCTCCCCTTGATCTTACGGGAGGTATGCTGTTCCGGTAGTTTGAAACTAGACCCGCTCTTGCCCGTTGGCATCGAAGGGAAGGTAGGCATTGTATTGATGATGATTTTATTGTTGTAGATTACGTTAATTAGAGACCGTCTTATCGGCATTTTTTCGATGACCAGAAAGTTCGAAGTAGGTATGGTGCACTGTCCTGAAAAATCATGTCTTTCATTAAACAACAACAATTACTGTATTCAAATAGCGAATTTACAAAATAAGGGGAGATGGAGCCTTCAGTCGGGGAGCTTCCGCCTGCTCTGCCTTTGCCTTTGGGACCACACACCCTCTCGCTCCCCACTAAGGCTTGCCAAGGCTCCTTATGCAGTGCATGCCCTACTCTCTCCTGAAGGTGCCGTTTGGGGTGATCCTACCATTTTTCTGCTTCAGTTCCTGGATGTAGTATTCTCTCGCCAGGACCTATTCGCCTCGGATTTCTCCCCCTCTATGGGAAGTCGGGAATTTCATCTTAAGGTGGTAAGTTGACGTGACTGCCCACACGTTGTTGAGGGTGGGCCTTCCGTTGATGGTGTTGTAGGATGACGAGGTGCTCACCACCAGGAAGTCGACCATGATTGAGGCAATGCAGGGGGCACTGCTTACGAGGACCGACAACACGATGGTTCCTATAGGATGAACCATATCCCCAGAGAAGCCCTTCAGCGGCATGGATGCTGGATGTAGTCGGGCGGCGTTTATTCCCATCCTGGTGAAGGCTTCCCAAAACAAGATATCCACGAAACTCCCGTTGTCGATGAGGATTCTCCGGGTGGTGAAGTTGGCGACCAACATGGTCACCATCAGCACATCATTGTGGGGATACAGGACCCTTTCTTTGTCAGCCTTCCAAAAGGAGACGACCGTGGTCGATTCTCCCCTTTGGTGTTTGGCGGGGTGGTACTCTACCGAGTATACCTCGTGGTACCGAGCTAGCCTAGCGTGTGCCTTTTTGCTCGAGGAGGTAGTCCCCCTACCTGCGAATCATCCCGCTATGGTCCGGATTTCCCTGAATGGGGGCCCTCCTAGTGGTGGTGAGCAAGGGAGCGGCCTTGTTGCGGCCCCTGTGCTGGTGGTTGTTGCCAAGGGCTTTCTTCCCTTCTGCGTCGGTCCACTCGGTCCGTGCTCCTCTCCCTCAACCTTCCCCTCCTTTCCTACTCTAGCCTTTGGGTGGGCGAGTAATGTTGTCTTGTCCGTTCCACGTGCTCCCTCCGTCCTTGTTGGGAGAAACAGTCTTCGATATTGTGCGATGTGGACTTGTGGTACGTGCAGTAGTGGCGCACAATGCCTCGGTCATCATCTTCACAGGCGGCGGAGGTGTTGGCCTCGTGGATGGTAAACATTGGTCTGTCGAAGTGAGGTCCCGGTCCCCTCGTCAAGGCTTCCTCCCTTCTCTTATCATGGGAGTACTTTTTCGACTTCCCGTGGGCCTAAGCTTTGGCTGGGGCCTTTGCCTTTGCCTTTCTCTCTGCTCGCTTCAACTCCTTCTTCTTTTGCTCCGTTATGGCCCAAAGAGTGTCTTCAGCGTTAATGAAATTATCGACCTGGTCCATAAACTCCCACAGCATTACAAGAGTCCTTCTCGCCAACTCGGCCATGAACTGGGATCGTGACCAGATCACCCAGAAGTGCCGCCAAGGTTATCGTTTCATCTTGGTCATTGGTGATCATGCGCTCCCTGTTGAATTGGGACAAGCATGCCTTTAGACTTTCCTCCTCTCCTTGATTAATGGTGAGGAGGTGTGTTGTTGAGCGTCGCCTTCTTCAACTTGACATGAACTGGGTCAAAAATAGTCGAGCCAGCTCTCCAAAATTGTCTACGGA
This sequence comes from Juglans mandshurica, assembly GCA_022457165.1. NCBI lineage: Eukaryota > Viridiplantae > Streptophyta > Magnoliopsida > Fagales > Juglandaceae > Juglans > Juglans mandshurica. Next base: position 28,880,038 of record CM039627.1, read on the forward strand.
ACTCGGCACCAGAGACCCGAACCATACTCGTGCTAGCCCCATTAGGGTCAGTGGGAATGCCCTACATGCCAGCTCTCTCGGGAAGCCATGCAATGTCATGTGAGCCTTGAAGGTTTCCAAGTACTCAAGGGGGTCTCTCCTTCCATCGTATATCTCCATGGTGGGGACCCTGAACTTTGGTTGCAAGGACACAACCATCACTTCTTCCGTGTAGGGTAGACCAGTGCTTATGAGCAGCTAGTCCATCGACGATGATATGCCCACTTTCCTCTCAATCTCTTCATATTTTCCTTTAAGATTGCGGAGTTCGTCTTGCATGTTCTTCCTCTCCTCCTCCACATTCGCTCTAGCTCCTGTGTTTTGGGACTCCATGTGCTCGCTATTACTAGGTTCCGCCTCTTCGTTTTGCCCTTATTGAGGTTTTCTGAGCTCCTCATTATCCTTGCGAAGTTTTTGCACCTCGTTGATCAATTTTGTTACCCAGTCCTCCATAGCTTTTAGTCTTGCCTCCATGGCAACTTCTTTGTGTCCCTTCTGCGTTGTTCGGAACGGGTTGTCGCATGCATGCAAAGTACACACAAGATCTACAAGGATCCTTCAGACGACACCACTGTTAACGTCGTGTTTCGTACATCTTTGGGTAGGTTCCAACAACTCAGGTTTTCAAAACTAGGCCTGCAAAAACGAATAAGAAGGCAACTGGGAGAGGGTGGCCATGGGGCTGGGGAGTCTCTGATGTCAAAATCAGTAGAGTATTTTGGAAGTTTGTAAATAATGAGAGAGTCTGGAGTCCAGATAGAGTTTTCATACCTGTAAATTGCTATTTATACTAGGAGTCTGGGGGGGGGGACAGATCGTGCCTACCCCCGTGGAGTCCATGTCCTTTTTACTTTCCTTTTGTCAGAGTCCTTTAATATGACATATTTCTTCGACGACGTCATTAATGTAACGTGTAACTCGGATAGTGGTGTCATTAATGAGGCGTAATTCCCCGATTTGCCTTACGTTATAGGTGTCCTCAGTGGTCCGTCGATGTCACCTTGTCCAAGGATCGAGAGTCACCCTTATTTCCCGCCTGTTCACGTGGACAGGTACTCAGGAGCTGGACGATGTTCGAGGGATCTCCAGGACGACGAGTCTCATCCCCTTGCAGTATGCTCCCACATGGAGGTTGCATCCAGGGGAGTCTACTTGTAGGCTGGGCTGAGGGGCCTATTTGTTCTGGGCTAGACCTTCTTTTCTTATTCTCTTAGTTGCTCCTCTCATGTGCACTAAAAGGGAGAAAAACCCCTTACAAGTAGGATAGCCAAGCTGATACTAGTACTCTATAGCGATATTAAATAGACTAGTGAAAGCTACAAGCCTACAATTGAACTTATTTAAAATCATTATAAATAATATACTTAATTGCAAAATTAGTAATTAAGTTTTTGCAATTCAAGGCTTTAATTTTGATTTTTATAAAATTGATACCTAGTCAGTCGATACGTATGTGGCATTAATATCCACGTCAGCCAATCATAGATTGATGCGTGGTATACGAATGTCACGTTTCAATCACACCGTAGTTTTTTTAGTGGTAAATTAATTAATAAAGGTAGTGCTGAATTTCGAATTTCTTGAAATTCAGACATCAATTTTACTAAAGTTGAAAATTGAAGTCTCGAATTTTGAAACGTGAAAATCTAGATACTAACTTCTCAAATAACCATTAATTATTTTTTCGTTGGGTAATGTGGGAATTCATTTATCACTTTCTAATATTAATTTATTTTGATATTTTTTGTTGATCAAGTCTCTCACTTCAAAGGGAGGATTGACCATATGATCATTTGTAAGAACTAGAAAAAGACCCAAACTACTATATTCCAACAAAACTAGCTAATAATCAATGTTATCGAACTTGGAACTCATTGGAATCATTATGCCACAAAAAGTAGTTTTTCTATCCGAGACCATAGGAGATTTTATTTATATTACAACTCATTTCAAATTTTAACTTTTTATTTGATGTTCATGCCATGAATTCTCAATTAAATGGGAGGTGTAAAATAAAGTCATCACCTTTGTATAAATCCGATCAAGAGTTGATCTAAATATTACACGTAATAAGTCTTAAATTAATGAAACAACATTTAAACTTAATTTCTTGAATGACAAATGTAGACGAGAGCTGTCTTCCAGATGGGTACATGGACACTACTATTGACTGGATTCCCGGGTTGAAAAAAATCCGCCTCAAGGATCTCCCCAGCTTTCTATTCACATTAGATCCTAACGATATCATGCTCAACTTTATTTTGGAGATGATAGAGAAAGCTTCGAAAGCTTCCGCCATAGTTGTGAACACTTTTGATGCACTGGAGCGTGAAGCATTGGACACCCTTTCCTCCATGTTTCCTCCCATTTACTCTATCGGCCCTCTTCATTTGCTTCTCAATCAGATTCCACAAAAGGATTTAGTATCCAAAATTGGTTCCAATCTTTGGAAATATGAAGCTGCTGACTGTCTCGAATGGCTCAACTCCAAGGAACCCAACTCAGTTATTTACGTAAATTTTGGCAGTGTTGCAGACCTAACCCCGCCACAAATGGTCGAGTTTGCTTGGGGACTTGCTAATAGCAAGAAAGCCTTCCTGTGGGTAATTAGGCCTGACATGGTGAAGGATGCTTCACTGATTGTACGGGATCATGAGTTTGTAATTGAAACAAAAGACAGAGGTATTCTATTAAGTTGGTGCCCACAAGAGCATGTGCTAAGCCACCCATCAATCGGGGGATTCTTAACCCATAGCGGATGGAACTCGATGCTTGAAAGCATGTGCGCAGGAGTGCCTGTGCTCTGTTGGCCATTCTTTGCTGACCAGCAGACAAATTGCAGGTTTGCTTGTGTTGAATGGGGCATTGGCATGGAGATTGATCGTAATGTAAAAAGAGATGAAGTGGAGAGGCTTGTGAGAGAGTTAATGGATGGAGAGAAGGGTAAGGAGATGAGGAAACATGTCATGGAGTGGAAGAAAATGGCTGAGGAAGCAGTTGGTTCAGAAGGCTCATCGAACTTGAATCTGGACAAAGTGGTCAAGGAGGTGTTGCTGCAGTTGAATCCGTAGGTTTTCATTGCATGGGGCTTGAATATAAAGCTGGACGTTGAAAAGCACCGAATGCCAAGGAATACTTCTCCGCAATGTCAATAGATGCATGGGATTTAAGCATGTATCGAAATTCAGATAGCAAGGTAATGATGAATTGTTATACCATCTTGATAGCAGTATATATCTTAATGAATGGCACAAGTAAGTATTTTTCTTTCATGCTTTTGCTTGTGTTTGTGTCACATCTGTTGAAGGTTGTAACATTAATTTTGCGACTCTGTTCTACATTTTCGTCCTATTTTATTTCTGAACCTTATGTTTGATTTGTTTATGGATTAGGATGAACTGGAAACTGGTTGATGATTTCTGCAGCTTAAAAATATATATTTTGCTGTATTATTATTTCTTCAAACCCTGTTAGTCCCCTTTTTCTGCTAAATGAAAACAAATACAAAATTTATTTTACTTTGAATGGAAGAATAAATATAAATCCATGTTATTTCCCCTCTTGGAAGACTGTACTTCAAGATTTTTTTAAAAAGTGAAACGATATTTGCAATCATAAAGTACGCAAGTGTCACAATTTTTTTTTTGAAAAAAGTGAGTAAAAATGATACTCATATAAAAAATTAATTTTTTAATAGTAGACCCACTATTTTTTAAAATGAATGTGTAGCACTTGCACAACTCATGATTATATCTAGCATTACTGAGATATCAGCTAGAAAAGTAGAGATGTTTCTCAAAGTTCTTCCTCACACTCTTCTTTGAGCAGGGTCATCGCTCGAGGCACCAAAGTGACCAAACTAGATCATTGGAAACCCAAAACACACTCGCCCAAATGAGCATATATTTTTTCTCAACAAATAGAATGATTCATTAAGGAGGTGGAATAGTTCTTACAGAGTATTGCAACTACAATAATTACAACAATTACGACAATAATTAAAAAGGAAAAAAAGGTGGATATTTTCCATTATGGAACTCCAACATGCATTGAGGTACTTTGTTAAGGGGATGCTGATGAACAAATTGTTCGTTGCTACCCATTGCGTAATGGAATTTGTGCATTGATTTTGAAATCGATGTATTTTGGTTGCTTCCCATTTGTCGAAATTCAGAAGCAAGATCCTTGTCTCTGATTGTGGCTTCTATTGTCCAGTCCGAAGTTAATTTGTTGAGGTTGTTGTAGCGCTTCAATGACCACTTGTGAATCACCTTCTAAAATGATATTTTTGCGCTGATGTAGAAGGGCTTCTTGTACACCTAAACTTGCTGCCATTGCTTCTCCCAGGTTCGGGTTCCTTGATCTTGAGAACTTTGTGATTACAAAGATAACTGTACCATCGTGGATTCTGCCGATTGCTGCTGATGTGCTCCCAGACTCCCTAACTGCTGTGTCGAATGAAATTGAGAGAAGATTTGGTGGAGGAGTCCAGAAAGGAGCATTGCCCAATGATTTCCACTCCCATGCATTGCAGTGTTCCTTGTAAGACTTTAGGATCTTTGCAACAAACTGATCAATATTTATGGTGAGGGAATCATGAATGATTTGGTTCCGATAGAACCAAATATTGTCCATGGCTAAGATTGCAAAGAGTTGGAATTTTTGGACGCCTTGGGTCATTATAGTAAGACTGATGTTTGGATTTAGCATAAAAAGGATCTAGTTTATGATGTCTTGATTAGGCATCCTATCTATGTTTAAGGGCCAAGGGGATTGGCACCATAGAGTTCTTGAGTAGGGACATCTTAAGAAAAGATGTGAAAGGTTTTCCTCTTCTATGTTGCAGATGGGGCAAATAGGCTAATCCTCGGAAAGGGATAAGCAGTTTTTTAGGAGGCTTTTGTAGGCAAGATATCGTTAAGCACTTTCCAGAGGAATATTTTGAGCCCATCTTAGATTTTGAGGGACCAGAGTTTCTTTCAAATGAGCGGGGTGTGCTCAGAATTTTGGCCCTGATGTTGGAATATAATGGCTGCATAAGCTGATTTGACTAAGAATTTTCCAGAAGAATGATGAACTCATTTGATGCTATCTTTCTTGTTGTGGAAGTTAAAAAGAGCTAAAGGGATCTTTTCTATCTCAGTTAGAGAGCTCTCTGAGAAGAGAGTTTGAAGCAGAAGACTATTCCATCATCTGGGTTGCTTGAGGGTAAGGTCAGCGACTTTCATGTATGGGTCGAGGATGATGGAAGAGTGTGAGGCATTAGGAATATGTCTGTTCAGAGAAGAGATCCAAGGATCACACCACACTCGGGTGTCAGACCAATTATTGATCTGGAAACAAAAACTAGTGGCTACGAGATCTTGTTGTTTTAACAGACATTTCCAGAACCTCGAATCAGATTGCTTGCATCTCACATCAAGCCAATTGGAAGAATTAAGGTATTTTTTTGTTAGGATATTTTTCCGAACCTTAGTATCATCACTGATGAGATGACATCCAAGTTTACTTAGAAGAGCTTTGTTAAAAGAAGTGGTGGTTCTGATCCCTAAGTCCCCCATTGATTTTGGTCGGCAGATCGAGCTCCAAGATTTAGGAGTGAAGTTGTGCCTTTTTTTTCCTGATCAAAGCCCCACCAGAACTTCATACGGGCTCTATCAAGTTGACTAGAGATGTTCTTGGGGATCCACATACTTAACATGATGTAAGAGAGAATTGTGCTTACGACTGAGCTGATCAAAGTAGTTATTCTCGCTTGAGAGAGTAGTTTAGATTTCAAGCCTGAGAGCTTAGATTGGACTTTTTCAACAATGTCTTTAAAGAGGATCTTAGCGGGGGCATCAAAGCTGAGGGGGAGACCTAGATATTTGACTCTACTAGTGCAGGCGTTGAAGTTGAGGATTTCTTTCACTTCTCTTTTCGAAGACATGGGAGTATTGTTACTGAATTGTATGGAGGCTTTGTTGGCATTGATCATTTGGCTTGACCAGGATGTGTAGATCTCAAGACTGTTTTGGAATGCTTTGGCAGTATTGGATGAGGCAGAATCGAAGAGGATATGATTGTCTGTAAAGAGGAGATGGGTAAGGGAGGGACCTCTCCTACTTATACCAATTCCATTGATATTGCCTAGATTTTCCTCTCTTGAGATGAGCCTAGATAGTACCTCACTTCCAATAATGAACAGGAAAGGGGATAAGGGGTCTCCTTGCCTTAATCCTCGAGAGGGGGTGAAATGACCATCAGGACTCCCATTTACGACGATAGAGTAGGAAACGGTGGATATACACTCTTTAATCCAATTAATCCAGATTTGACTAAAGCCTAATCAAGTTAGAACTTTGATAAGAAAATCTCATTCTATAAAATCAAAGGCTTTCTCCATGTCTATCTTAACTGCCATCAAACCATTTTTCCCTTTTTTTCTTTTCAAATGATGGAAGATATCCTGGGCAACGATGGTATTTTCTTGGATTGATTTACCTGAGATAAAAGCTGATTGTTGTGGGAAAATGAATTTATGAAGTACAGATTTAAGCCTGTTGGCAAGAATTTCTGAGGTGATTTTATCACAGACGTTTGACAGGCTTATTGGTTTGAATTAATGGACAGTGTTAGGCGTCTGTGTTTTTGGGATGAGCACAATATGAGTATGATTCGTTTCTCTTAGGAGATGGCCGTTGTTGAAAAAGTGCTGGATTGACAAAATGAGATCTGGTTTAACAATATCCCAATAATGCTTATAGAATAAGCCAGTGAGGCCATCCGGGCCCAGGGATTTAGTGGAGGGGGTTTGTTTAATGGCTTGAAAGATTTCGTCATCATTTGGGATGCTGCAAATAAAGTCATTATCTTGGGGATTGAGCTTCTTGGGAAAGAGATTGTCCAAATTTACGGGAATGTCATGAAGAGAGGAAGTAAATATGTTTTTGAAACAGTCGATGAACATATCCTGAATTTTGAAGGTATCATTAATCCACTGATAATTAGAGTTCTTTATACAAGAGATGTCATTCCTCCTTCTTTTGATGGTAGATGACATGTGAAAGAATTTAGTGTTAAATCAGTGGTAGTCAGCCATTGGGTGCACGATTTTTTACGCCAAAGAATTTCCTCTCTGCTAAGTTGTTCCTCTAAGCAGACTTTAAGATGTTCTTCCATGAGAGAGGAATGATCTGTAGGGTTTTTGGATTGGATCTGAGCTAAATAGTTGGTTAAATTAAGAATTTGGGATTGAATATGTCCAAAGGAGTTTTTGTTCCAGATCTTAAGAGCTTTTTTTACGGTCTTTAGTTTCTGGGAAAAAATAAAAGAAGGAGATCCGTTAAACGTTGATTCCCAGGCATTCTTCACAACTAAGAAACTGGTTGGATCCCTAGTTCAAAATTCTTCAAACTTAAAAGATCCAAATGGCTTACCACTATCTGAGGTGTTGAGAAATAGAGGTCCATGATCCGATGAATGAATGGGAAGGTTGTGAGTTTTAGCATCAGGAAACATTGGGGACCATTGAGAGTTTGCAATGCCACGGTCTAGCCTTTCCCTGATGTTACTACGCCCTTGTCGCTGATTGGTCCATGTGAATTTCGATCCTAAGAAGCCTAGATCAATAAGGCTATTTTGTTCCATAAAAAGTTTTAATCCATTGGGGTAGGAGGACGAAGCAAAAGGCCTTCCCCTAACTTTTTCTTCTTGATTCATAATAACATTAAAATTTCCTATTCCGAGAAAGCAGAGATAATACCATTGAGCATGATCCAGAAGTTAGTCTTATGAGTTGGTTGTGCGGGGCAATAAATACATAAGAGTAACCATGGCGTGTAAGCTGGATCCGAGTACACCATAAAAGCCATAATATTACTAAAAACATATACAGGTTCGACATCCATACCAAGACGCCACAAAACTAACAGACCTCCTCTTTTACCTTGAGGAGGGACATGCATAAAGAGGGAAAAACCTAAGCTATTTACAACACCTTGAGTTTTATTATCTGTTAAGAGAGTTTCAACAAGGAAAATTAAATCAGGTTAGTGAGTCCTGATTTGGGCCCTTAAACTACGCCTTGCAGAGGAACGAGCTATTCCTCTATAGTTCTAGTACAAATGCCTCATGTCTTAGGCAATGATAGGATTTCTCTTGCCATTTTGGCTACTTTAACCAAATATGCAAATTTCTGAGGAGGGGTCTGAGAGATATTACCATCCTGAGAAGTTAGTGTCTTTGTTGCCTTTTGCAATGGCTCAAACGTTGTACTTCCTTGCTGGACTACCGTATATTTCCTTTTGCCACTGGATTTGATTAAAGAAGCCAGACGGATATTATCTTCACTTTCGATTTCTTCACTGCTGGTATGGTTTTCAGAGACATATTTTGGATAAAAGATTAAAGCTCTCTTCTTTATGGGAACAACCTTTTCTGAGTGAGTAAAGGCTCTTTTTTGGAGTTGTGATTTTCGGGTGGAGTAATGGAGGGGGACGAGGATGGGGGGTCACAGGGATGAAGGGAGGTTGTACTGCTGAAGGGTTAGCTGGGACGAAGGGGGGTTGTGTCTTGATGGGTTTGCTTGGGTCTTATTTGTTAATGGGCTGGGAGGGAGGAATGAGGGTGGGCTCTGTTATGGGGTTGCTTGAAGGAGGAGGGTCACAGGCTATGGTCAGGCCTCCTGATAGGTAATATTTGGGCTCTGGAGGAAGAAAGGGCGTGACTTGTGAAGTTTGTTTCTTTTAAAGCTAATGATGGATCAATTTTTGTGTAGTGGAATGGGCATTGAAGTGGTCTAAATGTTGGATGATGTACTTGTATATGGAGGTGTTTTGCATATTGTTGGGCCTTAGATGAAAGCTTTGGGTTTGGCCCATTTGGTTACACGAAGGATGAGGGGGTGAAGGGAAAATATTTAAGGGATTGATTGGCTTATGGGAGTTGTCTTGGGGCGGGGGGCAGTGGTGATTAAATCAGTTAATGGTGTGAGGCAAATTAGTTGTAAATGGGGATTGCTTGAAATGAAAAGGTACTGCACCATCAGTTAACCGTTCCTGCTCTGTCAGCTGTTCCTCCTGAATCAATTGTTCCTTGCCACGTGCGATGTCTTTCCTACATGCAGCTTCCATTCCACTTTAAAAAATGTGCACCGCCGAAGGTACCGATTGATATGAAATTCTGGTCCGACAGTGGAAAGTAAGTTGGATTCACTCCATTGTTCCTGAGAGATTTTTTGCTTCATGGGGACCTCTATGGGGGGAGGGAGGAATGAGGGTGGGCTCTGTTATGGGGTTGCTTGAAGGAGGAGGGTCACAGGCTATGGTCAGGCCTCCTGATAGGTAATATTTGGGCTTTGGAGGAAGAAAGGGCGTGACTTATGAAGTTTGTTTCTTTTAAAGCTAATGATGGATCAATTTTTGTGTAGTGGAATGGGCCATTGAAGTGGTCTAAATGTTGGATGATGTACTTGTATATGGAGGTGTTTTGCATATTGTTGGGCCTTAGATGAAAGCTTTGGGTTTGGCCCATTTGGTTACACGAAGGATGAGGGGGTGAAGGGAAAATATTTAAGGGATTGATCGGCTTATGGGAGTTGTCCTGGGGCGGGGGGCAGTGGTGATTAAATCAGTTAATGGTGTGAGGCAAATTAGCTGTAAATGGGGATTGCTTGAAATGAAAAGGTACTGCACCATCAGTTAACCGTTCCTGCTCTGTCAACTGTTCCTCCTGAATCAATTGTTCCTTGCCACGTGCGATGTCTTTCATACATGCAGCTTCCATTCCACTTTAAAAAATGTGCACCGCCGAAGGTACCGATTGATATGAAATTCTGGTCCGATAGTGGAAAGTAAGTTGGATTCACTCCATTGTTCCTGAGAGATTTTTTGCTTCATGGGGACCTTTATGGACCTGCCAAATTTTTGGAGGATGAAGATGAGTTTTCATTTGCTTCTTTAATACGCACTGGAGGAAGTATAGCCCTGAGGATTTCCTTTGGAATAGCAACTTCCGTGACATGAGGAGAGATCATTGGGGCCTTCGGGAGTTGTTGCTCTGGTAGAGGATTCTGGTGTTGTTGCACTTGCAGATCAAAGCCATTATTTTCTATTAAAGGGGCTTTCAGCTCTTACCCATGGACCGAATTGCATGATCTCTGGGTTGGTATCAAAATTTGGACAAGCTTGCATGGTATGATCGAGTCTCCCGCAACCATAATAGAAATCAGAGAGCCTCTCATATTTTATGTGGATTTTCTTGGTCTCCCTTTTTGGCCTCGGTAGATCGAAGGATTCAGGGAGAGGCTCATCCACCCTTAGCTCAACTCTGATCCGAAGGTAACGTCTCAATGCCACACCGAAAATAGAAAATCAGTCTACATCTATTAGTCTTCCAAGCAAGTTGCCTATTCTTTCAGCATTGAGGTTGGTCAAAAGCTCCAGTGGCAAATCCGTGTACTTGAACCCAGAAAGCAGAAAATTTTAACTTGACTTTGTGCACACTAAGTCCTGGGGGCCATATACTCAACACCATGTGAAATCCTTTAAAGTTCCATGGCCTGTTGTTTAATACCCTATCCTTAACTTGTTGAGATGGAAACTTAAACAAGAACACATTCACATCAACATCTTCTATGATTAAGTTGTTCACAAGCTCCATACAGCTTTGATAGTTGTATGGATAGTCCTTCTATTAAGAGGCTTAGAAGAAATCAGCTTACCAATGAGGGATAAGTTGGAGAAGTGATATTCAAGTTCAACCTCTGGTTCCAACTGGAGGTCACTCCAGGTGAGAGCTGCCGCCTTTTGGATGATATCTTCAATACCTTCATGGTTGGACCACATTGTAGAGGAATAAAAGATGGAGTTGATTGTGGGGTAATACTGGCATTTTAGATGTTAAGGGAGAGTAGAGAGGTTGTAGGTGTGTGGAGAATGTGGAACTGGGAAGGATACGTGAAGGTGGAAATAGAGCTGGTGAATAAGGATGGTGATGGAAGTGAGTCTGGTTAGTTAAGGTGATTTACAGCGGGACGACTGGGTTGTTGAGGGTAATTAAGGGGTTACAAGAGCTGGTTTCACTCACAAGAGTTGGAGAGAAACTCATATGGAGAGAGAGCTGGGAATGGGGCCTGCACCGCTCAAATGAGCATATACTCGAAAAATTAGTAGATTTGTGGGAGATCATTCAGAATGAAAAAAAAAAAAAAAAAAATTGAAAGTGGAGGGACTCATGTATAGATAAATTGAGAAAAATTTAGATCTTGTCATGTGAGCAAGGTTAAGATTTATGCTTAATTTGCCATGTAATTTTTTTTTCTTATTTTGCCCCATAATTTAATTGGTTGGAAAATGGGTTCTAGAATGGGCGTAAGAAGTTTGTGGCTTGATCTACCATTCTTCATAGGGTATGTGAATTTTTTCATAAGGTGTGGGGTATGGGGTGATGAGTAGTGACTGATGAGAATTTTTTTTTTTTTTATCTATCCTATACCAATTTAAAGTGGGCACCCTTTTATGGCTAGTGTACTTTTCTTAGAATACTAGCATCAGCTTGGCTATCTAATTAGCTAAAGTTTATCTAATATCACATTTTTTGTCTTTTGTCTATATATCTTACTCAATGTCTAATTCCATACAGGATTGGATTATCCATCTAAATTCTATATAATAAAAAAAAATTCTTTACTTTAAATTTTTTTTCTAAATTTTTTCTTTATATTTTTATAGATTTATTGGTCATATTTTATTTTTTAATCAAATAAAATATATTTTTTTTACTGGTATTCCTAGTTTTCCAATATATAATACTATTTTTTGGTCAAATAAATATATTTTTCCAGTGTCACTAAAATAAAATCATACCAATAAAAGTCATACCAATCTGTTCAACAATAAAACTTATAAAAGTTTAAGAATTCTACAAAATCACGTAGCCACCCACCAAATATTGCCTATATTTTTTCGCTCAATGTGTGTGTTTGGAGAGAAAAAAAGAAAAAAAAAAAAAAGTAATGTTAGATACAGTCATGTGTTGTGTAAGTGTCACAGACTCACGTACTCATTTTTAAAAGAGTGGGGTTTCACCATTAAAAAAATTAATTTTTTTATGTGAATCTCATATATACTCACTTTTTATCAAAAGAAATGTAGAATACTTGCACAACTGTAAATATCACTTATCTTGTTGAGTCATTGCAGCAAAAAATGATTATTGGTTGAACTTTAGACCATTATCTATGTGGATAATGTGGCCCTTATTTCACTCAAATTGACTTGAGTATTTATTGGGTCTCAAAATATGGGCTTATACCCCATAAATAGACCCAAATCATCCTTATGAGCTTTATTTCAGCCCTTTTTTTTTCGGATTCGGACCTTTATCCGGGGCTACACCAAGTCGACCCTACAATTCTATAAAGGAGAAAAACAATATTGAACTTGGCTCTTCTCAATTAAAGGTGAATCATTTAGCATACGAAAATCCCGCCAAAAAAAAAAAAGGCCAAAGTATGGTATAATTTATTTTGGTACATGGGGGATTCTATCATTGATTCTCTTAGGGCTTGATTGTTTCTTGATTGCACTCAACTGAGCTGAGTTTGGTTCAAAGCCTCGTTTGTTTTTACAAATCCTCTCAATTCATCTTATTTAATCATTACAATTTTTTCAAATTCTCATACAAAATAAAATATACAATTCAACTTTTTTAAATTTCAAAATAAAAATAATATTAAAAAAATATATTCTAACAATATTTTATTCAATTTTTAACTTTAACCTCAACTCATCTCATCTCATCTTCTAATATCCAAACACCCAATTGATCTCAAATCACTAAACTTAGTTCAACTCAAAACCTCTTTACACGTGGGACCCACAACTTTTTTCAACTCAACACCTCTTTACACATGGGACCTACAATCTTTTTCAACTTCTCATAAATACATATAAACTCATCTTAACATCAAAATATATTTAAACTCATCTTAGGTGGACTCCACAGAACTCGCTATACAATCTCAACTCACTACTATTCATAGAGAATTCAACTCAGTTCAACTCAGCTCAACATCTAAATGTAGCCTTAGTGAGAAGCCAAGGTGTTGTCAATTGGTCCAAAAGACCTCGGCCAAAGCATGGTATAATTAGACTGCAATATTATAAGATCATTTCCCTGGTGAAATTATATCTCGTTATAAGCCAAAGGATTAGAGCTAATGCCATACGACCAAAGACCATTGGCACTCTTGCTCATTGCTTTAATTATATAGGGGTTGACTTTCCATAATAAAATAATATTTAACTCCAGTAATAACATAATATTCCAAACTCAAAAAAAAAAAATAATAATTAGAAGAAGATATTGTTTTATCTATATAATAATAATCAATTGGGAAGCATTAGAGAACTTGTAACATTCCACTCAACTATCTATATATAATCTATCTAAATTAGTTGAACCAATTTTAACTGGAAAGTCTATATTTATTTTTCCAATTTTAACTGGAAAGTCAATATTTATTTTTCCAATTTTAATATCCATTCTCTTATACTTTATTTAAATATTCCTCCTATTTCCATGAAAGAATATTGGAAAGAAAATTAAGGATGGACTGTTAAATTAATGTATAAAACATAAGATCAAAACGATTAATTAGCTAGCTAGCTTTAATTGCAGGCTACAAATTAACTATATTGCAGCAAGCTGGGCTTATCTTTCTTCCTTTCAAAAAGTAGGAGTAGCTTGGCTAACAAAAGCACGAAGGAGCTGTGAGATGAAATAAAGGGTAATATATCATGCAAATAATATAAATATTAGATATGCAACCAGAATCACAGTACTGGACAAGAAGATATATGCAGGTTCTAGCAATATGCAGGCTGGAGACATTTTGATATTCACGAGCTTTAGATTTTTTTAAATCTAAAACTGGTTTCATAAGGTTTTAATGAAAAGTTGTACGATCTTATTGAAGCTGCAAATTCGATCTATTACATTGGTAGGGTTAGATTTCTGCATATAATAATATAGGTTAGGAGTTGAAATCATGTATAGTAAATGAAAAATTCTTCTCATTAGTCACTATTTACCACCCCGCACCCTATGAAAAATACCAACCACTACAAGAAAAACCATTTTTACCAATGAAAGTTTTAGGAGTGATACAAAAACTGTAGCTAAAGGATTACCTTTAGTGAAGAAAATTTTAAATTCGTCACAAATATTACTTTTAACAACCAAAATTATACCGTCATTTATATTGGTCGCAAATACATAAGTGAAAAAATTTCTCACCAAATGATAAAGTAATTGTGACGACAATTATAGAACTAACAACGACTATAATCGTTACTAATAATCTTGGTGCAATAGCAACTAGTTGCATTTTGTCATAAATAATAAGTTTTAGTAAAACTGTAATTTTTTATGAGTTTTAGTCTAATAATGACTTTTTGTGCCCCAATTTATCTTCGCAAAATGTAATATTTTAGTGACGATATAAAACTCGTAGCTAAAGGTTTATCTTCAGTGAAGAAAACTTTAAATTCATCGCTAATATCACTTTTAACGACAAAAATTATACTGTCATTTGTATTGGCCACAAATACATAAGCAGAAAAATCTCCCACCTAATGAGAAAGTAACTGTGACTACAATTATAAAATTAGTAATGATTGTAATCGTCGCTAACAATTTTGCAACAATTGAGTGTTGCCAATGAGTTGCATTTTCTCATAAATAATTTCTTTTTAATAGGTAAACGTCATTTTGTCATAAATAATCATTTTTAGTGAATATATAATTTTTTATCCTTTATAGTCTAATAATTAATTTTATGCGACCCAATTTATCTTCACAAAACGTAATGTTTTAGCTACGATATAAAACTTGTAGCTAAAGGTTTATCTTCAATGAGAAAAATTTTAAATTAGTCGTTGATATCACTTTCAACGACCAAAATTATATCGTCATTTATATTGGTCGCAAATACATTAGAGGGAGAATTTCCCACCAAATGATAAATTAATTGCAACGAACTAGCAAAGAATATATTCATCACTAATAATTTTGTTGCAATAAAGTATTGCCAACAAGTTGCATTGTGTCATAAATAATAGGTTTTAGTGAACCTATAATTTTTTGTTAATTATAGTCAAATAATTGATTTTTTGATACCCAATTTATCTTCACAAAATGTAATGTTTTACCGACGATATAAAACTCATAGCTAAGAGTTTATGCTCAATGAGAAAAATTTTAAATTCTTCGTTGTTATCACTTTTAACGACCAAAGCTGTACTGCCATTTATATTGGTCGCACATACATGAGAGCAAAAATTTCCCGCCAAATGAGAAAGTAATTGAATTTTATCACTGTTTCCTATAAATAGAAAAGTAAAACTAAAAGAATATGAGTCTACCACTTATATGAGACATAAGAGTAATGTATAAAAAGAGTGTGTATGGCCTCTATGAGGGGAGTCATGCGCCGCACAATGTAAACACGGCAATAAAGAAAAACTGCTACACTCATTGTACAATGAATTAAGGAGAATGGTGAAAAACTAGAGTTTCTCTTTCTATCTTTGATAATAATTTAATTGTGTATTATTTTATTATTTTAAATAAAGCGTTATCATAACTTTGTAGTATTAATTCTTATTATGTGTTTATTAGTCTTGATATATGTATTTATTTTTTACAAGATTTAATAACTTTAATTTAGACATTAACATAAAAAAGGAAGAAATGAAAAAAAGGGAGAAAAAAAAGGCTGGGATGAAAGAGGCATGATAGAGGGGGGAAAAAAAGAAAAAAAAAAAAAAAGGAAGAAGAAAGAGGCGTGATAGGACACTCAAGGAAAAGGAAAAAAAAATAATAAAAAAAAGAGTTGGCTTGGCAAAGGAAACCGAAATGAATTGATATATAAATAGATCAATTGAAGCAAAAATGGGGCACCTGAATGCCAAACGAAATATAACAAAAATAAATAAATAAGCTGCGCCACAGAAGTATTACAGAGTTGAGAGAAGAAAATTTTGGGTTCGATAAATACGTTTATGTTTTATGGTAAGTAATTTTTATTTTTCTATATTTTCTTTTAAATATTATTTTGATGTTTATTTACATTCAAATTAACAGATACAAGTGATGATTTGATTTTATATTTTTGAGCGAATAAGAACATGCATACTTTAGATATTTTCTTGAAAAAGGGTTTCAATGATGCTATTTTTCATAATAACAAATTGAGTTCTAGATTATCATGTAGATATTCGGAAAGAATCAATTTTCATAAATATTTTATTATGAATTAATAAGGTGGATTCCACAACTTTAGTTCATTCTTCATTAATAGTTTATTCGTTTTTAGATTAATTTGCATCTTTATAATTTATTTTAGTTCTTTTATTGTGATTAGTTTATTAAATTAATTATTTCTTACTTTGATTAATTGATTGTTTAGTTCTTAATTTTTTGTTTTATTTTACAACTCATTTTTCTGAACTAGATTAGAATTTATTTGGTTTATATTTAATTAGTTATCTACATTTTTACAAGTCCCTGTGGGGATCTCGTTCTTAGTAAAACTATACTTCGGTACAATTCGTGCACTTGCGAGTACATTTAAAATTTCAAAACAGTCTTGCTGCTATCTTTACGTTCTAGAAACATTGTAAGTGTTATTTTTCTTTCAATTAATTATTTTAAATATTATTTTAATGTTTATTTATATTCTGATTATTGTGTTTATTTTCGAGAACAGTTCTATCTGAATTCTTAACTAAGGTTGCAGATGAAACCTTATTATTATGAGATGTGATTTATTTCCCAATTGTTTGTGTTCAATGATTAATTGTTCTTACTTCATGTCAATTGATAGAAATAGAATTATGGATATAGGTTCAATCATAATTTTCTCATGATCTTGAATCATCTTAATCAATTGAGAATGATAATATCGTTATTGTGTATAATTTTACTACTTGAAATAAATTTTTATCACAATTAAGTAGTGTTAATCATTATATTTTTACTAATTTCGAAATAATTATTTTTCCTCATTATATTTTAAATTTTATTTTAATGAAGTAATTGAAATAATAATTTTTTATCATTTAATTTTAAATTTTATTTTAACAAATATAATTGATAATTTATTATCTTAAAAGAAAAAGAATGTGCTTTAGAATTTTTCGGTTTTAAGGATATTATATTCCATGATAATGAAAATTAATTTCTAGATTATAATGTAATTTTTCACACATACTTTTCAATGATGCTTTTATTTTTAGTTGAGCTCAATTTGTTTGCTAAATTTTTTATAGGTACAACAAAATGGACAAAAATTGGATGCATCTTACTAATAGAGTTTCTACAACATATGCAGAAAGGGATAAACCAATTTATTAGTATTGCATATGGCCATGCAGACAAACTGGGCAGGATTTGGTGTCTATTTGTTAAGTATAAGAATGTGTATTATAGGATTATAAATGTGGTGGAAGATCATGTATTCATTAAAAAAATTGATAAGAATTACACACAATGGATATTTCATGGAGAAGATGCAATATGAAATGAAAATAAAATTCATGACAATGTTAATGAGAATGATTGGATAGAAAATGTTGACGATGTTGAAGAACTGTTAGATGATGTTTACATGGGAACATTTATGGATACTAATGTAGGAGAGTCTTTCAATAGCCAAGGACCCGCATTGCTAGAATTGGGAAATAGAATTTTGAACAGTTGTGAGAAAATTCTCAATGTCAACTTTATCCAGATTATGTGAAATTTTCAAGATTAGCTTTCATTGTAAGGTTGCTCCATTTGAAGAAAATTCAAAATTAGAGTAATAAGTCATTAGACATGTTGATCAACCTGTTGAGAAAGACACTTCCCAATGGAGAGACGTTGCCAAAATCATACTATGAGGCAAAACAATTGAGGCGAAGTTTGAACTTTAATTATGATAAGATAGATGCCTTAAAAAATAATTGTGTATTTTTTTAGAAAGAGCATGCTATTAGTCAATAGTGTCCTATGTGCAAAGAGCCAAAATGGATTGACAATGGGAAAAAAAAAAGACAAGAAAATTCTTCATAAGGTGTTGTAATATTTTCCATTGAAGCGAAAATTGTAAATGTTATTTATGTCAGAAATGACAATTTTGGATATGAGATCGCATAGAGAAAAACTAGTTCAGGATTTGAATAATTGAAACATCTAGCTAACTCTGTAGTTTGGAAAGAATTTGATAAATCACATCAATGATTTGCTTAAGAATCTCGCAGCGTTTGACTTGGACTGGCAACAGATGGGTTTTAATCCATTTGGTAACATGAATACATCTTACAGCATGCGGTTGGTAATACTTATGTCGTATTACCTACCTCCTTGAAGTGTATGAAAGATATGTACTTCATGATGACCTTACTTATTCCTGGACCTAGGGCACTCACAAATGAAATTGATGTGTATTTGAGACCATTGATTGATGAGTTGAAGCAGTTATGGGAAGGAGGTGTAGATACACATTTGATGTATCAGTATCACAAACGTTTCGATTACATGCAGCATTATTATAGACAACAAATGATTTTCCTGCATATGGAAACCTTTTCAGATAGAGCACCATAGGAAAGTTAGCATATCCAGTGTGTAATGAGGAGATACTGTCTATGTGGTTGAAATATGGGCAGAAGCATTGTTATATGACTCATCATCGCTTTTTGCGACCGGGGCATATTTGGCGAAAAAATAAGACTATTTTTAATGGTAAAAAAGTGCATAAATTGACACCTCATAAATTTTCTAGCAATGATATGTTAGAACAACTTATGAATGTCAGAAATGTGAAATTTGAAAAAATAAATAAGAGAAAACATGCAGTAGAGGAGTTAAATTGGACAAAAAAGAAAGTATCTTCTTTGAGTTACCATATTGGTCAATACTGAAATTAAGACAACCTGGATGTCATGCATGTTGAGAAGAATATTTGTGATAATGTGCTAGGAACATTGATTAATATAGAGGAAAAGACAAAGGACACAATCAAAGCACGAAAGGATTTGTATCAAATGGGTTTCAGGAAGGAACTACACTTAAAAGAAAACGACGGTTCTTATTTAATGCCACGTGCACCCTTCACATTGTCAAGTGATGAGAGAAAAAACTTTTGTGCTTAGATAAAATTTGTGAAGTTTCCTGACAGTTATGCTTCAAGTATTTCTCGGTGTATGAACGTTGCTAATTGTAGGATATCAGGAATGAAAAGTCATGATTGTTACATTTTCTTACAACGGTTACTCACAGTTGCAATCCCTGGGTACTTACGAAAAGATATAAGGATGGCGTTGATTGAGCTAAGTTTTCTTTTAAAGAACTATGTTCATGTGCGTTAAACTTGGAGGTTTTGAAGCAACTAAAAAGCAATATTGTCATCATTCTTTGCAAGTTTGAAATGATATTTCCCCCAGCGTTTTTTGATATAATGATACATCTAACCATTTATCTATCACGTGAAGCATTGCTTGCAGGACCAGTGCAATTTCGATGGATGTATCCTGTTGAAAGGTTTCTCGACAAACTCAAAGGTATGTACGAAATCAAGCACGTCCAGAAGAGTCAATTGCGGAGGCATATATTGATGTCGAATGCTTGACATTCTGCTCCATGTATTTTTATGATATTGAGATAAGATTTAATCTTATAGAGCGAAATACTAATATTGAGCAAGGGAATGAATGCAGCGGTTTGTCTATTTTTTCTTAGAATATTCGTCTATTGGGATCCTCAACACTTCACAGTTTAGATGAACGACTTTTTGCAATGGCACAATGGTATGTGCTAAATAATTACATAGAAATGAGCGCTATCTAAAGTAAATAAATCGTGTATGATTTATTTAATTGCACATGCATTTGCGTTAGTAATTATGTCACGTATTGATATAAATTTTATATGTAGTGAACACTATGAGGAGATCAAAGCAAGATGCACAAATAATGTATATCATAAACATGAAGTAGAATTTCCAAAGTGGTTCAAACAACGTGTAAGTATGTTTTTTAGCAAAATGGCGATATTTCTAATGTGTTGAATACAATCCATAAAATATTATTTTGCTAATTGTTACATTTTGTTTGTTTTGTATTATTTTTAATAGATTAAACATTTACATAGCCAGAATGCACCTGAGGTGTATGATCAATTATATGCACTTGCTTGCGGTCCTGATCCACAAGTTGCATTTTATAGTGATTGTATCATGAATGATGTTAGGTTTTGCACTAAGCAATGTGAACGAAATCGGTGCACACAATATAGTGGTGTAGTTGTTAAAGAGCAATACGAAACAAATGATGTTACCTTTTACGTAAACGATATTCTGAAGTTACATTACTTGGAGGTCATCAACAATTTCAAATTTGATTGGTGGGATATTGGAAAATGAATAATAGGAATACAAATAGACAATCATTTGACAAGTATAAATATATCTCTTATTTGGTATAAGGACGATCCTTTTGTCTTAGCATGTCAGGCATCACAAGTATTTTAACTCAATGATACTAAATTAGGAGGTAATTGGAGAGTGGTATATAAAATTACTAATAAGAACATCTATGATGCAATCCTGATGGTAGAGGAAGAAGATGGAGAAGCGGCTGATACTTAAGCATAACAGGAAAATGAAACTTTCGGGTTTAATACATCTGTGGAACTTGATGAGTGGGAATTGACTCTACTATTGGGAGATGATGTGACATCTGAATATGTTGATGTGTTACCTGCCAACAATACAGTTATTAATGAGTATCTTAGTGATGAGAACATGAATAACAACACCAACGAGGAAGGAGACTCTGATAATCAGTTCTATGTAGAGGAAGAATTCTTGATCACTCACAGTAATACAGATATTGATGATGAACATTAGTTAATATGTTTTATTGTATACCAAATTTAGATATTTATTCTCTCTTATAAAAATGATGTTTGGATGTTAAGTAATACAAAATATATAGTTCTATAAAAATGATGTTTGTATACCAAAAATGTATGTATAATTTTAATGTTCTATAGTTCAAGTTTCATAATGTGTCACACTAGTCCTTTGAACCTAATATGCATATTTTCTTATTTGGTTCCAAAAGTAACGGATGCCTTGCTTGAATGATTGCGAACTTTATAACTAGATTTTAAGAAAACATGGATTACGTTTGAGGAACGAAAAAAAAAAAAAAGAAAAAAAATGGCACACGATTTGATCATATATTTAGTTAATGGATTAAAAAAATGGCGCATCAAGAATCCTAACATTTTCTTTATAGATAACAACCAACGATGCATTGAATTAAAGGAAAAATGCATGGCACATTACTCCTTAATTTTCTAATCAAGAGAGTGGGTTGACAAATTCAACATAAAAAGGAATTCGGCAATGTGCATTCGACTGGCCTATATTTTTTCCCTCCAAATCTCACGTTTTTATTCATTGCCTTTATTTCCATCTCCCACCAGTTTTCACAACAGTTTTTTTTTTTTTTTTTTTTTTTTTTTTTTTTTTTTTTTTTTTTTTTTATGTATTCCTTAGACATCCTTTAGTTTCTTTCTCCACAAATTCTCATTGCATTTTTTTTTGTATGTATTTCTTAAAATTTTTTAATCTTTTTCTATCTTGATTATTACTACACTTCATCGATCACTTTATCTTTTTCAGGTAAATCTTTATAAATTGTTCTAATTCTTATTTTTCCAATTGTTTAACACTAATATCTCTATTGAATCAATATCATGAAGCTTTTGTATGTATATTTTATTAATAATTATGGCTCCAACTACTACTCCAAGACGTGGAGGACAATCATCTCGATTGACTTCAAGAGGTGCTCCTACGGATCAACCACGATCCTTTCATAAATGATCTTCTTCTATGGGAGGATCCTTGCCAATAGACTCAACAACAATTGGTAGTCAAGTGCATGAAACCAAGTCGAGTGGTGAAGGAGCATGTAAATTAAAATTTTTAATTTTTTTAAACCTTAATCTTATTATGATTTTCTAACTTTTTTCCTTAACAATATCTTGATATAGCATGATGCACTTTTTAATTAGCTTCCTCTTCTTTAGTTATGGTTTGTTGTGCCTCTCATAGTTTCATTCTTTAAAAATCCTGCCTTAAAACCTATTTCCTACTTGATGAAATCTTTTTCTATAGACCCCAATGAGTCAATGACAAGAAGATAATTAACACATTCCATTATTTGGATTTTATTAGTTGGAGATCAGGTTTAACAAGAATATAGATAAGATATGCATGTGCTTATATTACTTTCGTTTGGATGCTTATTTAATTATGACTTATTGCTAGCTAGCTTTATGTGTGTACGCATGAAGTTTATGTGTGGATGCTTATTTTTCGTTTGGATTTTATGATATAATATTTACGTACCATGCAAAAAATTATAGAATTGGTATATCTATATAATTAGTGATCATTTTTTTTTTATTAATTTTTACTTATTTTCAGAATATTTTTTCTCATGATTTCCCAATATCTTTGAACTTGCATATTTTTTGAATATTTGTTACATGTATGTAATGACAAGACTTTGAGAAATAGACCACATGCATGGTCAACGATGGATCGAGGAATATATAATACAATAGATGATTAATTAGCCAATAGATTAATTAGTATCTAATTCAAAGTAGTTATTGCATATCAACATGATTATATATGCATGCATCTTTTAGAAGAGCTACAAAATAGTAATTCTAAAAATGATTTCTTCCTATATTTTTCAGCCACTTCTAAGGTGAAACGAGATCGTGGTAAAGTACAATACATATCATTTGAGAAACTGAAAAAAAAATTGATCTCATTTCAGTGAAGATAGAATCAAGTAATAAGGGAGCTACTAGAACAAATAATATTGTTTTTATTAGCAAGGTAGACTATATTGCTAGGCATTTTGCCTCCATTACTTGCAAAAGCTGGAGGCACATCCCTGAAGAAGATATGGAGGAATTGTACGCTTGGGTCCGCGTAAGTGAATGTTGTGCTTATTTATTATTTTCTTTTTTTGGTTTAAAAAATATATAATACATTTGTTTAATTCAATTCTGTTTTAGGAAGAGTTCCTCCTTGATTGGAGTAAAGAAGAAGTCAAAGAGAGCGTTAAAGCAGAGTTACAAAGAATCATACAATGACTATCATTATACATTGCACAAGATATTCAAGAAATACTCAACAAAAGAAGAAGCGGTTGCTCATGTCCCAGATGATTTGAATCAAGCTGATTGGGAGATATTGTGTGATCGATGGCAAACCCAAAATACTAGGTATCTTAGATTTTTAAACTTTTAAGTAATGTTAAAGTTTGTCATATACATATTTATAAGATATTGTATTAGGCAGTATCAATTTCGTCATTAACGAGTATGCATAAAAAATTATTTTCTTCATGAGAAAACAAATGTAAATTGATGTCTATATTATTTACAAATAATGTAAACTTGGAGTTTATGGTGGACATTGTACATATAGTAGGCTTGTGATGGAATTGCAGTTTGAGAATGTGTATATATGTTACGGGTAGAACTAGTTGATTGGTACTAGTTCCATTTCTAAATAAAATAAATATTGAATTAGGATGGACAAAGAAGCTAGCTGCTACCTACTCATAAACCTTACAGTTTTTTTTCTTTATTTTTTTACTCCTAGAATTAACTTACATTTTTTGTTTTTACAGAAATTGTGTGATCAAAATCCTTTGAATAGAAGCAACTTGAAAGTTAATCACATGGCTCGATCAAAATCATTTGCTCAACTTCTCAAAGAAAATGTGTTTTTTAATTGTCATTTATACATTGTGATTTTTAATAATAAATAGTTTTTTCAATCTTTTTTAATCTGTTGAAGCGTGGGGAGGATACTAATCTGATTGATTTTTATAAACTCACACACTCAAAAGATGGCTCTTTCACGACTCCTACAGCAGAAGAAAATTACGTAGGTAATGCATTTTTCTTAGCAAAATACCTTACTTCAACTTGAGTCTTGATTTTTTATTGCAACTCTAGCATGTAGATGTTATATTTCTAGTTTTTTCTTTTTATTGGTATGAGGAATCTAATATTTTTTTTGTCATTGTCTTTGTCTAAGTTATTATAAAAAGTTTCATTTTGAATTAGAGTTAGAATATGCCATCTTACACTATTTGCTTACTATAGTTCATAGATGAACTGATACAGGTAACTTAAACTTATATACGAAGTTATTTTTTATGTGCAAGAGTTTGATATTTACATTGTTGTTTATTAGTTTTTAAATTTGGTGTTTTATGGCACCATGTAATTAGAATGTTCTTGCATTATTGATTATTATGATTATTTTAAAATAATATATTAGAAACATGAGATGAGACCTCTTGCTCACTTATTTTAACTATGGTTGTAAACTATATTGTACAACAATGAACAAAAATAAAAATTCAATTTCAACTTTGAGATGTTACTAATGTTTGTTTTTTCTTTTGTGATATTTTATTTTTTAACGTTAATTGATTTTATTTTACTTGGGTTATGCATTAGACTTGGACAAGCACAATGCATACATATACTAACTTACTTTTTAAGAAAAATTTGCTCTTGCTTTTGCAACATAGGATGTAAGATTTATGGAATGAGAGAAATGATGCTAGATCATCATGGACTGTAGAAGATATTTTCAATGAGGTTTTGGAGCATAAATTTGGATATGCCAAAGGATTGAGAAATTATGGCATGCCTATTCCATCATCTTCACGTTCATCCAAAGTCATCTAACTTACTCAACAAATAGAGAAATACAAGAATGAGATGGAGGTTGATAAGGAGAAATGGAAGTAATCGGTGCAAAGGACAGAATCTATGCAATCAAATATCAACAATATTGTAGAGAAATAAAGTGAATATGATCGTCGCCTTTCAGAAATTATGGCACAATTAGAGACTCATAAAGAGTTCTAAAGAGGCATTCAATTTCACAGTTCTATTTTAGTTTGCAAAGAACAAACTTATTTGAGTATTTTTATGAACAATTGTACTAGATTTAAATGATGACTTTAATTTTATGCATTTTGTTGTATCACTAGAATTTGTTATTAGTTTTTCTTAATATTAATGATTATTTGGTCTTATAATTATAAAGAATGAAGAATTGTGCAATCATACGTGATGAGATATATTTGTCACTAATTCTAAATGCATGTCACCATTTATGATGATAAATATTTGTCGCTAATTCTAAATCATGGTGTGTAGTGACGAGAATTAGTCGTCGCCAATAGTAAACAATATTGATGAATTTAACTTGTCACCTATGCTAGACTCCAGCTTCTTATTGTATTATTTGTGATAAATAAATTTTGACGGCAAAAATTAGCTTGGCAACGACAATACTATAATAAAAGAAAATTGCTCACTTCGAGGGGAGCACCTCCATTGAAGAAAATAAGAAGATGATAAGAGAATGAGAAGTAACATTTGCATTAACTTTTTTGAATGTCTCAACCCTAGAGCCCTTGGCTCTTACATAAAGAAGATGACCCCTACATGGGCCCAGGCTAACACAACTAAAGGCATACAATAGAGTAAAACTAAGGCCCAAGGCCCACTAGCTATCTTAAGGCCCAAATACATGTTGAGTGTGAAATTGTAAATGACATTAAACAGGCCTAGGCCCCATAGCCCAGTTCCTTCATTCAGGAACTGTGACAAACCATTCCCCATAGAAGCACCTTGTCCACAAGGTGCGGTTTGGCTGCCACGCTTCCTATGTAACAGGGAATTATTAACTTACAGCTCATCCTCAGTGACGCAATCGAAATTTCCATATTTTACCTCATGTCCTGTAAGGCCCCTGCAAATAGCCCTAAAAGAAACCACATATGGGGAGGCCATTTGGTCAAGAACCTCTTTTGCAGACTCCTTAATTCCCTTGAATTCACTCACCAAGTATTTCAACAGTGCATTATCAACATTTGTGTCTCCATTTGTTGCTTTCACCCCATCACCAGGAGCCATAACAATATCAATTGCCAAAGATGATAATTGCGCTGTTATGAATGTGGAACAACTTGCATCAACTCTAGCAATCTCTGCTGAAACAACAGCACGTGCAGTAATGCAGAGACCAAGACACCCATAGCCCTGGATTGTGCCACCTGCCATATTCAAGGCTCCAAGTTTTGGAATAACATGAAACGGAAACTTGGCCGTCTCCCAATACTCTGTCATTATTTGAGCTATTGCTTCTTCCCTACACTGTTTTACTTTCATTCTGATGGCCTTCTCATCAGGAGTCAGTAGGTCATCAAGTTGAAAATAGTTTGAAGCACAAGGAGGAAAGATGAACCCAGGAGTTGCCTGCAGGAATGCGATAGAAGCATCCAGTGGGGGTAATTTAAAGTTCACAAGTATCGTGCATGTTCCCATCCAAGAAATAAAATCTTGCATCAGCATTTTATCGAACAAGTCGTGCACAAAACTCGGATAACCATTTTTACCATACAATCCCAGCGCAATATGAGCATACAGATTACTTAATTTGTCCAAATGAAAATCAAACAGTTCCAGAATTAAGATTGTGATAAAATTAATCATTCCCAACCTTTTTATTGGGTAGTAAGTAACATGTGCTGAAGCTGGTACCTAACGCGTTGTTGAAAGCCTATGCATTGAGACTTTGAACCAGTAGCTGATGATCAAAAGGAAGATGAATGCTGACCTTAATTGCAATGACATTCTAGGTTCACTCCTCATCATTTTTCATTCCAACCAACAGCTCAGTCTCTTCTCCAGTTGGCACCACTCGAGCACAATTCTTTGGAAAAACACAGACTTTATTAACTCCTGGAGCTGGGCTAAAATTCTCATCACCAAAATCTTGGGCATCCTCACCAACAATGCCAAGATCACCCACTTCTTCAATGGCCTCTGTAGGCTCTAGGGGTGGCAATATGTGACACGACCCGTTAACCCAATACAAACACGACACGATAAAAGCGGGTTAGGGTTTAGCCTTAACGGGTTCAGGTCACGCCTCTAACTTATGTCCCATCTCTGAAGTTTCTTAACACTGTTGACCAACCCATTCACGCCACCTAAAGCAAGGCTATCGATGGCAGCAACTGAAGGCCTTCTTGCAGCTTATACCGTGCCGGTAATAATCTCTATAGATATATAGCCAGGCTTTGTTTCTTTGGCCATCGATCCCTTTCGAAATCCTTCAAAAGCTGCAATATCAAATCCACAAGAAAACTTGCCCTTTGCGCCAATAATCACAATGGTCTTCACATCGTCTCTTCTTAAGGCCTCCTCATCACAGTCCTTTAAGCTGCGCAACAGAGGAAATCCTTTAGTGTACTAATTCAAACGAGTCTTTTCCTTCAACGTCACAATCGCTTCCTTAATCCTCACTTCATATGGAGGATGCGATGGAGGTTTTCTCAGTATGGGAAGCTTTTTGGCTTTGGGTTCGGTGGACTATGGCTCTGGAGCGGGCTCGAGAGGAACGGTGGGTTGCCCTTGTGGCCATTGCAGGACCAAAAAAGCCGAAAGATAAGGAAATCTAGGGTGTCTTGTCTCCATTCGAAATGAAGAATGGTTTGCATGGAGAGGGAGGGTGCAGATCGGTCAGTGTGGAGAAGAGGTGCGATGGATTGTCGCTAGATGAAGGTTGTTGTGGCTGGGTGTGGAGATATGGTTTGGCTGGGTTGAGGGTTGAGGGTGAGGCGTTAGGAATCTGAAAGGTGATTCCACTGGGATCAAACTCCCATATGGTGGTTGGGCCTCTTACGATTAATGAGTCTCTATTGCTAGTGGCGACCAACAAGAAGCAAGAATAAAAAAATTAATTTCTGAGATGAAGATAAGGACACGAGATTCTTAGGGAAGGATCAGAGAATGATAGAAATGGTTGGGGATTTTTAGGGACATAAGAAAGAATAAGCTGAGTAGGCTTGATTTCATCTTTTTCTTCCACAACAAATGCATCTTCTTCTTGTATGTCACAAATTTTATCTTCGAATTGATTGAACATTTCTTGAAAGTTGCTAGCAAAATCGTCAAAGGACTATTGAAATACTTGGAGCATTTTGTTGTGACTCTCCTGAAAATCCTTCAGATGTTGTTAAATAACATCGAAACGTTGAAGATTGTGTTCCATTAGCTCTTTGATATTGAGTAAGTATGAGATGATGTTTTCTATTCTCACGAATTGATGAAGCCAATGCCATATAAAGACTAGCTCTAGAGACCACTTGTAACACACCTGATAGTAGGTGTTTGGGCGACTAGAAAATATACGAGAAAATAAAAAGAAAATTACTCACTTCGAGGGGAGCACTTCCATTAAAGAAAATAAGAAGATGATAAGAGAAGGAGAAGTAACAATTGTATTAACTTTTCTAAATGTCTCAACCCTAGAACCCTTGGCTCTTACATAAAGAAAATGACCCCTGCATGGGCCCAGACTAACACAACTAAAGGCATACAATAGAATAAAACTAAGGCCCAAGGCCCACTAGCTATCTTAAAGCCCAAATACATGCTAAGTCTGAAATTGTAAATGACATTAAACGGGCCTAGGGCCCATAGGCTATAGCCTAGTTCCTTCATTTGGGAATTGTGACATTTTTTGGGATTGAGATTCTTCTTAATTATGACGAAATTGTTATCACTAAATGTGTGTTTTTATCGTCATTAATAACTTTTAACGACGAGATATTTCCGACAAATGTGCGACGATTTTTTTTTCCTGCCAAAAACTATTTACGATGAAAATCCAAAGTTTAGCGACGAACTTTTTTCTTAATAAAAGCTTTATTTCTTGTAGTGCACACATGCACCCTATCAAAAACTTATAAATGTAGAGTATGAGAATGAATAGTGACTGATGTATAAAATTTCTTATAAGTAATAACCCCAGTCTTAAAAAGGGCGCGCGGGGATGGTACTGCAGTCATCGTGATCAAATTGGAGATGGATGGGGCCTGCATGCATGGGGTGGGATCCAACAGAAGGCAGACGTACCCTCTGAAAGGCTTCGACTTTAATTATATTTAATTGCCTTCATTCGTCACATATATATCATCATCAATTTAGTGCCAATATTAATACTCCTTTATAAACATGTTATTACCCATATGGCCACATTAAAATAAAATATGCACTCTCTCATGCATGAGTGATATATGTCTCTCTGTCTGTCTCTCAAACAGAAAGATCATATATATATATATATATATATATATATATATATATATATATATATATATTTACACACACTTTTCTTCATGCAAGAAGCCGAGAGCCACTTATAACCTCTCACTAGATCTCTTTTTGCAAGCACAGTATCCAGAGATCAGAATCATGAAGAAGCTTATGGGTGAAGAAAAAAATATATAGACTTCTCTTATCTAAACCCTAAAAAGCAATAAAACAAAAAGAGAGAAGGAACAAGAAACTAAAATTTATATGTATAAATACTTAAAAGGTCCCCTAGCTGGATCAGCTCCTTTTATTTTTGCTGCTCATTTCCAATATCCCCCCTTGATTCCTTTCTCTATTTCTTCTCTATCTCTATCTTTCTCTGCAACTCTCTTTCTCTCTCTTGCATATCGATTTGATTCCCCACGGTCATCTCCTCAACCTATCTACCTTTACAAAAGAGAAGAGAGCAAGAACAATGGTTTTTTCTTCCATCCCAGCTTATCTTGATCCAGCCAACTGGCAACAGGTAAGGGTTTCTTCAAATTTGCTCCTACATTTTCTTTACCAAAAAAAAGGAGAAATTTAAAGATAAATATTCTTGTTACTTTTTAATTATATCTTCTTGAATATACCAGATATTTGATTGTTGTTTTCCTTTACTTTCTTTCTTTTGTGCTTACAGCAACAAAACCATGATCCGTTTGGGACTAGTACCACTTCGAGTTCACAGCTTCTTCCACCTCCACAACCTTTGTCGCCACCCCCAATACCTCATGGGGCTGGCCCGGGATCTATCAGGCCCGGCTCGATGGCAGATCGTGCCCGCCAAGCCAACATACCATTGCCAGAGACCGCATTAAAATGCCCAAGATGCGCATCCACAAACACTAAATTTTGCTACTTCAACAATTACAGCCTCACCCAGCCTCGCCACTTATGCAAAACCTGCAGAAGGTACTGGACCAGAGGTGGTGCTCTAAGAAATGTCCCAGTGGGAGGAGGCTGTAGGAGGAACAAAAGAAGCAAAGGGAGTAGTTCAAAGTCCCCAGCAAGTAGCACTGATCGCCAATCGGCTAGTGCTGGTTCCACTAGCTCAATCCCCTCTAATGGTGGACCTACCGCGGATATAATAGGCATCTCCCCGCAGATACCGCAGCTGCACTACATGACTCCCTTGCACCAACTCCCAGACTTTGCTGCCGGCGAGATCGCCTTGAACTATGGCTTGAATTACGGTACGATTTCTGCACCGATGGGTTTAGCTGGAGACTTGAATTTCCAGATAGGAAGTGCTGGTACTGCTGGTGATGGTGGGTCTTTGTTATCGGCTGGGGCTTACGAGCAGTGGCGGCTGCAGCAAGCACAGCAGTTTCCCTTCCTGGGTGGCTTGGATCCTTCACTGGGGTTGTTTGGAAGTAGCGTCGAAGCATCCAGTTATGTCGGCGGCGGAGTGAGTCAGGCCCCAGTTGCCAAGGCATCTAGTTTGGGGGTTGGTACTCATGATCAGGTGGCAGCGACTTCAGTGAAAATGGAAGAAAGTCAGGAGCTGAGTTTGTCGAGGCAGTTCTTGGGAATGCCAGGGAGTGATCCGTATTGGGGTGGCAGTACTACCGCATGGACAGATCTTTCTGGTTTTAGCTCTTCTTCTACTACTCGGAACCCCCTATAGAGTACTTTCCCTACCATTGTGGTTTAAGAAGCTCCACATGATGAAGCTTTGTGGTTAAGTGTGGTTGCATTCAAAGAAAATTACCTCAAAGATATCGTTTCATCCAAAGTCCACAGCATGCACCTTTTATATACATAAGTTCCTTGTCAATAAGGAAATTGTGATGGACCCAGATCTAGGACTTGTATGAAGACCAGCTGAAAACCCTAAAAATGGTGAGCTTTTCTTTTTTTTCCCTTTTTTTTTTCATTTGGTTTCTTCCACTTTAATTTGCTTTGATCTTTTCCCCGTTTCTAGCTATCTCTTTCTTCTCTCTCTCTCTCTCTCTCTCTCTCTCTCTCTCGCTCTCGCTTAGCTTTAGATTTGAATGTATGAGCATATATATATATATATATATATATATATATATATATATATATGTTTACGATAGCGAGTGTATGAGTTCATGGCGTTTCTGAACCAGTACTCGATCGGACATGAAAATCAAAAGCATTGTCCTGAATGATTTTACTAATTGAAGTTATATGTGCTGAAAAAATGGATCAAATGATCATGATGATCATCTACCTTATTTGCTGTAGTTTTTGCATTATTTGCAAATTGCAGTAACTGCACATTAATGGAAAAAAACAACTGCATATTGGAAACTTCTGAAGTAACCATTATTCATAATATATAAAAATCTTGGTCAAAAAAAGTTCTTGCAACTCCTGGTGATCTGATCATTATATATATGACGGTCATGAATTTATAACCGATTGAGATCCATTTGGTAAGGACGAAGATGCTAATTAACTTCAGATATATAGTTTTGGAATCTTCTTCTTTTTTTCTTTTTAATTTTGTCTACGACCATGATCAAAG
Organism: Juglans mandshurica; assembly: GCA_022457165.1. NCBI lineage: Eukaryota > Viridiplantae > Streptophyta > Magnoliopsida > Fagales > Juglandaceae > Juglans > Juglans mandshurica. The sequence goes on from CM039627.1 coordinate 28,911,866, forward strand.
TTGTTTCATGTCGGTTAAAGGCATATTTAAAGACCAAATAGTTGACTGCTATATTCAGATAGTGTGATTTTGTCTTCTTCAAAATGATCAGTTGCAGTGTACGTAACACTGTGAATCCAACACAATAATTTGGAACACAAAAATGTTACGAAACACATATTATATATACTTAACATCAATCGATCAAATGTTGATCAAGCAAATCGGATATTGATGAAGCTAGCCTCATCAATATCCAATTTGCTAGCTATGTTATTGGCTAGCTATGTTAAAATATAAAATAAATAATAAAATCTACCTCTTCCCGTCAGTTTAAGCTTTTAGGACAAATGGTGATTTTATATGGTATCAGAGCAAAGGTCTTAAATTCGAACCCTGACTTTACACTTTATCTCATTTAATTAAATATTCCACGTGTTTGGCTACCCGTTGAGGGGGAGTCTGACCCACACGTGAGGGAAAATGTTAAAATATAAAATAAATAATAAAATCTACATCTTCCCACCAGCTTAAACTTTTGAGACAAGTAATGATTTCACAAGCTCTACCCTATTGATATGTATGAATAATCATGATTCTTATATACACTGAGAAAATATATTTGCAACCGTGAATTGTGCAACCGCCGCGTAATCGCTTTGAAAAAAATGAATAAAACATGGGATCCACATGAAAAAAAATTAATTTTTTAATAGTGGACCCCACTCTTTTTCAAAGCGATTACACGGCTTTTACGCATTTCACGGTTGTATGTAGAATTACTCATTAATTATATAGTTTTGCATGGTATTTTGAAGTTTAATTTTTGTCGACTGATCTGGCTGGCAATCAATCTGGTGAATACCGAAGTACTTGACTTGGTCGATATATAGTTCCTCCATGCAGTGCTGATCACAAACCGCAAGACCTGACCTCTATACCGATTACTAATTAAAACCTAAAAGTTTGCTTGCTAGATCAGTTTGATCAATTTCAGAAACCTCAGACTTTGAGAAAATGATCAGTTTCTTCTATCTTGTGCAGCCACGTCGGTAATTAATGTCAGGAATCGGAATTTGGGTATAGTGCTATCTAAGTGGATAAATATATAAGAGTGTATTAATAATATTAATGGAGAAAATAGAAAATATTATACAAAGTCCTAGATTATAGCCCCTGCATGCATAGATCTAGACAGTGCTTGTCATGACTTGAGATCTCGATCATCCCAGTTTTCCACCTGAAGTACTAAAGTACCGACTTCCAACTGATGATCATGTTTCCAATCCCCACCAAATTAACTGTTTAAGATATATATATTATATATATATATATATATATATATATTTCATTTATTAATGTTTTTGCATGAGAGATGAGAAAACATTATTCTTCTCTAAAAACCAGTGAGTTCAGAACAATAATTGCAATCATGTAATGACAGTACTTACTGAATATTGGTATATAAGAGGAAGAGCTGCACTACTGTGCCGCTTGCAGCTTACCGCTGTAAGAGACCGTTAGTTTAAAAATAGTATTTTTTTTATTTATATTTTTTGTTATCATTTTAAATATTTTTAAAAAATACAAAAAATACATCAATACACTAAAAATTACTTTCTTAATCATTAAATAAAAATAAAATTCATTAAGCGGTCAAATGGAATGATAAGTATTGGGTGGCATAATAATTTTTTTCTAAGAGTAATTGAAGGGAATGAATATTTTGTAATAATTTGTGAATGTACTTGTTGTTGGGTGAGACTGTCTCGTTTGGTTATATATACACAGATGAGATGAACGTATTGAAAGTTGAATTAAATATTATTAGAATATAATTTTTATTTAAAATTTAAAAATTTAAAAATATTGAATTATTTTTTATATTTTATATAAAAAATTTAAAAAAATATAATAATAAAATAAAATTAGTTAAGATAGTTTGCATAACCAAATGAGACGTGATACTGAGGTCATGAAGGATAGTTTTTGGTGATTTTAACAGTTGAAGACTTTTTTTTTCCACCATCTCCTGGTCTCCTGCAAGTACTTCGACTGATATTGAGACAAAAGGGTCTCAAAAGACGCCAAAATGCCAATCAAAACCATGACTTCAAAGGTAATTAATTATAATAATAATATCTAAAAACAAAGAAGTTCGAAAAAGGAAAATCATAAAACAAAGAAGAAAAAGGAAAATCATAGTATATGGGTCTGAGCAGGAAACTGTTAAGGGAGTATTTATCTCGAACTTTGTTGCGGAAGAATCGCTAGCTTTGAGAGAGGAAGACTGCCAAATTCAGTCAAGGAGATAATTGCCACAGCAATAATTAACTCAGACCTCAGAACAAAAAGCTAGCATATCTAAACGGCTCTTTATATTTTTGGCATTCTCCACGCGCGTGAGTCATGCGTATCCTGTCACCACGGACTCGCATGCAGGAAGATGATGGTCAGAATATTTTAAGTACTTTCAATTATTGTCTTTATCACATAACATTCCATCATTATAATGATTTATGTAGTCATTATTTCCTAATCATGATACAATACTTACATGCAGCTGCTAGCGTGGAACCTGGAGTTTTTAGCATCTACTTTGACTTCTTCTGCTGATCCGCACGCATCATATATCACATTTTTTTTAAAAAAAATCATTTTTTTTTAAATTTTATTTTTCTCAAATTAATTTATTGAATTTTTCTACTTATCATTCATATACTACACATTTGGTAAGAGAAAAAAAAAATAAAAAAAGTATAGTACCGTGTGGTGTGTGAGAATGATGAATAAAATTTTTCTATTTCTATACTATCCGAAATGATTTCTTCAATCCTCAAAGGTACCACGCGTTTGCTTTTTTAAAAAAATGTTACAATTATAAATAGATTCCACAAAAATAAATTTATAAATTGATATGATTTCATATGATACGTTATTACTTTTACAACAAAAGTAACTTTACAATCCAACGTACCACTTCAAGCCATCATGTTATTTTGTGGATTTACTAATGTGGGATCTCTTTGTGGTTAAAGTATTTCTCTTAAAACAACTGGATATATCTGTAACTAATCATGTAGAAAAAAAAAAACTCATTTTTTAATGGTGATCAATATCACTTTTTTTCAAAATGAATATGTAAGATTTGCACGCCTAGAACTATATCTAGCGTCATTACTCTCTCTCTCTCTCTCTCTCTCTCTCTCTCTCTCTCTCTCTCTCTCTCTCTCTCTCTCTCTCTATATATATATATATATATAACCTAGTTAGATTTCAAAAAGAAGTAGGTCAAGAAATAGCTGTAGATTATATATATTAGTTCATTGATTTTAATTGGCACATTATTAATTAAATGGTAGACTCCTGATCTTTCATTCGCAATTATCTAGATCAAGAAGCTGGCTTATGGCCGGATCCCTATATATATATATATAGTGTTTAGGTGGTGTGCATATGTAAGTATCCATTATCATGCAAATGACTATATATATATATATATAGCTATTGATGCAGAGTTAAAGGAATAAAATATAGAGTTAATGTAGGAGTTATTTTACCGGATAGGTTCATTTCACATGGAAATTTTGCGAGATATCTTCATAAATGTGTGATAGATCACAAGATCTAGGTCTATATATGGGTATTATATGATAATATCAACAGTGTGCATGGCTCAGTTCTCAAAACTAATAGAACAAAGATAGAAGTATGAAACACATCCCATCTCAGTCTTTAAGAAACTTCCCAGATATGGCCGCAATAACACTTATTCTTATTAAAATAATATATTTTATATATATGATTCCAACTAGGGTTGGTTGGTCATCTTGAAAGAAAGGAATCTTGGGGGGTGTTTGGATTTGCTTTTTTCAAGAACCAAGGCTGCTTACCAAGAACGAATAAAGCACATTCAAAAACTAACCGTCTAAAAAACTCTCTCTCTCTCTCTCTCTCTCTCTCAAAAACAGTCGCACAGATGACAATCTCAATGGTTTGGTCGGTCGGTCTCGCTTCTGAGCTCAGTAATCAAAGGGGTACGTCGTATATATATAGTGTGATCCCGAAATTATCGATATAAATTAAGTAATGCTACGTATAGTCGTAGAGTGTATAAGTGTCGTGCAGTCGGTTTGAAAAAAAATAGAATCTACTATTAAAAAATTAATTTATTTTCATATGAGTCCCGTATTTATTTATTTTTTTCAAAACGACTATACGGCACTTAGGTATTTACGACTGCAAGTATCATTTCTCATATTCAAATGAGGGTTTGAATCTGTATCTGCAAAGATAGTAGGCGGCCATGTAAAGAAGGAACTGTGTACGAAAGAGTAGTAGAAGAAGAATTTGAAGCTAGGCTCGGAAATCCAAGCTAGCTAGCCAACATGTAACATGCTGATCTCTAGATGATCTATTTGTGTTCAATATTCCGTCGTGTACGTACGTATATCAGACACGCAGTACAAAAACACAGCAGCAGCTTTACTTTTGCAACTTCCTTGTTGGTTGTTACACATGAGCATACTCTCTGATCTCTCTCTAGATGATGATCTCCATGATCAACGTAATAGGCCAGGTTGAGAAACAAAGTGCGAGACTAGTGATATTCCAGGCTAATCTGAGTCCTCACTTTCTCCCACATGTACATGTGCTCAATCATGCAGTACACGTCCCGGATTTTAGATTCCCTGACCTGTCTTTTCATATACATGATGATAAAAAACTACTCGACCCTACGTACGGCCATACGAAGCCATGCCACCCTAGTTTTCTTCAGGCCAGAGGAAAGAAACTCAACCCGTATTTTTTTTTTTTGGAGGGGAGGAGCTTTCCTAATTGAACCCATAAAAGATTTGTCGCCCAGAACACATTCCAGGATAATAAATAATCCATAGGGACCCCAAAGTTTGCGCCAAACAATTTCTTTAACAGCTTTGTACGGGTCATGATCAGCTTAGCATCCTAGGAAGTCACTTTTCCAAGAATGCCCAATTAAAGACTCATATTGTTTCTGCAACAGGATATATCTTTGCTAGCTAATTATACATGTCATTGATTTTTGTGGCATTTTCATTAGCATGCGGTATGATTAGATAGCAACCCGTTAAAAGCCTTAATTAATGCAATAATTGCGTACGTGGCATTCTGTGCATGATGATGATCAGATGGCCATTCAACAATTCGAATCCTGCTAAAGGCATATACATGATATATGCAGATATGAACACTTAACACATTCACGTGTTTGAATTCAAATTATAGTAACGTCGTACAAAGCAAATTGAAAAAAAAAAAAAAAAGATATCCAACCAATTTTGTCAGCATGCAAGTTAACATGTTTCACATGCCTGGGCCAGACTCCAATAACTAAGGTATTCAATAATGAGCCTACAAAAGATACAAGAGAAGACAACTATGAGAGAGTGGTCTTGGGGCCGGAGAGCCTCCAATGCTAAAATTTGTAAATAAGTGAAAGTGTCTAGGAATCAAAATGTTTTCCCGTACCTTGGGTCTGCTATTTATACCATGAGTCTGGAGAGGTGCAAATCATGTTTATCTCCACGAAGTTCGTGCCCCTCTTACTATTCATATTGTCAGAGTCCTTTAGTGCGGCGTAGTTCTGCCTGCACTACATGCCACATTAGTTCCGCCTGCACTAATGTGGCATGTAGTTCGGTAGTAGCGCTATTAATGCGGCATGGTTTATAGACTTTACTTTTATCCCTTGTGACTCGTACATGTTTTGATGTCAATGGATCGAGGGTCTTTCGCATTTTTTGCTACATTTTATGCAAGTTCCCAGGTTCAGAACACGGCCAAGCGATGTCAGGCTGACTTGTCTCATCAGTTACTTGAGTCTTTTCCCTGGTTGACACCTTGCTCTTTGTATGGTCCTGGTGACCCTTAGGCCGGGTATTGGGCTGAGGTCCAGTGGGCTTTGTGATGTGGAAAAATTTTCTTACAGTTACCCAGCTAATTCTCCTCGGACAGGTCCGAGGGGAATTCTTTCTTCAGTCCTTTTTAATCCTTGCACTCCAAAACTACTCGGGCTCTACAACTACTTGGCTTTATGTTGTAACTTATTATTATTAATGATATTGCCTTACATGTTGTTGCGCCCAACAAGTCGTCTTCCCACATTCTTCTTTTCGCTTTCTCTTCCTTTATTTCTTTTTTTTTTTTTGCAGACCTAGGGGGTTCCTTGTAGGCAATTATAGGATTCCTGACTACCCCGCTAGTCATTGGACAGTCGTCCCCTCGGGACCTCTGTGCGATTTTACTCGACGATGCTTTCCCAATTTTTTGTCGTACCCGCGAGCTTTAGTCCCACACCATTGCACTAGCCATCTTATGATGTGCTTTGCTCTTCATAATTATGTGGCCACGTGTGGCAGTTGTTGATGATTAATAATATTACCTTTTGTTGTCGGGATTCGCCACGCAGGGTTTTACGGTCCACCCCGCCAGTGCCCGGCGTAGGCTTGGCACTCCCGCTTGCCGGTGGCTTTCCTATCCATGCCATTTTCGTCGACCTATATCATGTAGCCATTCTTCTAGGGCCTTAGCGACTTTATTTAACGAGGCCAGCGTTCTCCGCCTTCTCCTTGCACTAATTTTTTTTTTTTCTGTCCACTTTCTATTCGTGTTTTACCCCGCCTGGTTATTTTATTCTTCCACTTTACCCCGCCTTTATTGTATAGTCTTCTAGTTCGGCTGTTCCCGCTCTCTGCCACTGGGAGACAAGTCGGCCTCGGGCTGGGCTTGCCTCCTTGGTCTACGGGGAGGTAAATTGTCCAGGCCGTTTGGAACCGTACCCGCCTTCCTCCATTGGCATAAATTTGTTCTACGGGTAGCCGTGGGGTTGGTCCCACTTTGCCGCGGGGAGACAAGACGGCCTCCGGCTCGGCTTGCCTCCCTGGTACGAGGGGAGGTAAGTTGTCTGAGTAGTTTGGAATTGTACCCGTCTTCCTCCATTAGCATAGATTTTTTCTTCAGGTAGCCGTGGGACTAGTCCCGCTCTTCGCCGAGGGGAGTCAAAACGACATTGAACTCAGCTTGCCTCTTTGGTCTACAGGGAGGTAAGTTGTGTGTGTAGTTTGAAACTGTACCCGTCTTCCTCTATTAGCATTCTGTTTCTCTGTCCTAGTCTGGAAATAAGGATCTTATCATTATTTTGCTTTTGAGGATAGGAGTTAATGTCGCAAACCTAGGCCCCCTGGTCTATGTCATACTGTGCTTGTAATTTTCTGCCATGCCACTGCTACCTTCATTGTCGACGTTCATGTTGATGACTTCCGTGTCTTTCACTCCATTATTCGAGCGGTCCATAGACTCGGCCCGCTCTTCTTCTGGGAGAGGTCGGAATGCCTCACGCTAAACCTCATTTTTGTCTCTCTGGAAGGTAATTCGGACAACGATGTGGTTGGTTCACTCATTCACTGTGGTGAGGGTCGGGATAAGTATTCGGGCAGCCTCAAGGCTAAACCCGCTCTCCTTCACGGGAGGAACAAGATGGCCTTTGGCTCATCCCATCCCTTTGCTTCCCATGGAAGGGAGGTTGTTCAGACAGTCTGTATCTGGACCCACTACCGCCCGTTGACAACACAAGAAAGGTTAAATTTGGGCCAAGCTGGCGCTAATCCCACACTTCGTCACAGCGGGGGCCGGGGTTAGTTATTGGGGTAGCCGTGAGACTGATTCTGCTTTCCACTATGGGAGAGATAAGGCAACATTTAGGCCTACCTTGCCTTATGGTATCACATAGGGAGGTAAGTCATTCGGGCAGTCTGTTGCTGAATTCACTCCTGCTCGTTGACTCTTACGAGGAAGGTAAAAATCTTCTTCGGGTAGCTAAGGTATGACCTGCACTCCGCCACGAGAGGGATAAGGCAACCTTTAGGCCTACCTTTCCCTCTAGTGTCCCGCGGGGAGGTAATTCGAATAGCGATGTGACTAGTCCGCTCCTCCACCGTGATGGGGTCAGGATAAGTTATTTGGGTCGCCAGAGGGGCTGGTCCCACTCTCCCGGACGAGGAGGTTGAGCCACCTACTCATCTATCATCCTTCGTGGGGAGGTAGGTTGTTCGGGCAGTTTGGAACTGGACCCGCTCCCGCCTGTTGATATCTTAGGGAATGGTAAGTTTGGGTCAGGCTGGTGCTAATCCCACACTTTATCACAGCGGAGGTCGGGGTAATTCATTCGGGTAGCAGTGGGGCTGGTCCCGGTCTCCACAGCGGGATGGATAAGGCAACCGTTAGGCCTACATTTCCCTATGGTATCCCACAGGAAGGTAAGTCGTTCGGGCAGTTTGTTATTGTATCCGCTCCCGCCTGTTGGCGCTTAACGAGGAAGGTAAGTCTTTATTTTCAGGTGGCCAAGGACCGACCCGTATTTCTCTACGAGATAGGTACGTAGAGCAGTCTTAAGTAATATACTCGCCCTTTTCGCCCTGTAGGGAGGTAAGTTATTGATGGAGACTTTGTTAATTTTGCCGATGTATATCACATTGACGGAGTTGACTTTATCAATGGAGACAGTTGATTTTGTTGGTGGAGAGTTCGTTGGTGGGTTACGTTATGTTCTTGAAATTTGCCATTGAAATACAACACTTCCTTTATTAGGGCCTGTAACGTGTGCACGGAAGTATATAAATTTACGACAATGAATTAGCTTAGCAATAGAAATTTCGTAAATGTTCGACATTCCAGGGGTGTGGTAGCTCGTTCCCTTGAGAGTCCTGGGCGAATTGTGGCGGTGACCACGTAGGGACCCTCCCATCGGGGGCCTAACTTTCGTTCGTCTCGTGTTGTTGTCCTGTCTCTTTGAGTACGAGATCCCTAACCTTGAACGTTCTTGGGCGCACGTGCTTGTTGAAGCATCTCTTAGCCTTTCTTTTGTTGGTCGAGATTCTTATTTCGGCTTCTAATCTAACTTCTTCCAACAAATATAGTTGTTCCTCTAGCTTATATCATTGGGTTATCGCTCAAAGTGCTAAACTCTGTAAGTGGGGATTCCGATCTCTACTAGCGACATTGCCTCGTGGTCGTAAGTGAGGGTAAAAAGAGTTTCTCCATTTGGCATTTTCACCGTGACCAGGTAGGCCCACAAGACGGCTGGGAGTTCTTCTGCCCACGCCCCATTTCAATCGTCAAGCCACTTCTTGAGCATTCCCATTAGTGATTTGTTGGTCACTTCATTTTACCCTTTAGATTGGGGGTGTCTTGGGAATGAGTACCGGAACTCGATCCTAAATTCCCGACACCAATTGCGGTAGTGATCGGAATATAATTGACTCTCGTTATTCGATATGATCGAATACGGGATGTCAAACCTGCAAACTACCGTCCTCTATAAGAACTGCGTGATGTTGTTTGACGTGATGGTTACTAAGACCTTGGCCTCGACCCACTTGGTGAAGTAGTCCACGGCCACCAGCATAGACTTTACTCCCCATTTGCCCAGAGGAAGCGGGCCAACCAAGTCGATCCCCCACTGGGCCAAAGGCCAAGGCAATGTGATTGATGTCAATTCTTCCAGTGGGAAATGGGACACCCGGGCATATTCTTGGCACTTCTGACACTTTTGTGCATATTCCTTGGTGTCCCGCAGGGTCTGTGGCCAATAATACCCCACCCTCATTCCCTTCCCGGCCAGTGTCTTTCCTCCTGAGTGATTCCCATAAATCCCTTAATGTATTTCTGTCAACAAGTATTGCGCTTCTTAAAGGGAGATGCACCTCAAGAGAGGCTCCGAGTGGCGCCTCCGATACAGAATTCGCACGATTAAAGTGTAGCGCGTTGCTCTACTTCTAATCTTCCTAGCCTCCTGTCTGTCCTCTGGTAACTTATTTGTTTTCAAATACCTGAGTATGTCCTCTGCCCAAGTTGGGGCTCCGGACAGTATTTCCATTACCTCGATCCCTACAACAGGTACTTTCATGGTTCGGATCACTGTCTGCTCTTGGTAGGGGGAGTCCTCCTGCCCAAACGCCAAGCATGCCAGCTTGCCCGTTTTCTGATTTTCTGTCCTTGGCACTTGCTGAATATGAAAATACTTGAAATGGGGGTGCTCGACCTCTACTAGTGCTAACTATTTTTTTCAACTTTTCTCTCTTTATAGCAAACTCCCCTCGCACTTGATTTACCACTACCTCAGAATCAACCCGTACTTCAATTTCGGTGGGGCCTAGAGGCCTAGCCAACATTAGCCCTGAAAGTAGTGCTTCATACTCCACCTCATTATTCGTCGTTTTGAAGGCCAATTTAATGGCGTAATTGTAGTCCCCTCCCTCGAAAGTAATGATATGCACTCTCACTCCCCTTCCGGCCTGGCATGATGAGTCATCAATGAATACTTGTCAGAGCTTTAAGGGAGGTGCATCATCGTTCTCTATTAGGAAACCGGGAAACTCCGCGATGAAGTCCACTAGCATTTGTCATTTGATGGTGTCCCACGGTGCATACTCGATGTCGAATTTGCTCAACTCCATCGCCCAGTTCATGAGCCGGTCTGAGGCGTCCAGTCACTGTAGTACCTTTTTTAGGGGGGGTTTCTATGATAACCCTTACTGAGTGAGCATGAAAGTACAGGCGCAACTTACGCATGGTTACAACCAGTGCAAATGCCAGCTGTTTTATGCGGGGTACCTAGCTTCTGCCTTCCGATATGCTCGACTGATGTAGTGGATTGGCCTCTGGACCCTATTCTCCTCGCGCACTAATGATGAGGAGGCGACCTGGGGGAAGACCGCTAGGTACAGGGTCAACGTTTCCCCACACTGGGATTGGCTGAGGAACGGTGGGCTCATGAGGTACTTCTTGAGGGCTTTGTACGCTAAGTCTCACTAGCCATCCCATGCATGCGCTTTCCGAAGGACTTCGAAGAAAGGTAGGTATTTTTCGGTGGTTCTTGACACGAACCTGTTGAGAGCTGCCACTCGCCCAGCCAACCTTTGTACTCATTTATGTTTCGGGGAGGGGCCATGATGAAGATGGCCTCCACTTTCTTAGGGTTGGCTTCAATTTCACGTTTGGACACCATGAATCCCAAGAACTTTCCTGATCCGACACCGAAAGCGTATTTTGTCAGGTTCAGCTTCATTTGGTACTGCTATAGTATTGAGAAAGTCTCTCTTAAATTGTTCAGGTGCTGCTCCGTGGTCCCACTCTTACCCAGCAGATCGTCCACGTAGACCTACATGTTCCTTCCTATTTGATTTTTTAACATACGATTGACCAGTCGCTAGTTGGTAGCACCTTCGTTCTTAAGCCCAAAAGGCATCGCCATGTAACAATACAAACCTCGGTCAATGATGAACAAATTCTTCTCTTCGTCCTCGAGGTTCATACGAATTTGGTTAGACCTAGAGTAGGCATCCATGAAGCTGAGCATACGGTGACCTGACTCGAACCGCCGTGGAGTCGACAATCGGGTCGATTCAAGGAAGCTGGAAGATGTCCTTCGGGCAGGCTTTGTTAAGGTCGGTGAAGTCAACACATATTCTCCATCTTCCGCTTGGCGTCTTTACGAGCACTACGTTGGACAGCCACTCCAAGTAATGGGCTTCTCGAATGAATCCCACGCTCAACAGGCGGTCCACTTCCTCAGTTATGGCAACATACTCAGTACTGATGCTTCGACGCTTCTGCCTCACCCATTTAGCCTTTGGGTCTACGCTAAGGTTGTATTGTATGACTTCGGGCGCTATTTTGGCCATATCCTCGTGGCTCCAGGCAAATACATCATGATGCTCGGCGTGAAGTTGTTGCATGGCACACCGGGCTTCAGACGTCATTTCACTGCTAATCCTTGCCATGACTTATGGTCGATCTAGGTTAAGAAGGATGAGCTCCACCGGCTCTCTTGGTTTCACTTTCCTGAGCCACTGCTCATCTCGAACCTCGCTTTCGACCTCCGTGCAGTCGGGAGGTGGCGGCAAGGTGCAGGCACCCTCCGCAGGGCACAAGTTGCTTACCCCACCATTTACATGCATCTCTTCACGGGTGCGTGCCCATCTTTCTTCCACCATGCCCTCTTCAATTCGAAGAACCTAGTTCTTTTGTCGGTTAACTTCCATGCCACCGGTAATATTGGCGAGCTTCCAGATTGTCTGGAATGGGCTCCCTCAAGCATACGAAGTACACATAAGACCTAAAAAAAAAGATCCCACAGATGGTGCTACTGTTAACATCGTGTTTCGCACACCTTTGGGCCAAGGTCCAACAAGTCAGGTCTTCAGTAATGGGCTTGCAAAAGATACGAAAGAAGACAACTAAGAGAGGGCAACCTTGGAGCTGAGGACTCTCCGATGATAAAGTTAGTAAGTTCTCTTGGAAGTTTGTAAATAAGTGAAAGAGTATAAGGATTAGAGAACTTTCTTGTACTTGAGACTACTATTTATACCATGAGTCTGGGCCTGCAATGTTTGTCTCCACAGAGTTTGTGGCCCTCCTACTATTCCTACTGTCAGAATCCTTTAATGCGGTATGATTCCGCGACGGCACCATAAATGTGGCATGTAGCTCGGTAGTAGCAATATTAATGCGGCTTGATTTTCAGGCCTTGCTTTTATCCCTTGTGAGTTGTAGATGTTCTCATGTCAATGGATTGAGGGTCTTCCGCATTTCTCGTTGCTTTCCATGCAAGTTCCCAAGTTCAGAACGCGGCCGAACGATGTCAGGCTAACATGTCTTATCAGTTACTTGAGTCCTTTCCCTGGTTGACACACTACTCTCAGTATTCTCCTGGTGACCCTTGCGCCGAGTATTGGGCCAAGGGCCCAGTGGGCTTTGTGACGTGGGGAAAATCCCCCTTACACACGTGATACAATATATTTCCAAGTTTGATAAATTAATTCATTTTTTGTTACATACATTATCATCTACTGGGTGATCATGAAACACTATATATATATATATATATAATCTTGAGCTTGGATTATTCTGATCATAATAATATGAAAAAGGAATTAATATTTTTAATTTTTATTCAATTCACTGAAATGCATGGTCATAGCCAAAATTCATAAGATTTAGAAATCACATAGGAGTTTGTTAAAGTACCACGGCCAAAAATTTATGTCAAAAGTTTAAGTTGATGAGAATAGATAAATAAATCAAAATCCCTTTTAATAATTGGTCTAACTCATTGATAATTATGAATTAGAATGTGGGGAAAATGTTGTTAATTCAAACGTATGATCTAATACAATCATATTATATGGTCACTTATTCCAAAAATCCAAACCGATCGAAGAAAATAGTTAGGTTAATCTAATTAATCGCTTAATTCATAATTGATACCCAAACAGCCGCCCTTAATGATTCATTGAACAGTAAATCATTCATTCAAATTGGATAAAAGAATAAAAATTATTCACATGAGGAATTTGTCTATAGAAATTAAGAAGAAATTTGGTCAACTCATCAACTAGCTAGAACGTTGTCTTTATTTAAATGAAGCTGATGCACTTTAATTTGCATCAATATCTAATCAAAAGAAAGAAAGAACGATGATAAAACATTTTGCATTGTTGTACGTAGAATCCAAGCTAGCTTTTTGCGAGTTTCAACAAAACCATAAAGTAAAGACTAATTACACAAATCAAACAGCTGTACGTAGGATTTTCCTGCTCCACATCAATTATTAAAAGAAAAACAAGACAACACTAGGGTAGAAGACAACGTCATGGATGATCTTCAATTCAACTCCCAACTTTCTAGGACCAACAACATGCAACCTTCATAATTGGCAAAAGTCAAGACAAGTTACAAGGTCAATTTCCAATCCTAGATATCTGGTGATAATCTGTTTATAGAATAGAGAGTACGGATTTCTGGTCCTATACCCTAGGCCAGCAGCTAACTAGCTTAACTCCTTTCTTTCTTGGTGTGTGTGCTGCGCCTTCAATTTCATGAGCTAGCTCGCCCTCATGCAGTGAGCCTTGTGCCAGAGGCCAGGTCCGTTCAAAGATCTCTCGTCTCCTGCATGATTGATGTCCAAGATAAAAGACTGCAGTTCGCAACACTCTGGGATATTTCATGGAACTTTCTCTTTTTGCAAAAGTGCTGTGATTTAGGGTTGAACGGTGAACACTACAAAGAAAAAGCAGTTGGATAAGTGAAACTTTAAACGTCATTGGACAAAGGCCTCTGGCCACGTTGGACTACTGACACATGCCGAAAAGTAGTGATTTTCCACTTAAAAGTAAAATCGTAAAAGTAAACAAATCGACGCGTTATTTCGATTTTTGCACCACTATTGTTATGACAATCAGTTTTGTCTTATGACCTATCTTCGGAGAAAAAAAAGCTACTTTGCCTTCCACTTTAATCGCTATATTTAATCGTGACTGTGCGAGTGTAGTATAATTATTTAAAAAAAATAAATAAATATAAAATTTACATAAAAATAAATTAATTTTTTAATAATAAATTTTATTTTTTTAAAATGATTATACAGCATTTACGTATTCCACGACTGTATATAATATTACTAAGTCAAAAAAAAAATTTTTTAACGTAATAATTAAGGAAGTAATTTTAAATGTATTAGTTTTTATTTTTTAAAAATATTTAAATCTATTCAAAAAATATGAAAAAAAAATCGCTGGACGGAAAAAGTGGAGCGGTATAGTAGCCCCAATTTTGTATTCGTATAGCCCCACTCTGATTTTGTATTGATATATTTTTTTCATTTTTTAAAAATATTTAAATATATTAAAAAAAAAAAAAAAAAACCCGCTGGGCAGTAAGGCTAGTAAGCGTTAAAAGTGGAGCGGCTAGTAGCCCCTCTTCTTCGGATTCTCAGGTACGGTTGTTCGTCGGTACCCTTTCCCTGTGAGTGATAATCTTTGAGCTTACGTCGTACCTAGTTGAAATGTTTTTCTTCTTTGCTATTTTTTTTTTCTTCGGAAAGTATAAAGTTTGTTTTTTTATAAGAAAATTAGTTCGTTTCTCGAGATAAGCTAGAAGCCCAAATCAAATGGCCGGTTATCACGTAAACGAGATTAACCAGAGATGTAGTTAATTTTCTTTCGTTCTTAATTTACATGAGAAATGATAGTAACAATCGTGAGTGTACAAGTATCATATAATCATTTTGAAAAAAAATGAATAAATACAAGACCCACATAAAAATAATAACAATTTTTTAATAGTGGATCCTACTCTTTTTCAAAACAACTGTACGGCATTTATACATTCCACGACTGCATGTAATATTACTCTAATTTGTATAGCTTATAGCTAAGCTAGCTATCTAATTCAATGTATAGACATAGTACTATTTATCGATATAATATTAAATTCAATCTGTATACAACATTCTTTTATTGATTTATCAATAAAATTGAATTATTATCTCTAAAATCTAATAAAAAATTATATAAAAATATCATAAAAGTTTGAATAATAATAGTCTTACAATTCTTATATTATCATTTTATTATAATTTTTTATATTTTTATTTAATTGTTAAGAAAGTGACTATTAATGAAATTATATAAATTTTTTTAATAATTAAAGATATTAAAAAAATACTTAAAAGAAAAACAAATAAATACATTAAAAATAATGAAGTGGTCGTTACCCTAAAGGTTTATCGCGAGCTAAAAAAAGAAGATAAAAAAGTTATGTATCAAGGACGGAGGATGGGCTCCACCCCCCTAGAGCACAGTGGCAGTAAAGGAAAAGGAAGGTTGGAGGTAGCTAGCTAGGCCGGATGACTTGACTCATGTTTTGTGCAATCGCGTCAACCTTCCTAAAATGACTCCTTTAATTAGTTTAATTAGTCTTTTTTTTTTTCAAAAAATAAAAGACACAAAACTACAAGCATGTGACCATTTAGAAAAAGAACGAGTGTTTTTAAACTACTTAATTAGTTACTTCCAAAAAAAAAAAAAAACTGCTTAATGAGTTGTGCAAGAAGATCTGAACCACGATGGCTCAATTCTAGTGGGGACATATGAATCAAGACAGGAAAATTCAATGGAAGAACTATAATACAGTTGGAAATTCTAAGAGTATAAGGAGAGTTGGGTTTTAGAGATGTGGAGAGATTCAAGCAAGCTATGTTGGCAAAGCAGTTCGGGAGGTTGCTAACAAATCCAAGTTCTTTAGTTTCCAAGATTATGAAAGAAAAATACTTTAAACAAAGGTGTATTTTGGCAGCTAAGATTGGTAGTGGTCCTTCATGTTGAGTGGGCTACTCTGGGCGGCAGAATGGTCCAACTCAAATGAAAATGTGCATATGCTTGTTTTTATAATATATGGAAAGATATGGTAACATATTTACGAAAAAAAGTAAACTCGAGGAAACTGCTTGTGTTCATAGAAGAATTTGGGTAAGGAGAAACAGTTTTTTTTTTTTTTTTTTTGATAGAAAATTTGACAGCCCCAGATCAGTTTTACAAGGTGCAAAAGAAGAGGTGGAGAGCTTTCAACAGGCACAAGTGAAGATTAGAGATCCAACACCAGCTGAAGTTTTCTTGAACAGGACTATTAGGTGGAAAAGGCCAGATACCAAATCTTATAATCAAGAACTGGGAAGGTGAATTAATTGCTTCTCTGTGCATGCCAGATTTTTTTTCCTGATGTGGCTGATGTCTTTGCTTTAGAGAGAGCTATTGAGGTCTGTTTGAAAATTGGGCTAGAAAAAGTCATTTTCGAAGGTGATGCTCTTGTAGTAATTAAAGATGTTCAAAAGATTGAAGAGAACCATTCATCTTGTGGACAAATGATCATAGAAGATATGAAAACTTCTTTCCAAGGAAGAGATATGTGGAGGATTCAATATGTTCCTAGAGAAGGCAATCATGATGCACATGATCAAATGGCCAAGCTAGCTCTTTCTTGTGAAGAGGAGCTAGTTTGGTTAGAAGAGGGTCCTGAATTGATTATGCATTGTATTCATTTGCAGTAAGTTTCTAATAAATAAGATTGTTTTGACTTCAAAAAAATAATGAAATTTTTGGAGATATGACTAACTGCTTAAAAGCAGAAAAAATTCTTCAAAATATGATCTGTAGGATACGACCAATTTTTAAAAATACTACCCTTAGCAACATAAGATCATTTTAAAATATGGCAGTACTTAGCAATGGATGAATTTTTGGAAAATATCATCGTTAGAAAAAATAAAATTTTAAAAATAAATAATTCTATTTTAAAATTTTTACATTATACACCATGCACGTGATATGATTTTATTTGGAAAATAAATTTTAAAATTTAAATCTTACAAATCAATTCATATCATATGAATGATATATGATGTAAATGCTTTTAAATATCACTACTCAAAAATATGATTGTTGAAAAGAAAGAACATTTAAAAAGAGTGTAGAAAAAATAGAAAGTAAGATGCATGATGTTTTGAAAAGATAAATGATTAAAATTGAGAAATTGTGCTTTTTTACTAAATTTTTAGGAAGTGAATTGTGAATGCACTAAAGAGGTGGATAATTGATGTGTCCACCTTGCATGCCAGCCATGCCCATAGCCCAAAAAAATAGAAGTCTAAGAAAACAATAGCTACAGTGCATACAAGTGCCGGCCCATTGAGATCCAGATATATGCATTCACGAGACTAGGAAGCATTCAATACAAGTGCGCATTCCAATGGAATGTACACATATATGTTCTTTTAATATATTCATCAATCCCATTATTTTATCTCAAATTTTGTTACTTTTAATTATACTAATCGATGTATTATATTTTAAATAGTTTATTATATAAGTGATTGATCTAAGAATTTATTTAAACAGAAATGCTTCGGGTCGGTGTCTCCTATAAGGTGTTGTTATCGGAGACGAATAGGGAGCTGTCACGTAAGGGTTCCTCAAAAAACCGTATTCAACGCATAGCAGGAGATCAACTCTGCTATCTCTCTCCCCTTCCCACTCGAACTCAGCACTCTCCCGAACTTGATCTCTCCTTCCTCCCGAACCCGATCTTTCCTTCCTCCCAAACTCGAAAACCTTAACCCGAACCCACAAACCTCTCCATCTCCTTCCCGAGTCTCTCCTTCCCTCTCCCTCACAAAAACCCTAACCCGAAACCCCTAACCTCTCTCTCTCTCTCTCTCTCTCTCTCTCTCTCTCTCTCTCTCTCCCCTTCCCTCTCCCTCATGAAAACGTACCTGAAATCAAGACCTGCAACTTCACCATCGAGGACCTCAATACTTGGGTAGTTCACATCGACGGGTGGGCTATTTTCTCAAATCCCTAATTTTTTGTAATCCCTAATTTGTAATGGTCTGTGTTTTGTTGTATGATTTTTGGCTTCAATTTCTCATTGTCCGCACAACGACGAACCCACAGTCAAAATCATGGTAAAATATGTTTGTTATTCTCTAGTTTCCAGTTGTAAACTAGAATGAAAAATTTGTTTGTGCCTATTGTTGGTTCAAAATACTAAGTTATATTAATGCAAGCTTTGTCTATTTAGATTTCTATGTAAATCTAATTGGATTAATTTTAGAGAACTCATGAATTGACTATGAATTGATGAAATTGAAGTATGTTCAGTGGTGAGGTGTAGCTGTTTGGAGCATCTAATGTATTTGTATTTTGCCTATTTTAAATATTTGAATTTGTATTTGTATTTGAACTTTGGATAATAGTAACTTGGGTGGTTCAGCTGCTTGCATTCTGTCCAGATCGAGGACCAAGCATTAGATTCCATCCAAAGCAATTGAACTTGTCAATTGAGGTTTCGCCTCATTCCATCCGATAGCTTGAATTCAGGTTTCCACCTAAGCACTCTCTTTTGCTTTGTCAATTGAGTTATAGAAATGTTCTCAGCCTCGGGAAAATTATTGGATTATAACTCTGTTTTGGAGAAACATTATCTACTTCTCTCAAGTAAGTTGTAAGGGTGTGGATGCTATCTGGAGGATCAAAAAGCTCACTAGGCATAATGTCATTTTTCCAAAGACAACTAGAGAGAGAGAAAATGACTTTAGCAAAGGGTTATGTAAACTTTTGTTCAAATACACTAGAATGTTCTGTCTCTACCTATCTGGCTATCTTTTTGCTTCTTCCGAAGAAGAATATAGAGGCAGTGAGTATAATTCCTCTATAGAAAATATCAATATCATCTTAGCATTGGCCGATGTACATGATTATCGTTCAAGTAAAAAACAATTACATCACAAAGCAAAACAATACATAACCATGACAAGAATAGAACTTTTAATGTTTCCTTGTACTTCTTTTTTCCATAGCTTTGAATTTTGGTTCTTCAGCCATTACACATTCTTGATTGATCATGTCATTCCTTCTCTAAGCTAAGTCTAATGTCATTTCGCAACAACTGTTTTATTCTATTTCAAAATCAATCCATTGAAAAAATCCACATTATTTGTCCATCTTATAGTTTGGACAATTGAAAAATCGTCTGCCAAAACTAGTATCTTTGGCAGAAATCCTTAGTTTCGATGGAATCCTACAGTGGCAAAGTAGTCTCTCCAACCCAGATTTCATGTTTTGTTCTTGAAGTCTAAAAACTTAAACTAACACTGTTGTTAGACTGCATTTTACACGTTAGATATACGATGGTATCATGGGAAATGAATATTAGAAGATAAAACCAAAAGAGGAAATAATAGAAGATAAAAAAAAAAAAAGCACAGCGACCCACAGTAACAGAAAAAGAATATTAGAGGAAGGAGATGGGGGGAGGGGGGGGGGAAGCAAAAGATAAAATAAATGGGATAAAATAAAGCCTTTACATCCCACACCATATCTACAATGATATGATTTGATTTGAAAAATAAATTTTAAAATTTAAATCTTACAAATCAATTCATATTATATGAATGATATATGATGTAAATGCTTTTAAATATCATTACTCAAAAATATGATTGTTGAAAAGAAAGAACATTTAAATAGAGTGTAGAAAAAAAAAGAAAGTAAGATGCATGATGTTTTGAAAAGATAAATGTTTAAAATCGAGAAATTGTGCTTTTTTACTAAATTTAGAGGAAGTGAACTGTGAATGCACTAAATAAGAGGTGGATAATTGATGTGTTCTTGTTCTTGCATACCAGCCATACCCATAGCCCAAAAAAGCAGAAGTCCAAGAAAACAATAGCTACAGTGCATCTAACTGCCAGCCCATTGAGATCTAGATATGTGCATTCACGAGACTAGGAAGCATTCAATACAAGTGGGTAATCCAATTTCATCTCAGCTCATCTCGTTTTATTATTATAAATTTTTTTAAATTCTCACGTAAAATATAATAAACAATTCAACTTTTTTAAATTTTAAAATAATAATAATATTAAAAAATAATATTCTAACAATATTTTATTCATCTCATCTAAAACAACTCATCTCACTATCCAAACCAGCTTTGAATGTACACAATATATGTTCTTTTAATATATTCATCAATCCCATTATTTATCTTGAATTTGTTACTTTTAATTATACTAATTGATGTATCATATTTTAAATAGTTTATTATATAAGTGATTGATCTAAGAATTTATTTAAACTCTGCCATATGAGTCGATATGATTAAAGATGATAAAATTAAATATTAAGATTATAAAAATAAAAAATGATAGTACTCGTATATATATCATCTCTTCCAATGACTGCCACAAACAGCAAATTAATATGATGGCTCCTGGCTGAGCCCGAGATAGCTGTACATAGCGTTAATTCGAAAATGAATAGAAAAAATCCTCCTTTAGTACATTGGACCCTACTTCATGAGGGAGAAGATGCACGCAGTCTGAATGCGACCCATTAACAAGGAACCCAGACCCCAAACGAAAGAGCATAAAGTAATGTCCATTTGAAGAAGGAAGTAAGTCAAATTTATGGGGTATATAGGCATGCACGAATACGATAATAGTAATGGAATCCCATACGGCCATACCCATTGCCATGTAAAAAGAAGTTGGATTGTCTTCCACCATTCTCACCCAGATTTGGAGCACTTGATTGGGGAGCAGCAACTTGGCCGCCACCCACAAACAGCGAGTTGGCATCCGAGATTGTCAGGCTGGTTGGACTCTGATTTCTTCGTCTGTATACACTTGCAGTTGCAGCAGATGATCTCCTTTCAGCTTCAAGAAAGTTACCAAGAGATGAAGTATCTCTCGCATTCACTGCATCAGTGCTTTGTTTTGAGCAAAGTGAGAACAACCAAGGCTTGGCCTTGTTGTTCTTTCTGTCTCTCACGTTTTCTTCAGCTCTTCCCCTCGTCGATCTTCGACTTTGGGAAAGCTCTAAAATGCGAGTGACTCCAACGAGGCTGCCAAGCGTGATATCGAAGAATGATCCAGTGGACTGAAACCAATCACATGCATGGAAGAGTTGTAAGAGTAAACCCAGCTTGAAACACCATATCAATTTTATACAGAATGGTTTCCAAGTTTTTTTGAAATTGCAGATATATAATTAATGAGAAATTATATATACAAGCCCCAAATGCACAAGCCCTTTATAAAAAAGTAGATCCCACTATGGAAAAGTGTGAAAAACTCAATTTTTCTTGATGGGATCCACATTTTTACAAAAGGCTTGTACAAGACTTACATTTGGACCTTGTGTCTAGCATTACTCTATAATTAATAGTGTGTACAATGTTTGGAAGGGGCAGAAAACAAAAGGCGTATATGTTGGAAACCAATCTAGCTATAAGAAAAATAAGCATTTGTGACGGATCGTTTGCTACGATAATGACTATTTGCGACAAAAACAGACTACTTTTGGCAGGAAATAGTCATTTTCGTATGAAATATCTAGTCACAAATAAGCAATTTTCTTGTAGAATGTCAGTGTCAGGAAATATATATCAATGTGAGACTTTTGTGGAATGTCAGCTTCTGGGAGCCTTCCAAAACAAACTGTAAAATATAAGAAAAATAGTCTTTTTATCTTAAATTTTATCATCTCAATCACACTGGCGGATGTGTCACACTTTAAATGGCTTTTATGAAGCTATTGAAAGTGTGATATATCAATTCGGTGTGGCTAAGAATGATAATGTGTCAAAAAAAAAGTAGCATTGCCCACAATACAAATAAGCTAGAAATCCAAGAGCTTGGGGCATTTTTTTAGGTTTTTTTTTATTGTTTTGAAAACCTTTTCTTGGGTTTTAATAAGTTGAAGTCAGTTGAAGCTGAGTATGAGAAGCATCATGAATTACAGATATATAAATACTAGAAGCAGATTCAGATCTAAAGGAACACTTGAAGCCTTCGTATAGGGGCAAAAGCCATCATAGAAAACCATGTGAAAAGAACAGTGATTTCAACTATACAGAGGTTTTACCTCATCTCATCTAATTTCAACTAATAATCTCACTACTATTCACAAACCATCTCAACTCATCTCATATCATCTCACTATCCAAACGGGCCCTAAATATTCATGACAGAGAGATTGATTAACTGCCCACATCCACACA
Source organism: Juglans mandshurica (assembly GCA_022457165.1). Lineage (NCBI taxonomy): Eukaryota > Viridiplantae > Streptophyta > Magnoliopsida > Fagales > Juglandaceae > Juglans > Juglans mandshurica. The sequence continues at coordinate 28,934,282 of CM039627.1, forward strand.
ATCACAAACAAAAAAGCAGGTAGGAAACAGATTTCTATAGAAATCAATCACCTAAAAGGAAAAAATGGTCCAAAGCAGAGATGTTCATTCTAGTCATATACTTCAATGAAATTACAGGAGGAGACATTGTACAGTCATTACGAACACCTATACCATGTATAACAAGAAAAGGGAAAACGTGGCAATTATTATTTTTTATCATGCCAGTCAAAAACTATTTGCCAGCAGAACAAAACACAGAGTCATGATAGGAAAAGTATAAACAAGTAATAGTTGATGGAAAAAGAAAAAGAGTACTCAAGTATAAACAAAAGAAGCATGCTGGATTTCGTTTCTTCTCAATGTTCAATTGTCCTTTTGTTTTCTTTTCGTTTTCTTTTTTTTTTTTTTTTTGGAGGGGTTGAGAAACATCCTGACCTCGGTATCAAGATCTGAAGAAGAAACGGCGGAGGACGTGGGAGAACCGGTGAGTAAAGTGCTACTGAAGGAGATTGATCCAGACAAATCACGAGTTCTCACCAACCCTACTCTCGCATTCAGTGGCCTCAACCCCAGAGGCCATCCCCCTTCCTGCATTAAACATACATCATCTGGGTTCTGTCTTTCACTCAAAATCTCCAAATGCTAAGGGGAACCCAAAAAAGGAAAACAATGAAAGCACTCAATGCAGTACCATTACCCGGTGTTTGTGTGTATGTGAGAGAGAGAGAGAGAGAGAGAGGTACCTGATGAGCCATGATTCTCTAGCCCCAAGGATTTGGAATACTGGGACTGATTGATACACTAGGAGAAGTCCAGCGAGGTCACCTTATCAGAGAGAGAATCAACTGTCATTTCCACCGTCATTGCCTAAACCTGACCAACTATTAGCAAAATAACGAGAAGGAAGAGTATGTCAAGGAAACATAGAAAAGATGGACAAGAAAGATTTTTTTTTTTTTTTTTTATGCCTTTATTCCCCTGATACATAACAAGAAAACGAGTTGCAAAGAACTGCGATTCCGTAGATGGGTAAAGAAAATGGCACAAGAAAGTTAGGAGCACAGGCGCTTCAATCGAAAGCTGTTCAAGTCGCATTGCCTCCACTCCAAGCACAAGTGTTAAACAAACAAAAGCCTTCATTGAGAGGCAGATGAGCGAATGTGATGTCTTACCCTTGCTTCAAAGGAACTCTGTCTCGGCAGCAGACAGAATGGAAAGCGGAAGGTGAGGAAGTGCGAGCGAGAGAGAATAAAAAGGGGAGCACCGTACTGCAGACTGCAGAGAGGGTAAAGGGCCCAGAGGGGGGGGGGCCATAGGGAGGCAGGAACTTCTCTTTCTAAACGACCAGAACAACCCCATCAAAGGGTTACTTGTGATGCGGTCAGCCACCCTTTAATTACATTTTATTCTTCTTTTTTCAGTTTTATATTATTTTTAAATTTTTTTTCTTTTAATTATTATTGGGAAAAAAATTTTCCCATATAGAAAAGCATGAAAAGTTGATATGTTAGCCGTCTAGGTGGTGTAGAAATTAGGTTAATCTAGTTTTGACTATAGATGCATTAGAAAAATTTATAAAAAATTTACTTTTTGTATTAGCTATTGATATGCTAAAAATTATGAAATTTTAAATTAAAATTTAAAATTTAAAAAAAAAGAGCAAAATGAATTTTATACATAAAATTATAAGTACATATAACACTAATCTTTCAAGTAATAAGTCATGAAAAGCTCCCATATCAACAATGTGCTATGTGCTGGGTGTATTAAAAATAAGGCATTTTCTCTTTTAATAATAAAGAAAGTTATTACTAAGTGATGCACACCTTTTTTGAAAAATAAACTTATAGCATAATTAATGTATCATGTACTACTTATGCTTTAACTTTTAATGGTATACTTTCAATAATTATGTTAGATGTTTAAATGAGATGATAAATTTATAAATAATAATTAAATAAGTTGTGAATAATAATAAAATAGTTTGAGTTAATATGTTTATGGAATTTTAGGAAATGAGAGAAAAAAATTAAATAAAAAGATTATAAAATTAAAATATTGTTATAATATAATTTTTTATAATAACTTTTGTTTCGGGATTTGAAAAAGTTTAATTATTTTTTGTGTTTTGTTTGAAAGCTGGAAAAAATTATAATAATTAGATAATAATTAGATGAAAAAGTTAAAGACTTGAAAATTTGAAATTGAAGTGTTTATATTTGAGTGATATTTAGATGTTAAGATAAAATCCATCCCAACATCCAAACAGGGCTTTAGTTTCATCAAGTAATTTAATTTTTTTTATATGAGTCTCATATTTTATTCACTTTTTTCAAAGGAATTACGCAGCGGTTGCATAATTCACGGTTGTAAATATCTTTTCTCTTTACATATACTAATATACTTATAGGTTGTTTATCATTAGTTTGTAGATGATATATTTTACATTAAATATCTAATTATTTACTAAATGTACAAATAAATTTAAAAAAAATAATATTTTTGTACTTTCAAGTGATGAAAAAGTTATAATATACAAGTTTTTTTTGTTTGTTGAGATCCAATCGTTCAACCGTCAAGATTGAATTGAGAATGCTATTTGACCAAAAATGACAATTTACAAATGTAATATGTCAACTGCTGCGTTCTTGGATAGCATCCACACATCTTAAACTGCTGGAATTGCAAATTGCTTAGAGTGAGGGTCAAGTACTGCTGTTGCCTGTTGGACGAGCCGAGCAGTTATCCACACACAGACAGGCTAACTCAGCGCTTTACTATAGCATAATTGAGCTTTCTGCAGTGGTTGAGGATTTGGTGTTTTTGATTGCCTAAGTTCATTATCTCGCTCAATAAACCTGTTCAATATACCTATCGGGTTAGAAAATACAGCAAATTCTTGTAAGTATATCCTGCTCTTTCTGCAGTGGTTGAGGATTTGGTGTTTTTGATTGCTTAAATTCATTGTCTCGCTCAATAATTATGTTCAATATTACCTATCTGCTTGGAAAATACAGCAGACTCAGTCACCCATGTAAATATATCAAAAGGTTAAATCCATGGACATGCGTTTCCAGGAAACAGGGGAGTTTGATGGGGGCTAAAAACCTTACTGCCTTTCTTCAACAATATACAATAATAAAAATTGCAAAGCTGAGTGTGTCATGTATGAATATGACTATCAAAAGGATTAAACATCATCTACTTTTAAATATGGTGTTTTTGGCTATGACATCCATTTGAATGAAGCTTATCCTTGGATGCCAAATGCATTCTCACCACAAGCCAATTAAAAGGTTTTGTTATATACTATTCATCCCTACACCCAGCAGCTTATTATTATTATTTTTTTTTCATAAAGGGTGGGATGTGGGGTAGTGAATAATGATTGATGAGAAGAATTATTCTATTTACAATAAAAGTAATTTTACAATCTGAGGTACAGCATCAAGCCACATCCGTTTGTAGGTTTACTTTTATGTAATCTCTTTATAGCTAAAGTATTACAAAAGATATGACAAAGAAGTTTCTTCCACAAATGAGTATTATTTTTTTTATTTTCCTATTTTTTCTTTGTGAGTAATGATATACACACAACACATTCAACAACACATTACACAATAATATTATAAAATAAAGATATTTTTATAAAATGACATTACTTTTTGAAGATGTTTTATAAAAATACCCCTAATTTAAAACAGAGTTGTGTAAAATGTTGTAAAAAAATATTGTGTGTAAATCATTTTCCTATTTCTTTACCTAAAATGTCAAGTTCCAAAAAGTCCTAGGAGTCATCATATGAAAAGAGCGAATGATTTTTACCAAATTCACAGACATGATTAAATGTTGAGAAATTCTATTTGGGGACGAGGACTGCATATGTAAACCTTTCATTAAATAGAAAAAAAAAATATCATTATTGTACGTAGCATTACTCTTAAATGTTTCAAGAAAGAAAACAAGAAAGTGAGAGGGGAAAGTTATAATTAAGCTTCATCATTGGGACAATAACATGCGACAATAAGCCTGTTTGTTACCCACATATTATCTGCAAGCCGCCTAATTTATTTTGCCCATGAATAGGAAAAGAAGGGAAAAACTAATAAAAATCCCACTGAAATTTATCCTTAAAAAAAGTTGCATTTGTCCGATACATTATTGCTCTTGAGAATTTAAAGGGAAAAAGGAAAACAAAGAGGAAGAAGCGTCCTTTGAATCAGAATTACCACCAAAATAAATAAATAAACAAGCTTGTTATATCATTTAAAATGAAAAGTACCACAACTTATTTAACTTATTTGAATCCATCAAAATAAATTCTTAAACCCTGAAACCAGCGAGGAAAAGAGAAAGCAAAAGTAAAAGATCAAAAAGAAAGAAAGAGGGTACCTTAGCTACAGTGGTTTCAATGCGCTCGTGCTTCACCAATTGGGATACCACTGTCCTGAACAAATAAATAAATAAAATCGCAAAAAAGAAATAGAGAAGAAGAATTTCAGGATATGTACGGAAAACGAGAACTAAAAAAATCCTTTTGGAGTGAAATTCACTAAAAAAAAAAAATAAACAAGAACCTGAGCATGGGTATTCCGTGACCAGAGGTTGGACTTAGGCTGCTTTGGATGTTGAGCTGAACTCAATTACTTATGAATAGTAGTGAGTGGAGTAGTTGATGAAGTTATGTGAGGCTCATCTAAACTGAGTTTAAATTGTGTTTGGATGTTAAGATGAGTTTAATATTTTTTTATGAGAAATTGAAAAAGGTTGTGGATCCTACGTATAAAAATGTTTTAAGCTGAAAAAATTTGTGGATCCCACGTTTAAGTTGAAAAAGGTTGTGGGTCACACATGTAAGAAGATTTTGAGTTTGGATGAGTTTAATAACTTGAGAATTAGGTATTTGGATGTTAGACTCAGTTTAAAATTAGACTGAACTCAGATAAACTCAACTGAATTTGGGAACCAAACGTAGCCTTAGGCGCTTTGGATGTTGAGCTGAACTCAGTTGCTTATGAATAGTAGTGAGTTGAGTAGTGGATGAAGTTATGTGGGGTCCATCTAAACTGAGTTTAAAGTGTGTTTGGATGTTAAAAGGAATTTAGTACTTTTTATGAGAAATTAAAAAAAGTTTGTAAGTCTCACGTATAAAGATGTGTTAAGTTAAAAAATATTGTGGGTCCTATATGTAAGGAGGTTTTGAGTTTAGATGAGTTTAATAATTTAAAAATTAGATGTTTATATGTTAGACTTAACTTAAAATTATACTGAGTTCAGCTGAGTTTTGCACCTAAAAACAGTCTTAACTTCCTGAACTTGGTCATTCTTCTTGAGAGAGATGTGAATCCTGAGATGGTGAACCATAAACCGAATGGGAAGAAGCTGACTATGAAATATGAATCATGGTGTTGGGCACTGTTTTTTTGGTTCCATTTATTTGGGCTATCACTTGGACACACTGAAAGACCAAACTGCGGGATAATCTTGGATATAAAGTTACTGCGTTTTGTAATACAGACATGAGAAATTATATATATATATATATATATATATATATATTAAGCAAGAGAAATGATATTCACCATTGTATAATGTTTAAATAATGCACTCATTTTTAAAAAAATTAGAAAATATAATATCTATATAAAAAATTAAGTTATTAATGATGGATCTCTTTTTTTTTTTAAAGAAATATACGTTATTTATATAATTCATAACTGTATCTAATATTACTCTACAAACATATAAAAAATTCTTCGTACTACATTTCTATTTACTTCTATCCTATTACGATGAGATGTCATTATCCATTAATTTTTTAATTCTTTTTAAATAAAGGATGACCTAAAGATAATAAAAATATCACATTTTGTATTATGTGATAAAAGTGTAATGGAGGTGTAATTTGTAAAATTACTCTACAAACAAACATATATACGAAGGTGAGTGCAGACAAAGAAAACCATTAAAACCTAGTAAATTTTATGATTCAATTATCTTTTACAATTCGAAGGGATAGACATAATTTACGAATTCTATAATATTAAATGTTATTTGTGAGGATTGGGGATTGGGATCAATAAAGACATAGATGCTCTTCCATCTTGAAGTGCTTGTACCATTAATAGTGCATCACTTTCTACAATAAGATCAGTTATGTTCCTATGAAGACAGAATTGCAATCTAGGGCTAAGCATAGACAATGTCGGAGTCAGAGTGCCCTACCTCTGACTCTGACTCCAACTTTGTCCGAATCTGAATCCGATTTGCATAGCCTCCGATCTGATTTCGACTTTTTGGAACAGAGTCAGATTTGAGCTTTTTTTTAGCCCATTTGAAATTTTAATTTGACAATTTTGGGCTCTCACTAATCAAATTGAGCTTCCAGATTTCAGTTTTTTTTTTAAATATATTTTCAAATTTCAATTTTATTAAAACATAACCAAATTTGAAAAAATGAATCATTTTACAAATTAATGTTATTATACATTAGCATTATATGTTATTATATATAAATGTTTATACATTAGTATTACATGTTATTATACATTACTAGTACATGTTATTATACTTTAGTTATTATACATTAGTATTGCATGTTATTATAAATTTATATATTTGTGTTTATACATAATACATTAGTATTAAATGTTATTATACATTAGTTATTATATAATTAGTATTAAATGTTATTATACATTAGTTGTTATTATATATTAGTATTACATGGTAGTAATAGTTAACAGTATAGTGTTTATATATACTAAACTATTATAGTATAAGTATATTATTTTATAATAATTTACTCATATTAGTATATTATTGAATTTAACTAACTATATAACTTATAGTTATATAATATATATATATATATATAATTAATGTATAAAAAAACACATTTTTATAAAATATAAATAATATTAGAGTCGGAGTCGGTACATCGCTACCTCCGACTCCAACTCTAACTCCGACTCTGATTTCAACTTATCAGAGTCGAAGCAGAGTCAGAGTCGAAATTGAATTTTTGAATTGTTACTCAGCCTTACTGCAGTCCTCTGAAAATAGCCAATAGTTCAATCTTTGTAGGGTCATTGACAACAAACTCCTTCTTACTTGTTGTCAAAAGAACTTCTCCCTTATCATCTCTAAGTAGGATTCTCACCCCTGCTTTTTGCTGATCTTGAAATATAGCCCATCTAACATTAAGCTTCAATACTCATTATGGAGGAGGTATCCAACTGCATTTAACTGTACTAGTCGGCTTTTCACAATTCCTAACCTCTTTACGATTTGTCAATAAAGATAAGGCAGAATTCACTGCTTCTTCAGGCTTTAGATCTTTATTCTCATAAACTTTTTGATTTCTTCTATACCAAAAGCCCAAGCAATAAGAAAAAACTTTACCGGTTCCTTCTTGTTATCTCTAGCTTGCACCTGTCTAGCTATATCGACAATTTCTATATTTCTTGCCTCAATTTGCATATATAAACTCTGATTCTCCCGGCACTGTTTGAGTTGGACAGTAACATAATGCATGTGTAATATCTTCCACTTTATCACAACGGAACTGACAACTTTCATCCATTAATACCTGCCTCTTCTTTAAGGGTGACTCTACAGCCACTGCTCCTAAACCTACTGGGAGCTACCGTTAGTATAAAATAGTGTTTTTTTATTTTATTTTTTTGTATATGTATTTTTTTAACGTTATAAAATATTTTTAAAAAAAATCATAATATCATTAAAAAATACTTACTTAATCACTAAGTAAAAAAAATATTAAAAACATATAAAAAAAATATAGTGGTAACTCCCAGAGGAATTGAGAGTGGTGAGAGTAGTTTTACTCCTTTAAATAAACTTTTGTAGGCAGCTTATTCTTGCAAGCTCTCCAAGCAAAAAAAACTTCACTATGTTTGGAACCTGTAACTTCCATAGCACTTTCCATATCTGTTTTTGTTCTTTTGCATTGGAACTTTCACCCTCTTTGCTTTGATTTCCCATTATTAGAAACAATTTATAAGCACTCTTCACACTAAACACCTTTTCTTCTTTGGTTCCCAAATTAGCTTATCATCTTCCTCACTTGAACTCAAGATAATCTTGAATACTTCTACGGCAGCTCGAGCTGGAAGAATATGGTTTGACTTTTTCTATGTCCCACCAATTTGTATTCTTATCAATGAGGCACTCCACTTTTTGATGAATAACTAAGCCAACCTCACGAAAATTTTCTATGTCCCACCAATTTGTATTCTTATCATATCATCACAAGTTTTCCAATTCTCATACAAAATATAATAAAAAAATTCAATTTTTTCAAATTACAAAACAATAATAATATCTAACAATATTTTATTCAACTAATCTACCCCCCACCCAAAAAAAAAAAAAAAGGAATGCAATACTCATCTAACTTTCTAGGACCAGTATCATCCTTTTAGACATGAAGTGGAACAATTCCACAATCCATGAGAAGAAATTGAAGCAGGAAAATAGCTCCATCATCCTCAAGTGAAATTCATATTATAGCAGGTGGGATTGCATGAATAGGGGCAGTCAATTTGCTTCAATATGTTTCGATTGAAGAACCAATCACCTACAGACTCTGCAATGGTCTATTCAAGAAAAATATAACTCAAGTCAAACAACTAATATCATAGGGAAACATGATAGTAGTCTAATTAGAAATCAAATTTAAATGCAACTTCAAATGCCATAAGCGTCAAACAGAAAAGTTCAACTGCAACACATTGGTCAGTGACACATTAACAGTTATGAATTCTCTAATTGAACCATTACAATCAGCAGACCCACAACTTGTCAACAACAAAGTAACATTAATTGGCTTGTGCGCTGAACTTTTGTGAACCAGGTTGAAGCATTTCAATCCAGTTATGAACTTCATCTACAGTGGCAACAAAGCTATATTTGAAGTTAATGCATTATAGAATTCAATTCTCCAAACCACAGTGGCCCAGATCCAGGCCACCCCGTGGTGTCCAGACTCGGCCACCTGGTGGCAGCCACCATACAGTAACTGTTGTTCTTGTGCGTGTGTTTGTATTTCTTTTTAACATTTTTTTTTTGAAAAACTATTGTTTATTTGGGAGAAGTTTTTGACATTTTTGGTGTTTTTTGGAATTCCCTTTCTCTTTGGATGTTTGGGAAGAAATATCCCTGGGATGTCAAAACCCCATTTGAGTTTAGAGGGAATTTTGACACCAACACATGCCTCAAGTGCTTTCTTCTAAATAATCATATAAAAACATTTTGGTGACAATTGAAATTGGGACCGTAAGCAAGCAATCACATACTGACACTTTGTTTACCTTATTGTTTATTCTTGGAGACTTGGGAGAATGCCATGTATGACCCATCCACGTCTGGCAATGAACAAAGCAAGAATTTATAAACATCCCCCCTTCCTCATTTTTCTGAAATTCACTCAATGCCTTGAGCAGAGAATTGCGGAAACCTGTATATAACAGGTTGTTAAGTGATACAGGCCACAATGTGGGCAATTGAGTAATATTTAACATACTTTAAATCTGAACAAAGACCACTGTATAGGTTGCTATTTTCCAAATGTGAAAAGGCAACAGGAACATAACAAGTTTACAGTTTTAGTCATTCTATGCCACCTTGAGATAGAACTGTCTTCACCATGTCTTTGGCCAGAAATGCTCATGTTACTATTGTGCGCAAGATAGATCAATGATCTAGCCATATTGGAGGAATATGTGTAAGGATTCAATACATGTCTAGTATTTCAATCAGTGGTTTCACTTAGAACTTAGTATTTTCTGCTCCAAAATAACATGCTAAGCGGACTCAACAAATCCCATTGATGACCTCTTCTGCACTGTGGAATACACTGGCTTACAGGTCCGAATATCTATGATATACCAGATTAGTTAATTCTCAACCATGAGATCATTGAGATAATAGCCCTTAAAAAAGAGGATCTCATAACTGCCTGTTGGTGTGACCCCTGTCCATGCATAAATGCAAAGTCATGCAAGGGTCATTTAGTAGACCACAATCTTTTTCTTCTCTCTTTTTTTTTTTAAAAATTTTTTTTTATAGGTATTTAGTAGACCACAATATAAATTGGGAACCAAGGTAAATATCAATTACCTTGTAGTATTTCAATCTGGTTAGGATTACAATCATGAATATTCAGTCTGCAATTTTGCCAGTTGTGATCTGATGCATCTGGTATCAAGATATGTTGTATCTAGAGATAATCAATGATCTAATTAGCATCACGAGATATGTGTGGAAAAATCATAATCCCTCAATGAGCAAATGAAGCATGTATCTTAAGGAATAGTTACCTGCCAAAAGTCATATGCTGGATGGACAAGAAAAAGTGGAGTCTTTATGTTCTTTACAATCTCTTGAGGGAAGAGACACTGCCATTGCAATTCGTAACATATAATAGGGGATGTGTTAGGGACATGATTGAGCAGAAGAATGCAAACCCCATCTCAAATCTGGTAACTGATAACATATACTTAAAAAGGAATAACATGCCTTCGATGGTTCCATTCTCGAAACACAATCCTTGTGTAAACTTCCTTCTACACCCTGATAGAATGATGGATGGTGGGTAAGCAATAGATATCAACAAAATTTCAAAAGAACAAAACTTTCCACTTTTTCTTCTTCTTTTTCCTGTCTAGTGGAAAAATAAGAAGATACGCTGGCTGAGCAGCAGGGGATATAAAACATTATAGGTAGTAGCTTTGATGGAGGTATTGTTTATATAGCCCATGCAAGGTCGAAGATCTGTATTGTGCATGACGTGTCGAGTAAATCAAACAACCAGACGTACCCCACTGTATATTATGATCTACTTTGATTAGTGGTGTGCCTCCTATAACTTTTGCATCCATATGTACCATCTAGACATTGATTATATAAACCACGACATGTAAAGATGAGAACAAAACCTGAAGGTGGAAAACATCATCATAGAACGATCTCATAGTTTGGTTTCCATGAACATCCTTCCTGAAATCAGCAAAAGACAAAGGGGCCCAGATATTTCTTATGCAATTATATTTAAAGCATAGAAGTTGAACAAATAGCAGCAATGCTTGTGAATCACATTCCTGCTATTTGGAAGACGATTCATTTATGTTTGATGTGGTGCCTATGGCTGGAAAGGAATGGGCGGTGTTTTGATGATAGAGAATGCTCGTTGGGAGAATTTAGAGAAATTTTCTTTTGAGCTCTGTCTTTGGGCGAAAGTTCTGGTATTGAATGCGAAAGTTCTGGTATTGAATGGGGATGATCTAAATGATCTTTTAGCTCTTAGCCTTTAGCTTGTATCTAGGTGTTTCCGCTTGTATACTCCTTGTGGACTTGAGCTATGCCTATTTACTTGCCTCAATAAAATCTCTTATTATTTATCAAAAAAGTTGAACATACACAAGCATAGTGGTTGGAAAATTCAGGCACACATGAATTTATATCAAAACCCCAATGTAGCTTGTCACTCCAGCACAGATCTCCTAAATATAAATCCACTTGAGCAGAAGTAAGTGGAGTTGCAGAAAAATATAGCGGTCTAGATGGTTGTTCATCATCTTAATTCAGTCTTCTAGACAAACAAAACTAGGCGTATATTTTTTTTAACAAGTGATCAAACTTCATTAATGAACAAAAAGGTGCATCCAAGTACACAGGTGTACACACGAGAGTCACCTATCTAAGATACCACAATTCACAGAGATAACATTCAACTTCTGGGTATGTATGTATACTCGAGTTTTTTTTTTTTTATATATATATAAGAAATAATTTTTTTGATAAGTTATATATAAGAAATAATTATCTTAAAGGACTCTAGAATGGGTACAATGCCTTCGATAGAGACTAATGGAAAAATGGTGAAAATGTGCAGTATTATGTGCACAAAAACATACTCATTGAGGAAAAAACCTGCATCAGCAAGGCACTTGATAGTTGCATCCTTAGGCAGAAGTTGTCGGAAGTCATCACAATGTATAAGAGTTGCCAATCCTCCAGCAGAGCATCCTGAAAGAAGAGCCTGCAATCATATCAAATATGTCAAGTCTATAGCAAACATGGGGACAGTAAACATCAACGTGAGCTTCACCAAAGAAGGCCATACAAGAATAAAAACATCTGTTCATCTAAATTGAAGTGAAGTTCTCAAAAAAAAAAAAATATTAACACCTAGGAAGCTACCTGCTTCGCACTAGACAAACCAAGTGACAAGAGTTCATCCATAAGTGCTTCCCAGATGAGCTGCCCCCTGAAGAAAAGTTTCGTCCCATTCTACGCATGGAAGAAGAACGAACATAACTAACACGAAGGAACTTTATTTCACTTCATCGGCTATGAAAAGAAGGAAAATGCAAAGTATTACTTAGTCTGAAACAAGTTAAAATCTCTCATATTACACTTACTTTCAACTCGCTTTTGGGGTGGCCAGCAAAAGATGCACCGTCACAATAACGTATCTTGACTTTGTTCCAGCTAAAGAAATCTGAAACATGCTCCAAAACATCAGATCAAAGACATCATTCTCTGAACATTAACATAAAAATTAGTTGAGTAAAGCGAATGCAAGCACTAAATCAGTAGTTTTGAGTGAAAACTACCAGGGTTTTGAGACGAGTCAGGGCTCAAGATCCCGGAAAAGCTAACTCGACGTTCCATGTACTTTGAAGAACCTAATGATGTTAATTTGCGCAAAGAACATGATGCTATTGTATTGCACCAACCTCCACCCTACACCTCGATACCACCGAAAAATGGAAAATAAATGAATATAAATCTATTCCTTTGTGCCGGGTGGTGAAACTATCGATTCAATCGAAAGGCTAGGAATCGTCTTGTCCTATGCCGACACTACTACGACTAATACGCAAAAAGAAAAAGAAAAGAAAAAACCTCAATGTGAAGCAGCCAATTGTTAGAGCCAGATCCAAAACCCTTCTGGAAATGGTATCCAGGCGAACTCCCATCCAAACAAACTGCAAATTCAATCAAAAATGAAAAATTATGTGAAAATCAAAAGGAAAAAAAAAAATAAAAGGAATCAATTTGTTCATGGGAGGTGAAAAGCTAGGATCACGTACGGGCGCCTTTATCCTTTGCATTGTGCAGCAAGGTTAGGTCGACCACATCTGCGGCGATGGCGTGATCGTGATCGAAAGGTTGGTCGATCATTGAGTTGGAGATGAGGGTGCAGAGAAAGACGATGAGGGTGAATCCGACTGCGGCGATGGCCCAGTCCTTCCTGGACCACTTCCTCCACCAAGTGATAGAGCGGAGCCTAGGGTTCGCCATAGGTTAAGGGAGGCAAAGTACTCACTCCACCAGCAAATTGGAGTCAACAAAACCACCAGCCCCGGGGAAGACGGAGCTCAACGACGACTGACATATTAGCTACATTGATTATCATATACTTATAATATTCTTCTATTACTATATTTATATACTTTGTCGTAGAACATGAGGACATGAGTTCAGGGGTGCGGCTGTGGGACTACCTACACACAACCAAACGTACATAAACCACTATTTTACCGTATCAGATTTTTTTTTTTTTTAAATTAATCCTTAAAATATAAATCCGAGATTCTCAAAGATACTAATACTAATGCTAATTAATTTTAGATCATTTTTTAGACTTCATTTCTGTTGGAGGGGATATTCTCGCTCCCCCTTTGGGCAAGGCCTGACCGAGATGTTGAGGCCCATCTCGGCTCACGTTATTCCTCATCTGCAGGCCCAAGATCCACCAAGGGAACCCATCCTAGGAGCCGTATGAGAAAAGTGGGGGCATCCTCGTGCGGGAAACAGATCGAATGGGATAGACGGGACTCACCGACACCTAACATTTAGGCTGCGTTTGAATTTTGAGATGAGTTGAGTTTTTTATGAATAGTAGTGAGTTGAGATTGTTGAATGAGTTTGGTGGGGTCCACTTAAAATGAGTTTATGTGTGTTTAGATGTTAAGATGAGTTTAGATATATTTATGAAAAGTTGTAAAATAATTGAGACCCACCACTGTTGACCTGACATTTTTGTTCCCCACGCGCTGTTCGCGGAGATTCTATAAAAAATAAAATTTTGTCCCCCGCACAAACCGAGAGAGATGATAGCAAAAAGACAAAAAAAAAAAAAAAAAAAAAAAATCAGCTTTTGTCAGGAGAAATATTGCCTCACGCACAAAAATTTGAAAAGCTGTGGGCCCAACATCTTTCATGTTTAAACTGCGTTAAGAAGAGATTCACTTGCGTTTGGATGTTGAACTCGGTCTAAAAATGAAGTGAACTGAACTGAGTTGTGCATCCAAACGAAGCTTTAAAGATTTACACCGGCACGTGAGCAAGGATCATGGATAGCTCTTCGTTCCATGACGAAGGGAATAGGAAGTGACCGCGTCGAGATGCTATCTGGGGAGTCACATTGTATTAATGGTGTCACTTCAAAAGTCACATCGCATTAAAGACTATAGGGCCTGACAACTGTTGGCAGGACGCTGACCCCGGACGCTGACCCCTGACACAGGGTATGGAATGTTCCCTGATACCTAATATAAAAGCCAGACTCCATGTACAAATAATCTCTCTGGACACTTTGATTCGAAAAAAAAAATCTCCAAGAAACGAGAATGACTTTGGCATTGGAGGCTCACCGGACCACCCTCGAGCCCACCTTTGTCTTTGTGTTGTAGGTAACAAGATCTCAAAGTTACTGAAACTTAGCCCAACTGTACGAAATATGTCATCAATACCAGCCATCACTCGGATGGCGGCCACCATATCGAGTTGCTATCAATTGTCCGAAAAGTCTCCAATACCTCTAGGATTGGATCCTGATTAGCTGGATTTGGTCGAAGAGGTGGCTACTAGCACGAACCACCACCAGCATATATAGGATGTAGCTCCTCTTGCTAGCTAGCTTTCTATCAAGCTAGGACAAGTAAGATTGATTATGGTTTGAAGCCAAAATCAATCAATGCATGACTTGAAATGGATTTTTGTAATGGTTTGTTAAAATCTTTTTTATGTCTCAAACCAATTATATATGGCTCAGATCTCTTCCCCTCATATTAGTTATGTTTCGTTGCAATGTATACTGTTTTCTGAGGCGGCATCCCCTGATGGACCTAACAACGTTCATGCGGTCCTCATGTAATTTCATTTGTTATTTTTTTAGAGAAACAATGTTTGTAATGCTTTAGTATTAATGAAGAAGTCTTGTTATAAAGAAGAAAAAGAAGAAGAAAGATAATGCATTATCTAGAAGTGCCCTCCTAGATAAGTATATAATTATAATAAGATTATTTTTTTCAATATATCCCATTTTGTATCAAGTATATAATTGGACCTTCATCCCAGCCCTATTGGTCCAACCCGACCCGATGGTCAACCAGTCCAAAATTGACCCGGCCCAATCTGGCACATTCGGGTTTGTTTTGCAAAGAAAAGATCAGAGATTCAGCAAACACCAATATTGCATCCACCAAACTCTCATTACAATCGAAAAATTCATCAACATTACAATCAACATCAGCATAATATTGATTTGATGATCCATAAAAAAAAAAAAAAACCAAAGGAAAAGTTCAAACATTCATCTCATTGAATCCCATCAAATTACCATAAAAACTAAAAAAATGACGGCTTCAAGGATGATTGGAATCGAAAAACCGCCCATAACCAAATATAGAAGTAATTGCAGATAAAATTCCATGGCTTCAAGATTGAGCTAATCTAAGTAAGAACCCAGACACCTTATAAACTAATACCTCAGTCTAGTCCTCTCCTTTCTCAGTCATTTGTTCCTTCCCTGTTCCTCTCCTCTCTGTTTTCTCTTTAAATAATCTGTTTTCCTCTGATTTCAAAATCGTTGTTGTACACATCGCAAAGATGTATAAAAGAGAGAAATTGCCACGAGAATACTCATTCCCCCAAAGAAGAAGAACCCCTTCTTTCTCTTCCACTCTCTTAGACGTTATTTCCCGTTCCATCGACAAACCCAACGTCGACGAAGCTCACTTCAAAGAAACAACCGTGTTCAAGAAACAGAGCATCTTCAGCTCTAAGCGTGGCAGTTGTGTACAAAAAGAGGAGTGAACCAAATGGCCGTAACACATGACGTTGCTTCCCTGCAAGGTCCAGAACTCACTTCAGAAACCATCATCAACAACTCCTCCAAACCAAGTCTCCTGAATTTGTCTCCATCTCTCTCCAAAAGCTTCAGCATTTTTGAAAGGAGACTTGAGTTTTGGAGGAGAGAAAGGAAGAGAGAGGTACGGCGGTTGGAGAGGATTTTAAAACGAAAATAAATAAAAATAATATTTATTTTACCAATTATTTCAAAAAAAATATTTATACGAGTCTTAAATAGATAAATTTTAAGACTTCATCTTAAAAAAGTGTAAAAAAAATATTCTTTTAAAGTATGACCAATTTTGTTACAAATAATTTACATGAAACTTGTCCATTTAAAATTTTTTTAGGAAAACATGCAATAACACAAAGCCAATATTATTAGATTTAATTAATCTATTATATATTGTGCTTTTTCTCACCTCATTTGGTTGAATGTTTAGAGTAAAAGTCAATACCAGCATTTTTTGCTACTCAGATCAATACTTTAGCCTGGTTTGGATATTTAGAGTATTTCAAAATTTTGTAAATAGTAATAAAATGATCTATGAACAGTAATAAAATGGTTTGAATTAGATATTATTGCAAAATAAGAAAAAAAATGGAATAAAAATATTATAAAATTAAAAAATTGTTTGAATATTATTTTTGTTTTGAAGTTTGAACAATTATATTGATTTTTGTGTTTTGTTTTGAAGTTTGAAAAATTGTATTAATTTTTGTGTTTTGTTTTGAAATTTGTAAAAGTTGTAATAATTAGGTAATATTAGATGAAAAATTTACAAATTTAAAATTGAAAAGTATTTTTATTTGAATAATGTTTAAATTGAGAAATTTTGAAGAGTATTGAGAATTTCTTATCTGATCTTATTTCCCAAATTACTACCATTTCTTTATATTGTTGTATTCAACTTTGGGAGATGAAGTATTGGTAAAGCCCTTAAGAGGACTGTTAAATAAGGTGAATTCAAATTATCTCAAGGAGCGGAATTCCCACAAGTCCGGACTTTTGCTCATCTTACAGCCCACGTCACTTTGTTGCTTGCACCTCTACGTCACTTAGGAGGCTACTAGAATCTCCAAAATAATTCCGTGCTTCAAAATCAAGAGATCTAGATAGTTGCTCTAGAAAATTGCAGAAAGAGATTAGAGTTTTTCTTTTGTACGTTCACTTTTTCACTCTTCTTATTTTAACGTACCTAAAACTCTTATTTAAAGAGTTTTCTCATAGATGATTAATTAACTTTCATGAAGTTAAGTTGTAGTAGTGGTGAGTTAAATAATAACTTTCCCACCGACATGGACACTAGAGGTGTAAAAAAAAACTGGTGAACCAGTAAACCAGACCAAACTGGTGGGTTTGGTCCCACCAGTTCGGTTCGGTACGGTATCGATTTTATTTTTCTTAAAACGGGTCAAAATCGGTCCAATTCTGGTTTTTCTTTTTCTAAAACCGAATCAGATCGAACCGACTCGGTTCATATATATATATATATTTTAATTTTTTTATATTGTATATAATTTTTATATATAATATATAATTATATGTAAAATAGTTTTGTATTATATAATAAATTACTAATTAATATAATATTAAATTTTAAAATCTTATATCACTATGTTCTATGTATTAATAGTTATACTAAAATTATATAGTGTGTATTAATAGTTATACTAATATTATATCACTATATATTATAATATACTACAATAGTGTGTATCGAGTACTGGAATGTTTCTATGAAATAGGAACTTATCCTTCTGTTACAGTTTTTTCTGTTATAACTTAAGTTCTATAAATAGAAGCCTTTTAATTGTACTAGAGGGATGATTGATACAGAGTGAATACACGAGAGAAAAAGAGAGAACATTTGCAGTAAGACTCCAAGAAAGTGTGAGGTGTGCATGAGAGAGTGTTCTTGTAATTTCAAGTCTGTATTTGATAATCAATAAAGGAAAGTCTCTTGACTATTGCTGCCATGGATGTAGATCACTAGGATCGAACCACGTAAATTCTTTTGTGTTCTTTACATTCCTTCTATGTGTTGTTTCAAGTTCTTTATAACTTTTTTTACAAATCTTGACATCTGAGTTGGAGGCATTAACCACAGTAAGCAATTTAGAGTTTCAACAAGTGGTATCAAGAGCTTAGGTTCAGATGAGAAATGCCAAGTTCGATATAGAGAAATTTAATGGGAAAAATGATTTTGGGTTATAGAGGATCAAGATGAGAGCTCTTATAGTTCAACAGGGCCTTCATGATGCACTTCTTGGTGAAAAGAACATGAGTTCTTTGCCTAAAAAAATAAAAATTGAAATCTTGCAGAAGGCCCACAGCACTCTAATTCTTTCCATTAGTGACAAAGTCTTGAGAGAGGTTGCCAAGGAAGAGACAGCAGCAGGGGTTTGGCTAAAGTTAGAAAGCCTTTATATGACCAAATCATCGGCAAATCGACTCCATAAGAAGACCAAGCTTTACACCTTCAAAATGACCCTAGGTATGTTTATGGAAGAACATCTTGATGAGTTTAACAAGATCATCTTGGATTTTACAAACATAGACATTAAAATTGATGATGAGGATCAAGCTATTCTATTACTAAGTTCTTTAAACACCTTATATGCAAATCTTAAAGAAACAATAATGTATGGTAGAGAAAGATTGACCTTAGATGAAGTGCAGTCTATTTTGCACTCAAGAGAATTTCAAAACAAGGTTGACACAAAAACAGAAACTGGGGAAGGTTTGACAGTAAGGGGTAGAGTAGAAAAACAAAGTCACAAGGGAAGGAATAACAAATCAAGGTCAAAATCAAAAGGGAAACAACTCAAGTATTTTGTATGCCACAAAGAGGGGCACTTTAAAAGAGACTGCCCTGAGAGGAAACAAAACCTTGGAAACAAACCTAAGGGAGAAGGAAATGCTGCTGTTGTATTAGATGGATATGACAGTGCTAAAGTGTTGAATGTCTCTGAGGTAGATTTTGGCAAAGAATGGATTTTAGAGTCAGGGTGTTCATTTCACATGTGCCCCTCGAAATCATGGTTTGAGACCTTCACTGAAATAGATGGAGAGTAGGTGATCCTTGGTAACAACAAGACCTGCAAGATTCTAGGAATAGGGTCAGTCAGATTGAAGCTATATGATGGTATGGAAAGGCTACTGGAGGAAGTAAGGTACATACCAGAGTTAAAGAGAAATTTAATTTCTCTTGGGATGCTTGACCAATATGGGTGCTCTTTCAAGTTAGAATCAGGGGTATTAAAGGTGACAAGGGGATCTTTAATAATAATGAAAGGCATCATAAAAAATGGCCTCTATACACTGACAGGGAAAACAATATGTGGTGAGGTATCATTTGTTCATATCAAAATGGATGACATGGCTGTGTTGTGGCACAAGAGACTGGGGCATGTCAGTGAAAGGGGTCTTCAAGAACTTTAGAAGCAAGGCTTGTTAGGTGAGAAAAAATTGGGAGAACTACCATTTTGTGAAGACTGCATACTTGAAAAATCCACAAAGACCAGTTTCAAGCCTGCAGTCCATCACACCAAACATGTTCTGGATTGCATCCATTCAGACTTGTGGGGACCTGTAAGGATTAGTTCTCATGGTGGAGGAAACTATTTTTTATCCATCATAGATGACTACTCAGGAAATGTATGGATTTATATCCTTAAAAACAAAAGTGATACTTTTGTTAAGTTCAAGGAATGGAAAACTTTAGTTGAAAACCAGGTGGGAAGGAAGGTGAAGAAACTTAGAACTGATAATGGACTAGAGTTCTTATCAAAGGAGTTTAACACTTTCTGTCAAAAGGAGGGGCTGGCTAGGCACAAGACAGTGAGAGAAACCCCTCAACAAAATGGTCTAGCTAAAAGAATGAATAGGACCATTTTGGAGAGGGTATGGTGCCTGCTATCAAACTTAGGTTTGCCAAAATCATTTTGGACAGAAGCTACTGCTACAACAGTATATTTGATAAATAGAAGTCCCTCATCAACAATTGACTTTAAGACCCCTCAAGAAATGTGGTTAGGAAAACCCTTAAGGTATGACTACTTGAGAGTGTTTGGCTGTGTTGCCTATGCTCATTCAAGAACAAACAAGCTAGAACCTCGAGCACTCAAGTGCATCTTTGTGGGGGTATCTAGAAGGGGTCAAAGGCTACAGATTGTGAGTTGATGAACCTGAGTTACATAAGTGTATGATTAGTAGGGATGTGACTTTCAATGAACAACAAATGGCTCAAGTACAAAAAGAAACAACTAAAATAACACAGAACCTTATCTCTGATAGTATGCAACTTGAGGTGGATCAAGGATAAACCACACCAGTTCAACTGAGTGATTAAGTTGGGAAAATTGAGGAATCAAGCTCAGATGACAAACATCAAGGTGGAGTATACTCTTATAACCTGATAAGAGATAGGCAGAAGAAAGTTATCAAGCCACCTCAGAGATATGGGTATGCTGAGTTGACTGCATTTGCTTTGACAGTTGCTGAAGAGGTAGTGAATTTAGATCCAAGATCTTATCAAGAAGCCATGAGTAGTAAGGAGGCTGATAAATGGTTACTTGCAATGCAAGAGGAAATGGAGTCTCTGAACAAAAATAAAACATGGGTATGGTTACTAAACCAGAGAAACAAAAATTGATAGGATCTAAGTGGATTTATAAGAGAAAAGAAGGCATACCATGAGTTAAGGATCCAAGGTATAAAGCAAGATTAGTAGCCAAACGGTTTACACAGAGAGAATGGATTGATTACAATGAAATATTTTCTCCAGTGGTCAAACACACCTCCATAAGGCTACTGCTTGCTTACACTGCCTATGAAGACTTGCACTTGGAACAATTGGATGTAAAAACAGCATTCTTACATGGAGACCTCGATGAGGTCATATACATGCAGCCACTAGAAGGGTATTCGAATGAGATCAACAACAATCAGGTGTGTTTACTCAATAAATCCCTATATGGACTTAAACAGTCCCTTAGGCAATGGTACAAAAGGTTTGATTCACACATAGTTGAAAATGGGTTCAAGAGAGTGGGTATGATAGCTGTGTGTATTACAAGAAAGTTGGGGAAGTGTTAGTATATCTACTGTTGTATGTAGATGACATGCTAATTGCATGTAAAGACTCCAATCTGATTGAACAAGTCAAGTGCTTACTGAAGTCAGAATTTGAAATGAAAGAACTAGGGCCTTCCTAGAGAATCTTGGGAATGGAAATAGTAAGAGACGGGAAGAAAATGCTACTCTACTTATCACAAAATACATACATTTCAAATATTCTTAAAAGGTTTGGCATGGATCATTTAAAATATGTAAGCACTCCCATGGGGCAACACTCAAAACTGTCAGTCACACAAGCTCCTCAAACAGATGAAGAAATAGAGTTTATGCATAAAATACCTTATGCTAGCATGGTGGGAAGTGTAATGTATTCTATGGTCTATTCTAGACCTGACTTGACCTATACTGTTAGCATAGTCAGCAAATTCATGAGCAACCCTGGAAAACCTCATTGGCATGCTATCAAATGGGTGTTTCAGTATTTGTCTAGTATAGCTTGTTTGGGACTGAAGTTTGGTGGAAACTCACAAAAGGGAAGTGAAATAGAAGGCTTTGTGGACTCTGATTATGCTGGAAATATAGACACCAGAAAATCTTTAACAGATTTTGTGTTTACAGCTTTTGGTGGAGCCATCAGTTAGAAGGCAAATTTGCAACCAGTTGTTGCCTTATCGACAATTGAGGCTGGATACATTGCCATGACTGAAGCAATCAAAGAAGCTATATAGTTGAAAGGTATATCTAATGAGTTAGGCATGTCTGAAGGGAATAACACAGTCTACTGTGATAATCAGAGCACCATTCACCTTGCTAAAAATAAGGTATATCATAAAAGGTCAAAAAATATAGACATTAGGCTACATTTTGTAAGGGACATCATTTCAGCTGGAGAGATTGGAGTAGAAAAGATCCCAATAGAAGAAAAGATCCCAACAAAAGAAAATCCATCTAACATGATGGATAAGTCACTACCAAAAGTCAAGTTGTCTGAACTTGATCAATATGGAAAATTGCCAAGACACTTAGAGGGGATCTGCAGCAATAGTCAAAGAGAGGAAAAGGCAGCTTGGAAGTTCTAAATGATTTCCAAGGTGGAGAATTGTTATGTTAGTGTCAACCATTTAGAGAAAAGCACATGTGCACATGGCTGCATGGCTGCACATGTGGAAAGACTCGAGTACTGGACTGTTTCTATGAAATAGGAACTTATCCTTTTATTATAGTTTTTTCTGTTACAACTTAAGTTCTATAAATAGAGGCCTTTTAATTGTACTTGAGGGATGATTGATACATAGTGAATAGACGAGAGAAAAAGAGAGAACATTTGCAATAAGGCTCCAAGAAAGTGTGAGATGTGCATGAGAGAGTGTTATTGTAATCTCAAGTCTGTATTTGATAATCAATAAAGGAAAGTCTCTTGACTGTTGCTGTCGTGGATGTAGATCACTAGGATCGAATCACGTAAATTCTTTTGTGTTCTTTACATTCATTCTATGTATTGTTTCAAGTTCTTTATAACTTCTTTTACAAATCTTGGCATCTGAGTTGGAGGCATTAACCACAGTAAGCAATTCAGAGTTTCAACAATTATATATAAAATAGTTTTGTATTATATGATAAATTACTAATTAATATAATATTAAATGTTAAAATCTTATATCACTATAGTCTATTGTATTAATAGTTATACTAATATTATATCACTATATATTATAATATACTACAATATATTATCAATTTAGTATTATATACTATAATATAATATTATATATATTATATAATATAGTATATAGTATATTAAAACCGAAAAATAAGACCAAACTGGACCGAAACTAGTGAAACTGGAACAACCGGTTTAGAGTGGTAACGGGTACAGAATCGGTTCTTGAAAATGCAAAACCGGTGTATACTGGTTCAGTTTCAAATTTTATCTAAAACTGGACCAAACCAGACCGGTTACACCCCTAGTGGACACAATATGGATCATGGGGTGCCCACTAGGTGGTAGGAAGAAGGGAAACATGTGATGTATGGGGAGGCTCCAACATGGTTGATTCTAAACATCTCCAGAAGTGCATCATTCCACTCTTGGCTGCAATTTTATTGAAATAAACAAGACTCACACCGATCCTAAATAAACTCCGCCCAATAAATATATATATAAAAACTGCTGCATCCTCTACTTAATCCTCTACTTAACCTTTACGCATCTCAAAGTCATGAACATAACAGATTGCAGATACATTCCTATGCAATTGAGTACATATTCTTATGATCATGGAGGAGGATAAGGTTTGACGTTATTGGGCCATATAAGAAGGGATTGATCCACATCCACAGCAAACGGATCGACCAACTTCATTTAGCCATTGTGTTAGCCTTTCTCTGATTTAGCCATTGGATAGGAGGGTCTAGACAGCGGGAGCTGCACGCTGTCAGTCCTCAAGTCGAGTTTGAGCTATAGCTTAGACCCCAACCCGTTTCACTAGAAAATACAACAAATTCTTAAGTGACTAACACTAATAGTTTAAGGTAAATTCATATTCTTAAATATGTTAGAATAAGATCTGTTGGCAAGAATACAATGCGGGAGAAACTGAACTATAATCATATATGATCATTAGGAAAGGCACAACTAGGACTTATCAGCCTGTGATTAAGGTGCGTTTGGATGTTTAACTGAATTGAGTTGAGATGATAAAATATTATTAGAATATTATTGTTTATTATTATTATTATTTTGGGATTTAAAAAAGTTGAATTGTTTATTATATTTTATGTTAGAATTTAAAAAATTTGTAATGATGAGTTAAGATAAGTTGAAATGAATTTAATTTCCAAACGAAGCCTAACTGTTTGTAACCACTAACAAATGATCCTTTCTCCAAAAAAAAACTATGTTATCTTTCTCATGTACTGATTTAAATATTTGAGAAATTCATGAGGTCAGGCATACTCGGTGTGGTCGATCAACTTGATTTTAGGTTCATTTCTTCTCGATTGATTGAGCCCATAGATATGTAGGACCAACATTTTCATCAGTAATCATGGAGTCTTGAATTTAATATCTCCGCATTGGCTTGCTTTCTTTCTTTTTTCTTGCAGTACAAAGCTGCATTTGTACTGAACATTTTACATAGCTCATAGACCTGATTTCCTTTAACCTAGTACAATCTGCACTTTGTACTCAAAACAAACGTTTTACTCACCTCAACGGTAAAAGAATAAGAGAAGTTTGAATTACACAAAAATAAATTTATAAATTAACGTGACTTCATATGATTTGTTAGATTTATTTTATGATAAAAATAATTATACAATCTGATGTACCATATCAAGTCACGACATTTTGTAGGTTTATTTTTATGTAATTTCTTTGTAATTAAAATATTTATCAAAGAATAATGTTGGATAGGATGTGCAAGCCATTCTCTATGAATTAAAAAAAAAAAAAAAAGAGACCCATTTGTAAAAATTAAATTTTTTTTGTAACTCTCATATTTATATTTTTTTTTTTTTTAAATACACGATACTTGCACACTCGTACAAATCATTTATCAAGATTAAAAAGAATGGGACTACATTAGTAATTGCATGGGTTTGTTCAGTGGGACTCTTAAGCCTCTATATTATTTTATGGATTGGAATCTTTTCATTATATGAAGTAGTAGTACTAGTGTCGTTTTCATGGACACCATGCTAAAGTATGAGATAGCGTGTAACATTGACGGATTAATTTTAATACGTAAAATGTTAGTTTGTCTTACTCACTTTGCTTCCTCGTTTAATGTATTGATGTATTTCTTTATTTTTTAAAATTATTTAAATATATTAAAAAATATGATAAATATATATATATATATATATATATATATATATATATATTAACTCATATTAACTCACACTTGTGCTATCGGCACGCCCAGCAGAACTCTTTTAATATTGTCGTTTTCAGGGATTATCAAAAGTTAGTGCCTGAAAAATAGAGTTTTTCTTCGAATTAATTTGAAAGAAATTTCCTCCAAATAACTTGTAAAAATGACAAATGTTCGTTAAGCTTGGGATAAGCATAATTTAAAAAAAAAAAAAAAAATTTATCGGTCACTATTCACTATCTCACACCTTATATTTTATAAAAAATATCATATATCTTATGAAAAATATCCTCACACCTTATAAACAAACTATAGATATAGAGTATAAGAATGAATAATGACCGATGTATATTAAGTTTTTAAAAGAAATAAAAAATAGTTAAAAAATTATCATCGTCACTTCATTTATAAATGATCAAATACCGTACATTTCGTATCTCCTTATTTCTCTTTCACTCTCTCAAAAAACTTTATATTTGAAATAAGAATCAAGTTTTGCTACATAACCTCCACCACACTCTACATTCTACATTTTTTAAAATTTTTTAAATTTTTAATATTTTTTAAATTTTTTTTAGTTTATTCTTTTTAAATTATTTCAAAATTTTTATTCATTATTCATATAATAAATATTTAATAAAAAATAATAAAAATAATTAAAAATAATGTGAAATGTGAAGTATGAAGTGTTAGGAAGTTGTAAATATTTTTTTATTTTATAATGGGAGGAGTACTGTTGGTGGTGGACCTTTGCAAACTCAGTGATACAGACGTGAGAGGTGGTCACGGACCTGACGGTGCCGGGCCTGGTTTTTTCTCTGATGTAGAACCATCAAAACTGGCTTTCATTGTTGAGACGTCACACGAAATGAACAGATAAATCTATAAATGGTAATAAAATTACTCGTGAATTTGAATTAAGACGTTGGATGATGCTACCGTCAGGTATAATTGATTTTTTTATTATTATTTTTTTACATATATTTTTTAATGTTACAGCTATTGCTGGTAATTTTTTGAGTGGCTAATTATTTTAGTGTGTTTTTTTAATCCTTTTAAATATATTTTTTTTAAATTTACAATGTTATTGAAAACAACTATCTTAATCTCGTAATAAAAATACAAAATAAAATGTGAACGGTAACTCCTAGCAAGAGCTGTAGTGGGGAGACTAACATTATTCTTTATTAAATTTTAGAAAAGACGAGAAAGAAAAAATTCAATAAAATTATTAGAAAATTAAAATATTATTATAATATATTTTTTTTCTTAAGATTTGAATTAAATTGTTTTTTGTTTTGTTTAAAAGTTTGAAAAATTATAATGATTAGAAAAAAATTAAAATTTAAAAAATATTTATGTTTGAGTGATATTTAAGAAATAAATAAAATTAAATGAAATGAAATGAAATAAAAATAAAATAAAATGAATTGATAGTAAACGAGGCCAAGACGCTCCAATCGTAACAAACTTTGTAAAAAATGTTGATGTCGTGTTTCGCGGGTCTGGACAATTTCGCACCCCCAATGTAGCGATATGAATAATTTGGAGCCCCCAGCAGTGTTCCTGTGTGGTGTGTACAGTGGCGGGTCGTACGTCAATAGCAGTGAATAGAAAATAAATGTTGTGAAAGTAAAAAGAGACGACACAAGATTTACGTAGTTCGACAATATGCCTACGTCTACTGGGTTTGGGGAGGAAAGTCTTCGATATAATATATATCAGTTTACAATCACTCATGGATCATCATACCTCATTGTGTAGAGAAGGTTGAAACTCTTCTTGTTGAGGGTAATGTCTTCCTTGAGGGGTTGCTTGAAGAAGATCTTATTAAGGGCGAGCTCGGTCCCTCTCAGAAATAGAAGTCGTTCATTAGTCTATATATTTTCATGATCTAGTTGTATGCTTCATATATGTACCCATTTGTTGTGTGTGTCAACTTCCTTCGTAGGTCTACTTTCTTTTTAGCATACTTTGAAGCTCCCTACCATAATATGACTTGTCTCATTGGCGTGTTTGACTTGCTCTCTTTGATTTCTCCTTATCTACCTCTGATATTCACAGTCTTTATATCTTTCTTGTTCTTCTCTTTTGTCTCTAGTGATATCTTGATAAGTTAAACCCAATTTATAAACAACCGTATTTTTCCCCTCCACAGAAAAAGCCAAGTTTTCAAAACGATGGATGTTGGCCATGACAATGAGGGAGAGTCTGTTTATTTTTCCATCCATCATCAACTTTGAAAAGGATAAGATCTTCTCTCTGGCCTACCTAAGTTTTCAACGCAACCACGACGTTTTCAAAGAATAAAGAGGATATATATTTCAGCCACTAATGATAATTTATTTCCTTCACTTTTCACATGTCAGACGATCATGACTGATCTTGAATTAAGGATAACGGAAAGGATATTTATAGTCATAAGAGCACTCTCAATGAATTCTCTATCTTATTCTTTAAAATACATTATTAAAACTTACGTTTTCTATTTTACATATTGACTTTTACAATATATCATATATCAGTTTATCTATTTTTTTCTTCATATCATTTAAATATTATACCTTTTAATATTTTTTATTCATTTCAAATATTTTCTCTAATTATAATGATATCCTCATATATTTTGATATTTACAATGAGAAATGAAAAATATCAGCCTATATCATCAACACACTGTGTTGAGTTGAAACAAAAAAATAAAAAAAATAAAATAAAAAAACTTTCTTAAGGGTGTGCGGAGAGTACCGGCTGATGTATAGACAGACTCATTTACAATATCTTCTCATATACAATATCGTATAATTATATTCTATTTTAAATTAATCCAAATTTATAAATTAAATCTAAATATAAATTAATTTAAAAAATAAAAAGAAGATATTTTATTAGTTCACTTGAAAATACGAAATTGTTATTTGAAAGGAAATGAGAAGCTAAAAATCATTATTTGATCAAAATTCGGTGGCTAGAGTTGTTATTGAGAGACCCAGACTCTTTGATGCTAAACAAAGATAAAAGTGTGGGAAAGAGAGAGAGGGGTGGTCTGAAATGAAAATAAAATATTTTTAAGAGATGAGAAAAATCAGATGAAGGAGAGAGAAATGAATTAAAAATTTTTTATATGGATGAACAATTCCCTCTAAATGTAGCGGGATCACTGTAGCAAAATGGAAAATGAAGATAAAATACAACATCTATTGTAGGTCATTTTTAAACAAATCTCTTCATATTTTAAAGAAAATTGTATTATAGAACATCTATTGGGAGTGCTCTAAGTATGAAAGTATTGTGTAGTCATTTTGAAAAAAATAAATAAATATAGGACCTATATGAAAAGAAATTAATTTTTTAATAATAGACCTTACTCTTTTTCAAAGTGACTACACGACATTTGCGCATTCCACGACTGTATGTAGCATTACTCTAAGAAATAATATACCTTAATGTACGGTAATTGTTTCTCCAAAAGAGAAAAAAAATAAAGAAATATAATTATTATTGTTGGTATTACTTTAATATTATTATACATAATTCATTTTTATTTACAAATTATTTATTATTATTTTACTATTATTCACAAATTATTTTATTAATTTTCTTTTATAAATGATATGAAATACTCTTAACATCCAAACAATTCCGTTTGGTTTCAGATGTGATGTCAATCTATCTCATCTCATTTAATCTCATCTCAACATAAATACCATTCAAACATAAACATTTTTTAATTTCAATTTTTCAATTTTTTCATTTAATCGCTACCTAATTATGATAGGTTTGGCAACCAAGATTAGATACAAAATTCTCATCTCATCTCATCATTATAATTTTTTTAAATTTTCACACAATTAAAATATAATAAACAATTCAACTTTTTTAAATCACAATTCAACTTTTTCAAATCTCAAAACTATAATAATATTAAAAAATAATATTTTAAACTTTTATCTAAAATAAAAAAATTCTCATCTCATCTAAACCAAAAATCCCAAAAATTATCATTTCCTAAACTTCCAAGAAAAACTCAAATTCTAAATCTTAAAATAAAAATTATATTCTAATAATATTTTAATTTTATAATATTTTTATTCAACTTTCTCTATCATTTTCCAAAATTTTATTAAACATCTTAACTCAAATTTGAATTTTAAGAGTATTTCAAATCATCTGTGAATATTAATAAAATAGTCTGAAAATAGTTTGGTTCCCAAACATATCCCATTCTTCAAGTTGTAAATAATTAAAGGGGATTTCATGTTAACAGTTAGGGATGTTTGGAAACATATCTCATATCATCCCATCATTTAAATACAAATACTTTCAAACTAATCATTAAAGTTTTTTTAAACTAATCATTACAACTTTAACAAATTTTCAAATAAAAAATAATTCAACTTTTTCAAATAAAAAAATTATATTAAAAATACATTCTAACAATATTTTAATTTTATAATATTTTTTATTCAATATTTTTTTTCTCTCATTTTCCAAAATCCAATAAATATTCAGTTTAAATTATCTTATTACTATTATAAACTAATTTAATATCATTCATAAAATTTTCAAACATCCACTAAACGAATTCATGTTAGTCGAATAACTGCACTTTCTGGAATAATTAATGGGAAATTCATGTTAGACGAATTACTGCACTTTCTGGAATGATATTTAGGGCAAAGATATATTCCTATCAGCTTTAAAGACAAAGATACTTAGCCCAATTTATGAAAGTGTTTTACCTTATCTTATTTTATTATTATAATTTTTTTTTTAATTTTCACAAAATATAATAAACAATTCAATTTTTTCAAATACAAAAATAATTATTTTAAAAATATTTTATTTAACTTTTACCTTTCATCTTAATTTATCTCATCTCTAAGGGTAGGTAAAAATTCCGGCCTCTGACCTCTATCTGAGCTTCGACGAGACTCCAACTCCAACGGAGTTGGAATTTGCAAAATTCAGAGTGGGCTCCGAAATCCAAACTCCGATTGTTTTTTTTCTTTCAAAAACACATGAACAAAACGACGTTGTTTCACTTCAAGTGGAACAACGTCGTTTCGTGAAGGAAGGGGGTCCAAAACATAGGACCCCTTCTTCCCCCTCACTTTCAACTTTCAAGTTTCAGTTTTGAAGCTTTCGCACACAACAACAACAACTTCCAACTTTCACACGAGGAAGTTCACCTTCAATTGTCGTCTGCAACTCTGTCGTTGCCGGAGTAATTGTAAGAATAATTTCTAACTTCCTCTTCCAATAGATTTGTTGTTCCTCCGTATAATTGTAAAATATGATTTGTGACTCCCTTTGTGAAATGTGTATGATTTGTTGTTCATTTCAACTTCTTTGTTGTTTTCATTTTAATGATTTTGATTTTTAGTCTGTTAAATTTAAGAATTAAGGGACTTAGATTTTGTAAAAATCAGATTTTTTGGTTCAATGTGAGGTTCACTCGAGTTTGGCTCAAGCGAACATCACACAGATTGTTCGATCCACTTTCGCTCGAGTGTGACTCGAGCGTACATCACATAGATTGTTCGCTCGAGAATTCACTCAAGTTTGGCTCAAGCGGACGTTCATTATTTTTAAAACCACAAACACAACTAGACACATTTTTTTCATTTTCAATGTGTTTCAAATTTGTAGATAATTATCATAACAAAAATAACGGTTATTTGTTAATTGTTTTAGATTATTTGTTCAAATAATGGATGTTACTCCATCTCATTCTCACCGCGAATCTCCACAAGAGAATAATGCACAGCCGTTGGCGTCACCAAAGATATGCTTAATGAAGAGGAGGAATTGATGAATGTTGAGGTCAATCCACCAGTATGACCTAATAAAAACAGGTCGTGGATATGAGAACATTTCACCAAAGTTCCCGGTGATCGTATTGTCATTCGAAGAAGCAAGACACGTCAATATTAATAGCACATCTTACGGGCAGTCAGCTATATAAGATACACAAAGGATTGGTAGTAACTGATCAGACGAAACTGAGTTATGAGATTTCTTCAGCCACTAATGGCACGCAGATTGAGAAGCTATCAATCTCTGAATACAGTGAGAAGATGTTGTAGGATGTTCTTGCGGAGATGATTACCACTTATGAGATGCATGTATTTTGTATCACGATTGAAAATGCAGTGCTACAATATAAATGAATTATACAAAAATAAATTTATAAACGAACGTGACTTCATGTGATTTGTTAGATTTACTTTACGATAAAAATAACTTTATAATCTGACGTATGACATCAAGTCACGACATTTTACGGGTTTATTTTTATGTAATTTATTTGTAACTAAAATATTTATCAAAGAATAATGTTGGATAGGATGTGCAAGCCATTCTCTTTGAAAAAAAAGGAGACCCATTATTAAAAATTAAATTTGTTTTGTAACTCTCATATTTACACATCTTTTTTTTTTTTTTGTAAGAAATCTACGATACTTGCACATTCTAAAATTGTACAAATCAAGATTAGAAAGAATGGGATTACATTAGTATAGTTGTTTCATTTGGGGCTCCATTAATTATTGTTACTTTTATTCTAGTAATTGCATGGGTTTGTTCAGTGAGATCATATTATTTTTGCCACAAAAATTAAAAAATTAATACCAAATACGAAAACGTACAAAAATTAAGTTTATTAGGATGTAGCTAGATGGGACTCTCGAGCCTCTATATTATTTGAAAAATGATTTACCTACAACACAATCTACAACATATTGTATAACAATGTGTTGTAGGAGGGGTATTATTGTAAAACCATCTTATAAAAATAAGATGATTTTACAATAATACCCCTCCTACTACAATGTGTCGTAGGTGTATCATTATTCATTGAAAAATACTATTTGTCCTGAAAATAGGTCTTGAATTTGTGTCTTGAATGATTTTTTTTTATTTTTTTATTTAATGATTAAGAAAATGTTGTTTTAATGATATTATGAATTTTTTATTTTTTTTAAAAATATTTATAATAATTAAAAATATACATGAAAAAAATAAAATAACCTATTCAAAAAGTTTATTCGGAATGCGTTTTCAGCCAACGTGACAATGCTCAACATTTTACTAATCGAAGTACCCCACCCCCCATGCAAGAAAAAGCTCAACCCTTCCTTCCCAGTACGCAACTGTTAAGAGGTGGAGGGGAGATCAGTACCATTTTATAATGGGAGGAGTACTGTTGGTGGTGGACCTTTGCAAACTCAGTGATACAGACGTGAGAGGTGGTCACGGACCTGACGGTGTCGGGCCTGGTTTTTTCTCTGATGTAGCACCATCAAAACTGGCTCTCATTGTTGAGACGTCACATGAAATGAACAGAAAAATCTATAAAATTATTTGTGAGTTGGACGATGCTACTACCGTCAAGCATAATTGATTTTTTTTTTTACATATATTTTTTAATACTACAGTTATTGCTGGTAGTTTTTTTGGGAGCTATGTTAGTTATTTTGGTGTTTGTTTTTTACTTTTTTTTTTTATATGT
Organism: Juglans mandshurica; assembly: GCA_022457165.1. Taxonomy (NCBI): domain Eukaryota; kingdom Viridiplantae; phylum Streptophyta; class Magnoliopsida; order Fagales; family Juglandaceae; genus Juglans; species Juglans mandshurica. The sequence continues at coordinate 28,966,899 of CM039627.1, forward strand.
AATTTTTAACCTTTTTTAATATATTTTTATAAAAATTTACAATATTATTAAAAAAATATTTCTTAATTACGAAGTTAAAAAAACAAAAAAGTGGGACTAGCATTATTCTTTATTAAATTTTAGAAAATATGAGAGAGAGAAAAATAAATAAAATTATTATAAAATTAAAATATTATTATAATATAATTTTTTTCTTAAAATTTGAATTAAATTATTTTTATTTTATTTCAAAGTTTGAAAAAATTATAATGATTAAATAGAAAATTAAAAATTAAAAAATATTTATGTTTTAGTGAAATTTTAAAAATAAAATAAAATAAAATAAAATAAAATAAAATGAATTAAGATAGGAAACGAGGCCAAGACACTGCGTCCATCCTAACAAACTTTGCCTAGAAAAAACCAAGTTTTCAAAACGATGGATGTTGGCCGTTGTCAAGTTTGTTGTTTTCAACGCAACCACAGACGTTTTCAAAGGATAAAGAGGATATATTTCAGCCACTAATGATCATTTATTTCCTTCACTTTTCACATGTCAGACGATCATGACTTGTCTTGACTTAAGGAATAATATCATTTTCGATATGATCTTAATTGTACGGCCATTGTTTTTCTAAAGAAAAAAATATATAATTATTATTGTAGGTATTACTTTACTATTATTTCTGAATAATAATTTATTTTATTTGCAAATTATTTATTATTATTTTATTACTATTTATAAATTATTTTACTAATTTTTTTTTATAAATGATATGAAATATTTTTAAAATCCAAATAATTCCGTTTGGTTTTATATTTGATCTCAATTCATCTCATCTCATCTCATTTCATTTCATCGAGGTGAGTTTGGATGTTGAAGTGAGTTGAGCTGAGTTGGGTTGAGATGATAAAATATTATTAGAATATTATTGTTTATTATTATTATTATTTTGAGATTTGAAAAAGTTGAATTATTTATTATATTTTATGTTGGGATTTGAAAAAGTTGTAATGATGAGTTGAGATGAGTTGAGATGATTTCAACTTCCAAACGAAGCCTAATGTTTAAACACCATTCAAATATAAATATATTTTAAAATTAAATTTTCAACTTTTTCATTTAATCTTTATTTCCTAAATTTCCAAACAAACATAAAATAATAAAAAAAACTCAAATTTTCTTTTCCAAATATTAAAATAAAAATTATATTCTAATAATATTTTAATTATATATTTTTTTTCAATTTTTTCTCTCATTTTCTAAAATTTCATAAAACATCTCAACTCAAATTTGGATGTTAAGAGTATCTTAGATCATTTGTGAATAATAGTAAAATAATTTATTAATAATAATTATTTATTTATAAATAATAGTAAACTATTTATAAATAATAGTGAAAGAATCTAAAAATAGTTTGGTTCCCAAACATATCCAATCCCCATGCTTCAAGTTGGAAATAATTAAAGGGGAATTCATGTTAACAGTTAAGATGTTTAGAAACATATCTCATCTCATCTCATCTCATTTCATTTCATTTTCTTCACAAACATCATTTAAATACAAATATATTCAATTTCAAACTAATCAATACAACTTCCACAAATTTTCAAATAAAAAATAAAAAATAATTAAACTTTTTCAAATAAAAAGAATTATATTAAAAAATTATATTTTAATAATATTTTTTATTCAACATTTTTTCTCCCTCATATTTCAAAATCTAATAAATATTTAACTCAAATTATCTTATTACTATCCATAAACCAATTGAGAAATTCTATTTGCAGTCCCCAAATGGGGACTGCATGTGCAAGCCCTTCATTAAATGAAAAAAACTACTATTTTTATAAGGATATTATTGTAATTTTGAAATTTTTAGAAGACAAAACTAACTAGGCTTGCAATGCAGTCCCCATTTGAGGACGGTATGTAGCATTGCTCAAACCAATTTACTATCATTTATAAGATTTTCAACTTATCCCATTCTTCAAATATCCAGACAAATTCATGTTAGTCGAATAACTGCACTTTTTGGAATAATTAAAGGGGAATTCATGTTAGACTAATTAATGCACTTTCTGGAATAATTAAAGGGGAATTCATGTTAGACGAATCACTGCCTATCAGGTTTAAAGACACTTAGCCCAGCTCATGAAAATATTTTATCTCATCTTATCTTATCATTATAATTTTTTAAATTTTTACATAAAATATAAAAAATAATTCAATTTTTTCAAATCTCAAAACAATAATAATATTAAAAAATAATATTTTAAAAATATTTTATTCAACTTTTAACTTTCATCTTAGTTTATCTCATCTCTAGGGGTGGGTAAAAATTCCGTCCTCCGACCTCTATCTGAGCTCCGACAGAGTTGGAATTTGCAGAATTCAGAGTGGGCTCCAAAATTCAAACTCCAACTGTTTAAAAAAAAAACACATGAACGGAACGACGTTATTTCACTTCAAGTGGAATGACATCATTTTGTGAAGGAAATGGGTCTTCTTCCCCCCTCACTTTTAACTTTCAAGTTTTAGCTTTGAAGCTTTTGCACACAGCAACAACAACTTTCAACTTTCGCACAAGGAAGTTCACCTTCAGTTGCCGTTTGCGGCTCTGCTGTCACCAGAGTAATTGTAAGAATGATTTCTAACTTCCTCCTACAATAAATTTGTTATTCCTCCGTGTAATTGTAAAATGTGATTTGTGACTCCCTTTGTGAAATGTGTATGATTTGTTATTCATTTCAGCTTCTTTGTTGTTTTTATTTCAATGATTTCGATTTTTATACTGTTAAATTTAAAAATTGAGGGACATAGATTTCATAAAAATTGAATTTTTTTTGTTTGAGGTGAGATTCGCTCGAGTGGCGCTCGAGTTTGGCTCGAGCGAACATCACACATATTGTTCGATCGAGCCTTCGCTCGAGTGTGGCTCGAGCGAACATCACACAGATTGTTCGCTCGAGCCTTCACTCGAGTTTGGCTCAAGTGGACGATCATTTTTTTGTGTTTTATTTATTTTTAAAACTACAAACACGACTAGACATATTTATATATATTTTTTTATTTTCAATGTGTTTCAAATTTGTAGATAATTATCATAACATTTAAAATAACGTATGTTTGTTAATTGTTTCAGATTATTTGTTCAAATTATGGATGCTACACCATCTCATTTTCACCACGGGTCTCCACAAGAGGATGACGCACAGCCGTTGGCGTCACCAACTGGTACTTAAGGCTGTAAACCCCCATCTAGAGCAGCTACTTCCTGTGCAAATAGTAAAGTCCCAATAGATATAGAAGACGTAAATATGCTTAATGAGGATGAGCAGTTTATGAATGTTAAAGCCGATTTACCAGTACGACCTAGTAAAAAAAGATCGTGGATATGTAAATATTTCACCAAAGTTCTCGGTGATCGTGAAAACCCACAGGCTCAATGCCATTGTAGGCAACTATGCGGTTATCATTCGAAGAAGTAAGGGACGTCAGTATTAATAGCATATCTTACTGGCTGCCAGCGGTATAAGATACACAAAGGGCTAGTAGTAACTGATCAGGCGAAACTGAGTTACGAGACTTCTACGGCGACTGATGTCACGCAGATTTGGAAGTTATCAATCACTGAATACAGTAAGAAGATGTTGATGGATGTTTTTGTAGAGATGATCATCATAATTGATATGCCTTTTACTACGGTTGGCCAGGCAGGCTTCTGCAAATTTGTGCACACTTTAGAGCCACGATTTCCCATGCATTCACTGTATATTGTGATACGTGACTATTTGAAGAGGAATGCCAAGGAGAAGATAGCGATGAAGGAAATATTTGTCGCCACTAGATAGAGAGTGTCATTTACCACTGATACATGGACCTCCATACAAAATGTGGGCTACATGTGTATCACAACCAACTTCATTAATAGTAAATGGACGCTATAGAAGCAGATTATAGGGTTCAAAAAAATTGTTGATCACAAGAGTTCATCCATTAACAAGGAGATAGATGACTATATAAAGGATTGGGGATCAGAAAAGTACTTTGTATCACGGTTGACAATGTCAGTGTGAATGACATTGCCATTGATTGGTTCAAGCGGAACACGACAGTAAATGAGGATATCATTCGTGAGAACCAACTTATACATGTTCGATGTTGTGCCCATATCATCAACCTCATAGTTTTTGAGAGGTTCAATGAGGTTGATGAATCCATTATTAAAGTCTGGAACCTAATGACAATAGACGAATAACTTGTGATCCCATCTTCCAGTATATTGCAACTAGAAGTTTCGACTCGATAGAATTTTACATACTTTATGTTGGATTTAGCGCAGAAGTACCAAACAACGTTCGAGCGAATGGAGATCGAGGATGTGGGCATAAGATATGCTTTGCTGGAGTCAATTGGGGGAGAAGTGGGCTCGGTGCGCCGGACATAGTTGATTATTTTTTAAACTATTTTATGACATAACTATACGGATATTTGGGACAAAATATCCTATTACAAACATGTACTTTGAGGAGCTCTCGGGGCTTTATGACTACTTGCAAGAGAGTTGTGTTGACAGTGTGAATTTGTTGCATGCAATGACTATGAGGATGAAAATTAAATATAATAAATATTGGGAGGTGTGGAGAAGATAAATAGATTATTATTTGTGCCTGCGATCCTTGACCCCGATATAAATTGGCGATTGTAAAATATTGGATTAGGGATGTTATCGGTGATGACGACGCTAAAAAGTTTATTAAATCGCTTAAATATAATATTGATGATTTATATAGCCATTACAACAGCAGTGGTCAGTCTTCAAAAGAAGGTGATAGCTCCTCTCGCCCTATTAGCTCGACATCTTCCTGGGAGAACACACATGTACAAAGTTCAAATTTATTACGGTTATGACGGTATCATCAAAACCATGCATCGATGAATATTATGTAGTGTAAGTCTGAGGTTGAGCGTTACTTTCTAGAAGATATTGAGACACCTAGTGGTACATTCCAGATATTAACTTGGTGGAAGGTGAATTCTGGCAAGTTTCCAATCCTTTCCCAAATAGTCAGTGATGTACTAACCATTCTTATCACTATTGTTACCTCTAAGTCGGCGTTTAGCACCAAAGGTCGTGTCTTGGATGCTTATCGTTGTTTATTGTCTCCGACCACCGTCGAGACCCTTGTTTGCACACAGAACTGGTTAAGTTCAACACTTATTAGAGTAGATACCGTTGATGCCGAGAGCTATAGGTTTGAATTAGGTAATTTTATGATTTTAAATGATTATTTACATAATTTTAATGTTTTCATTATTTAATTTATAATTTATATGATTTTGTAGACCTAGCTGTAAACTCCAGACTAGTTGTGGATGACTGAGAGTCTGAGATTGACGCACCGTAGGATGATTACCATCATGCAAAACTCGTAAGAGTTAGAGGTAGAGGTGAGTTCATAATATCACTTGGAGTCTTGGCTGATGATTTAGAAGTCTATAGTTAAATAACTAAAGAAAAGATAGTGTATCTAATCAATAAAAGTTAAAACTTCATGCAGGAAAATTGGAAATTACTATCGAGTCATCGGCTCAAATGCATGGGCTGTCCAAGACTGATGCGAGACATTGACTATTGTGGCTATTTCACATTTGAATGAAATCTATGATATTATTTAATATTTTGGTGCTGTAAATTTAAATTTATGGTTTTCGATTTGTAGTTTGATTTAGTTATTGTATTTAAATTTTGACTTTTAACTTATTTTTTATAGTATTTTAGATTTTTTAAATTATTTTTTATATTATTAAACACTAAACAGGGGTTAATATTGGGCCAATCAGTAGGGCAACTGGGCTTGAAAAAGTCCAGTTACTACTCTATTCAGAGTTTCGAGCTCCAAACTCCGATTGGACTATTGGAGTAAGAGGGTATTTGACATTCGACCCCAATCAGAGTTGGAGATTAGAGGTGGACAATCAGAGGAGTCCACTTCTCCTCATCTCAATTCACTATTTAAATCCATATTAAAGAGACTTATTAAAAAAAAAAAAAAATGGAATGATGTTACCTTTTAAGTGAGATTGGTGATCCATAGGCAGTGGATGGTGGACAAGACTAAAGAGAACGTATGCTTGTACAATGGCGGACCTACGCAGGGCCTCGGGGCCATCGGCCCTCAAAGTTTTAATAAAAAAAAAAAAAAAATTATAATTTAATAAGATTATATTAGCTGGCATAATCTTTTTTCTAAAATATTATCTTAAATTCTTAATCTTTATAAAATTATTTTAACTCAAAAATAAAATAAAAAATATTTTATTATAATTTTAACTTTACTCAACCTCCCTACAACAAATTTCTATTACGATAAATTTCTAATTACGCTACTGCACTTGTTGAACACCCTAGAAAGATCTACTGCGTCTTGTCCGTGTATATACGACAGGAAAGACCAGAGATGAAAGCGACGGATACGTGGAGCATAGCGAGTGAAAGAAAGGTTTGGAGCTATACGCATGGATAACCACGAACTACGATCTCAACATGTGGACGGTGGATATTCCACACGACCACGTTATAAATTGAGGTCATGGGTCTTCCCTTCAAACTGCCTACCCAACTCCAAGTTGATCATCTTTATTACTTTCCCTCGGTTGTATCAATCTTCGGTTCTGCTTTCTCTTTTCTGAAAAATACAGAAGAAAATGTCGTGCTGCGGAGGAAATTGTGGCTGCGGCTCTGGCTGCAAGTGCGGCTCTGGCTGTGGAGGGTAACCTTCTGTAATTCCTAGGCATTTTTGTCTCAAAAGTTGATGCCTATTTTGTTGTGTTTGAAAATTGATTACTTTGCATGTTCATGATGGGTTCTTGTTCTGTAAGATCTAGGATGGAAGTTGTACATGTTCCTCATGAGTCTCTCGGTTCCTTTTGGATCAGAGAGCTTGTTCAACGTTGATCTTCCTCTTTTTTAAATCATTAAGGAAAAAATAAAATTTTTGGAGATGAATGGTCTGATGAGCGCTTGCATGCAATATGCACAGGCGGAACCAAGAAATGATTATATGTTTCTCACCTTCATTATGCCAAAATTCTTTCCCATATTTCATGGCTGTTTTGAGAACATGTATGAATTTTCCTTACGGGGTTTGTGGATTTTTAATTTTGATGATGCTGCTGCAGATGCAAGATGTACCCTGACCTGAGCTACTTGGAGAGCACGGCCACCGAGACCCTTATTGTTGGTGTTGCTCCCCAGAAGACGTATGTATATTATTTGAAATCTCCAAATCATTGTTATTTCGGACAAAAACTAATGTTAGTGTGTGATCATCATGAATTATGCAGACACCATGAGGGTTCTGAGATGGTCGTGGGAGCTGAGAATGGAGGCTGCAAGTGCGGATCCAACTGCACCTGTGACCCTTGCAATTGTAAATGAGATAGATCTTAGTCTTTAAAGCAGAGATGGACTTGTCTTTGAAAACACTAATAAATAGCGAGCATATAAAATAGATAAATATGCGTGTCGAGTCTTTTATTAAAATAAAGTAGCCATGGCTGTCCTTCTAGTCTAAGGTTTGCATGGGTGTTTGCTTTCTTACTTTTGTATGATAGCAGTAAGTGATGTATGATGGAGAGAGTCTGTCTCTGCTTTTGGTATTTATGGGAAGAAGTTGAGAGAGCTTTTGATAAGCGGATGAAACCCTCCTTTTATCAGTTTCTGGTTTCTCTATTAGATTTATCGATTGTTCACTTAAAAGAAAGTAAATATTGGATAAAATTTGAAAAATATCGGCGATGGGATATGGGTACTGCAAAGTCGCCTCCCCCGAATGTGACGCAATTATCATCTCGTTATGGTGTGATGGGTGGGAGATATTTAATTATAAGGGAAATAGACCTTGTGCTATCTACAACGAGAAAATATGCTTATAACCGTGAATTGCATAACCGTCGTGTAATCGCTTTGAAAAAAATAAATAAAACATGGGACTCACGTGAAAAAAATTAATTTTTTAATAGTGGATTTCACTCTTTTTCAAAGCGATTATGCGGTGGTTACGCATTTCAAAGTTGTATGTAGAATTACTCATCTACAATATAGCACACCAATAAACAGTTAGGCAGTTAGTTGTACACGTGATGGCACATGCCCTGTAAGTAGTATGTGATTATTCTTGTACCCTTACTTTGCTAAAGAGATGTACTGAAATGCCCTTAACTCTTAACCGACTTAACGTCTAGAATGTGTATAAAAAGAGAGGTAGCTTCTGATGTAATTCATTGAAGAAGATTAATAAAGTCATTTATGGAGGAATTGATCCCTCGAAGATCAGAATTGTGATCATTTTCTGAGTGTGTTCTTACAATTGGTATCAGAGCAGTTTAAATTTTTGGGTGAAATTTTTTTCCTAATAGCTGAAGGAACGCGTTTTTAAGAACTGGAAAAGATGGTTGTGAGGTTACGTCAACATCAAGAACAACAAGGGAAGAGTTTGGAGGATCATCAAGGGACATTAGAAGTACTGAATTTCAAGATAGATGTTTTGCTGGATGTTGTTAATGGTGGAAGAATGGGTCATCAACATGATAGTGGCAGACAAGAAGAGGTGAATCATGAGCAGATGAGAGGAATGCAATTTCGTTCGATCAAACTAAACTTTTCAAGATTTGATGGGACTAATCCTACTGGATGGATTTATAAAGTGAATCATTATTTTGCTTTATATCCTATGCCGAATAGACAAAAGATCTTAATGTCATCATTTTACATGGAGGGTAATGCTCTAATCTGGTTTCAAGATGCTGAGGAAATTGGAATTTTTGATTCTTGGAGTTCTTTTTTGGAGGCCTTACAGTTGAGGTTTGGGAATCCATCCTATGATGATCCCATGGAAGCTCTTACTCGACTCAAGCAAAGTTCAACAGTTGCTGCTTATAAGACCCAGTTTGAAGTGATATCTAATCGATTGAAGAGATTATCTAAAAACTATAAATTGAGTATGTTCTTGAGTGGACTGAAAGATGAAATAAAGCTGCCTATGAGGATGCTTCATCCTCAAAATCTTAATTCTGCATTTGGTTTTGCCAAGATTCAAGAGGAGTACATTTGTAGTGCTCGTGGGGGGAGTAAAGGGGGAAGTTATCAAGCTTCCTATGTACCTTTCCTGTAGGAGGGAATGGATTTGACAGTAATGTTGGAAGGAAAGAAAGTTCTGTATTAGGGAGAAATAATAATTTTAAAGCATCATTGCCTGTGCAGAAAGTGAGCCCAACAGAGATGAAAGAGAGAAGAGAGAAGGGTTTGTACTATTTCTGTGATGAGAAATGGAACCCTAGTCACAAGTGTAAAAAGACCAAGATATTTGTGATGGAAGGGATGAAATTATTTGGTGGAGAAGATGTGCAAGGCTGTGAGTTGGTAGAGGATCTTGATAAGGTTGATATGACACCAGCACAATATGAGATTCCTGAAATATCCTTGCATGTCATTGCAGGATCATTAAGCCCAAGATTGCTAAGAAGGTGACAGAGATATTAGATATTAGTTCTTCTATATGCAACCGGCGGGGAATCTGCTGACGTGGCACTCTGAAAATTAAAAAAAAAAAAAAACCGAGTGAGTGAAATATGCAGGAAAAATGGAGAGAAATGAACCAAAAAAAAAAAAAGAAAGAGCAAAAAGCGGGAACCGAAATGAATATGAGCATCGTCTTCGAGTTTTCTTCTCCCTCCCGAGCTTCGTCTTCGACTAAACCCAACTTCGTCGTCGACTCGTCTTGTCCCGAAAATCTCATCTTGTCTGGAGCTTCATCTTCTCCCCCGAGCTTCATCTCCTTCAAGATTTTGTACAAGTACGTGCGTCCAGAGGTAAACAGGAAGGAGACATACTCACCACTCACTAAGAGAGGATGAGAGGCACGACGGTAAAAATGAAATGACGCACTAAAAGTCTCCATGATGCCCGATGCTTCAACATGAGAAGCTCTCCAATACTTTGAACCTTTCAGAATGCTGACCTACGAGAATGCATGTGGTGCCTTGCACGTTATACCACGTAGTACTTCAACTACAAAATGTTTTGCATTATATGTATATTTTGATCAGGAGGCCCTAACCAGCCATCATTAGTTAATGTAATAGCAGGAGAATTCATGATGGAATACTTTGAACCTTTCAGAACTATTGTTATAGAACAATTGTTATATATAAATGTTTTAAGAATGCAAATCTATATATGTTTCTCTCTTTTGGGTTCAAACGAATTTTCCATTCGATTTTCTCTTTATATATATATAAAGAGCACGAGAAGTCTCTCATGCTGCCCGATGCTTCAACATGGGGGAAAGTGTTTAGTACCTTTTCAGCTTACTCTGTTCTTAGTTATGAAAGCAGGGGATGGTTGGGGAGTGAGCGGAGACGGGTGGTACTAGGCTGTCCGTGGAGGCTGTGCCGAGCGTGGGTCTTCGATGTCGTTGGCTAACTGTGGTTGTCGTGGTTTAGTGTTGCTGCGGCTTGGAGCAGCAACGGGAAGAGGAAGCGCTGCTAGCGGCTTGCCGTGGGAATGAAACGGCTTACGAAATGGGGTAGGCAGAGGATCGAAGAGAGACTTTTCAGCTTCGAAGGGAGTGGGAAGATTTCGGCTTCCTGGGTCGTCTCGAAGATTTCTGCCTCGTCAGTTTTGCTCTACTAGTTTTAGGCGACTTAAAAGATTTTTGAAGAATAAATATAGAGATGAAGAGTCGAGGAGCTGAACGAAGCGAAGAGAGAGTAGTGAAAAAAATATTTTTTTTATAAAATGTGGGCCCGGTTACGCGGGGGTTTCCCCAACCGGTTGTAAGTAGAGTTTTTTATTAGATATTGAAACCTTAGAGGGAGGATATTCCAAACTTAAGGCTTTCATCACTTGGGCTTTACAATTTTTCAATTTCTCCGAATTTAAATTTTAGGAGAAGCATGCTTGATTGTCAAATTTTGCGGGTGTGAACGATTTTTACAAAGTAATAATGTTTAGTATTTTGATTAAATGAAATATAATTTTCGATAAATGAATATAGTTGTTCGTTCGCATGAGGTATAAGAAAACCGAGCAAATACTGCATAAACAACATATTCGAAATGACATTTACATTCAATGACCTCAATCATCATCTAGAAACGAGGAGAACCAACTTGCAATTGCTCTGAGGGTGTTGAATCATCATCTGCTCTATCAAATATTCCTCTTGTAGCTCTGCTGAACAAGTTGTGAACCTACAAAAAGTTTTTATTTCAAGTATAATATAAATGTAAAGTTAGTATGAAATTTACCCTTTTGGTAACCAAAATTTTGTCACTCAATTCTCAAAATTTACATCAAGATGTAGTACCTGCTTGGATGAAAGGCCTATCTTCTCCAAATCACTCAACTGCAAAATGACAGATATAATAATACACTTTCAGTATTACTAGACATAAATCAAGGGAGTTTGCATTTCTTTCCCAAAAGCTTAGTAGAGATTGTCTTACCGATTTTAATGGGCTTGTTTCTCTGAGTTCAGATATGTATTCTGCCATTTTCTCTCCAATCCCCTGGATTGGATGATATTGAAGAGGAAGAGGGTTAAAAAACAAAAATATATCAGATTACTATGCTGCATTGTGGCTATTAATTGGCTAAAATATACCTTTAATCCAAGTAGCTCCTCTCTGCAATAATAGAAGGCAATTCACAGATCAGCCCAATTGCCTAAAGGAATATATAATTCACCTAGTTGAGAAATGGAAAATAGAGATGAATAAAAAAAAAAAAAAAAAAACTTACTTGCTGGCCGTATTTAAGAAAGCAATATACTCTTGAATAAGAGAGCTCTGTGCACAAAATTTACAGAAATAAGAATCAAAGTTGGAAGATCCAAAATAGAAGCGCACTATGTTCTAAGTTTCTTTTGTCCAAATCTACCTTCAAATTGCAGCTCCATGTACTGAATTTATCAAGTGGAGTGAAAGTTGTTTGCAACTTGTTCGCAGATGTCCCAATGAAAGCTCTTTTGGGAGTAATTGGCTCCAATAAAACTGGGTATGATTGATCCGTGGATGAGAGCCCCTCAAGATGTTTTAGATTTACGTTGGTGTCTATGGGGGAAAGAACTGTTCTGGATCTCTTAAATACATCTCTCTTCACTTTAGCTGGGGATGAACCAACACAATTGGCAGAAGAATGCATGGTTGCAATATTATCCTCTTTGTCCAAAGGTTCATCTATTCAGAAGCAAAAATCTCAACCATTAAAATGCCTCCTTTATATTTGAGTTGGGTAAAATGTTCCAAAGAGTACAATTTGTGACATACCAGGCAAAAACATTTTTGAATTGGGTACAATTCCATCAGCAGCAGCCTCAATCACTTCTGTGTTTGGCATAGCAGCAATCACACCACTCTGCAATGGAACAAGGATTAATATGCATGAACGTTGAAAATTTCCAAGTCCTTTTCTGTTCTAGATATTTATCATACAGGAAATCTTAAACAAGATGAATTATAGCAGAATCTTATCTTATCGTCAGCTGGAGCTATAAACCTGTTTTCATTCTAAATTATAAACAATAATATTTCATACTATGGAGACATTATTTGGAATCTTCAAATTCTGATAGACACAAGTCAATCACAAAAATCAGTCTTGATGACCTTGAGTGCCACTATATTTTCTTTTTGAATTTTGCGCTTTTTGTTACCAATGACAATATGGTATGTTGTGGTTCTGTTTCTAGTGGTGATGATGCTGTACAACACTTCTTTTATACAAGTTCAAATTCTTACCTGCAAGCAAGCATCAACTTGACCTTCATCATTGAATAAATTTGTGAAAGGCACCGGAATAAACCTACACATATATTGAGCAATTAGGCAATGGGGGTATTATTTCTGCGTGTACTATGAAAGGTTCAATAAATTATTCATACCTTTGTTTTGCCTTACAAGCACCTTGGTTCGTAGTAGCCTTTGCTTTCACAGAGCTGTGATGGATACTGGGTTTCTTAACAGAGCTTATAGAACTGGGAGTTTTGCCCATAAAAGGAGAATTGAATGCTCCAATTCGTTGTGCACTCTTTGTCTTGCCTTTAGATTCAAGCCAAGCACGCAGTTTGGCCTCCATGTCGACTTTGTCCCTTGGGGTCTCTAGCTTATGAGCTGAGGAAACAAAATTAGAGATGTGCCGCGACCGAGCAGCCAAGCTGACAGTATGGACAGATTCCTGGTACTCTCCCGGATTCTGTTATCAAAGAAAGGAGGCTTCCTTGAAATTCTCGTACAAATAAAAACTGGCAGGTGAAGGATTGAAAGGAAGAAAAACAAAAGCCAACGTCAAAGAACATACAAGACAAGCAACCATTAAAGCAGAGCTTGTTCCTCCAAGAGAGTCCTGTAATATACGGGTCAACTTGCTTTCTCTGTAGGGCACTCGGGGTTTGTTATTGTTCAGTGCAAAAATCACATTCGATAATGCGAACAAGGACTGGTTGATCTTCCCACTCTCTTGGAGGCGAATCCCTTCATTGCATGTCCTTCTATTATCTTCATTACCTGGTTAAATAATGCATACAAATCAAAATGGGAAAGATCAGATTCACATTCACATTCACATTCACATTCACAACCACACACATACCCAATCAGACATGAAAGTAAAATGTGTAGAAACAACCTGCTAGGTCTATGAGGTTCAGCTTTCCGATAACAGTAGCACCAGAGCCATCGCCGGAAGGAGTGGAAACAGAAATCACAAGCACCCCATGGCTCCTACTAGAGACATCGTTGAGACCCGTGTGCGCTACTTTCCGCCTCTCAATCCCACAACAAAGCGCCTCAGAGAACTCGGACATTGACTTTACTGGGACCCGAGATAGTCCCCGTAGATGAATGTGCCCATCTTTATCATCCAAGATCACTATTTCCTTTGCTTTGAGCTCTAAAAGATCATAACATCTGTCCATATAGACCTCGTAATATGAAATCTCTGCCGTGTTTCCTGTGCTTTGGCACAATGAGAGAATTGTAGACACGGCCAGCGGCATTAGTCCTGGCTGCTCATCAGTGCCCTGCAACATTAACCATGTTCTGAGTAATTCATAAAAAGCAGAATCCCCCTACTGAAAGGAATTTTTTTTTTCTAAAATACAACTCCTAGCTTTAATTCCAAATTTCAAAGTTCGTTTTCTTTAGTTTCTTCCCATAGGTTCTTTCGGGATCTAAACGGAAACCAGAAGACCATGGTTAATCATGAAAAACATGGTAACCATAATGCAAGGAATGTTATCCGGAAGAAAACTAACTTGAAGAATTGCTTCTACTTTCAAAGTTTATTTTCTTTCTATTTCTTTCCCTGGGTTTTTCTAGTACCCAAACACAAGATAGCGAGAAGGTAAATTTTTTTTTGCTCTGTCAAACCTGCATCGTGTAGGTCTTCCCACTCCCGGTAGCCCCATAGGCAAACACCGTAGCGTTGCAGCCATGGAAAATCCCCGGAATCAACGGGCTCACTTCTTTGCAGAAGATCCGACCTAGATTGTTATCCTCTTGGCCAAAGAAAGAGTCCAACCGGTAGCACTCGTTTCGGCTACCCCATAAATGAAAAAACCCCATTAGCCCAGAGTTAAAATCAAAGGCCAAAAACGATAAAAGATTTTCTTAGTCAAATTCAAACACCAAAACCCACAAAAAATTTCTTCACAGATTGTAAATGAGAAGCAAAGAGGTATTCACCTGGTTTCTTTATCTTTCAGGTAAACGGAAACTTCTTCACCGGAATCGGAATCTTGATCAAGAACTGAAACACATGGTGTCCGGTCACGGTTCTTGTCGTCGATTTCGTGAGGGAGAAAGGGGCGCACCCTCACAATAACTCTAACCTTGGAGATCGCGTTGGGGTTCATGGTCTTTGTCGGAGACTAGGGTAGAAGATTATTCGGTCAGGTCTCTGATAATGGAAAAGAGAGAGAGAGAGAGAGAGAGAGAGGGGTGATATTCGACCGTTTGGGACTGCTTTAATTTTGTTTTGAAAGATAGGGGCAAGATATTTGACCGTTGGTGCTTGGGAGTTGGGACACCCGAACCGTTTTAACACTTTATGAGTTTGCGTTTTGAATTTGAGTCAATCAATGATATGTTTCAGAGCGTGCAGTTTTATACACGCTTCGGCTGTGTACGTCTCGTTAAGGCGTTTAATAGTAGTCGGGTGGATTGAGTTTTAGGAATTTGGAGTGTCTGAACCAGGCCTACTTGCTAAGCAAGGTTTGAGACTATAGAATCCTAATTCACTTGTAGCTAAAGTTATGCAGACAAAGTACTACAGACATGGAGAGTTTCTGAATTCCAGACTGGGGTATCAACCTTCATATGCTTGGAGATCAATTCAAGGTGCTGAAGTGTTACTGCAAGAAGGTATGATACTGAGAATAGGTAATGGTACTACAGTCTCTATATGGAAGGATAGATTGATTCTTAAACCTTTGACTTATACAATTGAGATTCCACCTATTGCATTTCCCATCTCCACTTAATGCTCATGTCATACTATAAATTCCTTGTGCAACCAAACGGGGCTTTAGTATGCTGAACAGTGAAGATAATCATATTTGATTGTAGAGAAATGATACTTGCAGTCATGAATGTGCAAGCGCCGTGCAGTCACTTTGAAAAAAGTGAATAAATATGGGACCTACATGAAAAGAAATTAATTTTTTAATAGTGGAACCCACTTTTTTTCAAAGCGATTGCACGGCGTTTGCGTATTTCACGACTGCATGTAGCATTACTCTTGATTGTATACTCATTTTGGCACTTTCTCTGTGAAGAATGCTTATCACTTACAGAAAATGCTGCTTGACAGAAATTCTAGTGAACTTCTAACAAACATAATCGAGATATTTTTTGGAAGAAACTATAGAAGCTACATACTCCAACGATGGTTAAGGTTTTTATTTGGAAAGCATTTCACAATGGTTTACCAACAAGAGAAAATTTAGTGATAAAGAAAGTGCTTGACTCTAACCTCTGTCCCATTTGTGGTCCGAAAGATGTGGTTCATGCTTTATGAAATTGTGTTGCTGTTGGTGATGTTTGGAGTTTTGGCTATCGAGAAATTCAGAAGATGGGGTGGCTGGGAGATGGACTTTCTGTCTCTTATAGAGCATATAAGTAACACCCTTGATCAACAAGAATTTGCTAAGATAGCAATTATTACAAGAAAGCTTTGGCTTAGAAGAAATGCAGTTATATATGAAAACTTCATTCTTCATCCTACTGTACTTGTTAGACAAACAATGGACCAATTACAAGAGTTTCAGACTGCCAAAGCAGAGAGGGTGCAACACAACAGTTTAAGGACATATGACCAACATGTTTGGTCACCTCCTGTAAGTCCATGGGTCAAGGCTAATTAGGATGTAGTTGTTGAGAAAGAACACACTCGGATAGGTATTGAGGTTGTGACCAGAAATTCACTGGGGAAGTTTTGGCAGCTAGGAGAGCACCTGTAGATTTCTGTGCAGATTCCAGTTCAGCAGAAGCTAGGGCAGCATTGATTGCTTGTTTGTTTTGTAGAGATTGGGATTGACTAATGTGATTCTAGAAGGGGATGCTAAAATAGTAGTTGATGTTGTTAATAAGTCTTGGGAGAATTTCACTAAGTATGGGTATCTTGTGGAGGAAATAAGCTATTCATACAAGGTCCAGTTGCTTGGCATATTCAATATGTAGAATTTGTTCTTAACTATGTTAGATTGATTGTAATGTCTGAATTGGTTACTGATTAATGAATAAAGGTGTATTTCTTTGAATAATAATAATAGCCGAGTGACAGTGAATTAAAAACAACTTCATTCATTAATTTGCAACCAGTTCACACAATACAACCGATCTTAAGCAGATAGGAACATCTTCCATATCAATACAGACGGAATTATAGATCAATGCATCATTTGCTAAAAGATGTGCAACTTGATTAGAGTCCCTCCTTACATGGTGAATCTGCCAAGTATCATAACCATGTATGAAAAGTTTAATTTCCTCCACTAGATGCCCATACTTACTAAAATTTTCCTGAGAGCATTTAACAACATCAACAACAACTTTAGCATCCCCTTCAAGAATTACATTAGACAAACCTAGATCTATACAAAACAAGCATGCAGTAAGTGCAGCCTAAGCTTTTGCTGCAATAGAATTTGGACAAAAATCTATAGGTGCTCGCATAGTTGCCAAAACATAATCTTGAGAATTTCTGATTACAACTCCAATACCAATCATAGTTTGTTCTTGATCAAGAATTACATCCCAGTTTGCCTTGACCCAGGTACTCTTAGGTGGTGACCATACATGTTGCTCAGGTGATCTTATATTATTGTGCAATAACATCTCTATTTTAGTAGTCTGATGTTCTTGCAATTGATTCATTGCTTGGAAAACCAATATTTTCGGATGAAGGAACTGATATTCATAGATAACAACATTTCTCTTAAGCCATATCTTCCTCATAATAATTGTTACCTCAACAAATTCATTCTGATCAAGGATAGAACACAGATGCATAAGAGACAAAAAATCCCTCACAGTCATTCAGCTTTTGCACTTTTCAACAACAAACACTCCAAACACCTCAGACAACACAATTCCAAAGAGCATAGACAACATCTTCACTAGCTAGACCACAAATGGAACAAAGATCTGAAAAAAATCATTTTTTTCACCAATATATTTGCTCTTGTAGGTAGGGGTGTAAATTTAAACCGGAAAACCGGTAAACCGGTCTGGACCGGTTGGTCCGGTTTTGAATCGGTCCGGTCCGGAAGTAGTTCCTATTTTATGAAAACCGGCCGGATTCGGTCCGGTTTCAGTTCTGTAGTTTTCGGGACCGGATCGGATCAAACCGGACCGGTTGAAAATAAAATATATATAAATTAATTTTATATATTATACAAAATAATTATATATATATCATATATAATTATATATTAAATTTTAATATATAATATATATAATTATATATCATATATGAAATAATTTTATATTATAATTTATAAATTATAACATAAAATGTTAATCTTAAATATGAACATTTATAATTTGTTTGATCATATGTTATTAATATAATTATATATAAGATAATGTTGTTATAATTTATCAAATAAAAGTTTAATCTTAAAGATAAAAATTTAATTGATCATATGCTTTAAACATAATATATATATTAAATTATAAATAACATTTTATCATAAGAAGTAACACTTTATTATATTTTTTTTACATTTAAAAAAAAATGAAAAATCAGAAAACCGGATCGGACCGGACAGGAAATCGGTAAAACCGGAGGTACCGGTTTAGAGGGTAATCGGGGCGTAATCGGTTTTGAAAAATATAAAATCGGTACATACCGGTTCGGTTTGGAAAAATACAAATTTGGTACATACCGGTTTGGTCCTAGATTTTGTCCAAACCGAACCGGTTACACCCCTAATTGTAGGAAGACCTTCGTGACAAGATTTCCAAATAAATACTTTAACCATCATAGGTGTATTCAGACTCTAGTTTCTTCCAAAAAATATCTCGATTATGATTCTGAGAAGTTTCACCAATATCTTATCTATCAACATCTTTTGTATATGATAAGCACTTTTCATAGAAAAAGTGCCACACTTAGTATATTGTCATATCTGCTTGTCTTCACTATTCAACATGCTAAAAGGGATTTGCAATATAGCTACAACATTTGAATCAGTAAAATTGGCCCTCACCAAATATGTATTCCATTCCCCAATTATCAAAATCTATCAAAGCTTGTACCTTTGCTGAACTAGGAAGTGCAGTAGGTGGAGTTTGAACTGCATATGTCATAGGTTTGGGAATCCATCGATCTTTGCATATAAAGACCTTATTGCCATTGCTTATTCTCCATATCATACTCTCTTTTAGTAACATCTTAGCCCCTTGAATACTTATCTAAGCATATGAAGGCTGATACCCAAGTTTTGATATCAGAAAATTCCCTTGTCTATAGTATTTTGTTTGCATGACTTTCGATACTAGTGAAGTAGGATTCTACTGTAGTCTCCAACCTTGCTTAGCAAGAAGAGCCTTGTTAAAACACTCAAATCTCTAAAACCCAAACCACCCAACCCTTTTGATTTGCTCAGTTTTGACCACTTTATTCACTGAAGTTTTCTCTCATTTTGTTGATGACCCCACCAAAATTTCTTCATCATCTTAGTTATATCTTGCAATAGACCTTTTGGAAGTTTAAAAATACTCATGCTATATGTATGAATTGCTTGTAACACTGCCTTGATAAGTACCTCCTTACCAGCTTGTGAGAGTAGTTTTAATTTCTAGTTACTAACCCGCTGCCATACTCTATCCAGAATGTATTTAAAAGTTCTGATCTTAGCTCTATCAACCTTGACTAGAAGACTCAAATACTTCTTATAACAATGAACAACCTTTACACAAATAACACTAAGTAGGTACTGCTGAGTTTATTTTCTAGTATTTTTACTAAAGAAGATTGCTGTTTTGTCTTTATTCAACATTTGTCCTGAGGCTGCCTCATAATTATGCACTATTTGTCTCATACACCACCATTCCTTCATAGATGTTTGCAGAAAATCAAGCTATCATCAACAAATAAAAGATGATTAATTCTAAATCTATCCCTCCCAGGTGGAACACCACTTATTGTACCTTGTTGTTCTGCCTTTAACAATGAATAGCTTAACACTTTAGCACAAAGTATAAAAAGATAAGGGGAAAGAGGATCCCCCTTGTCTAAGCTCTATTGAAGGAAAAGACCTTTGACTTGGAATCCCATTCACCAAAATAGAATATGAAACTGATTAGAGACACATCATAACACTAATGATTCATTTAGAATTAAAACCCATCTTCTGTAAAACAGTTGCAATAAAAGGCCACTCCATACGATCATATGCTTTACTCATGTCCAACTTTAATGCTATATTACCATCTCTTCCTTTAATCTTAGTAGACATAAAATGAAGTGTTTCATACGCCACCAAGATATTATCATGAATTAGTCTACCAACCACAAAGGCACTTTGATACTAACTTATGGTTTAAGCCTATTATTACTTTCGAACAAATCTTGTATAACACATTACATAAGCTAATAGGCCAATAGTTAGTCACCTTCATAGGGTTTTTTTTTTCTTTGGAATTAGACATAAAAATGTTTCATTGATGTCCTCCCATGAGTCTTGGACATCAAGAAGGTCAATAATAGCCTTGCACACCTGATCTCCAACAAAATGCCAATATTTCTCGCTGAAAAACCATTTGAGCCAGGGGATTTCAATGATCCATTTGAAAGAGTGCACATCAAAATTTTTTAGTAGTGTAACTTTCATGAAACAAAGCATTAAGAGCCATAGGTATTCTTTTATGAAATCCCTGTAATATATCATTAATACCTGTTGGAGATGAAATAGTATAAAAATAATGGAAATGATCCATAAAAGCCATACCTATATCCCTCTGGTTGTGATAACCATGGTCCCTTACATCATTCACATATGCAAGAAAATTCACCTTTCTTCTTTGATTAGCACATTGATGGAAATACTTTGAGTTTTGATCCCTCCATGTTTTAACCGTTGTTGCTTAGCCCTCTCTTTCCATGCTAAATCTTCACTTTCTAATATATTTGCAATATCTTTTTTAATCTATTTCATTTCATCCACATCCAGAGCCTCTCCAATGTCATGATATTGAGTTAAGAGTTCTGGTTTTTCTTGAATGGCCTTCCTCACTATAATACCAGTGTCAACTTTTCAATTTCTCAATTGTGCCCAACATTTCATCAAACTTTGTTGAACTTGCTGAATGATAAGAACTTCTTGCTAGTAAAACAATGATAAGAACTTCTTGCTAGTAAAATAATCTTTTCCACATTTGGGTATTTCTCAATCTAGTCCCTATTAGTAGTCACTCTATCCAATCTCTCCTTAGTGAAGTTGCCATCCTTTCTATTATTACCCTATGTATATCTAGGCCCTTTAAAGTCAAGATTGCTAAGCTCACATAATCCAAAACTTGTTGAAACCTAGCCATTTACGAAGGAGATCTCCATACAACCCCATACTTCTCAGATTGACATAAAATCTTGTTGAAATCACCCAAATACAACCATGGGAATGGAGAAACATGCTTCAGGGTTTTCAGCAAATTCCAACCTTCATCAAGGTGACTAACTTCCGGATCACCATAAGAACCTGTTAGTTTCCAACAATTTCCAGTACCAAAATCAGAAACTTAGGCATTGATATGATTGAAAGAATAGTTCTTGATTTCTAAATCTATCTCAGCCTTCTAGAACAAAACTTGTCCTTCTTTATTACCTATACTATCAACAAACAAAACATTATCAAAACCAAACTATCTTAGCAACTGCACCATTCTACTTTTTTGAGATTTAGTTTTAATAAGAAATAGAATGTTAAGACGATATTCCTTCACCAATTAATGAAGATCATGGATTGTTCAAGGTGTCCCGAGAGCTGAGCCCTTGAAAGTTCCAGCTTAGGATATTTATAATGCTCAACGGGGCTGGCAACTAGCCTTTGCCGATTTTACTTTCTTTCTCAGTTTCCCAGTTTGAATTATATCCCCATATGCATTGAACTTATTAATCTCAAGCCCTACTATCTTTCATTTCTGACAATTAAAATCCTGTTTATCAACTGTTTTAGTATCAGAACTCAATCGTGTTCTTCTTTTCCAGGTTTGTGTAATCATCTCTCCCTTACTCATAGTAGCCTCTCCACAAGTTTATGAGAAAGATTGTCCCATTTCGAGACCTGGTGGCATTTCCATTTGCAAAGTAGAGTCCACCATCTGGATTGGAAATTGACTCTGAAAGATCCACTACATGTTTTACAGTAGACTCATGATAAGGGCATTCATTAATCTTTCCATCCAAACATATTCCTTCCTTACCTCTATCTCCTATGACTCCAGAAGAAGACTCACACAAAATAGGGGAGAAATGTAACTTTTTTTCCACAGCTGTAGCTGTTTTGACAGTTCTATCTTGATTGCCATATTTCAAATTTTGAACTTCAGTAGTTACCTATCCTTGAACTTGTGAAAGTTGGAAACTGCTATCAACGGTTTCTCCACCATCAGCAGAAACTGCATCAGTCACCATCCTTTTGCTGTCTGTTTTCTTCTCTAACAATCCTGATGAATTGATAGAAACATTTCCATTCTTCTTTAGAACCGATGTATGTGAAGCCCTAAGTCACACCCCATATTGCTTTGGGTCATCTGGTTTATTGGAGCTTGAATGCAATACACAAATACATCCAAAACTACCATGTTGAATTACACCACAGGAGAAACAGAACTTCAGAAGCCTCTCGTATTTACATGTAATCCAAGTAGTGAGCCAGCCAATTTTAACCATAAGCAATGTTTTGAATACTGTACCGGACGTCGTATCGGTCAAGGCACTGGAACGAAATATTTCGATACCGGTACCGTTTCGGGATAGTCGATATATAAATAAATTATATATATAAATATATATATAAATTATATTCCAAAATAATAGTCTATATATAAATAAATTATATATAAATACATATATATATAAATTATAAATAGTCTAGTCTGAATTGGGAGTTAAAAAATAAATTTGTAGTTTGAAAAAATGAAAAAAAAAACAAAGGCCGAAATATCGGCCGGTACAGGCCGAAATTGAGGCCGGTACAAAACGGGTATGGTACCTATACCGGCCCGTTTCGTACGGGCCAAATGGCCAGTACAAAAAATATCGGCCGTACCGGCCGGTACGGTACAAAATCCAAAACAGTGATCAGAAGTCTACGAATTAATGATTATTGAAGATCAAGCAATACTCTGACTTGTAAGTACTTACCCCAAGCAATACCATTTTTATCAACACCAACAATTGGCAAAGAATCAAGATCAGATCCTACTTTTTCTCCTACTAGTTTATTCATACTACCCAAGGAAAGATTGTAAATTTGTATCCAAAAAAATTCCTTATCAAATTTCATCTCCTTTATAGATGTGAAACCATCAAAGTCCTTGAGCATCCCCAGATTTCTATTAGACATCCATGGACAACCCTTCTTAACTTTTATTAAACTGAAATTCCATGATAAACATGTTAGAACCCAAATCTGAAATACTTATAGTCCCAGACACCTTCTAGATTTTCAACATAGTTGTACGAAAGGCCTTAAGATCGAATGGCTTCTTAGCAATCACTTACCAATCAAACAACATTTACTATGCAGAATTGTGTCTTCAACATCGCCCACATCTATCTCAACACTCTTTTTCTCCTTTTTTGTCAGAGACAAATTACCACATAAAAATGATAAATCATCCTCCATTTGAATTGTAACACTGGAAACTCCACTAGATTCCTCCAAGGAGACAACTTGCCACTAACAAACTATCATCTCACATTAGAAACCCAAGAGAGAGATTTTCCCCAGTCCTTTGGTCATGTAATAATGTTGTGTTTACGTTTACATTTCAAAATTGGATATATTATTGTGTCATTGGCGAATATAGTATTGCACATAAGGATAATTTTACGCACAATATTATACGCAAATGGCAACCCCATTTTATCAATATTTTTACCATTTTCAGTAGCTTACTCATTAGCACGTAAGGTTATATAAGTAAAATTACAAATATAGATAGCATTTTCTGTTTAACAATCGTTTACGACCTCCGCACAATTGGTTTGAAAAAGTGAGACACATATAAGATTTACATGCAAAGGTTTAAATGAGTCAAGCTCGAGCGAGTAGAGGGTGGTCAAATTACGTTCGTTTAATTTTTATTCAAACACATGTTGAGCTTAAACTTTTCATCAAGTTAGATTTTACGTTCATGAATATCTCGTTTTATATTCGAGGAATTTGTGCTTGTTTACAAGCTGATTCATTTAGAAGAAAAAGATTATTTATGTTGTATTTTATAACTTTATCTAAAAATATTGAAAGATAAACTTTCACTTTTTGCTAATATGTCTATAAAATTTGTATATAAATATATCAACAATTAGATTAATAAGGATTCAAGTAACACGCTTGGTATTAGAAATATGATTTGCCCTAACCTTTTTCAATATTCTCATAATACATATAAAGGTAATACTACAAAAAAATTAAATAAATATGAAGTTATTCATTTTTTTCAAATTTGTACGAGTCTAGCTGAGTTTTGTACGAGTTATATTTTTTAATAATCGATCATAATTTTGTGTTCAATAATACCTCATTTAATAATGAATCGAGTCGAATTTAATTTTGACTAAGCTAATCTCGAGTGGATAGTCAAATTGTATTGTTTATTTATAACCCTTCTCACATATAAAACTTTTATAGTGGTTCCCATTTTTTTCAACACTAAATTTACACATCTTAAAACTATATGTAATATTACTAATTCTAAAACATTGATCCTTGTAACTTGGCTTTTGTTAGAATGTTAATGTTTAAGTTTGTCATGCGTGATCTCAAAACAAAAAATATATATATTTTCTTAAATTAAGAAACAAAAAAATTTCTTCTAAACTTTGTCATGTTTAAAGACCCACCAAAGTAAGTGTTGTGAAAAATGATGACGAAAGATTGAAAGTAAATGTGAAAATAGCAATCAAACAATCACACGACACAAGATTTACGTAGTTCATTCACGGGAGTTGCAAAAGATTTTTTTTACTTGAGGAATCACAATACAATGTTAGGCGACTACTGTACACTCACTGTATGGCCATATGACAGAACACATCATATTTATATTGTAAACGGCAAAAAACCCTAAAATTTCAATAATAGTGATGTTCGCTTGAGCGGCTTGTCGAGCGTGCTTCGAGTGAACTTGGTTCCTGTCAACTGCTCAAGCCATGTGTCGAGCAGCTCTCAAGCGAACTCTCTGATTTGTCTCCGTGAGCGACTAAAGACTCCGCTCGAGCGTTGTCGACCAGACTCCATAGTACTTAACAATTCTCCTACTTAGAGACTAATACACCCACTGTATCGCTCTTTGTCTCAAACATGATATCCTCCACTTCTGCAACTCACTGCCCCTGTCTTCATGGTAGAAGACCAACAGAAGTTGTGCACAACTTCAGTTTCTCAAGTGTAGCACCTTTTGTCAACATATCAGAAGGGTTGTTACTTTCACAAACTTTCTCAAGTAACAACTGTCCATCATCTAGCAATGATCGTATAAAGTGATACCTGATTTAAATGTGCTTGGTCCTGGAATGAAATGTTGGATTCTTGGCAATGAATATAACACTTTGACTATCGTTGTAGAGAGTGCCCTTCTAATTCTTTTTATCCATTTCCTCCAAGAAACCCTGTAGCCAAATCATCTCATTTGCAGCTTCTGACACTGCAATATACTTAACTTCTGTAGTAGACAAAAAAACTGTTTTATGCAAATTAGAATCCCATGACACTGCAGTACCACCCAGAGTGTAAACAAAGCCTATGGTACTCTTTTTGCTATCAGTATCTCCAGCTAAATTAGCATCAACATAGCCCTGCACCTCTAAGCTCTCTCCTAAGAAATATAAGCATGTTTCTGAGGAGCATTTTAGGTACCTCATAAAATGCTTCCCAATGTTGTTTTCCTGGGTTACTCATGTATCTACTCACAACTCCCACTGCATGGGCAATATCTGGTATTGTGCAAACCATAACATACTTAATTGAACTAATAGTTGAGGCATAAGGAACCTTACTCATGCAATCTTGTTCCTCTTTTGACTTTGGTGACTGATCCTTGCTGCGTTTGAAGTGACTGCCCAAGGGTGTGCCAACTAGTTTGGCCTTGTCCATATTGAACCTATTCAGTACCTTTTTCATATACTCAGTTTGCATGTCATCCACATACAGCAACAAAATAATGTAAGAATTGTCAAAATGCCAGACATAGAAGCAGTGATCTGCCTGACATCTGATGTACCCTGCACTGTACATAAAATTGTCAAACTTCTTGTACCACTATTTAGGAGCTTGCTTCAGGCCATACAAGCTCTTTTTCAATCTGCAAAATAAACCTTTATTTTCCTGTGCTACAAACCCCTCAGGTTGGGGCATGTAGATGTCTTCTTCAAGGTCTCCATGAAGAAAATCTGTCTTCACATCTAACTGCTCAAGAAATAAATCTTCAATAGTAACCATAGCCATCACTAACTTGATGTTGTGATCTTCACCACAGGAGAAAAAATCTCAGAGTAATCAATACCCTGCTTCTGCTGAAAGCCTTTTACAACAAGTCTGACCTTGTACCTCTTACTGCCATCATGCTTAGTCTTTACCCGGTACACCCACTTGTTGTGAAAAACCTTATTCCCTGATGGAAGTTCTGTCAACTCCCATGTTTGATTCCCTAACAAGGAATTCATCTCATCCTTCATGGCCAGTTCCCACTTGTTATAATTTCCATCTTGCAAAGTTTTTTCATAACTCTGTGGTTCTCCACCATCTGTCAACAAAATGTAATTCAAAGTAGGTGAGAAACGTTGTGGGGAACAAATAGTCCTAACTGACCTGCGAACTGTAGCTGCAGGAGTAGACGGCTCTGCATCTGACTATGAAATAATAGGAATGGGTGCACCGGACCCACTCTCCCCGTCACTCATATCTCTGCACTGCACTGTGACTTCTAGTAGGTCATCCAAACTCACGAACTCGGACTCCTGAGGAGCTGTTTTAGCAACTGTACTAGACTTGTCATTGTACATAATCTTCTCATTGAATATCACATTCTTGCTTCTTATAATCTTCCGACCCTGATCATCCCAGAAACGATAGCCAAATGCCTCGTCTCCATAGCTAATGAAATAACATTTCTTTGACTTAGTCTCACGTTTACTATGAGCATCAGAATCAATAAGAACATAAGAAAGACAACAAAAAATTTTAAGGTGAGAAAATTTGACCTATTTCCCTCTTCAAGCCTCCTCAGGCAGTCCACAATCCATTGGAACTGATGGCCCTCTATTTATTAAGTAGACGACAGTGCTAACTGCTTCTGCCCAAAAAGTAGGTGAGAATCCAGTGTGCAGCCTTATGCTTCTAGCACGCTTATTTATGGTTATATTCATACGTTCAACAACTCCATTTTGATGTGCTCTCCCAGGAACGGTCTTCGATACCCAGAGTCGCACAGTACTCTTTGAACCCTCCATCAATGTACTCACCACCATTATTAGACCTCAAGCATTTCAGCTTTAAGTCTATCTCTGTCTCAACCATGGCCTTCCAAATTTTGAATATAGTAAACACATTAGATTTATGTTTTAGAAAATAAACCCATACCTTTTTGCTATGGTCGTCAATGAACGTGACATAGTACCGAGAACCTCCAAGAGATGCCACTGGTAATGTCCCCACACGTTTGTGTGTACAAGATCTAGCTTTCCTGTCCTTAGAGTTCTACCACTTTTCAAGAAACTGACCTTCTTTTGTTTCCCCATAATGCAACTCTCACACATACTGAGATCAACTGACTTCAGTTCTGGTAGCTTGCCTCTAGACAGAAGTTCTTTCATACCCTTTTGACTCATATGACCAAGCCTATAATACCACAAATTTGTGGTATCAGGTCGTGTACACACCATGGCATACATTAAGCTTCCTACAATACTTGCATACGGGACATTTTTCATATAGTCCCGCTCTTCATCACCTTTAGGAGATTGCAATGCACTGAGTTTGAAATATGAGGCCATTGGAGTACTTACAGGTTTCATCTTCGAGTTCATGTTGAAACGTTGTACTACTCTCTCAAGATACTGCTTCTGAGTGAGGTGAACTGTGCTTTTCACCCTATGTCTATTAATCTCCATCCCCAATATTCTTCGTGCTTCTCCTAGATCTTTCATTTCAAATTCTTGACTCAATTGAGTTTTCAATCGATCTATCTCCACATTGCTTTTACATGCAATCAACATGTAATCTACATATAAAAGCAAATAAATGAAAGATACATCTGCAAGTTGTTTGAAATACACACAGTGATCGTATTGACAACGAGTGTATTTCAAGTCAATCATGAAAAGGTCGAAACGTTTGTACCACTGCCGAGGTGACTGCTTCAAACCATAGAGAGATTTCTTCAGATTGCAAACCAATTTTTCTTTACCAACTTCTTTAAAACCTTCTGGTTGAGCCATATAAATCTCCTCCTCCAGATCACCATGTAAGAAAGCCGTCTTAACGTCAAGCTGGGCTAACTCAAGATCATATTGTGCAACTAAAGCTAGCAATATCCGAATGGATGAATGTTTAACAACATGAGAGAATACCTCACTATAGTCAATTCCCTCTGTCTGAGCGTAGCCCTTGGCTACCAATCTAGCTTTGAATCGCACCCCACCTTTAGCAGCTTGATCATCTTTCTGATTGAAAACCCACTTACAACCAATTGACTTCTTTCCATTTGGAAGCGGCACAAGCTCCCATGTCTGGTTCTTATGAAGAGACTGCATCTCCTCGCTCATTGCACTTTTCCATTCAGCCTATTCACTAGACTGCATGGCTTCTTTATAAGTGGTTGGGATCTGTTCTCCTTCAGCTGGAAGTGCATATGTCACAAAGTCTGCATAACGTGCTGGTAAACGTGTCTCTCTTCTCAGCCTGTTTGTTGCAATTGATTCAGGTTGGCTTGGAGATATCTCGACTGGACTATCAACCTCAAGTTGTTCATGCTTTCCATTAGCGACTCCTGA
Source organism: Juglans mandshurica (assembly GCA_022457165.1). Lineage (NCBI taxonomy): Eukaryota > Viridiplantae > Streptophyta > Magnoliopsida > Fagales > Juglandaceae > Juglans > Juglans mandshurica. Next base: position 28,995,668 of record CM039627.1, read on the forward strand.
TTCTTTTGGCATAACAAACTTCACCTTCTGCGACTCACAAGGTGCTTTGCTATCATGGCTGCCTTCATGGGAGTCTTTATGCTCATGTGACTTGAGCATCTCAAACTCGTTGAATGTAACATCTCTACTGACTATTACCTTCTTTGACTCTATGCACCAGAGTCTATACCCTTTTACACTAGTACTAAAGCCTAAGAATTTTGCTTTCTTAGCTCTAGGATCAAGCTTACTTTCTTTATCATGATAGTAAGCTAGACATCCAAAAATGTGTAAAGAGTCATAATCAGTAGCATGTGTACCTTTCCATATTTCAATGGGTGTCTTCCCACCATTGGCAGCTGCGGGTAATCAGTTGATGGGGTGGCAGGCATACGTCACAGCTTCAGCCCAAAATTGTTTACTGAATCCAGCATCCAGTAACATACACCGTACTTTCTCTAGCAAAGTACGATTCATCCGTTCTACCACACCGTTTTGTTGCAGTGTTCCTCATACAGTGAAGTGTCTAACAATTCCCTCTTTCTGACATACTTTCATGAAGGGGTCTAGAGTGTACTCACCTCCATTATCTGATCTGAGTCGCTTGATCTTCCTGCTGGTTTGAGTCTCGATCATCTTCTTCCAATCAAGGAAGATTTTCAATACTTCATCTTTATGCTTCATCATGTACACCCATACACGACGAGAATAATCATCAACAAAATTTACAAACCAATGTTTACCTCCCAAAGATGCATTCTTGGTAGGTCCCCAAACATCGGAGTGTACATAGTCAAGTATCCCCTGTGTACTATGGACTGCGGTTCCGAACTTGATTCGCGTCTGCTTCCCTAATACACAGTTTTCACAGAAAGACAATTTACCAGTTTTGGCACCTTTGAGTAAGCCTTGCTTTACAAGTGTTTGCAAAGCCTTTTCTCCGGCGTGTCCCAAACGTATGTGCCAAAGCCTGGTGGTGTCAGCATTAGTCTCATCTAGCTTCTCACAGGCTGTGGAAGCTCTTTCACTAACAGTACTTCCTTGCAAGAAGTACAGATTTCCTCGCCTTGAGCCCTTCATTGTCACCTGAATTCCCATTACCACCTTGAGAATTTCATCTTCTATGGTGATTCTGAATCCCTTTGAATCCAGAGTCCCAAGTGAGATAAGATTCTTCCGCAAGTCTGGAACGTACCGAGCTTCTGTCAATGTCCTGACAGTTCCATTATGCAGCTTCAACCGAATGCTACCTATTCCCTGAGTCTTATAGGCATCATTGTTGCCCATAAGTACTGCTCCATCACTCTTTGTGAAGTCAGTAAATCAATCCCGATTAGGACACATGTGATAGGTACACCCGGAATCCATTATCCATTCATCAGAATGACAAATAAATGATAAACCTGTTAAGGCAAGATCTGCATCTTCATCTCTGTTGGCGACATTGGCTGTGGAGGGTTGGTTCTTCTGTTGCCCCTTTAGCTTGGGACAATCCTTTTTCCAATGTCCTTTGTTGTGACAGAAGGCACATTCATCTTTGGCGAGTCATTTTCCGACTGATGAACCATGTGATGTGGCTCGTGTTCTCGATTGAGAATCCTTCTTCTTTCTTGGATACTTTGAATTCGGTCTCCCTCTTACTATAAAGGCTTCATTTGATGTATTTAGCTGTACCTCCTTATCTTTTCTGCGGTACTCATTATTTATCAAAACACTAGATACATCGTTAAAACTTATCTTTTCCTTCCCATACAAAAGTGTGGTAATCAAATGCTCATGTGTATCAGGCAAGGAATTTAATAAAAGTAAAGCCTTGTCTTCATCTTGGATTTCTACATCCAAGTTTTGCAAATCAGCAAGTATCTGATTGAAACTATTGAAATGTTCAGACATAGACATACCTTCTTGAAATTGGAATCTGAAGAGCTTCTTCTTCAAGTATAAGCGACTCTCAATACTTTTTGTCAAGTATTTTTCTTCCAATTTTCGCCAAAGTTCACTTGCTTTTGTCTCTCTCATGACAAAATACTTCTGATCTTTGGCAAGGCACAAACGGATTGTACCACAAGCTTGTCGGTTAAGCTTGTCCCAATCCCTCTCTGTCATGTCCTCCGATTTATCCTCCAGCGTAATATCCAACTCTTGTTGGATCAAAACGTCCATGACTTCACATTGCCACATACCAAAGTTATTAGTTCCATCGAACTTCTCAACTTCAAATTTGGCATTTGACACCATGGATCTACGCCTAGAGCTACTAGCATTTCTAGAGTTCCTATCACCTGCAATTTCTCCTTCTGATTCCATCTGAAAAATTACTTACCTCTGGAAAATAAATTTCAAAATTTCAACCGTACGGATGAGTCTGGAATGATCCAAATAGTTGGAAAGCACTATTGGATTGTTGAAATTGGACTCCGAATGGCTTAGATCAAGCCCAAAACAGATCTGAAAATTTGAACGGTCCAGATCGAACAGGAACAACAGGCGGAGCACGTGGAATGCGTGGCGAGAGTGGGGGCTCGTTGGCGCTTGTAACTCATGCGTCGTCTTCCTCTGGATTGCGTGGGGGCGCATGAGAGAGTGTATCTCACGCGTCTTCAACCTCTGGTGCGCGTGGGGGCACGTGAGAGCGTGTAACTCACGTGTCTTCAACCTCTGGTGCGAGTGGGAGCGCGTGGGCACGTGTTCTGCACTCATCTTCAACCTCTGGACGACTGTTGGCGCGTGAATCGCACCTTCCGACTTTCTTGGAGCGCGTGTGAGCTCCTCCGACGTCCATTTTCGATGCCATTTGCGGTAGTGTTTTCGTCTTGTCAAGACGAACCTCCTAGTGTGATCAAAAGTTGATTTGGATCAACTTAAATTTTCTGGGTAGCACAAAACCGAAGCTTTGATACCAATTGTTGTACCAAAACCACCTAAAATCACATCTAAACACAAGATAGAGACAATATATAAGTGGTTCGGCAATTTGCCTATGTCCACTGTAGCGGAACAGTAGATTTCAAAGTGTTTGTATAAAATATACAAACTCCAACAAGATTATCTCTATCTCTACAAATGGCCCTCTTTTATGTCCCACACAGATACTGTTTCGTTTACAATATGATCTCCTTTTATAGGAGAAGCTTCAGGAGACAAACAAACAATAAAGTGGCTGTAAGAGACAAACATGATATTTTGGAGACAAGCTTGATATTTTCAGACAAGCCTAATATTTTGAGCAGCTATCTAAGACTGTTGTGGAGCTACTGTTCACACTTGGGTTGATATTTAACATGTTCAAGGGCACCCACAGGACTGTTACAGCTCTCCCTGCCTTGGAAAACCTAGGCCTCAAGGTATAGGTAGCCTTCAGCATTCCTTTCCGTACCCATTAACCCATGGAAGTTTTGTTGACCATCTGGCCAAGCTTCTTCTTCAAAAGGGACACATGGAAGGTGGTGTGTACTCTAGATCCTTCTGGAGCTTCCACTAGTAAGCTATTTATCCGATTCTGTTGGAAAGTTTCCAAATCTATCTAGTCAACTTTACTGGATTCTAGGGGAATATTGACTGTAAATGAGTGAATATTCTAGGAAATTTAGTTTCCTTAGAAGTTAGCATTTAATTTAATCTTTCCTTGTTTTCTTCTGCCATAATTTATAAATACTGCCTTGTATCTCTACGAATTAATGAGAATTATTCCTACAAACTGCTCTCTCATTCTAGATGGTATTAGAGCCAGGTTCCGATCCTGAGACTTGTTGGTTATGGGCCCACCATGCTTCTGTTGCGCCACTCTGATTAGTCTAAAACCCTAATCTCTTGGGTTTTCTTCCTTCTTCATCTTTGCACTTCTCTTCTGTTGCTGTCAAACCTTTCACCATGGCTGATAGTTCAAACAAGGCCAAACCCGAAACCAAACTTGAACCAGTCCAAATCACCAACATAAGACTGAAGGAGGCTAACTTCCTGAAGGAGTTTAACAGTACCAGTAAAACTGATGGGAACTGAATGACCATTTGGTAAATGGACTGAAGAGGGTTTGTTTGGGATTTTTATGGATGTGAATAAATGAGGAGAACAGATCATGTGATCTGTTGCTCCAGTATCTAATATCCATGGAGATATGTGATTTGAGGAGGCATTAGCTAAACAAAGGATGGGATTATTACCTGATGTAGAGGCAGTGTTAACTGCAGGATTAGGATTGATAGAAGAAGTGGATATGCTATTTGCAAGAGTGATAAAATTCTGTATTTGCTCTTGAGAAAAAAACATAGTTGGGTTGTTTAAGTTTTGCTCCATAGAAGATACAATGTTTGCATTGGGCAATCGTGTAGAATTAATTCTCTTTCCTCGAGGCCCTTTCCATCCTTGTGGATAGCCTATAAGCTGGAAACACTTATCCACAAGATGTCCAGAGAATCCACAATGGGAACAGATGACATCTGATTTGCCTTTGACTTTGCTGAATTTAACAGCATTGGAATAAGTTTGTGTAGATGGTTGTGCAGCAACCATAGCATGAGAATCAAGAGGGATATGAACTGCATTAGTTAAGGAACGTTGGCTCTCTTCTTGTATTAATAAAGAGAAAACCTTGCCCATTGATGGTAATGGAGAAAGAAGCAATAGTTGGCTTCGAATTGCTGAAAAAGAATCATGCAGACCAATCAAGAATTTCATGATATAGTCAGCTTGTTGTTGATCAGCAAGGTTCTTCAATACTGCACATGTACATTTTTCCAAAAATCCACAATTACAAGTTGGAAGGGGACGATAACTAATGTATTCATCCCATAGTGCTTTGAAAGCACTAAAATACTCAGTGACTGAATTTGAGCCCTGAGAAATAGAACTTAAGGATTTTTCTAAGGCAAATACTCTTGGACCATCACTACGCAGGTATCGGATCTTTAATTCATTCCAGATGTCAACAACACTATTGAAATAAAGAAGACTACCTCGAATCTCCTTTGCAATGGAATTCATTAACCAAGAAAGAACAAGATTGTTGGCTCGCAACCAAGCAGTATTAAGCCGAGAATTAGTAGAACTAGGCTGAGGCAAACTCCCATCGATGAAGGCAACTTTGTTCTTGACTGTAAGAGCAATTGTGATGGACCGACTCCAAGCCACATAGTTATCACCAGAAAAGATTTCAGATACAAGAAGAGCTCCAGGATTATCAGATGGATGCAAATAGTAGTAACTTGAGGAATCATCAGATGGATTCCCTAAAGGAGGAGAAGAATTTCGAGAAGAATTATCAGAGGATTCTGCCATAGAAGCAGAAGAAAGAAAATGAGCTTTGTGTAAGAAAAAAAAATCAAGAAGGCAGCGGAATGTTTATGGACGATGATACCATGTAAAATTCTGTTATTTCAAGAATGAAATGCAGAGAACTTGAAACATAAAGGAATGATTGAAAACAAATTCAATGTGAATCTGCCACTTAGTGGAATTGAATGAATATTTCATTTACATCATTTCTATTTATAGACACGTATGCTAACTAACTTTTGACTATACAGAAGATATTTACTTGGCATTCTAACTAATTTATCTCATTTTCATTTGGACTTAATTTCACTGTCATTTGGAAATATCTGTTGATCTTTTCTGTTTAGCTTCTCTTGACTTCAACTCCAAAGCTTCAATTTGAGTTTGTATATTCCAACAATTAGTCTGGATGTATATTTGAGGGAGAGGGAAGATATGATATCTGACTGGTGAAACCAAGGAGCCTGAGAAAACAGACCCATCCTATGTTGTATGAGATGCTGAGAATTCCATGGTGATGGAGTGGCTTGTGAATGCTATGGATGAAGAGATTAGCGCAATTTACATGTGTTATTCTACTGCAAATGAACTCTGGGACAATGTTAGTCAGATGTACTTTGACCTTGGAAATTACTCTCAGATATATGAATTGCAGCAAAAGATCAGCAACACTCACCAAGTAGAAGGCAGTGCAACAAGGTATTTCAATGTTCTTAAGGGACTATGGCAGGATTTAGACTTATTCAATGATTATGAATGGAAAAATCCTGATGATTGCAATCACAATAAGAAGATGGTGGAGAATGCCAGAATCCCTGTGTCATACGATTGCAACCGTGTCAACATGGACTGCATACATGGGGTGGCTCTGATACCATTTGTTATGAATTCACTAAGTAGAACTCACCTTTGAAAATCGGCTTACAAGGGAAGGGTGTCTAGATGCTTATAAACACCAACCAATCCCATACTTAGTCGATGTGGGATCGTAATAGGAGTTTTGAAGAAAAGCCTAGAGTATGGTGTGATTATTGTAATAAACCATGCCACACTCAAGAGACTTGCTGGAAACTCCATGGAAAGCCCATGAAGCCAAGGCTAATTTCTTGAGTGCTGAGCAGGTGGATCACTTTCTTCAATTGTTGAAATCCACTCCTACATTCGGTCCTCCTACTGGTTCCTTGGCCCAAATAGGTGATATCTCTACTGCCTACTCTTGTGGCTTAGCTCTTGCACCATGGATTATTGATTCTGGTGCATCCGATCATATGACTAATACCTCACAATTGTTTCAATCTTATTACCCTTGTCCTGATAATAAAAAGGTTAGAATTGCAGATGAGAGTTTTTCATTCATTGCCGGAACAGGATTTGTCCAAATCTCTGAGAAAATCGAACTAAAATTAGTCCTTCACATCCCTAAACTTGCTTGTAATCTGCTGTTTGTTAGTAAACTCTCACGGTATTCTAATTGTTGTGTCATATTTTTCGATTCCCATTGTGAATTTCAGGACCAACTCTCGAGGAGGATGATTGGAAATGCTAGGATGAATGTATACTCATATATGTATACTCATTTATTTTTTTAAAAAATGTTTATGATGATTAAAAAAATACATGAAAAAAATGAAAAGAAAAATAAATAAAATAAAATGCACCATTCGAGACATCTTTCAATCCAAGTTTTCAGTAACTGCAGCACCATGATGAGATCTCTTTATATAGAGAGAGAGAGACTTATTTGATTAATTGCAACTTTGGAAGAACAAGAAGCCGTTCTCTATAGTTGGGTGAGCTACAAGTAATTCATTAGCCCTCCGATTTTTTTTTTGAGCAGCGCGTCAATGCAATTGGATCTGAAAATGGGCTTTGGCAGACAGCGAGATAGGCCATAGCCCAGTCCATTAATATAGAAAACAAGGCTCTTTGTTTCGTTTACCTTTCCTTCGAAATATCTCAATAAGTTGGTCTCCACCGATCTTCCAAATTTTTAACTGAAATTGAGAATTCCATATACGCGAGATAGATATATAAAATAAATGTCAATTGCTACGGATACAAAAAAATTATATAAAAATAAACTCACAAACTGTATTGCTTCATGATATTTGTTAGATTTTTTTTTTCCTAAGAAGAGGACGATATTCCAATTTTATTGAAAGTCCTCACTTGTGACGGAAGAAAATCGTGGTTACAGCAAGACACCTAGAAGATACATTATAATAAAAAAACCAAACTCAAACATCAAAATTGCTAAAACATCTGATTACATAACAAAGGTTCAATGAAAACCATAATAGACCAAACTAGACAAAACAATTAAATGAGAGAAATGCTCGCTCCTAGAAACCAAATGAGAACTTTGCGTGTGGGGTTTCTGAATTATCTCGTCTTAAGTACTCTTCCATATCATAGTCTCCAAGGCGCTGGCGAAGCTCCCCATCCAGCGACTCAGGTCCAAAATCATAAAGTGTCCCAGAAAACTTCAATCTTTGAATTGCAAGATTGAAGTTAACAACATCTTCTAGTTTTCCGAACATAGGGAAATCCCCCCCTGTCCAAATGAATGCTACCTCTAATGCTAGAAGGCAACTCAGATACAGAATACCGTGAGCCAGTTCAACTTTTAGCACCCATTTTAGTAAAACCATAAGCAACCGAATTATAATAAAAATAATTTTATAATTTGACGCACTATATCAAACCACGTTAGTTTATTGGGAGGGCAATAGAGTGACGGCCTATGTATCGGGTTATTATTAGTTTCCTCTTATGCCACAAGATGAAGATGGAGATAACTCAAGGAGAAAAAGGAATAAAAGGAAAAGGAGAGAGATGAGAGGAAGTGTAGAAAGGAATTGGCAAATTGAAAATGAAAATGAAGTGTTTTTAAGGTAGGGGAGAGCTAAATATGGAGAGAGAGAGAGAGAGAGAGAGAGAGAGAGAGAGAGAGAATCGGTTGGCTTGAACTATGGCGCTGATTGTCCACCTTGATTTTCATTGTTAACTTAAATCCATTTCTTGGACGCTACTTTAAGGATTGTTTGGAAATAATTTATATTTCATCGCGTCTCATCTCATTTTACCTTATTTTATCACATCTCATTTTCTTCCAAAATATTATTTAAACACAAATACTTTCAAATTAATCATTACAATTTTTCTAAACTTTCAAACAAAACATAACATATAATTTAACTTTTTCAAATACCAAAACAAAATTATATTAAAATATTATATTATAACAATATTTTAACTTTATAACAAGTTGTTAAAAGCTTGAAGCAGCAATTGGACAGATGGGATAGGGTGGGCATGATTTTTAGTGACACTAAACTGAGACTATCATCTTTGTCTAGTTGGAGTATTATGTTTGTTAAAAGAGATGGTAATGTGTTTGCTCATAATCTTGCAAAAGCTTCTCTTGATTTAGAAGAGGATGTTGCTGAACTGGTTTTTACACCTGATTGTATGCAATTAGCAATTCTTTCATGAGTTCTTAATAAAAAGCATTATTTCTTTAAAAAAGAAAAATCCCAAAATTCAAAGAATACTTAAGTTAAACAATTTCAATACTATTTACAAATAATCTTGCTACTATTTACAAAATTTTAATCTCATCTCGTCCAATAAATACTTAGTTTCTGTCATTAGAATTCCTTCTAGGAATCGGAGCTGGATCATACATTTATTTAGACTGTTTTGTATGTTTACTTTTGTGACCTTTCTTTGTAGTTAAAATATTTTTCTTAATTTAATGCTGAGTTTGAAATGTTTTTGGCACGCACTATTATAATATTTTTTTTTATCAAAATAAAGCATATTTAAATACGATCACGTCATTAATTCTTTAAAAAAAAAAAGAAACACATCGAGAATTAATACTCTTTTATTCATAGGTTTAAGGCCTAATTATTCTTATATACATATATATATATATATATAATATCGAATTGCTGCAAACACAAAGAAATTATATAAAAACAAATCTATAAACTAACGTATCTTCATGAGATTCGTTAGATCTACTTTACAATAAAAGTAATTTTACAATCTGACGTATCACATCAAGTCACATCAGTTTGTTAATTTATTTTTATGTAATCACTTTATAGCTAAAATATTTTCCATATATATAATAATTTACCCGCCATAAATCCAACTGAAAGACATGGTGGGTTCTTTTTGAGCCTTTGCGAGAGCTCTCTCCTCTAGCCTTCTTATTCTTCGGGCTAATCCACAAACATAGTCTTGGGCCTCTCGTCCCTCCCCTGAAAGTCCAGTTAGCTTCTCGACGTTCCATCTTACAACCAGATGTTCGAGTATCTCTCTGTAATCCCTGGCCGTATACACTCCAATGCGAGAGGCGACATTAGCGTAGTGATGGAAAAGATCATGGTCTTGTCCATCGTACATTAAGTGGGCTGGCATTAATATCTTCTTCCTCATCAAGTCGGCAAAGGCCATGACTGTTTCATTTGGATCTAGCTCGAAGAGTTTCTCTACTATATTGGTATAAGCAGCTTCGTGGCGCTTTTCATCTGAGGCAATTGTTCCACATATTTGAGCAAGCATCTTGTCCCCATGCTTCATTGCAAGCTTGGCTGTATTACCATGGGAGATAAATGTTGCTCTTTCTTGGAACGATGTGTAGATGGTAAAAAGGTAGGGGTTGCACTCCGAGCCAATATCCTATGTTCTCAAAAGGAAAACGTTAATTAGTTTGACAGATTATGGTGATATACAAGAAGACGAAAAAAAAAAAAGTGTTATTCATCAGCACCTGATATAGCTATCTTTACTTGTTGTATTTCAATCATTTGATATATAGATACTATATCATAAAGAGAATTATTTGGTCTAAAAAAAATTATAAAATAAAAATTTACGATCTAATATAACTTGATATGATATATTAGATTATATAATTTTTAGTATTGTAAAATGGATATATCTATCCTATTAAGTTACGTTAATTTGTAATTTCTTTTTTATAAATTTTTTTTATACTTAGACTTAGCACCTATTCATCATCTTGAAATGATTAATGGAAAATGATTAATAGTATTTTGGATGGCAGGGCAAAGATCAGAGAGAGATAAAAGCGACATAGAAAACTTTCTATGTTAAAAAAATGACTTCCATATACATATATTCTTACCATTCCTGATCCGATCAGGTAATGAATTGTCTTCTCGATTTGTTTCATGTCCACTCGTCCAGAAAGGAAGAGATACTTGTTGAGAAGATCGCCATGCCTATTTTCTTCTGCACTCCATCCCTTGGCCCATATTGCCCAAGGTGTCTTGTCCACGCCTGTTTCATCATGATAAATTCCCGTGCCATTGATAGTAGCATGATAAGTTGGAAGGGCTTCTTCTGTGATCATATCGCCGACCAAGACAACAAAATAGTCATTCGGAATGTCCTCTGTTCTCTTTCTCAGTTCATTTACTTGCTCTACAAATCCATCTGAGGTAGGATCTGGCAAAAAGTCTTGTGGTTGCCAAGATTGCTCAACAGGTTTTAGGAGGGTTAAGACATTCCTTCTAGCCCAATCCTCCATGGACTTGAATATTTCTACCTTTTCTGGTGGCATGGTGCGGGCTCTGGGAGCATATATGGCTTTAGTAATACCAGGACGGCCGCCAAAAGAGATCATATTTTGCCCTCTAAAACTAAATAATAAAAAGAAAAAACAGTCACAAATTATGTTAGGCTAGCTAGCTCATGTTCATGATCATGAAGAAGCCAAAATAGTCAAAATAAAAACCAATTAATTAATTGTGGGATGATCATCTTGAAAATGAAAAGATCAATGGACTCACGTACCTAGAGTAATTATGGTAGAGGCCGGCCGTGGAAGTCATAGAAAACTTGGGAGATGATCTTCGAGCTCTCGTAGGTGGCTGAGCATTTTTAATTAGGGAATTCGGAAGTGATGTCTGAAAGGTACTGGAGCAGCTGTTCATGATTTTTAAAGCCATGCGCCTTGTTCTTTAAATTAAACTTTGCGTCGTCTCCAGATAATGATCGATCACTATATATCTAATTAAGAGCTAAATAAGAAAGATATAATTGGACGGTCACTGATTTTAAATGTATTTAAGAAATCAATGAAAAGTATATTTCTACAAATTCATCAAAAATAAATATTTCACGATCGAGGAAATGAAATAAAATAATAATCAAAGATTAAGCGAAGATTGAAAAAGAAGGACTTTGAGATGGACTTTGTATCTTAATTAATTATATATATACTATGGGAGGTTCCCCTCTCTCTCTCTCTCTCCCCACATATATACTCATATATGTATACTAGCCTACTAGGGAACGGATCCAGGTGCGTTAGTCCCGGGGTGCACCTGACATAATAATTTAAATAAAAAAAAAGAAAATGTCAGTAGCTTATTTGTTTGGAAAAAGAAAATACAAGGTTAAAAAAAGATAAAAAAAATAATAATCAAAGATTAAGCGAAGATCGAAAAAGGAGGACTTTGAGCTGGACTTTGCTTCTTAATTAATTATATATATATATATATATATATATATATATATATATATACTATGGGAGGTTCCTCTCTCTCTCTCTCTCTCTCTCTCTCTCTCTCCCCACATATATACTCATATATGTATACTAGCCTACTAGGGAACGGATCCAGGTGCATTAGTCCCGGGGTGCATATGACATAATAATTTAAATACAAAAAAGAAAATGTATGTAGCTTATTTGTCTGGGAAAAGAAAATACAAGTTTAAAAAAAGATAAAAAAATAATAATCAAAGATTAAGCGAAGATCGAAAAAGGAGGACTTTGAGCTGGACTTTGCTTCTTAATTAATTAATTATATATACTATGGGAGGTTCCTCTCTCTCTCTCTATCTCCCCACATATATACTCATATATGTATACTAGCCTACTAGGGAACGGATCCAGGTGCGTTAGTCCCGGGGTGCACCTGACATAATAATTTAAAAAAAAAAAAACGTCAGTAGCTTATTTGTTTGGGAAAAGAAAATACAAGGTTAAAAAAAGATAAAAAAATAATAATCAAAGATTAAGCGAAGATCGAAAAAGGAGGACTTTGAGCTGGACTTTGCTTCTTAATTAATTATATATATACTATGGGAGGTTCCTCTCTCTCTCTCTCTCCCCCCCCACACATATACTCATATATGTATACTAGCCTACTAGGGAACGGATCGAGGTGCATTAGTCCCGGAGTGTATCTGACATAATAATTTAAATACAAAAAAGAAAATGTCTGTAGCTTATTTGTATGGGAAAAGAAAATACAAGTTTAAAAAAAGATAAAAAATAATAATGAAAGATTAAGCGAAGATCGAAAAAGGAGGACTTTGAGCTGGACTTTGCTTCTTAATTAATTATATATATATACTATGGGAGGTTCCTCTCTCTCTCTCTCCCCACATATATACTCATATATGTATACTAGCCTACTAGGGAACAGATCCAGGTGCGTTAGTCCCGGGGTGCACCTGACATAATAATTTAAAAAAAAAAATATCAGTAGCTTATTTGTTTGGGAAAAGAAAATATAAGGTTAAAAAAAGATAAAAAAATAATAATCAAAGATTAAGCGAAGATCGAAAAAGGAGGACTTTGAGCTGAACTTTGCTTCTTAATTAATTATATATATACTATGGGAGGTTCCTCTCTCTCTCTCTCTCCCCCCACATATATACTCATATATGTATACTAGCCTACTAGGGAACGGATCGAGGTGCATTAGTCCCGGGGTGCATCTGACATAATAATTTAAATACAAAAAAAAAAATGTTTGTAGCTTATTTGTATGGGAAAAGAAAATATAAGTTTAAAAAAAGATAAAAAATAATAATCAAAGATTAAGCGAAGATCGAAAAAGGAGGACTTTGAGCTGGACTTTGCTTCTTAATTAATTATATATATATATATATATATATATACACACACTATGGGAGGTTCCTCTCTCTCTCTCTCCCCACATATATACTCATATATGTATACTAGCCTACTAGGGAACGGATCCAGGTGCTATGATGATTATGATGTATACTCATTTATTCTAAAGTCGAGCGCACTTCGAGCGAATTTGGTTTCTGTCAACTGCTCAAACCATGTGTCGAGTAGCTTTCAAGCGAACTCTCTGATTTGTCTCCGTGAGCGACTAAAGACTCCGCTCGAGCGGTGTGGACCAGACTCCATAGTACTTAACAATTCTCCCACTTAGAGGCTAATACACCCACTGTATCGATCTTTGTCTCAAACATGATATTCTCCACTTCTGCAACTCACTGCCCCTATCTTCATGATAGAAGACCAACTGAAGTTGTGCACAACTTCAGTTTCTCAAGTGTAGCACCTTTTGTCAACATATCAACAGGGTTCTTACTTCCACAAACTTTCTCAAGTAACAACTGTCCATCATCTAGCAATGATCGTATAAAGTGATACCTGATCTAAATGTGCTTGGTCCTGAAATGAAATGTTGGATTCTTGGCAAGGAATATAACACTTTGACTATCGTTGTAGAGAGTGCCCTTCTGATTCTTTTTATCCATTTCCTCCAAGAAACCTTGTAGTCAAATCATCTCATTTTTAGCTTCTGACACTGCAATATACACAACTTCTGTAGTAGATAAATAAACTGTTTTATGCAAATTAGAATCCCATGACACTGTAGTACCACCCAGTGTGTAAACAAAGCCTATGGTACTCTTTTTGCTATTAGTATCTCCAGCAAAATCAGCATCAACATAGCCCTGCACCTCTAAGCTCTCTTCTAAGAAATATAAGCATGTTTCTGAGGAGCATTTTAGGTACCTCAGAATCCACTTCACAGCTTCCCAATATTGTTTTCCTGGGTTACTCATGTATCTACTCACAACTCCTACTGCATGGGCAATATCTGGTATTGTGCAAACCATAACATACATAATTGAACTAATAGTTGAGGCATAAGGAACCTTACTCATGTAATCTTGTTCCTCTTTTAACTTTGGTGACTGATCCTTGCTGAGTCTGAAGTGACTACCTAAGGGTGTGCCAACTGGTTTGGCCTTGTCCATATTGAACCTACTGAGTACCTTTTTCATATACTCAGTTTGCAAGAGTCTCAATGTGCCTTTGACTCTGTCTCTGACAATTCTCATGCCAATGATTTGTTTTGTAGCTCCCAAATCCTTCATTGCAAAGTGCTCTGACATCTGCTTCTTCTGATCATTGAGCAATCAATAGTAGCCCCTACAATAAGCATGTCATTCACATACAGCAACAAAACAATGTAAGAATTGTCAAAATGTCAGACATAGAAGCAGTGATTTGCCTGACATCTGATGTACCCTGCACTATACATAAAACTGTCAAACTTCTTGTACCACTATTTAGGAGCTTGCTTCAGGCCATACAAGCTTTTTTTCAATCTGCAAAATAAACCTTTATTTTCCTGTGCTACAAACCCCTCAGGTTGGGGCATGTAGATGTCTTCTTCAAGGTCTCCATGAAGAAAAGCTGTCTTCACATCTAACTGCTCAAGAAATAAATTTTCAATAGTAACCATAGCCATCACTAACTTGATGTTGTGATCTTCACCACAGGAGAAAAAATCTCAGAGTAATCAATACCCTGCTTCTGCTGAAAGCCTTTTACAACAAGTCTGGCCTTGTACCTCTTACTGCCATCATGCTTAGTCTTTACCCGGTACACCCACTTGTTGTGCAAAACCTTCTTCCCTGATGGAAGTTCTGTCAACTCCCATGTTTGATTCCCTAACAAGAAATTCATCTCATCCTTCATGGCCAGTTCCCACTTGTTATAATTTCCATCTTGCAAAGTTTTTTCATAACTCTGCGGTTCTCCACCATCTGTCAACAAAATGTAATTCAAAGTAGGTGTGAAACGTTATGGGGAACAAATAGTCCTAACTGACCTGCGAACTGCAGCTGCAGGAGTAGATGACTCTGTATCTGACTGTGGAATAATAGGAATTGGTGCACAGGACCCACTCTCCCCGTCACTCACATCTCTGCACTGCACTATGACTTCTGGTAGGTCATCCAAACTCATGAACTCGGACTCCTGAGGAGCTGTTTTAGCAACTGTACTAGACTTGTCATTGTACACAATCTTGTCATTGAATATCACATTCTTGCTTCTTATAATCTTCCGACCCTGATCATCCCATAAACGATAGCCAAATGCCTCGTCTCCATAGCTAATGAAATAACATTTCTTTGACTTAGTCTCACGTTTACCATGAGCATCAGAATCAACAAGAACATAAGAAAGACAACAAAAAATTTTAAAGTGAGAAAATTTGACCTATTTCCCTCTTCAAGCCTCCTCAGGCAGTCCACAATCCAATGGAACTGATGGCCCTCTATTTATTAAGTAGACGACAGTGCTGACTGCTTCTGCCCAGAAAGTAGGTGAAAATCCAGTGTGCAACCTTATGCTTCTAGCACGCTTATTTATGGTTCTGTTCATACGTTCAACAACTCCATTTTAATGTGCTCTCCCAGGAATGGTCTTCTCTATTTTGATACCCAGAGCCGCACAGTACTCCTTGAACCCTCCATCAATGTACTCACCACCATTATTAGACCTCAAGCATTTCAGCTTTAAGTTTGTCTCTGTCTCAACTATGGCCTTCCAAATTTTGAATATAGTAAACACATCAGATTTATGTTTTAGAAAATAAACCCATACCTTCTTGCTATGGTCGTCAATGAACGTAACATAGTACCGAGAACCTCCAAGAGATGCTACTGGTAATGTCCCCACACGTCTGTGTGTACAAGATCCAGCTTTCCTGTCTTCAGTGTTCTACCACTTTTCAAGAAACTGACCTTCTTTTGTTTTCCCATAATGCAACTCTCACACATACTGAGATCAACTGACTTCAGTTCTGGTAGCTTGCCTCTAGACAGTAGTTCTTTCATACCCTTTTGACTCATATGACCAAGCCTATAATGTCACAAATTTGTTGTGCTCTCTGCAACTATAGTAACAACAGTATTATTCAAACTAGTTGTCATATAGAGAGTACCATTTTTCTTATCTTGAGCCAGTATCAATGCCCCTTTTGTGACCTTCCAGGTGTTATTTGAGAACACTACTGAATGGCCAGAATAATCGAGCTGCCCAACAGAGATGAGGTTCTTCTTCAACTCAGGAATGTGTCTGACCTTCTACAAGGTCCATTTGTTCTTGTTAGGGAGTGCAATATCAATGTCTCTCATTCCTACCACGTTCAACGCTTCTCCATCATCCAGGAACATCTTCCCAAAATCACCTGCAACATAACTCTGCATTATCTCCCGATGAGAAGATGTGTAGAAGGAAACCCCTATATCTAGTATTCAGTCATCAATTGGACTATGAACTGCAAGTAATAGTACATCCTATACTTCTTCAATTACCACATTAATACTATCATTCTCCGTATTCTTCGAAATTCTATAGTTCTTTATGTGACCAACTTTGCCACAATTCCATCAAGTTGCCTGTTACTCAGGCCTTGACTTGCTTTTGCCCCTATTCTTTGATTTTGATCTGCCTCTGTTTGAGTTCATGTCTTGTGATCTCCCCCGAGAATCAATATTCAGTGCTGAACTTGAACCCGAGAACTCACCTGAATCCTTCCTGCGCACCTCCTCAGCCAAAATCAAATCACGAATATCATCATATTTCAACTTTGATTTACCAGCAGAATTACTGACAACCATTCTCACGGCTTCCCAACTATTTGGCAGTGAGGCCAATAATATTAATGCACGTATCTTATCATCAAACTCAATTTCAAAAGACGACAATTGATTTGTGATAGTATTAAAATCATTCAGATGTTGTGCAACAGATGTACCTTCTACCATCTTCAAATTGAATAACTTTTTCATCAAGTGTACATTGTTATTTGCTGACGGGTTTTCATACATATCTGACAAAGTTGCCATGAGATTCGCAGTTGTCTTCTCCTTGATTACGTTGTGTGCAACGGATCTCGACAAGGTCAACCAAATAACCCCCAGAACCTGTTGATCCAACAGATTCCATGCTGTCGGGCTTCTTCCCCAAAATGGAAGATGAAGTCTCTTCCCATAGCAATAGTCCTCTATCTGCATCCTCCAATAACCATAATCTGTGTCATCGAACTTCTCGATCCCAAATACCTTCACTTCTTCTCCAGCCATCGTTTTTCCTTAGACCCGAACCTTGGTTCTTGATACCAATTGTTGTGAAAAACGATGACAATAAATTGAAAGTAAATGCGAAAAGAACAATTAAACAATCACACGATACAATATTTATGTAGTTCGGCAAATTGCCTATGTTCATGGGAGCTGCAAATGATTTTTATTACTTGAGGAATCACGATACAATGTTGGGCGACTACTGACTCACTGTACGACCATATGACAGAATACATCATATTTATATTGTAAATGGTGGAAAACCTTAAAATTTTAATAATAGCGATGTTCACTCGAGCGGCGTGTCAAGCGTGCATCGAGCGAACCTGGTTCCCGTCAACTGCTCGAGACATGTGTCTAGGAGCTCTTGAGCAAACTCTCTGACTTGCTTCCGCTTGAGCGGTGTCGATCCAACTCTCTGTAACGCATCCGCTTGAGCTCACTGTCGAGTGGTCTTGAGCGAACTCTCTGACTTGCCTCCACTCGAACGGCTAAAGACTCCGCTCGAGCGGTGTGGACCAGACTCCACAGTACTCAATAGTAAGGAGTATGATTAGGGAACTCCTCTAAAGGATTCTCAATCATTCACATTCGTTGACTTTAAAATACATCACTACAGAATATTGAAATTTAATTTTAAAGTGATAAAAATGGTAATATGACAAAACACATGTAATTGGAATCTGAAAGCAGTAGTTTATATTCAAAAGAGAAAAAAAATGAGAGAGATAATTAATTAAAATATCAAACTCATAAAATGTGTAATACATATAGAACATTAATTAGCCTATGTAAAATTTCAAAGTTAGGATGGATAGTGGATTTTCAAAACCCGAGTCATTCAACCAATTCACTCACCCTATATGGATTTGGGAGGAAAAAAAAAAACAATTAACCTAGACAGGTAAGCAAACTCCTAATTATTTTTTAAAAATGGCGAAAATAATGGATATGTGATATCTAGAATTTAACATAAGAAAGTGGTGGATGAGATCTCAGATTATTTGGGAGGAAAAAGCTCTTGCAATTTGTAATGATGCACACGAACTCCAATTACAAAATTGACTATTACTTTAGATTATAAGGCATATCTATGGTGAACAAAAAATGTGGGACTTAATCCTTGTTATTTGCAACAGATGGTCTGGCGAAAACATTGGGGTTTAAAGGAAAAAATTGTAATACCTTGAATTTAGTATACTAGAGTGGTCAACGAAATCTCATATTGCATTCATGGGAGAAATAAATTCTTACAATTTATAATAATTCCATGAAATCTTAGTAGTAACCTTGATTATTAATCTTTTTAGTGTATAGCATAGATGTGCCTTGAGCTTTCCTTAGATTATTACAATGATGTCAAAGCCAACCTCATCTTAAAGTATTTGACTTGAGGCTAAGCCATACAATCTAAGAACATCAAGGACTTAAAAGAATGAATATTGTCAAAGTTTCTCTCTCCCTCGTACCCCTCATTCTTTTTTCCATTTCAATTTTGATGATATCTTAATTTCTATCATAAGCAAGAGGCGACGTGTGCGTAGATGTGTCAAGAAGTTCTTGATGCACCCCATGAGCATTGGCATGAGATTTGTAGAGCTTAACCAAGGAGATGTTACAACGTATTAAGGTATTTCTATATAGAGAAATTCTGCCTACCATACTCTCATTCTATTTTCATTTCCCTACGATGAAGTGGCATTCCTCATCAACTTTTAAATTTTTCTTTTTAAAAAATAAGGTGTAATCTAAGGATGATAAGGTATCATATTTTATATAGTAGGATAAAAATAGAATGAGAATATGATATGTAGCATTACTTTTTTGGATAACTTCAGGAGTGGAACTCTTGTAACACTTAGATTTGGTTTCATTACAATTTCAATCCTTATAGCCTTAGATTTGGAACTATGTTTTTCTAGTATGTTACTCCCTTCATTACTATACGAAGGCGATTTGCTTGTTTATCAAAACTTAATTTTGCATTCATAAGAGGATATCAACAGAAATGAACCTAGTTTGTGAGTTTTAATGGTTGAAACTTGAAAAAGTCAAAGTTGCATTTCCTCAAAAGAAAAAGCTTTTCCTAAAAAGCACTTTAAAAGTAAGGTGTGAGACGTATTAATTTTGGTTTTAATAAAATTTGACAATTAACAAACATAGTCATCCTAATTTTACACAATTATAATCATTCTCATTTATAGCAATTCCTTTTAGTAAAACACTATATTCTCATCCCTCTTATATCACATTCTATTAAGGCTGGAAACGGGTTATCTGAACTTGCTCCATCCCAACCATCCACCTCACCTGTTGAGAAACGGAAATGGGTGCGAAACCCACAACATGCAGGCAGAGAGGTTGAAATTTTGTTACTTAGCTGCCGTAGGGGGGCCACCCAGGTTTTTGCCTGCCTGCCTGCCTACTTAGTTTATCTATATAATCTAAAAAAATAACCCAACCCATAATTCATCATATTCCCCCCCTCTTCTTCGACCTTCGCCTTTCCCCTTTCTTTTCCTTATCCTTCTTCCTCCTCCTTTCTTATTTTTTTTTTCTTTCTCCTTCTTGGGTCTGTCGCCATCAGTTTGTGTTGGTCGAGAGCCATGGTTACAATCATGAGTTTCAAACTTGTGTTGACTGAGACCAACGGTCACGCTCATGGGACTCAAATATGTGATGTTTAAGACCTATGGTCATGACAATAAGTCATATTTCTATTGGTTGAGACCAACTCCTATAGTTGTGGGTCTAAAATAAGTGATGACTGAGACCAACGACAACGACCGTTGGGATGATTGATGCACTGTAGTTTTCTGTGTTAGATCATGGATGATTGATGTGCTGCAATTTTCTAAGTTGGATACTTGATGTGTTGTGACTTTTTGGGTTGGATGGGTGACCGGATGGTGGTTTCCAGGGGCTAGGGAGGATGGCTACCAGCCCGTATTTAGGGCTGGTAGCAGCTCGTATATAGGTCAGGTAGCAGTCCTATACTATATTAACGTGACATTACTTATCAACCTTGAATTTTATTTTATTTTTCAATAAAAGAGATAATCTATGAGTTAATGAACTATGTCATATCAACTGAATGGTATAAGTTATTACATGACATAACTCAACTATGTATAAAAGTTTTATTACGTGATAATAAAAAATAGACACTTTCGAAAAAAGTGGGTTGCATGTTAGTATTTGAATGAATTTATATGACACTTGAAGAAACCTTAAAGAGTACAACACTTCCTAGTAAAAACTAATAATAAAGTTAAAGACAAGCCAAAGATAGTAATGAGAAATTCACAAATAGAATACAATACTTTCAATTAATTTGCCATACAAGATTAGATAATAGAAAGATTCATCCAAGATTCTAGATCTCGTAAGGAGGAGCCCATTCCATAAGGAAGATGAGAGGCATTGATCATTGAAGGCATACATGGTTGGTTATTTGTCTTTCTTGTTGCCACTGCAGGTGCTCGGTCGGAATTGAAAGCCCGCCTTATAGATAAGAGAGCCTATCTCTATTGCCTGTCCCATCCGAAGATTCAAGTGAGATAGATAGCATCCATTTAGTGTAAAACAATTGAATATTTTCGTCATTGTACATCATGTTAGCAAGTGAATGAATAAAATAACTCATGTTTATATTAAGGACGTTGCTACACCACTGACAAAAGCTACTGAGCTTTTCTACCGACAGTGTTAAAACATTTTTTTTTTTTTTTTGCAGCGTTTTTTTGTGTATTTAAAAAAATACAAAACAAAAAACACAATACTAAAAAAAAAAAAAACACACATTTTGATACATATAATCGATATACATAATCGGTGGGTCTATCATTTTCCTTAGATTAAATGGATACCACCCATCTCACTTGAGATGAAGAGGATACTTATCCTAAGAAGCCTCACTAAGCCGTATTTATGAGTTTTATCATATTAGATATTCATGTAATAAATCGATTTGTTTTCGTTTTCTTGACAAATATGGGATTGAATAATATAAACAGAAGCACAAAGTTTGTCACAGAGAATTCACACTATCAAAAATATAAGAAGAGATGAAATATACGAGAATGGAGTCTAATATGTCAAAAGATAAAAGCCCATTTGACCACATTATGGATGATGGAGTGGGGTTAGCCGAACAGTAGGTTTTCTGAGCTCTCCAAATGATAGAAAATAAAATAAATATAATAAAAAAGGAGATGGAGAAGAGAGGAGGGAGAGAGACTTTGCGGGCTACATTTTTACTATTGTCAATTATTCCTAAATACATGAGATATGTACCTATTTATAAGTGATAGTCGGCTAGAGAAAGAATGAAACAACAATAATTCAATGATATTGATTGATACTAGCCGATTTATACAATAAACTAAATATTATAGAGAATAAGTCATATTACCATACATACTAAAATATTATGAATATATTCTATAATAAGTATGGTAATATTCTAACATTCTCCTCAAACTCAAAATGATGATAAAAACATCATCTTGAATTCGTAAATAAGATCATGCTGTCGTCCAGGTGGATGAGACTTGGGGATCTGATTAATGACCAGACAAAATGTGTCTCTGTGGTGCATGGCACAAGTGGATGGGGGGCGAAAACAAACTAATGTATGAGATTGATGATGAAAATGAGGGTAGAGATCTGTTAAAGTGCATAGGAAGCCTCTAAAAGACGAGTGGTGAATGGAAAATAATACCGAATAACACATTGAATACAAGACTTATCACGGATAGAGATCCATTAAGTGTGTAGGAAGCCTCTGGGAACATGTGGTGAATGGAAAAGAACACCGAATAACATGTTGATTATGAGACTTATCACAAAAGACAATATGTTAAGTGCGCAGGAAGCCTTTGGAGAACGTGAACGAAAAAAATACTAAATAACATGTTGAATATGAGACTTATCACGAACAGAGATTCATTAAATGCGTAGGAAGCCTCTGGAGAACGTGTCGTGATCATGAAAGAGCATCAAACAACACGTCAAATTTGAGACTTATCACGAATGGAAAAATGCTTCAAGAGATATTAGGAAATTGATGGCTCTTATGCCAAAATGACAACGACAACTCATACAGTCAATTGGTAGTCTCATATGAGAAAAACTAGATTGAAAAATGGACGTAACTAAGAAATTTTGTGAGAGGTAAAGCTATCAAAATAACTTTAAAAGAAATAGTTTACATAATCAAACCTAGTATTAGTCAAGGGCTCTGATACAATGACAAAAAATAAAATAAAATAAAATATAATAGAAAAGGAGATAGAGGAGGGAGAAAGACTTTGAAGGCTATATCTTTGCTATTGTCAATTATTTTTTAATACATAACATATGTCTCTATTTATAGGTGAATGAGACTAAAGAAACAATGAAAATACAATAAGTTAATGCTGACTGATTCACATAATAAACAAAATATGGTAGAGAATAAGTCATATTACCATACATACTAGAATATTGTGAATTATTCTATAATAAATATTCTAATACCAAGATTGTCAAAATGGTAAGATTGCATGGATATCAGTAATGGAGCGAATGTCCCAGTACCCCTGGGATGGGGGTGCTGGATGATTGATATGAGAAACTACGAACCACCCTCTAACATAGTGTCCTCGAGCTAAATAAATTTTAGCATGCATGATAGCTGGTAGAGCTGCACGAACTTCACGAAGTAGTGAGAATAGAGTGCATCTATTATAGCTATAATTGCAAGGTGCGGGTTAAATGGCTACGTCAAAATGTAGTTGCCATCTCTAAGAGACGCCAAGGAAGCGTGCTTTGGACCAGGCCGAGGTGCTCTAAATATGCACACCAACCTCCATTGTTTCGAAAAAAGAAATTGAAATTTGTCAGGATATATAGAGAAGAGATTTGCTACCCATTATCCTACTATACATCACACATCATCCTACATCACGCCTCCAACAAACATTCCATGCGGCCGTGAGATTTTAAACACATATTTCCAAGACATTTGCCGGCCTGGTTCCTGGGGAGAGAGAATAAAAAATAAATAAAAGGCTGTCTGAGGGTTAGAAACACTTAGGCCTAGGTTGTCCGACCCAAAACTGTTGATTGAAACCTAAAAAGGAAATTTTTTAAATTTACAACCCTGTGATTTTTTTAAGACAACTCCTTATATTAGTTAAACAAAAAGAAGATTTCTGCTTACTCTTCTCAATTTTTTGTTTTTTTGTTAACCAAGATTTAGGCCTGATTTGATTTCACAAACCTTTCAAATCATCTAATCTCATCTCAACATCTAAATACCATTTAAACACAAATATTTTTAAATTTTAATTTTTTAATTATTTCATCTAATCATTACCTAATCATTTTAATTTTCTCAAACTTCCACACAAAATACAAAAACAACTAAATTTTTTCAAATTTCAAAATAAAAATAATATTAAAAAAATTATATTCTAACCCTCTTTTAACTTCATACTTTTTTTATTGAACTTGTTCTCTCTCATTTTCTAAACCCTCATAAAAATCTTAATTCAAAATATTTCTTACTATTCACAAATTATCTCACTACTATTCACAAATTTCTCATCTCATCTCATTTGTATAACCAAACGAGACCTTAGTTAGTTCTTTTTCCTTTGACTATACCTTGGAAATATTTAACGATTTTGATAACAAATGTCTATAGAGCTTTTTGCGTTTTCTTTTATTTTTCATCTCATTTGTTTTCATAACTCCTCTCATTTAATCATTACAACTTTTTCAAATTCAAACACAAAATAAAATAAACAATTCAACTTTTTCAAATCTCAAAACAAAAATAATATTAAAAATAAAAAAATATTTTAATAATATTTTATTTAATTTTTAACTTAATCTCAATTCATCTGCAAAAACAAACTAGGCCCAGTGGAGATTCATTACAGACAGGCTACCAAATTGTCGTAAACTATTGTGGATGCAGGATTGAGTTTCTACAGAGCTGCAAAATAATTTTGAGAGCTATCACAGCGCCTCATAAATTGATCTATATGCTGACCGTGCTCAAGGTCTCGGCAACAGAAAAAAATCATGGTAAGGTGTGCTGACTTAACTCCTGTTTAGGGGCATGGTTATGTGCAGTCTTGCCCTATACTTTGAGGAAACATTAGCAGGGTTCAGATAAAACGAAAAAAAAGAAGAGGAAATTTAGAGACCAGCGACGGATGATCATTTATGTACAAGATGCTCATCTACAAAAGGAACTACAACTACTTACACAAGTGGTTGGTGTGATTGATTCAACCACACCCCTTTTCCAACACCAGCCCCCTTATCCCCCCCTTCTCTCCCCTCAAAAAATAACAGAAGTAAAAGCAGAAACAGAAACATATATAGATCAATATCTATAAATATAAGGAAAAAGAACAGGGGCGAAGCATATAAGTTTTCATAGTATCCTTGGTGCGGCAGCAGCCCCACCATTCCACCTGACGGAAACACATGACACAACAGAAGAAAAGTGGGGGAAACGCGTAAAAGCTAGAGTTCTTAAAAAGGAAAAACATTATGTGCAAACTGTACAACCATGAGCAGCAGCCAAATCCACCGTCCGCGTCAAATATTGAGCTTGTGGACAGAAAATTACGGTATTATCTGCAAATGCATGTAACTGGATGAGAAGCGGTTCATGGAATGCAAATCTTTATTCCAACGTAAAAAATGTAAGGTAATGGGCCTCTTGAATCACTTTTACACAAACCAGGGCAGTGGTAGGAAATAATCTCAATGACAAAATAAATTGTACAGATAATCCTTAGCAAAGATGACCCATCTCATAGACAGCATGAGGAAAGTATGATTCATCAAATTAGATGCTTCCCATCGGCAGTTAATGGAATATAACTTTATAACAGCGAGGCAAAAGGGGATCTTCCAAGAAGTCTGTCACAGCTGTAATATTCACAAACAAAAAGCCCTAAAAGTCTCCTGCCCTGAAGCTGCAGAAGGTCTTGGCATATGCAGTCATCTCAAGAAAGGTGAAACTTGAGTTCCTTTATGACTAAACTAATAAAGAATAAGCATAGTAAAGATCAAAGGAATCGAAATTAAGCACTAGCCAATGCTGAAAGGCAAGGTTGGGCGATGGTGTGTAACCTCCAAATAAGACTGATAAATGAATTCCATTGAATAATTACTGGACTAAGCTTTATTTTAATCGCTTGATTAAAAGTACTAAGTTCAAGAGGACGCGTTTCTGGATAATTCGAGGTAGCTGGCCCTCCTGACAAGAATATTAACAAAACATAACATTTTCTATAAGAAAAACCACTAGCTCAGTTGTTCCTTATTTTGTTGCCCCAAATGCTACTGTTCCAATCAGCCCATTCAAATTTCAAAAGTCAGCCAACTTAAATGTCAAATGCAACCAAATCCAATCTGTTCCAAAGAGCGTGAGAATTGATCCCCCAAGCCTCTCTCCAGAAACTTCTCCCTTTAACTTGCACCGTTCAATTTTCACTTCGAATCATAGTCGTAGGTCCCTTATAACTTTCCTCTCCCGCAGTCTTCACATTTTGTCCCCTTCACTTCCCTTGCCCTCCTTTACTTCACCAGTACCTATGTTCAAGGGCACCCACAGGACTGTTACAGCTCTCCCTGCCTTGGAAAACCTAGGCCTCAAGGTATAGGTAGCCTTCAGCCATCCTTTCCGTACCCAGGTGGCATTGTCTTTGGCTTGGCCTTCCTAATGAACTAGAAGCTCAGTTCTTCTGTGCTTCCCTCTCCTCATATTTCTTTCCGATTTAGCATTTGGATGGGTTCCGTTTCAAGATGACCCTTGTCATTAACCCATGGAAGTTTTGTTGACCATCTGGCCAAGCTTCTTCTTCAAAAGGGACACATGGAAGGTGGTGTGTACACTAGATCCTTCTGGAGCTTCCACTAGTAAGCTATTTATCCGATTCTGCTGGAAAGTTTCCAAATCTGTCTAGTCAACTTTACTGGATTCTAGGGGAATATTGACCGTAAATGAGTGAATATTCTAGGAAATTTAGTTTCCTTAGAAGTTAGCATTTAATTTAATCTTTCCTTGTTTTCTTCTGCCATAATTTATAAATACTGCCTTGTATCTCTACGAATTAATGAGAATTATTCCTACAAACTGCTCTCTCATTCTAGATGGTATTAGAGCCAGGTTCCGATCCTGAGACTTGTGGGTTATGGGCCCACCATGCTTCTGCTGCGCCACTCTGATTAGTCTAAAACCCTAATCTCTTGGGTTTTCTTCCTTCTTCATCTTTGCCCTTCTCTTCTGTTGCTGTCAAACCTTTCACCATGGCTGATAGTTCAAACAAGGCCAAACCCGAAACCAAACTTGAACCAGTCCAAATCACCAACATAAGACTGAAGGAGGCTAACTTCCTGCGGTGGTCACAATTAGTCTGGATGTATATTTGAGGGAGAGGGAAGATATGGTATCTGACTGGTGAAACCAAGGAGCCTGAGAAAACAGACCCATCCTATGTTGTATGAGATGCTGAGAATTCCATGGTGATGGAGTGGCTTGTGAATGCTATGTATGAAGAGATTAGCGCAATTTACATGTGTTATTCTACTGCAAAGGAACTCTGGGACAATGTTAGTCAGATGTACTTTGACCTTGGAAATTACTCAGATATATGAATTGCAGCAAAAGATTAGCAACACTCACCAAGGAGAAGGCAGTGTAACAAGGTATTTCAATGTTCTTAAGGGACTATGGCAGTATTTAGACTTATTCAATGATTATGAATGGAAAAATCCTGATGATTGCAATCACAATAAGAAGATGGTGGAGAATGCCAGAATCCCTGTGTCGCATGATTGCAACCGTGTCAACATGGACTGCATACATGGGGTGGCTCTGATACCATTTGTTATGAATCCACTAGGTAGAACTCACCCTTGAAAACCAACTTACAAGGGAAGGGTGTCTAGAGGCTTATAACCACTAACCAATCCCATACTTAGTCAATATGGGATTGTAATAGGAGTTTTGAAGAAAAGCCTAGAGTATGGTGCGATTATTGTAATAAACCATGCCACTCGAGAGACTTGCTGGAAACTCCATGGAAAGCCCATGAAGCCAAGGCTAATTTCTTGAGTTATGAGCAGGTGGATCGCTTTCTTCAATTGCTGAAATCCACTCCTACATTCGGTCCTCCTACTGGTTCCTTGGCCCAAACAGGTGATATCTCTAGTGCCTACTCTTGTGGCTTAGCTCTTGCACCATGGATTATTAATTCTGGTGCATCCGATCATATGACTAATACCTCACAATTGTTTCAATCTTATTACCCTTGTCCTGGTAATAAAAAGGTTAGAATTGCATATGAGAGTTTTTCATCCATTGCCGGAACAGGATTTGTCCAAATCTCTGAGAAAATCGAACTAAAATTAGTCCTTCACGTCCCTAAACTTGCTTGTAATCTGCTGTTTGTTAGTAAACTCTCATGGGATTCTAATTGTCGTGTCATATTTTTCGATTCCCATTGTGAATTTCAGGACCAACTCTCGAGGAGGATGATTAGAAATGCTATGATGATTGATGGACTCTATTATTTCGATGAGAACCTATTCAACAATAAACAAGGTCAGGGTTTGAGTAGTAGTACTAGTTCAATATCTGTACGTGAACAAATAATGCTTTGGCATCTTAGACTATGACATCCTAGTTTTCCCTATTTAACAAATTTGTTTCCTAGCTTATTTAAAACCTTGGATTGCAACTCTCTTCCTTGTGATACTTGTCATTTATCCAAGAGTCATCGAAACACTTATAAATAAAAAAATTATCGTGCTTCAAAACCTTTTTATTTAATCCATAGTGATGTTTGGGGTCCCTCAAAAATCACTACTGCATCTGAAAAAAAATGGTTTGTGACATTTATTGACGATCATACACAGTTGTGTTGGGTGTATTTGACGAGTGACAAATCTGAAGTTTAAAAAATATTGAAGGAGTTTTATAATATAGTTGAAAATCAGTTTCAAACAACAATCAATATTCTTAGAACCGACAATGGTACTGAATACTTTAACAAATGTTTAAGAATTTTTCTTTAAGAAAAGGGTATTCAACATCAATCCACTTGTCATGGCATCCCATAACAAAATGGCATTGCCGAGAAAAAATATTATCACTTATTAGAGGTTGCACGAGCCATACTGTTTTCTATGCATGTTCCTAAATATTTATGGAGTGATGCTCTTTTAACTGTACGTTATCTCATTAATAGGATGCCTACTCGAGTTTTAAAATACATCACCCCTTTAGTTTTGCCTAAAGGAGATTTTCCCTACTTATTGGATAACATCAGATTTGCAACTAAAAGTTTTTGGGTGCATTGTTTTTGTTCATTTACTGACCCATCTTTGATCCAAACTTGATGTGTTTTCCTCAGATATGCTCCTAATAAGAGAGGGTACAAATGTTTTAATCCCATAACAAAAAAAAAAAAAATCACATAAGTATGGATGTCGTTTTTATTGAAAAGCAACCTTATTTTAACCATAACTATCTTTGGGGGAAGAGAGAAAAGTGAAGATGAGTTCTGGCAAACTTCTACACCTCTCCCTAATGTTTTCCTTGACATTGACATCCATACTTCTCCTTTAAAAGGTCATGAAACCAATACTTTACCTAGTGAAAATAATGGAAATACTAGTCTATCGGTACAAGGCATGAGTGATTCACAAACAGGGAGAGAAATACTACCAAATTTCCCTCATCTGAGCTTCGTGTTTATACCAGAATAAGAGATCTTCAAAATAATAGAAATCATTCTTCAAATCCAGAGCAAGGCCAATCATCATCACCTCCACGAGTTGGTCATTCAAATACTCCAGGTACCTCTTCTTCTCCTGCTCATTCTGTTGATAATTCAGCTGATCTTGATCTACCTATAGCCCCTAGGAAAGGAGTTCGAACCTGTACCACACATCCTATTGCCATAGACTCTCTGATACTCATAAGCCTTTACATCAAGTGTTTCTCATCTATTTATTCCAAGAACCATTCAGGAAGCCCTGGATCACTCGGAATGGAGATTGGCTGTTCAAGAAGAGATGAATGCACTAATTGCTAATGGCACTTGGGAAATTGGTGATCTACCGGAGGGGAAGAAGATTGTTGGCTGTAAATGGGTATTTACAGTTAAATTCAAGGCTTATGGTAGTATAGAGAGGTACAAAGCAAGACTTGTGGCGAAGGGGTTCACTCAAACATATGGAATTGACTACTTATAAACATTTGCTCATGTAGCCAAGATGAACTCAATCCGTGTGAAGAATGTCTTCTTAAATGGAGACCTAGAGAATGAAGTTTTTATGGATCTACCACCGGCAAAGGCGGCAAAGGCAAGGTGTGCAGATTGAGAAAGTCATTGTATGGACTCAAACAATCACCTAGAGCTTGGTTTGAACGCTTTGGGAAGGTGGTAAAGAGTCACGGCTACTGCCAAGGTCAAGCTGATCACACTATGTTCTATAGACACACTGGTTGAGGCAAAATAGCTATTCTTATTGTCTATGTTGATGATATTATTCTGACAGGTGATGACAACAATGAGCTTGAGAGGTTAAAGAAGATTCTTGCTAAGGAGTTTGAGATCAAAGACTTAGGTAACTTGAAGTATTTCCTTGGTATGGAGTTTGCAAGGTCAAAGAAAAGAAATTTTTGTTTCCCAACGAAAATATGTTCTTGATTTACTTGGAGAAACAGGTTTACTAAGGTGTAAAGCAGCAGAGACACCAATAGAGCCGAACCTAAGACTTCAACCAGCTAAACCTTTTTTTTTTTTTTTTATAAGTAACACTTCAACCAGCTAGACCTGAAGAAGTAACCAATAGAGAACAATACAAAAGATTGGTAGGGAACCTTCTTTATCTCTCTCACACACATCCTGGCATGGCTTTTGCAACAAGTGTGGTAAGCCAATTTACGCACTCACCATGTGATAGCCCATAAGATATGGATAATGGTAGGTGGTGTATGGGATCCCACATTGCTTGCAAAGAAGAAGTTCTTACTCTTTATAAGGTTTCAATGGGGCTCCAATTGTATCATTGACTAGTCCTTTTGGAGATGTGGTTTGGGCCTTCCATTGGGGCGTTACACAGTAGGACCTGAGCATTTTGATGCAGTTTACAGAATCCTAAGGTACCTAAAGCGGACTCCAGGTAAAGGCTTATTATTTGGAGGTCATGGAAATCTACAAGTTGAAATATACACTGATGCAGATTGGGCTGGAAGTGTCACTGATAAAGGTCAACTTCTGGCTATTGCACATTTGTTGGAGAAAACTTAGTAACATGGCACAACAAGAAACAAAATGTGGTGGCAAAGAGTAGTGCAGAGGCCGAGTTTGAGGTTGTTGCTCATGGAATTTGTGAAGCACTGTGGATTAAAAGATTGCTGAAGAATTAAAGGTTACTAATTCACTACTAATGCAACTGTATTGTGATAATAAAACTACAATAGCTATTGCTCACAATCCAGTTCTTCATGATAGAACAAAACATGTGGAGGTGGACAAGCATTTTATCAAGAAAATAGATAGTGGGGTAATCTGTTTACCCTATATCTCGATAGCTGAGCAAGTAACAAACATACTTACAAAGGGACTGCCAAAGAAACAATTTGAAAACTTAATCAACAAGCTGGCCATGGAAGATATCTTTAGACCAGCTTGAGGGGGAGTGTTGGAAAGTTTCCAAATCTGTCTGGTCAACTTTACTGGATTCTAGGGGAATATTGGCTGTAAATGTGTGAATATTCTAGGAGATCTAATTTCCTTAGAAGTTAGCATTTAATTTATTCTTTCCTCATTTTCTTCTGATGTAATTTATAAATACTGCCTTGTATCTATGCTACGAATTAATGAGAATTATTCCTACAAAATGCTCTCTCATTCTAGAGATTCTTTTGAGTATCTTATACATTCCATGGCATATCGATGCTAACTTATTTCTTTTCTGCGAGATGCAGATCGTATGGATGGGGTCGCAGTTAAAACCATTCCCCATTTTCAAAGCTCTGCTCCTCCCTTTTCATGTCTGCATTCTTCTAGCACTCTTGAGCTTGTATTAAGTTTTGTTCAAGTGTCTGTAACATTTATGCCCTGATTTTGATATGCTCCTCTATTGCTTGTAATTTTGTCATGTCAGATGTGTGTTGGATTTATCATAGTGGGGGATACTCGTATAGGGCTTCAAAGGGTGAGACTTTAGTTGGGAGGTGGTAGCTACAATTGTACCACCATTCAGCCAAAGAAATCCACTTGTACACATCTTTAGGGTAATCTCCCTTGAAACTTCTAGAGTATAGTTTAGGATCTCAGTTTGGCCATAAGACTGAAATATGGTACACCGAGGTATAATTCAAGGTGACTCCTTGGATTGGAATAACTCTTGCCAAAACTTGCTAGTGAATGTTGCCCATCTGTGATAAATGTGTCCCGCATGCCATGAAGCTTCATGATATTATTGATAAACAGTAGAGCTAGATGATGCTATTTAAAGGAAATTAATGGAACAAAATGGGCATACTTTGTGAATGTGTCCACAACTAGAATAATTGAATACATGTAGGAAACTAGTAGTCCCTCTATAAAGTCCATGGACATCGATAACTCCCTTGGAGGTACTAGTAGAGGCTATAGTAACCCAAAAGGCTAGTGTTTTCTATTTTTCTCTTTCGACAGGTGCCGCACTCTTTGACATAAGCTCTGACGTCAGCATTCATCCCCACCACGAAAAAATCCCTCCTAGCTCTTCGGGCTATCATTAACACTACTCAGGTTTCAGCACTTAAAAGGTACACCTTTTACTGATATACACTATCCCTTTATAGAATAGAATTCCATCCCCCCTTTAGTATACTGTAGGGAGCTAACAGACGACTCCATAATTGAAAGGATGCACTGCACTTCTTCGTCCCCTTCATAGCTAGCCTTTAGGTCTTCCACTTTTTGAGCTACCAAGGAAGTGATGGCAACTAATTCCACCTTGGAGCCTTCTTTTTCCTTCTAGATAGCACATATGCCACCTTGTTTTCCCGCCCACATATGAATTCCACCACCAAGTCATACCCTAGCAGTATGGAAACCCGTTTTGTTTAAGATGGAGTCCTCATATTTTGTTCCAACAAATATTTGACTTTGTGGTCTATTCTGATATGAAATGATTGCCCAAGCAAGGGTCTCCACTTTTCTATAGCTAGGACAATGGCCAAGAGTTCCTTTTCATAGGTTGATAGGAATGAGTCCCTTCCCTTTAATCCCTTGGTTGCTTAGGAATGCAATAGGTGTTAATTCCTGCATTAGCACGCCCCTATACTAGACTCTGATGCATCATACTCCATTGTGAGGACATTCGTAAAATCTGGCAAGCTGAGTACTAATGGTTGCATTACAACAATCTCTAACTTACTAAAAGCTTCTTCAGCTTTTTCATCCCACCCAAAAGGATCCTTTTCAGCAACTGAGTTAAGTGGGCAGCAGTGGCACCACACCCCTTAATAAACTAACTTCTTTTTTATTGGCACCGGGTGTCAGGGAACAAAGTCCCAACGAATCTCAGCAGTGCATTCCTCATCAAGGACTTTTTTTGTAAGTACATCTCATGTAATTCAAGGGGAAATTCCCCAAGTCCAATGGCTCAAGGGTTCAAACCTTAGACCTGGAAGGAGTATACCACCAAGGCCAAGACTCTTACCACTTGGGCCAACTCCTAGAGGTTTACCTCTTAATAATTTTCTAATTTCTATAGTATATTTTAATCCAAAGAAACCCTTAATGGTTTCGGAGTGGTGGGCCTAGGCCACCTTGCCATGGCCTCACTCTTCTTTGGATCGGCCCTGACCCCTTTACCCGATACAATGTGTCCAAAACACTCCACCTCACCAACCACAAACCTACATTTTGACCTCTTTGCAAAGAGCTACAACTGCTTCAACACCTCCAACACCCTTCTCAGATGCCCATGGTGCTTAGTTAGTCTTACTGTAGACTACAATGTCATTGAAAAAACAACACAAAATCTCTCAAAAATAACTTAAAAATCTCATTCATCAAACTTTGAAACGTGGATGTGGCGTTGGTGAGCCCAAATGGCATCACCAAAACATAATGATCCTCGTAGGTCCTAAAAGCCGCTTTTGGTACGTCTTCAGCTTTCATCCTTGCTCCACATAGCTCATCCAAGAATTTATCAACCACCAGAATGGGAAATTTATTTTTGATGGTTTCCTCATTAAATGCCCTATAGTGGACATACATTTGCCTTGAACCATCCACACCAAGAGTGCTAGTGACAAAAAAGAGACTTTCACTAGGCCTTATAACTCTCGACTTACCTTCAATGAAACATGAAAACCACTAAGAAATGCTGAAAACCACTGGGAAATGCCCTAGATACCGCCCCTTCTCCTTGGCGTTCTGTTTCAATAAGTCAAAGGGGCTGCCAGGAAAAGAGTTTACAGCAGACCCACAGTCTTGTACACCCTAAAACACTTCCAGAAACCATAGGATATACCCAATGAGATATATTAAGCAACGACTCAAGTTCTGTAGTTTGAGGTACAAATTGGAGTCCAAGAATGTGGCACTGCTAACACAAGGCTAGTTACACAGTCAACACAATACACACTTGTGCATTTGGATACTTGACTATGGGCTCTTAAAGGCTCACTTTTAGGCCCAACAACGGGTCCAGACAAAGGCTTCAGGAGGACTTTAGGACACATGGGCTGTCACTAGCCCTAACACAAGAAACCAGTTCAGCCACATCAACAGTGGCACCTACCTGCTGGAAACAGAAATCCTAAGGGACTAATTAAGTCCTTGACAGTATTAGAACTTATGTCTAGCTAAATGTAGTGTAGTCCATACAAAAGAGCATCGTTGTATCTAAATGAGTGCCATGCTTAACACAATTAGAAACCAAGGGAAATCAGATCAGTCCAAGCATGCAAAAGTAGCGGGGAGGAACTTTTGAGGCTTATTTTAAGTAGAATTAATAGCAATGGCTATGGGTTTTTTCCTAGGTTGCAAAGGAGGACCTTACGAGCTTGATTTCAAGGTAAGTGGCACGATCATTCTTTTACATGAGCTGTAATTATTTTGTTTTGCTTGGAAAGTGTTGTTTATCTACACAATCTACTGCCATCTTCATTGACCAGCCCCTTTTCATGAATCTTGGTTGGATTATGATAATGTTGCTTGTGGATGCAATTATGTATGCTTTGCTTTACTAAGTTAATTGTCTTGAATGGATCCTTTTTTTTAAGTAAATAAACATATTAATTTTGGTCATCTTGAATTGATCCTATGTTATGATAATCATGCTTATGAATGTTATAAAGCCATGACTAGTGCTATGCCATGCACAAGAATATGACATGCCAAGAACATCATGAAGTTGATTTCTTCACATGCATCTGTTAAGAAAAGATTAGAGAAAAGCCATGTGATCAAAGAGTTGAGCTTTAACAATCAGCAGATTATGTTATGGGTGACATCGAAACATCAAGATGTCAGGAAAGATTGGTACTTCATTTCATTTAGGGGAAGTGTTATTATCCTTTAATACTGTATCATTTTTTAAAACTCAGGAAAGATTATCAAATTAAGATTAGAAAAAAACATGGTAAAAAGGATAGGCTTTAATTGGAATGGAGGCAAATTCTAGACATATTTATAGCAAACTGACCTGAATGAGCAGTATATACAACCATAGGATACCATGCTGAAGGCCAAGATCCTTAATAAATCGCCGCTATCAGGTATATACAGAGTATGCAGGACCATTTTCCATCCCCTTATCAAATGGAAACACTTGGAACATTCAGCATCAATACATTCAGCACAAGCGGGAAAAAATTTGGACTTCAAAACATTCAGCATCAATACACCAGAGATACACATGCTAAAGCAAGACTATGTAAAAGCAGAATATGAATACTGACCTTATCAAGAACCATAACCATGAAATCAAATCTAAACCATGAACAGAGAACTGATAGTAGTTTGGCGAAGAACCTTCGTACTCTGATCAAGGCCATGGGATGCAACCTATCAAGCAAAATAAAACATTATCATTCAATGAGAATAAAGCAGCAGAAGGAAACTTGAACAAAATACAAACACTCTTTACTGAATAACATAATAACAATAACAAAAACCAAAAGGAAAAAAATAACTTTCACCATGTAAGTTAGAGCAGCATAGCGTTCCTCATTCAAGTACAATGGTTTCCCTCTTTGCATTTCAATGTCCTGCAAAATGGGAAAAGAAAATTGTAAAAAGTGTACATGAAGTTTCATGTAGACATTAAAGACAAAAATTACAACAAAAGATAGCAGAAAACAGATATATTCTAACAAGTATGTCATTTTTCAGCAGTTATATTGAAAAAACTAAAAAACGACCAATCAAATCGAAGTTCAATAAAAAGGAATTGAGGAATTGTGATAAAATTTGGTGAAACTGAATAGGTTTGAGATCAGCATTTGGGTCTTTAAGAATAAAGCAAATCATAGATCAAGAAGTTTTGAAACATTGGCATCCAAGCAATCAATTGGACCTTTCAGTGTAAACAGAGGATGTTCCAAATGAGAGGAATATCATTATCATACTATTACTATTATTATGATTTTTTTTTATTTAAGTAATTACTATTATTATTATGTTATTATTTAGGGATATTATTTTGTTTGTGTTGAGGAATCCTTTCAAGGGTGAAAAATGAACAGAAGAATCCTTCAAAGTGATAAAAAGAAAGGGTTAAATACTAAAATAGTCTCTATGGTTTGCCTCTAAGACAGGTTAGTTCCTAAGCTTTCATTTTGAATTTTTACTCCTTATACTTTTAACTTTGACCAAATTAATCCTTCCATCACTCCATTAGTCAATTGTGAAAAAATTTCAAGTCAACAAAAATAACAAATGAAAAAACAAAGAAATAATATTATTTATTTTTATAGGTAAAAAGTTATATTCATAGAAATAGGCAAAGCCCAGGTAGTATATATGAGAAATACCTAACTAGAGTTTATAATAGAAAGTAGAAGGTCATGGACACTTCGTCCGTTACAAACTATAGCCCCCCCCCCCCCCCCCCCAAAATAAAAACAAGAACTTCAAGAAGAAAACTTTTAGCTCATCCTTGTTCTCTCTTGATCTTCGAAGCTTCTCACATTTCTCCCCCTCCAAATACACCAACACATACAAATAGGAATCATTCGCCAGATGGCCGCTATCTGTGAGTTACCATGAAGGCCTCTCCAGCTTGCAAGGAAATCCACAAATCTAAGAGGCATGACCTATGACAATCCTATTCTCATGAACAAATCATCCCACGTATTCCTAGCCACCTCACAGTGTAAAAGCAGATGATCTACTGATTCCTCATGCTTCTTACACATACAACACCAATCCAACACGATTACCTGTCGTTTCCTCAGATTGTCTGTAGTGAGGATCATATCCAAGGATGCTGACAAAACAAAGAAAGCTACTTTTGAGGGGGCTTTTGTCTGCCATATGCTCTTCCATGGAAAACTAGTCATTCTAGGACTCGTTAACACTTGGTAAAATGATCTAACAGTAAAATTACCTTTCTTGGAATGACTCCATTGCATCTTATCTTCGGTACCCCTTGGCAGACTTACAGAGTACAACGCCACAAAGAACTCAGTAATAGACTCCAACTCCCAATCTTGGGCTGCCCTAATGAAATCAATGTTCCATTGAGGGGAGCCATTTGAAAAGACCAAAAGATCGGCAATTGTTGCATCCTTTTCTCTTGCTAACTCAAAAATAGCAGGGAAGGTGTCTCGGAGGCTATGATTACCACACCATTTGTCATACCAAAACCTGACACGAGAACCATCGCCCACCACAATGTGTTTATGGCCTCGAAAGATCTCCCAAAGTCTCCTAATATATTTCCACAATCCCACTCCATGAGTGCCTCGTACCTCATTCGAGCATCATCCTCTCCAAACCTCTCCAAATTGTGAATCTATAACAGACTTCCATAGGGCTTCCCTTTCATGTTGGTACCTCCACAACCATTTACCCAAGAGGGCTTGATTGAATTTTGTCAAGTGGTGGATCCCCAATCCTCCCCCAGATATTGGAGTACAAATCGTTGACCAATTAACCAGATGGAATTTGAACTCTTCCCCCAGTCCACTCCACAGGAAATCTCTTTGTAGCTTCTCAATACGGTTAGCTACCTTTGAAGGAAGCAGGAACAAGGACAAAAAGTAGGTGGGTAGATTTGAAAGAGTGCTTTTGATTAAAGTCACCCTACCTCCTTTCGATAAATATAATCTCTTCCAAGAAGTCAATCTGTGCTCCACCTTTTCAACCACGTCATTCCAAATCCCCACCGATTTAAAAGAAGCACCCAATGGTAATCCAAGATACTTCATCGGCAAAGATGATAACTTGCAACCTAAG
This sequence comes from Juglans mandshurica, assembly GCA_022457165.1. Lineage (NCBI taxonomy): Eukaryota > Viridiplantae > Streptophyta > Magnoliopsida > Fagales > Juglandaceae > Juglans > Juglans mandshurica. Next base: position 29,033,602 of record CM039627.1, read on the forward strand.
AATGTAGCTAAGTTCTCTGCATCGTGGACAGCCCCCACTGACACTAATTCAGACTTTGAAAGGTTGAAACTCAATCTTGATACAAAACAAAGGAGTAGCGCCCTCAAGGCTTGAATGTGTCGAAGATGTGCTCCACAAAAAATGAGAGTGTCATCAACAAAGAGCAAGTGAGAAATATTGAGATCGTCATTCCCCACCAAAAAACCATGGAGTAACCCACCCTCAATCATCTTACTGAGAGCTTCCATGACAAATAAAAAAAGTAAAGGAGATAGCGGATCCCCCTGTCTCAAGCCACGGGAGGAGTTGAAGAAACCCACATGTGAGCCATTCACCAAGATAGAGAAACAAACTGAAGAGATGCAGAATTCCACCCATTTTTGCCATCTTCCCCCAAAACCACATCTTTCAAGTAGAGTAAGAATTTCCAGTTGACATGGTCATATGCTTTCTCCATGTCTAACTTGCAAAGTAACCCGAGTTCTCTAGACTTAAGTCGTCCGTCCAAAACTTCATTTGCAATAAGCACCGAATCAAGTATTTGTCTACCTTTGACGAAAGAATTTTGCAGCTTCGAAATAAGTTTTTCCACCACCGAGCTCAATCTATTCACAAGCACTTTGGACAGAATTTTATACACCCCATTCATGAGACTAATGGGACTATAGTCTCTAACATCCACGGACCCCACCTTTTTGGGAATGAGTGCTAAGAAGGTAGTATTAAGACTCTTTTCAAATTTAGCATTTGTATGAAATTCATGAAAGACTTGCATTAGATCTTCCTTAATCACCTTCCAACAAGCTTGAAAGAAGCCTAAAGTAAACTCGTTCGGACCGGGAGTCTTATCACTTGCCATACCTCTGATTACTCTGCTCACCTCCTCTTTTTCAAACGGCCTCTCTAGCCACCCTGCACTCTACTGATCTAATGCTGAAAAATTCAAACCATCCACTTTCAGTCTCCAAATATGCTCTTCAGATAAGAGTTGTTGACAATACTACTCAATGTGGTTGTTGATTACCAATTGATCCGAAGAAACTGCCCCATCTACCATCAATGAATCAATTGCATTGTTCCTCCTCCTATGGGAATTAGCCACCCTATGGAAGAATTTTGTGCACTTATCCCTCTCGAGCCAAAGCGCCCTTGATTTATGTCTCCACGAAACCTCCTCCATCAAAGTAACTCTTTCAAGTTCAGCTACTACCTGATTCTTGCGGATTTTTTCAGGTGCAGAAAGTGTTTTGGCCGCCTTCTCTCCTTCCAAACCCTGTAACTCCTCCACAAGAGAACGCCTCTGCTGAAGCACATTGCCAAAAACTTGTTCATTCCATTACTTCAAGTCCTGTTTCAGTGCTTTCAACTTTTTTGCCATTATGAAACTTGGATAGCCTTGGAAATTGTAAGAAGACCACCATTCTCTGACCCTGTCTACAAAACCGTTAGTTTTAAGCCACAAATTCTCGAACTTAAAATACTTTCTACCACCTTGGATGCCTCCACAGTCTAAAAGGATGGGGAAGTGATAAGAGCATAACCGAGGTAACCTTCTTTGAGCTACATCCGCGAAGTGTGACTCTCATTCAGTAGTTAACAAAAATCTATCAATCCTCGACCAAGATGGGATTTCTCGGTTGTTGGACCAAGTAAACGTGCCTCCTGCAAGTGGAATGTCCATAAGTTCCTGCTCTGAGATGAAGTCAGAAAAATCCCTCATTGCTGGGTTGATGTGTGATATGATTTTTGGCTTCATGGGACAACCATTTTACCCCTCCCCTTACAACGTTCTCAGGTTGAGCTCTTCTCACCACCATCATCATTCCTTGCCCATGTTAGCCTCTTGAGTTCTCTTTCCCTCTTTTTAGCCAAATTCATAGATAGGTTTGATTTGGATTGAGCATTAGCGGGCTCTATGGCTGTGAGTAAAGCCATAAATTCAGTTTCGAAGCCCTCGCATTTAATCCCTATCATCTGTTTAAGATCCAAAGCTTTTTGAATGACCCAATCTGTCACGTTGGAATGAAATGAATTTAGAGGAGTAAGTTCATCCTCCCCATTCTTGAAAGCCTCGTACAAAACCAACGAACCAACCAATTCAACCTCCCCCCTATCACCCACAGAGGCCACCCCTCCATTTATCACTGATAGTTGTTCTTTGGTTGAACAAAATTTTTCCGACAACAACACAGTAGATGGCACTGAACAACAATTGTATACAAACTCAGAAAGTTCCAACGATGGTTTCTGTGGTGTCCCACAGTGTTCTAAAGGTCTTGGTACCTTTATTGACAGTGTCGTAGCCTTCTCCAACGTCGGGACCACAGACTTCGTTGCCATGGGGCCAGGAGGCAGCCCAACATGTGCTGGCATCAATAGTTGTGCCACCACGAGCGTTGGTAGCCCACCCATACTCTCTGTAGGCACCATCGCATCTATTTGTAGTGGCTCTATTTGTGTAGCGTCGTCGTCGTGGAGGTGGGACGTCGCAATGGTAGGAAACGACCCAGAGACCATCGGCACACCAGTCTGTGCCTTCCTCGAGCTTGGTGGACCACTCGTCGAACCACAAACAAGAGTCGAGGGTCCTATCGGCGTTACAACCTCCATATTCTCCATCACAGCTATTCTTGCCGGCACAAGTTCTCCGTAGCCGACGTTACTACCCCTGCCCGGTGAACCACCGGCAAGACTTCTTGGCTTGGGTTGGACGTGGAGCCTATTTCAAAAACCGGCCCACGTTTCGGTTTCCACTTTGGGCTAGTAAGGCGCTGGGCCAAGCCCACCTTTTTATTTCCAAAACTTATTTTTCCCTTAACGGGCATGACTGATTTGGGCCCTTTGTAGGCCAAAACTTTTTTCACTGTCCCATTAGCCGACCCCATCTGCTGAAAGACTTGGCCCATACCCAAACTCTCAACTTTGCTTATTAGTTCCTCCACCGCCAATTTCAATGAAGCAAACTCATCTTTCAAACATAAGAGAGACCTCCAATCCATGCTTTCCCCAACGCCAGCATATGATAGATCAACACCCCCTGTTTTTGGTAAAGGGTCTCGACCAATCTGTTCTGCAACAGTGTAGCTCCCTGCAAGTCTTCCATTGTTCTTTCCACCCCTCTCTACCTCCCTTTTTCCAGTGCCACCTCTCACAACCTCTGCAAAAGATTGAGGCTCCTTCCCCTTCTCCTCCTTCTCCTTCCCCTTCTCTGTCAAGCTGACCAGTTTAGGAGCCAACACCGATGTCTTGTTCAAAGAAATAGGCATGGACAGAATGTGTTTCATTTCCATGGAAAGACTCTTCCACCTCTTTCCTTCCATGCCTACAGGATTAGCTAAGAGACCTCGCTGCCCACTGCTGCCATATTCTGCAACTTCTAAGAATCGTCCAAAGTCGTTGGAATGCCGATGAACAAACAGTGCCTTGGCACCATCAGGATATGTCTTGCAGAACTCTTTTTTTTCCTTCAGAGAAATAGCATTCTTCCAAGCCAACGAGCACTAGCATGACTCAATACCAGCTCCTTGATGAACCTCCTATTCTTTTCAGTGATACGAAAATATTGACCCCCCTCTAATGACAAAATAAAAACCTTTTGTCTCTATAGCTAGATGTATAAAACCCACCCATTGACACTACTGAATCTCTCAAAATGAAAACTCACTATAGAAAGCTAAGTCTGGCAACAGTCAATGGAAAAACTCACCATGGTGACAATAAAAAGAAGAGTACATAAAGGAATGTGCAATGCTTCGAAGATGATTCCGTTGTGCATTATGTGGTGCATTTGGTCAGAAAGGAATGCGCGATACTTCGAAGATAAGGAACGTACAATGGCCGAGTTGAAGAATTTTTTTCTCCACACTTTAATGTGCTGGTTTTCTGCTATTGTATTGCATGGGGATAATGTTCCTGATTTCTTGTCTTTAATTTATCGCTTTTAGAATGTAATTAGGGGTCCTTCTGTATACTTCTTATGTACAAGGGCTATGTCTACTTCACTCATATATATAATATTGATCTCTTACTTATCAAAAATAAAAAAAGAAGAGTACAGAGAGAACAATGTAAAAAAGCAAAAGTAGTGGGTTTTTAAAGAAATAATATTATTAAAAAAACTTCATTTAAAAATTCTTTTAAAAAAAAGTTTCAATTTAAAATGAAAAACTATGTTTTTCTTATGAATTATATTTTTGTTTAAAGAAGGTCAAGACTGAATTTTTAGAAGTTTTTTTTTTTAAATTTTAAATTCAAATTAAAAAATAAAGAATTTATAGAAGTTTAAATTGAAATTAAATCCTAAAACTGATATTCATTTTAAATTGAAAATCTTTTTATAATTTTTTTTAGAATTTTAAATGAATTTTTTGTTTCCTATATTATTTCTGTATTTTTTAATTTTAAAATATGATGCACAAGTCACATCTAGGAGTTGACTAATGGAATAGTGACGGAAGGATTAATTTGATCAAAGTTAAAAGTATAAGGAGTAAAACGTTCAAAATTAAAACTTAGAGACTAATATGTCTTAAGAGGCAAACCAGAGGAACTATTTTAGTATTGAACCCTAAAGAAAAGTGGGTACATCAACACAGAAAGAAACCAGCAGGTGCACAAACAATTACCTCTTCACCAAAAGCATCCAAATAAGGTGACGGCCAAGGAGCCTGTCGTGCGCATCTCTGTAACAGGATTGTTGTTCTCTATCACATCAAAGAGTGTCACTAATCAGTTATCAAACTAGAAAAAAAACGTGGAAAGAAAAATCAAGACAAAACTCAAAGATACACAAACAAATGAAAAACTATTTAGGGTAGACGCATAAATTAGAAACGAGCAAGTAGAAAGCATACCCTGATCAATAGGAACACTCCAGTACCAGCACCACAGGCCATTGCATGAGCTTGGCATCCGCTTTGGCTTAAGAATCAATAAACAAATAACCAAATTTCCAGTTAGTTGATAAAGCATACTCATGCAAAACAGGTGATCATGAGATCGAATCTTAAAGCATGAATTGTTAAAATATAATTCAATCCCTATTTTTTAGTGAAATGTAATGTCTTGTTAAATCAGGATCAGGAGTGTATCCATGTGCACTTTTGAAAAAACATTCTCTCTAGAAGCAACTGAGGATGGGTAGAACAAGAACCTGCAGCATGGCTTCCAGCTGGGAGAGCATAATCTACCACACAGGAGGCATAATGCAGGTTCAACAAGGATAGATTTGCAGTCAGGGCAACACTGTTTTATCAACCTGATAGAAAATATATACTATGAATGGAAATTTTCATGAGGAAGAAAAAGAAGGAAAGATCGTCTGTGAGGATATCTGAAGTGGAGAAGTTAAAACAAACCTCTGCAAGAGATCCTGGTAAACATGGGGAAGATGCATTAACTTAAATGGAACTGCAGGTGTAATGTGCATAACACCTCCAAAACTACAACGTTCAAATTCCTTGTGAAAATGATAAAACCATTTTAAAACTAGAGAACGCAGAACTTCTTCCTTCAAAACAACATCCAGTGATGGAATCTTAAACATGTTCTCCAGCTTTTGAACTTCATTGAGCTCGACCAGAGAACCATCATCCATCATATCATTGATGGCAAAAGATGATCTACCAAGCACATTATTCCTATCACAGAATGGTGCAGGGGAAGAAGAGTATAGCAGTTTCCACAGCAGTGCACACCTCCGCAAATAAGGGAAACTCATGCTACGAATTGTATCTCTTATATTACTAGATGAGCCAATATAGTTTGAAGCAAAAAATTTCTGGGCACATCCAGATTCTGCCAAAACTTTTGAGATGTCAGAAATCAGGCAATCGTTAAATCCTAGTTCACTTGTCTTGCATTGATGCAACCCACAATAGAAAATTATAGCCTGCATTCCAATTTGCACAATCAGGAGACCAGACTACTTCTAAAAAGAATTACTTACAAAAAGAATTAAGTGCTGCTAACATACCTGTGCTATAGAGACAGCATAGAAGACATGCACAAGGGACAACAATGATTCTTTGCAAGAAAGAAATGGGAATGGTAGACAAAACAGAACCCACATCAATGATGAAAATGGGTCACGAGAAAGGACAGGATTAGAAGCTCGATTCCAAAATTGAGTATCAGGACATGATTCTTCCTTCTCAACATGTTTTAAGATGCGCAACATATTACCTGTGAAGCATAGCAATGATGATAGCAGATAAGCAGAATATAAAGAATTGATAATCAACATCCCAAAATGTTAAAAAAAATAAAAAAATAAAAAAAGAACTGCTATACATGTATTGCGTTAATTGCAAAGAAGACAAAAGGAAGAGGATATTGTAATCATCATAAACAGGTGTTATGCAAATAGTCTAACAGCAAATCAAGCATAAATCCAAATATGGTTCGACTCAACATATTGATTATGCTACATCTCTCACATGTCAACATTGGATCTCTTTAGCAGGATGGGAACAAAAACTTTATGACAGAAAATTAAAGGGGGTAGGTAGAAGGGATGGAAAAAGGAAGGATAAAATGTATCTTGTATTATATTTCCACTAAACCTAGTTTGAAATTGCTTTTGATATATTACAGAGGCAGAATCACCAAATTTATGCTATTTTTGCTTCTTTTTTTATGGATGAAATATGGAAAACATGATTGGACAAAATCATACAATAGGAGGAGGTGGATTTAATCATACAAGACCATCATTGTGTTGGATTGGTGCTACGTGTGCAAGAAAAGTGGGGAGTCCGTGGACCACTTACTATTGCATTGTGATGCGGCCACGAGCTTATGGAACGATCTCTTTGCTAGAGTGGGGCTACATTGGGTGGATGCCACGAAGGGTGTTAAATTTATTGGCAAGTTGGAGGCATCCAAGGTAACTCTCAAATAGAAGCTATGTAGATCTATCTATGGTGGTGCATATGAATGGGGAGGAATGGACGGAGTTTTGAGGATCATGAATGGACAATGGATGAGTTTAGAACTTTTTATTAATACCTTATTCCATTGGTCGATTGTTATAGATTTTAATGGCATGAACATTCAAGATTTCCTTGTATATTTAGACAATCATGCATAGGTTTTGCTCTTGTATACGTCCCATGTTCTTGGGTTCTGCCTACTTTTCTTCTTTATCTACTGGTAAGAAAAAATCATACAATTTATATTTTAACACTCCTCCTCATATGTGGGATTAAGTTTGGAGTCAAGTTTTGAACTCAATACCTCAACTCTGACACCATTTATATGCCAATTGAACAAAATGTTTAAGCTAATGGGTGGAGGTGATTTAATCATATAATTCACATTGTAACATAAACAATAATAGCTTATAAGATGAGAAGGCCACAAAAGTAACAAAATTGTACCTTGTCCGGACGTGCCACTGGCATAATCTAAAGATATACCAGAGCAAATAGACGATGCAAAAAGCTGAGTACCTCTATATCTCTGAAGCACATGAACACCATTCTTAGTTTGCGAGTTTTGGACAACTTTTAGCAGCAACCACATTATAAATCCACTAGAAGATTTGAGTTCCTCATACATGGCGTTGAGGCCATAATTTGGAGTGATATGAGTCCTTCCACAACGAGCGGCAATTTCCATTGAGATGAGGGAGTACTTAAGAGTGTCCCACATAAGCATCGAGTGGCTTACCCTTGCAGACCTTGATAACTTATCCTGTTTGTTTGGGTAATACATTTTAAAGAGCACTTGACAAACTGGCTCAAGATTTTGCCTCATTCTTCCATTTTCCTGCAGGGGAAAAGCTTTAAGAGTTTCACCCTTCCCAACCACGTTGGCTGCAGATCTCAAGAGAAGCAAGGCTTGCTGAATGCGGAGTGAATTAATTTCTTCAGATGATATTGCTGAAGACCCAGCACCTAGAGAAGAACTCAAGGTTGAATTTACAGACTGCTTCCAGACTTCCTTGCAAACCCCAGGCAAAGCAGGCAAGACAGAGTTGACAAGTCGACGACATACGGGACAGAGAAACTCTCCCTGACCAGATGGAGGACATAAAGATTAAAAAAAGGCCCCTTTCCTTTAACCGCAAAAAATGAAAGGCACAGTAAGGCTTTACCTGAGATGGATCCACAATATGCCCTCCTTCGAAAACAATTCTTCTGACAGATCTGGATAACAAGTCAGACATCTTAGGAATTTTACATAAACAAACATCGAAGTCTCTCCTTCACAAGAATGGTTACGGTAAGCCTATAAATATCTTTCCCAGTTGTTTCAAGATGAGAACACAAATCGCAAAAAAACTATGAAGCATACATAGGTTTTATGGATCTTATTAAGTTTCTCTGATGCAACTATTCAATAAAAGGGATAAACAGATGTAGAGAAATTCAGATGGGAAGGAAAAAAAAAAATCAGATAACAAACTCAAGATCTTATTATGTGTTTGAGCCATGCCACCATTTGCCACAAGGGCAAGGTGGTTATGAAACGCCTTGAGGCAATTACCTTCAATGGATTATCTAACCACGCATATAACGCATATAGCTACCAAGCAAATGCACCTTCTACCTTTTACATCTTAACAATTGGCATGCCCAATCGTGCTATCTCTAGTTACTTGTGTTTCCAAGTCACTTAAATCTTATTTTGCTTGCATTTAACCTTTTAATTCAACTGTCTCTATTATTGTATTACTAGGAGTGATTAATTATGCAATTGGGAATTACATAATATTGTTATGTCATTATTGATAAACAGCTATCCATTTTATTTTAGAACAGAAATGCAAAACATGCTGGATGAACTACAGAACAGTCGGCTAAACTTTCCCTCGGTTATCCATTTGCCTTGGTACACATATATACACAACAATATTCCAGCGCACACCCATATCTTCAGCTTCACGTCAATTCAAAGCTTAATCACAAAGCTTAAGCATATAAGGCGAGACGCTCTAAAGCCCAATTCCCTCAGTCCCAATATAAAAGTTTTGGCAAGCAATTTCAATTTCATGGGAGTTGCACAATCTACATTAAGATAACCTTCAGATTATTCACCAAAGTATATTTAAAATGCAAAAGAATTTCCAGAGGCCACCGGACTGGGGAAACTTCCCCTAGAATTACCCAAGGTGAACTTGCAAAAAACTCCTTACTGAGGGCCTGTGCATCCCCGAGATTAGTCGGGACTTAGTTCTTGGACACCCGGCGCCAATAAAAAAAAAAAAAAAAAGCAAATTTATAATGCTAACAGATTACACATACAAATTGAGACAATAGAGAGCCTTATTTCCTTGTCCCAACATAAAAACTAGCAGGTTTGTGGTTCCAAGCACATTAAAATGCCACAAATGTTTGAGACTCATTCGAGGTTTCAAAAGGAAAATTTCTATACATAAATGCATAATCTAAATCCAGGCAGAAAACAGAAGGCATTCAATTATTCTATCACCAAAATTATGACAAGAAAGATCTGGCATAATATCAGTTTTCAACTCTCCCCTTTCAGAGATAAGACATCCCAGAGTGCAGAGCAAAAGGCAGTAAGAGCCAAAATAAAAAAATACTCTTATGTCATATGAAATATTCTTCCCAAATATTTACCTCTCTTTCAATGAAGATAAATACCGATCAAGACATCCCTGATGCACGGCGTGCCCACAGGAAGAAATATGAACTCCATCACAATCTGAAGGGCCAAATCCATCGTATGACAGACACTTTGAAGTAGATTCTACAGAAGCCTCATCATTATGAGAATCTTGAGATCCTGAAGGACTTTCTTTCTTCTCCCTCCAAAGAGCAACTATGTACTTTCCAAGCAAGACAGATTCTGTGTCTCTGCTTTTTTCAAAACCCCCTTTAACAGTAGGAATTTTAGTATCTTCCTTTGAAAAATCGGAATGCAATAAATTATCATGCACTTCCCTAAGTATGGAGAAGTACATATCTTGTTCCAATGTCTCGATCGAACATGCACTTCGCTCGCTCCCATCCTTGGATATGTGTGGCACTTGAATATCCCTCAATGCAGGGAACTGAGCCTTGAAAAATCCTAGAAAAGCATTGACTTCCTCAGGTTGCCCACAAAACTCATTGACTGCATTTTGTACCAATTGTGCTGAAAGAGACGATGAAATCAACCCTGGACCGCCAGACGATGTGCTTGTTTCAGATTGATCAGTCACCTTGCCAGTGGCTGTAGAAACATTCTCCTTCTCTACACGGCAAAATTGTTCCCATGATGGGGGACCTCTGTCGACGAAACTCACAAGTCTCGATTTCTTGTTCCAAGAAAGCAAAATCATCAATTTGTTACTTAACTACAAGCAATATACATCCATTGATAGTAGAAAAATTATTCCACAACAAAAAAACCTAGAGGAAACAGAAATGACAGCAAAGACCCTGCTTACCTGGAGATGAATCAGGAATGATATTGGGTTTTTCGAGTTGGGATCATGGCATAGAGAGCAAACAACTTGTGCAGACTCTTCTGAATCATCTCCAACATCAGATCTATTTACATCTCGTACAGAATTTGAACCTTCATCCACAGCAGGATCAATGCTTGCCAAAAACTTAGATTGCTCAACTCTCATTTTCTCCTGCATAACAAACCAAGTTAATTCATACCTTGGAATGAAGCCTCTGCTAACAATTCATTCTCTGACAAAGTCACTGGAAAAAATGCATTCAAAAGAAAAAATAAATAAATCTCACCAAGATGGCAGCTTGCCTCTCTCGAGCTTTTGCCTTGCGTTTCTCACTATCAGAATCCGATCTGGAGAGATTCGTATCACTACTAGGATTGGGTTGTGATAGACAACTGATGACTTCAGGTGCAAGTTGTTCCAATTTGGCCATGCATCCAGAATCAATCTCAGCAAACTTCTTCAATATACTTTCAATCAGGGAAGAAAGGTTGCAACCTCCTGCATCCAAAAAGATGTCTGTGTTTTCTTTCTTCTCCATCCTCATCAAAACAACAAGAAGTGACAACAAACTTTGTCCACCAGCACCATAGTTTAATCCCTCCCAAATTTCTTCACTAGAATCAGCTAGGATTGGGAATACATCTCCTTCAGAACATGGCTGATCACAAGATTCTCTCTGCTGACAACAGATGTCTAATGCTAACGAGAGTAAGTGCAATGCAGTAAGAACAACACCATCAGAAGCACGTGATTCAGTCCCTTTATCAGTGAAAACAGCATAAAACAGCACTGAACGGATAATTCGAAGGACCACCTTACAAGTCGCTACTCTAGCTACCTCTTTGAGTGGAGAAAAAATCTTAGTCCACATGGGCAGCTGATTGGTCCATACAGAGACCCTACAGAAGCGCAAGTATCTCTCTTCAGCACTCTGCAAATCCCTTGAATTCCAACGAGGGTGGTACAAATCCAATTCTTTCCAATATCTCCATCGGAGTGAATACATACCCTGCATACAATATATATATATATATATTATGTATATATCAGAACCAATGTGTGTCAACTCAGGAACACTAAAAGGTTTTGGAAAGAAACAAAACCAAGAAACAAAACCTGATTAAAGCCAGATGGTCTGGAATATGAAGCAACAGTATCCAATATTTCCTGAAGCTGGTCAGACTTTGAGAGGTCACGAGGAAGAGATTTCACCAATTGACTACGAGTGGCGTCTCCAATGGCTAACTTACAAATCAACTCTCTTTTCAAACTTTCAGCTGTAGTTATCCCAGAAAACCGCCTTTCTTTGACTATCTGAATAATGATAGTCAGCATTTCCTGTAACAGAACTGATTCAAACCTGAACCAAGTGTTCATTAGCAGAAGATCAAAATGATATTAGGGGATCAAATATCCACCTCAATATAACATAAAAAAAGGCTACACTCACAAGGACAATTTCATGATGATATTTTTTTTTGATAAGTACTCAAATTAACACAATTTCATGATGATATTAAGAATACATATATATATATATATATATTTTGCTAAGTATATATATATATATATATAGAGAGAGAGAGAGAGAGAGTATAATGTAAACTAACCAACACTATTCTGCTGCAGACATAACAATAAATAAAAATAACTCAAAAGGGGAAAAAATACGCATGATATCTATAGATTAATAAACGGTGCACCAACTGATGGTACTAATCATGCATGAGTCAGTCCATTAGAAGAACATAGAACAGGAAACATGAATTGTGCAAACTTAACAACTGAGAAGTGTAATATCAGATGGAAATTAAGGAGATGAGCACGTACTCATTGGACCCATCAAGATTCAAAGAAAGGTAGTTTGACAGCCCAAAGCGTTCTAGAATTCTACTGACAAACAGATCAGGTGGAGCCAGTGCAGCACAGCACTGCAGCAGAAATAGATCAAGCTCTAGACTCTGTTCAGACCTGCAGCAAAAAACTATCAGAAAAACACAAGTACCCCTTGGCTTTCTTACCACAGAAAAAAAAACTAATAAAACCCCCAAGTTCTCAACAAAGTACATTATCACATTGTATAATTTACTAACCACCGAACTGAACGATACCATTCACAGGAATATAGGGCAGCATCGCCATGCTTCCTCCACATTCCAGCATGAACCTCAGCACAAAATACCCTCACTCGTAAAGGATGCTCCATAACAAAGGCAGAAAAACCAAATGGATGGCAGCCCCCAAGAGCATGAGCAAAGAAATCAGTGCAGCTTGTAGATAACGAGTTAACAGAACTGCCACTAGTCATATTTGGCAGTGCAGATTCACCAAAACATCTTCTCAATGCTTTATGCAAAAGAAGTGAAAGTAACCGATGCAATGGAATGTGGACAGATATATCCTGTGAACTAACATTGTAAACTATGTTTGGCCAATCAGACAAATTCAAAATATGTAGTGCATCTATATCCATTGTATCACCCTCCATCAGAATGTCATTAAACCATGCAGAGCCGCTGGCATTAACAGCATCGGCGTCATAACTGATCATTGGTTTGTTGTCCTTACTTTTCCTATTCTCCAATTCAAAATTCACACCAAGACCACTATGTACATCTGAATAGCGCCGCAAACCATGATCTTCACTTGAACTCGCAAGTCTGCCAAAAATATATTTGCCTTTTCTAATCTTGGATAATGTCTCCTTTATTGCTGCAAAATTGCTACCAGAGTTACTGCTAGTATTTGGAGTTAATTTATTAAGAGCAGCCCCAGTGGTATTATCAACTTCCAACCAGTTCTCAATAGCCTTCAGACACTCGTGCATTAACCACTTGACAGATGGTGGAATGAAGAGATGAGAAACGGTATCATGTTTAGCTTCACCAAACTTTGATGCACAAGGGAGAGCACTACTCTTCGGTGTCGCGCTACATGCAGAGCTTTCCTGGGATAACCGTCCTACTTTGGCATGCCGTAAAACATCTGTGTCAACCATATCTAGCTTATCTTGCTCATATGTGCTAGAAAGTTCACCATCTGTCTCTTCACTACTAGCAACTGAAAATGCCCCATCCACCAGGAGAGAATGAATATTACCGATAGAGTGACATAAAGCAAAAGGCAAAAGCATACTCTCATTATCGTCTTCTATATGGATGCCTGTTTCTCTCTTTTGCGGGTTCATCCCTTGCACAAAAGACAAAAGTCTCACCCAACTTCTAGATATATCTTTCTGGTCATGGATTACATATTTAGCCACAACAGCATGACTCATAACAAAGCGAATATCTTCAAGCACACGAAGAGTGGTCTCATACAAGACTCCCCACTTGGCAGCCTGCAAAAGGACAATTTATCCACAATCTTTTATATAGAACAGAAATGAAGAGGGGGATCTCTTTCCCCTAAAAAAGAACTGATATATTAAAGGGAAATAGTTATCAGCCAATAAAGTTTTAAAGCAATAACTATTTACATCTATGTAACATGATGATCAAAATATGCCACTTGCAAAAAAGGTTAAAAATTTTGTGTTACCTGCAAACGGCCATCTTCACCAGCGCATGAAACAAAAATGTCTCCCAAACATCCTAATAACATGGCAAGTAGGTTCATTTCCTTCACGAGACGTGGTGTTAAAGTTGGCACAGTGAAGATTTGCACAGAGAATGTAGATAGTAGCGTATGATTCTTGAGAGAATTATCACCACCCTCTTTTATGGCATCATTTACAGCAATTGGATAGTAGCTCAAAAATACTTTCCCAAACTCATACTTGAAGAGAGGTTCCCCAAGTAGTTTCAAAAGCAAGTCATATAGTTTCTTCACAACTTCCTCTTTCAAAAACCTCTCTGTCCTCACCAGAATCTCCAATAAACCAACAGAAGAAAAGACAATCCTTGAAACAAAACTGAGCAAACTCTCACTGTACTTGCAAAACTCTAAAAGCATCTCAACCACTGCAGATGTTAGTTCATTCGCAACCTTCACCCTTTCAGCAATACGATCAACAGTTCTAGGACTTTCTGGAGAACTAGTTTCTGCAAGTAATAACTTGCTTTTCCAACAAACGAAGAGAGCATTAAGGACAGGCCCCACAGAGTTTGTAAACTCCTCAGGAAGGGGTTGTATTTGTTCTGCACCTTTATGCTTTGAGCAGAAGCCCTCACGTTTCCATGCCGTAACATCCCCACAATCACAGCAGCCACCGCCTGTATAAATAATAGAAAAATCATGGTCCTTGTGGTTCCCATTCTGAAAACAAGGAACACAAATCGCACATGTCGGGTCATGTTCGCAAGTCCGACACCTATATGCTACATCATTATTTCCCCAAACAGCACCACAAACACCACGCTGGCCAAGACTCATTTTGGAGAGGTTCTTTAGGGCAGTGGATGGTTCACCCTCAAACATCAACCATTGTAACCACAGCATGCTCTCCCGGAATCGTCTTTTCAAGCTAGCATTGGATTTTTTAGAACTTGGCTTGGCTTCCCAGAGTGCCTCCACCCCTTCCTCATCCATAAGCAATATAGCAGAAACCAGCTCTGGAATGCGGGATTTGTCATCCTTGACAAATGCAACTAAACCATGTTGGAGCTGATCAAGTTTGTCCTCGGGTACTCCATGTAGAGCAAGCCTCTGGTATAAAACGAATATGCAAAATGTTAACATATAGACCCCTAACCAAAATACGATTTAGATAAAAATAAAAAATAAAAATAACTTCCTCAGTGACGATCTAAAGTAAAGTAGTCTTATCAAACATGAACCAAAAATCAGAACATTTACATTCATTCACTTATCTAAGAAAAAAAGTCCGAGGAGAAGGGCGCATATACTGAGGTAAGTTTCCATGTAATCCATTTTGTTATATCAGAAGACCCGCTACGTACTTAAATTGGCTAAAATTCTAAAATCCATGAGTTTAATTTCATTATATCGCCCATTTGCTCAACGCATAAAGCATAAGCGGCTGCGGCGGGGGGGTGAATTACAACCACAAAGAAATATACAAAACTTATGGAAAAAAAAAAGAGAGAGAGAGAGAGAGAGAGAGAGCCAAATTTAGGCAATAAAAGCATACGCACAGGTTCACATAACAATACCAACCTCAACTCTGATTACAAAAAGAAGTAGTGGTAGTATAAATAATAATAGTAATAACAACAACAACAATAATAAAGAAGCAATGAAACGCAAACAAAAGAAAAAGAATCAAACGGAAGTTTATAGACTAAAATCGAAGGGAAAGTGTACCCGTAGGATTCGATCACGGGGCTTGAGGGGGCTGGATTCGGGAGGTGAATCGATGTCCATGTTATCCATAGTACTAGGAGAGCTGCGCCAGTAGCGCAGCAGCCAATCCGCGCAACAGAAACACCGCCGAAGCCCAGAGCTGTCGCTACCCAGGTTTGCTTCTGCAACAATTGCTTCTCCCCCAATAATTTTTTTTCCTCAGAAACCCTAAGATCCCCTTTTTAAATTTCCAGGGGACTCTGATTCTCTGGAATCCCGCAGCAGCAGCGGCAGCTGGAATTATGCTTCCATTTTCTAACCCCACCCAACACTCTTTAATTCTTTATCTGGAATTATCTCAGAGATGTATAATGGTAAATGCTATTTCTTTGGTTTTTGCCGATAAATTGTCATTTCTTTCACACTCTCGGAATATATACTTACCACTGGCGGTTCCTACCTGTGTACCGTTTTTTTTTTTTTTTTTTTTTTTTATGATGTTTCGGCTAAAGAGAAATTAATATAATTGGCTTTTTGGAATTAAAATATACTGACAGAGAAATTTATTTATCATTCATTTTATTAAGATCGCTCCACTATTTTTTCTAATGTGAAATGATTATCTTTGAAATAGTTTTTGAAGTTTTATAAAATTTTCTTTTAAAAAATATTTTTGTCTCATTTATATTATATTATGTTGACATGATTTTGTTGAAACAATTTTCTAGTGGGCCGAAAGCCAACGGCCTAAGTTCACAGATTTTTGGTGGACAAAATTCGCTGAATTTGATAATTTTATAGTATCTCATACTTCGATTGCTTTTATAGATGAGATGAGATGAAAATTAAAAATTAAAATTAAAAATTAAATAAAATATTATTAAAATATATATTTTTAATAAATAATTGTACATATAACCGTGAAGTGCGTAAACGCTGCGTAATCGCTTTAAAAAAGAGTGAGGTCCACTATTAAAAAATTAATTTTTTTCATGTGGATCGCATGTTTCATTGATTTTTTTTCAAAACAATTACGCGATAATTGTACAATTCACGGTTGTAAATATATTTTCTCTTTTTTAATATTAAATTTGTTTTGAGATTTGAAAAAATTGAATTATTTATTTTATTTTGTAGGAGAATTTGAAAAAGTTGTAATTTTTAAATGAGATTAAATGAATTGAGATGAGTTGTGAAAACAAACGAGACCATAACCTCACTTTGCTTTTAGTAAAATGAAAGAAATAGAATTTAGGAGATGATAAAAACAAATAAAGCTTGGATGCACAATCTAAATACCTAACAATGGGCTTTAAAACAAACTTAATCCTAAGGTCCCGTTTGGATTTGAAAAGTGTTTCATCTCATCACATTATTACAATTTTTTTAAATTTTCACACAAAATATAATAAACAATTCAACTTTTTCAAATCTTAATTCAATTTTTTCAAATCCTAAAACAATAATAATATTAAAAAATAATATTTTAACAATATTTTTTTCAACTTTAATCTTTTATCTAAAATTATCTCATCTTCTCTTTGAATCCAAATCAGCCATAATTCATTTTATACCCAACAATATTCATCATCAATTAATGATTTTTTTAAGAGAAAACTATTACTCCAAAGACTGAAGAAAGTGCAAAGATTGAGCTAACGTGCAGTGTATAGCATCAATACATTTCATTGTTTAAAAGAAAGTTACGATATCATCCACAACCATAAAAAGGAAATAGAATCAAACTTAAATTATGTAACATAGCATTTAGTTTTGTTTGCTTGAAAAATATAACGAACTCAACATGATGAGATTAAGGTGAACTTTCAATATCTTAAAAGTATAATTAAACAACAAATAACTAACAATTTTGTGCCTACAAACTACAAACATTTTTAAAAGTTCACTTCAAATTATAAAAACCTTTTTCAATTTAAACTTCAAGGTACAATATTGTTTTTAATTTGCACCCTTCTTAGTTAAACCCAAGGTAATCCTAGATTTTCATAACTAATTATCTAAAACACTCTCGCTACAAGGTTCAAATTATCTAATTATCTTTCGACTTGACCTAGATTTTCGACCCAATCCAAGTCAATAGTGGTGAGTCGATATTCCCCAAAGAGAGTTGGACCGAACCACAAGAGCCAGGGGCCCATGGGCTCGAAAACCATAAGCCTGACCAACGAAGGCTAGGTTCGGGGACCGTCGAATGCGCAAGGGTATGGAATTCAAAAATAGCCATCATTATTGGGGGATTTAATGACATAACGGGCGACGAGGGGTGTCAATGAACCCCAGCGTGATTATCGCCCATGATATTTGCCCTTTGCATTAATGTCTCCAATATGTTCCTATCTCATAAGCAAAGTCAAAGCCCTAACAATTCACATCCCAGAAAGAATCATAGGGGATCACGCCAGAAGGCAAGCCCAACCAAATGTAGACATTCATCTCATATAAATAAGGATCGACGTATGTACCAAAGGGGGGAGAGAAAATTCAAGAAACAACCTATACATTCCAACATGACTGACTTAGGCATCAAAGGTGTCCCACACCACACCGGGCCTCCCTTATCTTCAGGTTGTAGGTTGCAGAAGATCATTTACAGGAGTACGAAACATGTTCCAATAATTGGTGTCGTTTGTGAGATCTGTGAAATTTCAATGTGCCTTTTGTATGCTTACAACGACGCGCTCTCAAGCAACCCACAATCAAGAAACAATAACAACAAGCGAACAAGTGAACAACAGGATGGATGGAAGATTCGCATAAATAGAGGAAAGAAAAAGGAGGATGACTCTAGAGATGGAGAGCCTTCAATGTGAGATTGAAGCTCTTAGGCAAAGAAGTGTAGAAAACGTTGTACCAAGCCAAAATGAGCGAACTGAGGCAGAGTCACAAAGTGCAGGTAGATCAAACTAAGAAGAGGAGGAAAATGCACAACGATCTATGCAACCTCATGGACAAATACAAGGAAATGACCAAGAGGATAGGCACATTCTCATCTGTCTACCACCTACTCAACAACATCGACTTGCCTATAGTGGGAAAATAATGATGGTTCCACTCCCACCTAAATTCAAAGTTCCGCAAATTGAACTATATGACAGGTCTAAGGATCCTGTCAAACACCTGGAGATAGTCAAGGTTCAAATGACACTTCACGATTTTTTCAAGAAAATCGTGTGTCGAGCTTTCCCCTTAACTCTAAAGGGAGTGGTGAGAAGATGGTTTGAAACTTTATAGTCGGGCTCTAGAGATAGCTTTGAGGAGCTCGAGAGACCGCTTCTAACTCAATTTATTGTCAGCAGGCGAAGAAGGCAGTTAGCTGCATACTTCCTAACTGTCAAGCAGCAAGAGAAGGAGAGTTTAAAGGCATATCTTGCAATGTTCAACAAGGAGTGCATGACAATGAATGATCAAGACGAAAAATATCACGCTAGTAGCGCTCCTAGGAGGCATCTGGCCAAGAAACCATTTCATGGAAAATTTGCCAAAAAGGCTCCAACGGCATTATGATAATTTATGGATAGGGCATATGACTTCGTCAACGCCAAAGATACCTTCATGGCCTGGACTGCCCAAGAAATTCCAAGTTAGAACAAGTAGAAAGTAGATCAAAAGGAGCAAGCTGCGGGAAAGCTCAAAAGAAAGAGAGAGAAAGCCAGTACGAGAAAAGGAAATATGTAGGTGAGCCTTCCAGGAATCCAAATTCAAGGTTGACGCACTCAAGCTTGAATGTGTTGGCAAGGAGTGAGGGAAACGCACGAGGTGATGACAACCGAAGCAAGAGAGCCTACCGCTTTTGTACCTATAACAATGTGGAAGGACACGTAATGGAAGACTGCAACTCCCTAAAAGAGATAATAGAAACAATGCGAGAGAATGGGGAACTAGAGCAGTTGGTCGCTCAACATGCCTCACCTTTAGGACAATCATCATACAGAGGGCCAGAACGGACCCAAAAAACCCATAGAAGTGAAAGCTCGAAGTGAAAAAGGACAATGCGAGGAAACCTGGAGTGCTCCTCGCCAAAGTCGTAACAGAAGCAATTTGCCCCTTGGCAAGATCTAAACAATAGCAAGAGGATTTGCCGAGGACGATTCAACATCATCTAGTAGAAAGGCACATGCTCGAAAGGCCAGGTATGGGGAAGTATTAACCATGGAGAGACCGTCGAAGCAAGCAAAGAACAAGAAGATGGTCGCCATATCCTTTGACGACGAAGATTGCGAAGGGGTCCAATACCCACATGATGATGCACTAGTAGTAACATTGCTAGTGGCCAGCTACGCCACTTGAAAAATCATAATCGACAATGGAAACTCGACTGGCGTCCTCTTCTAGGATGCTTTTATGAAGATGGAAATTGACCCAAGCCGATTGCACCCTTTACCCACGCCACTGAAGGGCTTCTCGGGGAAAACAATTCAACTTATAGGAGCCATTTCACTACCTGTATCTATTGGAATAGGGCCTTGCACTACCACCACATTGACTGACTTTCTGATGGTTAAGGCCCACTCCTCGTATAATGCAATCATTGTGCTCTCAACCCTAAATAACTTGAAAGCCATTACTTCCACATACCACTTGAAGATGAAGTTCTTAACAGAGGCAGGCGTAGGGGAAGTATGTGGAGAGCAAGTGTTGGCATAAGAATACTATAAACAAGAGCTTAAGAACAGGGGAAGGGACATCAGGGTAGTAGAAATTTCAAGATCCGGTGAAGCGTCACCACCACCACCACCTAAACTCATTGAACATGAGGTCAAGACACGAGATGAGCAAAGCCTGAGGCAAGTAGAATGAACCTCTAGAGCTTATAACCATGGGCCCAAACCATCCTGAAGCAACAATGATGATTGGAACTAGAATGGGATCAAAAGTTAGGCAGCAATTGAAGCAACTCCTGATTGATCACAAAGACATGTTTGCTTGGAATCATGAAGATATGCTCGAAATCAACAATAAAGCCATCCAACACCGCCTTTGTGTAAGCCTTGAGGCCAAACAAACCTAGCAAAAATAAAGGAACTTTAGCCCATAAAAATACGCAGCAATAGGAGAAGAGGTAGAATGACACTTGGTTGTGGGATACATTAAGGAAACTCATTACCTAGATTGGCTCTCCAATGTGGTTTTGGTAAAGAAGTTAAATGGCAAGTGGAGAATGTGCATTGATTTCACCAATTTGAACAAAGCATGCCCAAAAGACAGCTTTCCCTTACCAGGTATCAACATGATATTGGACTTTACGGTGGGTCAATGAATGCTGAGTTTCATGGATGCCTATTCTGGATACAATCAAATTCGGATGAACCTAGACTAGCAGGAGAAATCTTCTTTCAAATTGGACCACAAGCTATATTGCTACCGAGTAATGCCCTTGGGCCACGTATCAAAGGCTGGTGAATCGCATGTTCAAAAACCAAATCGGTCATAATATGGAAGTTTACGTGGATGATCTACTTGTCAAGAGCAAGAAAACTGAGCACCACATAGCTGACCTACGGGAAGCTTTCACCATCTTGCAGCAAGTATGGAAGAAGCGTGGTCACTTCCAGTATTTCAACATTAAGCAAATATCATTGGAAGAAAATTGGAAGGCGGACGGGTTGGCACGAGTTGTCTCGGGCCTGGATGAGTCACCCCTACGCTGGGAGGTAACAACCAAAATGCTAAAGGTTTTCCTTCCTTTGAAATAACCAGTCGTGGAGATGAGGGATCATACACTAAGGAGAGGTGTTCCCTCCTTTGATTGCACTCGTCTTTGCTGAAGGAGATGCTTAATAGTGTTGAGGGGCAACCCGTGTGCTCGAGTGGGGTTAGACCTATTAGGAGATGTGCTCAATCATGTTGGGGGAGGCTAACTCAATTGCTCGAATGTGGTTGAACCTAGTGGGAGATGTGCTCGGTTGCACTACTATGGCGGGAGGTAGAATCGAGAGGCCGTGCTTGATCGCGCTGAGAGGTTTCCGCCAAAAAACTAAACAGGTCAGTGTAGATAATCTAAATCACAAGTTTGAGATTTGCAAACTTGAGTAATCTCGGTAGAGTGTGGCTAAGGCGTGAGACTTACAAGCGAGGCCCACCACTAGGTGATTTCCAATGAAGTATGTTCTCAGGGCGTGCCGCCACTAGGATTCTCATGGGAGCAAATTTGTTAGTAAAAATGAAATTCAAATAGCAAATTTGAGAGAGGCAAACTAGGGTCATTTAGTTGTTTTCAATTTTTTCCAACTGAGATTGTTCGCTGTTGAATGATTTTTGCATAGTGGAAGTTGTTCATCTTTAAGTACTTTTGTAGTTATGAAGATTGTTCATGTTATGAAAATCGGTTGAACCAGATTGGATCAGACAAGTAGATTCGGTCCAATTTGTAAGCGGTTCGATGCAGTATTGATTTTCATATTTTGAAAATCGATTTAAACCGAACTGGACCGGTATATATATTTATAATTTTTTATATTATATTATATATATATATATTATATGTTAAATTTATAATTAATATAACATAAAATTCTAGTCTTATTATTCAAGTCGATTAATATTATAACATAAAATTAAAATAACATGTGATATAACGTAAAATTAATCTTATAATTTTTAATATAACATATAAATTTTAAGCTAGGTAGAACGACATTTATTTATTACGGGTATAGATCTAAATTACACTGATTGGATATTTCATGGAGAGCAAGAACCCATGAATTTCATGGGCGAGGACGAAGATGATAATAAAGATGATGATGATAACTATATTTGACATCGATGATATGTTGGGTCACATTCATGCGACAACCACCGTTAGCGTTGATGAAGACATGGGTGGACATCCAGTGGAAACTAGCACAGTTGAACCCCAACCAACCACTTTTGAGAAGCTGTTGGCAAATGCTTGACGTGCTTGACGGCTTTTCCCAAATCACTCTTGCCAGAATCTTTCAATGAGGCACGATCATTGGAGCGAGGGTTGGGATTTAGATATATTAAAATTCATGCTTGCCCAAAAGATTGCATACTATTTTGGAAGGAAAATAGCAACAAACAAGAGTGCCCTAAGTGCAAAGCCTCCAAGTGGTTGTACTTCACACCTTCTAAACGACCAGTGCCCCAAAAGGTAGTGCGGTGTTTTCCACTTAAGCCAAGGCTGCAGAGACTATACATATCCAAGAAAATTGCAGTATCCAAGAGGTGGCATCAATCATAAAGAGTACATGATGAAAGCACTTTGCGGCATCCTGCCAACTATGAGGTTTGGACCACATTTTCCAAAGAGCATCGTTGGTTTGCTGAAGATGCTCGAAATGTGAGGCTTGGTCTTGCTAGTGATGGATTCAACTCATTCAATAATATGATCAAACCATACAACATATGGCCAGTGATTCTAGTTCCATATAACTTGCCTCAATATTTATGCATGAAAGATATATTCTTCATGTTGTCTACACTACTCCCTGGGCCTAAATCACCTGGGAATGAAATTGATGTTTACTTACACCCTTTAGTTGATGAACTACTTAATTCTTGGTTTAATCGCATTGCATGCATTTTCTGGACTAGGCCTTGTCACTGCAGGAAATCATTTGTTCGAATACTCGAAGAGCATGTAATTATTATGTGCTTATATCTATGAAAATTAATTTCAATAATAATCAGAAGTTGTCTCTCAAATATGGTTATATAACTTAGGTGGTACACTTGATGATATTTGAATTTCGTGTTTCAGCGTGAGGGTGTTACTAATTTGATGGAATTTTTTAAAGAGACTCGATGGTCAAAGAAGAAGAACGGGTTTGTGACCAACATGACTGAAGAGTTGTATGTGAGTTACATGACTACTTAGAGAAGTACATATTTTTTCTCTTGTAATGAACATAATATCTATGCAGACTCTTGGGTACTTTTGTTATAGGTTCATGAGTAAAACTAAACATACTGAACCATTTTTATTGAAAGGACGAAATGGTGGAGAAGCTAAATGAAATGCAACTAGAAGAGCGCACTAAGGAGGCAGCTGGTGTAGTGTTCAGGGAGGTCTTAGGGAAGAGATCAGGATATGAAAGGGGCGAGAAGATGATCATGCCCGTAACATCAGGGATAACACAAAGTGGCGACAATGGAAGTGTATTGTCAGAGGATGCACAGTTTTACAAGGCGCAGTTTGAGGCACTAAAGGCAAATGTTCAGGAGATCTTAGTAAAGTAAGTGAAGTTTGATAAATTTATGACATATACTCAATCACAGTAGCTGTCGCAGGGAGAGTCTCCGAGGGAGACTCCGGGAGCTGTCTAAATTGGTTGAAAGATGACTTTTTGAGAGGCAACGAGACATGGTAAAATACTTGTGTTGGCTGACGACATGTATTTTGTGAGTGGCTTTCTGGAGTTATCACGGATGGATGGTTGCCGAGAGTTTAAAGATAAGGTTCCACCAAACTTCTGGCTACTAGCAGCGCAGTGGCCTGGCTTTATTAGTAGTAACCAAACCATAAACGAAAGGAACATGGAGTAAGTAGTGTTGTCAATGAAAAGAACATAAACATTAATATTGGAATGGGTATTATGAAATGCTACTATGGCCATGGCCAGTGAAGAGGGACAGCCCATGGCACTTGTGGTTAGATATGTGCAAATATCTTGTTGTGTGGCAAAGAACTACTAACATCAAGTATGGTAGTCTTAGTTTGCAAAAACTACTAGCCTTCAGATCTGTTGTAGCCATGGCCAATGAAGAGGGATAGCTCGATAAATAGGTACTTTTCAAAAACTACTAGCATCAAGTATGGTAGTGTTGGAAGATGCAATTTAGGAGTATGATGTTAGCTGCTTCGTTATATGTACTTTGCAATTTGATCTTTATAATAATGGTTAGTTATGAATATATTTTAGTTAATATATTGGTTTCTGATTAGAATGGGTAGGCCTGAATATATTTATTAGTTAGGCATTTATTTTAGTTAATATGTTGGAAGATTATTAGTGCTTGACTGATATATAGATTGAGGATGCAGCTTGGGGGGAGTTAGTAGCACGGTTTTACAATGCTTTCTAAGTGGTATGTTTAGGTAATTTCACTTGTGATGGTCTAATTTCCCCACATAAAATCTGTTAACCTCATATTGATGGAATGGACTGTATGAGTTAGTAATGAAATTGCTTATATTTCATGAGTACATGGTTAGTATCAGATTTCCATCAACCAGAAAGTTGGTTGCACCAACTTAGACATTCTTCTAACCAAAAGTGCTTCGGGTTCCATAATTTCATTGAACAAATATTTTAACCTTTCTCACTTTGTGTAGTAATGTACTATTGACTTATGCATGTAAAAGCCCCTTGTATGTTCCAGATCAAAACAACCTTATTCATTACATTACACGTGTCAAGGTATAACCTAGGTTTAAACATATACATGCCATTAAATGAGCCATTGGTAGTTTAGTTAAACAATCATGTCCAATACATATAGTTTTATTTTCTTTTATATTACCTGGATTATTTAACTATAAGAATAACTGGATCGATGCAGAGAAATGTATATTAGATGAAAGCTAATGGGTGATTGGTCAATAGATGG
The DNA here is from genome assembly GCA_022457165.1 of Juglans mandshurica. NCBI lineage: Eukaryota > Viridiplantae > Streptophyta > Magnoliopsida > Fagales > Juglandaceae > Juglans > Juglans mandshurica. The sequence continues at coordinate 29,058,860 of CM039627.1, forward strand.
GGTCGATTGGTTCTGGGGCAAATTCTCACCATGGTTCCATCATAGAAATGACTCAAATGTTGTCTGCCACATCACAAAGTGTGCAGATTAAATGTCCAAAACATATTGCTTCAGTGAAGAACAGTAAGAAGTCGCTCTACTTGATGTTGTTTTGGTACTGCTATTATATGTATAGAGTGATTAGTACATCACTCACGTGGATGAAGAAATACACTTCTGTTCAACAGCTTTTTGTGCATTGTTCTATGGTTGGCATATAAATTATAGTATACTATTTTTAGTTCAAATGCCTATTTCTATTTCAATTAATGAATAGTAAGTATTCTGTTGTTACTCATGTTTTAACTGTTTTAACTCAAACAAATTAGTTAATGATTTGAAACCCAGGTTTTAACTCAAACAAATACCCCAAGTCTTTAGTCAGGATTATGGCCATGACAAATCAGTTAATGATTTCTAAACTTTAAATTGCTAATTAATTATTTTGGTATTTGTGGGTAAATATTAATATTTGACTGTTTGTAAACAACAAAATTAATATTGATCATGATCAGTTTCATGAAACATTAGAGGTTAGTTAAGGGAAAGTTCTGAAACCTTTGAAGGCAACCAACTAGAGTGCCAAAAAATTACCAATAGATTGTTTACATATTTATGACCCACTCAATTCTGTAATTAATAGCAATAGAGGTCCCTTTTTTCTTTTTTTCTTTCTTTTTTTTTTTTTTTTTTTTTTTTTTTTTTTTTTCCGACCACATTTGCGTCGAATAAAAACATTTGCATTGATGAATATATTATCACCGTAAAATATATTGCATCTCATTCTATTCCGAGGCACTTGTACATATTTTTTCCTACAAATCTTGATTTTTTTGCGACACACTAGACCGTCACATAAATTTATTATTTGTGGTGCCATATAATTTTTTGTGATGAAATAATAGCACCGGAATATAAAAACCATTAGTGGTGATTTATTTTTATTTACGGCACAAAAACATGGATGTTATTGAAGGGTTTTCCTTACCATACCATAGTTTTTGCGACGCTTTATATGTACTTCTTGCGGCGATTGAAACTGACACAAAAACAATAGGTTTTTTAAGATGCTGAGTACATATGCCGTTTAAAACTTAATGAGACGGATTAGTATCAACCATATAGCGGCGAAATGTGTTGGACGACAATAATCATTAGCAGCGAAATTATACGTTTTTGCGGCACTAGTTTTCGCCGCAAAAATGGCTTTCTGTGTAGTGTCATTGGCAATAGAAAGCCATAGTATGTCGATGCCGGGCCTCACTCTTAAGTTCATCGTTTTACTAAGTCCAACACGAAGGCATAGTTCGAATGCGGAAAACAAGAAAAGGAAAAATAATAGATATCTCAATACCCTGATATATACACAAGAGTGGCACTTGGAGCCGGTCGGGTGTACAATGTTGATTTACACCAGCCATTAAACAATTGCCACGTGTTGATTTTAGCTACATTGAGAATAGAACAACATGCAACAGATCAAATATTCATAGCAGATCAAGTCACAGAGAACTTGCAACAAACAACTTATCTCCACTAGTTTCTTTTATCTCCTAGAAATTTGTAGCAAACAGAGAACTTTCAAAGTCACAAACTAACAATTTGTTCAGCAAACTAACAAACTACTTCCAAAAACAAAAACCGGAGTGCTATTATGTATGTGTATTGAAGCTCTTCCTTCACACTAGCGCCTCCTTCATAAAGTATTGGTTTTTTATAAATTCAATTGCTGTAACAATTTCTACGCATCACATTCACGAAAATGCATGCAAGCTCCAGATCGTAATGGCTTTCCTTCTTACCCCATGATACATTCTCAAGCCTTTCACTAGTATTTCTCCTCCTTCCCTCACCATGCTTCACAAATAACTACGAAAATCCCTCCAGTAAAAGGAAAATATGTGCAGCACTAACCGTTTCAAAATTCAAACCCATTTTCCTGATGCCACTGAACATCACACCCCTCTTTCAAAATCCGTAGGATCTTTCATGATACTTCTATAGATGATAATCTTCCGTAAAATGATAAGAAAACACACGCACACGCATACCAATAAAACCAAGTTCGTATGATCAGAATAACATGAGATTTTAGAAGTAAAGAATTTCACTTTCTGCCTAGATATGAAGATCCTGAATCTTAATATCTTGCAGTACTTTATTTGATTAGCAAACAAACAAAGGATTAATAAAATCATCATAGACTGCAAAGGTTTTACAAACTATATCACATCCAGTTGAATCGCTCAAGAACAATATTTGGGCCACCAACTTTCAATTCCTCCACCGATCAAGAACCATATTATTGCCTCTCTGTATGCAACTAGCAGAGAATCACTCTATGAGAGAGGATAATCGGGAGGGGAGGGGAGGGGCAGGGCAGAGAATTGAGAGAAGAGGGATATAATTGATTCCATGAGGTAAGATCCATCGGAAGAAAAATATATTTCATATATGTTGCAATCCTATTGGCCGGTGTGAAAATAGGTGTTACACCCGACCGATTTTAAGCTTTTCCCTATACACATATATATAAAATAAGCCAGCAATTTATTCACGCACGGTACTATATTTGGTGCAAGGCCGAATCATGTATGGCTGAAGCAAGCAATTATTTTCAGTACTAGTAGATGTAGCAATGCTATGATCCAAGGGATATATGTACAATGCATTACATATATTCAGGGTTATTATATGATCTTCTTGAGTTCGACGAGGCAATTGTCTGTATGCACTGGTCCGTGTGTATAGCGGATTGGGGCATCTGGATCAAGTCGCTTCAGCCTGCACTCATAATATATAGTAAATTTACATGCATGATTAGGAATTAATTTAGCATAATATTCGTCCATAGAAATTAAACAAGTTTTGCCAACTTTTCATGGACTCCTTATAATTTATAGATCTAGCAGCATGCAGCTTGTACACTGTGATCGATCGGTGATGTGCCACATACCCATGAAGAAAGTTAAAAAGAAAAAAAAACTCACTTGTAGTACTTAAGGATTAACGAAGAAACTCACTTGTAGTTAAGGACAAAATAATGAAGGAAAATAGTTATGACGAGCTTGGCCAGAGAATTTCCTGGACAAAGCTTCCTTCCTGCTCCAAAGGGAATGAAAGCCCCTACTTTCGCGTTTATATTCTATTAAAAACAAATAACAAGCTGTCATGTTATTTTCATTTCTGTAAACACAAGAACATATAGGCAAAAAGCATTATACATAACAAAGTGTTATACTTTTACTTACATCCCATCTCAATGGATTAAAATCTGTTGGGTTTTCATAAGTTTCGAGATCGATATGAACAGCTCCGGTCCAGACTAAAACTTTCCATCCTTTTGGTATGGTGTAGCATGGAAAATAATATAAACAAGAGGAAAATAAATTATATATAGGTCAGGAAATATTGGAGGCCGACATGAGTACTAATTCTATACGTACCATGCATTGCAACATCGACTTTCACCTCTCAAAATATGGACAAGGTATGTGTCATTCGCAACATCTCATCGATTACCTATATCGTAAGAGACGGGATCGAGTAGTATATATGATGGATTAAAAGAAAATTAAAGAGATGATCGATTAAAGGAATAAGAAATTGATCCATACCTTAGCAAGAAAGTCCATTTCTTTAATTTCCTTAAGGTTCAATCCTTTCTAGGTTGATGGTCTTCTTTTTATAATCTCGTCTTGTTCTTCCTGGAAAATGATTTAAAACATGATATAATAATATAGTCAATATCATTAAGCACCCATTTATGATATAAACAACAATGTTTCATGCCTTTTTGAGGCTTAAACCAAAAATGTAGAATAATTAATTAGATCATTGCAAGCCTGCCTTTGCTTTTTTAAGGATTTCAGGACGCTCATTTAGGTACAACAATGCCCATAATGCAGTAATTGCAGAGCTATTAAAACCAACTGCCAAGAAAGTGAGAAGCAAATCTACGACATGCTCATCCTCCAGTTTTTGGCCATCCTCATCTTCAACTTCCATAAGCAAATCAATCATATCTTTCTTTGCCTTGGGTTGATTACTTTTAGGCATCACCTTCTTTTCATTCAACACAGATTGAAGGAGCTTTACCAACTCTTGTCGTGTCTGATGCATTAAAACAATTATCGATCCATAGCTAACGAGAGTTTTATATATATATATATATATACACTTTCACATCTCAAGAGAGGTCCAAGCTACATCTAAACCCATAATTTTTGTTTTTTTTAATTAGCAATTTGGGTTTATACTTTGAAATGACTAGTCAATACTATAATTAGAGTATCATTAGAATCATTATAAATAGCAAAAAAAATCTTCTCCTAAGATCTCATACATCACCTATACATGGTTTATTAATATACCATTTGAAAAAAATTTATATGTTGCCTATAAACGCAAAAAGTGGAAATTTCACTATTTTACTATCTAGTGATTCTTCGCTAGATTATCTTAGTTATTATTTTATGTTTAAGCTGCAGTGACATTTCGAACAAATATTATAGCTTGACAACCTCAATTTAGTACAAAATTTACTGTACATCTAGCATATTCCTAAACGAGAAATGATATTTGCGATCATGGAGTGCGCAAGTATCGCATACTTCTTTTGAAAAAAGTGAATAAATATTATATTTATATAAAAATATTAATTTTTTAATAATGGATCCCAAAAGGAGTGTATGGTGTTTGCATAACTTATGACCGCATCTGGCATTACTCTTTCTTATAAATATACCTTTCACAAAATAAAGATGTGAAAGGAAAATATTGTGATTGCGAGAAATATACAAAAATATAATAATTATTACAAATTTAAGAAAATGAAAGAGAGAGAAAAAGAAAGAAATAATAAATTTTTTTTTTATAATTGAACTCATGTGGTTATATAAATTTAGAGAATTGCTATAGCACAAATTAGAATTTTGTATTTATTTGACATCATGTGATGGAGACCATTTCTTAAACCGTTGTACGTTAGCCCCCTTTTTTTTTAAGCAAGTTGCATAATATTAATAAAGGCAGAATACATAAAGTTTTGGAAATAGGAAATTAACTAATTAAATCATTAATAGAAGGATCCTTCCCACTATGGAATTGTAATAATGAAGGGGGAATTTGGATTAGAGGGATGTTACCAAAGACTTGCGTTGTCACTGCCCATTGCGCTAAGTTATGCGCGCATCGATTTTTAGATCGATGAATTTTCCTCACCTTCCATTCCTTGAATGATTCTAGATGATGTCTGATATCATTGATGATTGGGCTCATGATCCATTCTTGGACGGGGGAGATATTTAAGATTGCTTGGATAGTGACTCTTGAATCTCCTTCGAGGATTATTCTTTCCAACTTCAACTTTTCAGCTTCTTTAATGGCTATTAATGCAGCTGATGTTTCTCCTACATTTGAGTTTACCCTGCTGATGAGATCAGTTTTTGCAGATAATAAATTCCCATTTTCTCCCCAGCAAAGAGATGCAAGGATAGATCCCTCTTTTTTAGTTGCCACATCAAAGGTTATTAGTTGATATCCATCAGGGTGCCTTTCTTCTGTTTCTTCAATCTGATTCTCTTGTCTTGCCCATGCTCTGATGTGCTAGTTAGAAATTTTAGTCACTGATTCAACATATGCTGAGATTGAGGGTGTTGCTAAATTGTGCTCAGATTGATTTCTTAGGAACCATAATTGATCCATTGCAATTGTAGCAAATATCTGAAAATCATGTTGCTCTTCCTCTGGAATCTTTAGTGTGGGTGAGGGATTGATGATGATGCTGATCCAATTGGAAATTGATTGACTTGCAAACTGAGAGGTATCCAAAGGCCACTTTGATTGTCTCCACAACACTCTAGAGAAGATACAGTTTAAGAAAAGATGAGAGAGATCTTCAAGTTCGGTTTTGTAAAGGGGACAACAGATTTGATCTTCATCTAATGCAATGGCTTTGCTTATCATAGTTTTTGTGGGGAGGATACTGTGGCAGATCTTCCAAAGGAGCATCTTTAGTCTATCTTGTAACTTCATCTTCCAAAGGGCCTTCCAGTTAATGGCCAGATTGCTAATGGAAGCTGTACCATTCTGCTGAACCAGGGCTGCATAGGCTGATTTTACCGAAAATTTACCAGATGTATGGTAAAGCCATTAGAGTTTATCAGGTACGTGTTAGAAATTTTGGTTAGCTAATGGGATTTTTTGGATCTCTCTGGTGGTGGTTTCTGAGAAGAGAGTGTTGAGAAGAAGGGTGTTCCAACGCCTTGGTTCTTCTAGAATAAGCTCTGATACAGTCATAGAGTGATCCACAACAACATTAGTGGGATTCAGTAAAGATAGATTGACTGATAAGGTAGGAATCCAAGGGTCAGTCCAAACTCTTGTGGTGGCTCCATTATTGATCTGAAAGCAAATGCTTGATCTAAGGAAGTCTCTTTATTTTAGGATGCTTTTCCAAAATCTGGAGTTTGTAGCTTTAGGAGAAACTTCTAGTAAGGAGTAAGATTTCAGATATTTCTTAGAAAGAGCTTCTTTCCATAAGCTGGTTGAATCATTGATAAAGGCCCATGCAAATTTTGAAATAAGAGCAGAGTTGAAGATGGAAGTCTGTTTCAAGCCAAGACCTCCCATAGATTTTGGTAAGCAGATGGACTTCCAGGATTTTGGGATAAATTTCTTTTTTTGGTTATCATCATACCCCCACCAGAACTTTCTCAGCAAATAGTCAATTTTTTTTGCCATTTCCTTTGGGAAGAGGAAGGTGGACATAACATATGAGGGCAAAGAACTTGCTACCGATCTGATAAGAGCAGTTTTTTATGATTGAGATAAGATTTTAGTCTTCCAACCTTGAAGTTTGACTTGGATTTTTTCAATGAGATCAGAAAAAAAAAACTTTTTCTCTCAGCACCATTTTTGAGGGGTAGACCCAAATATTTAGAGTTTGGGGGGGAGATTCTGAAGTCAAAGAAAAATTTAACAGCGTTGATGGAATCAGGATTGATGTTGGCGCTAAAATGAAGAGAGGATTTTCTTTTATTGATATTTTGCCCAAACCAAGAATTATAAGAATCAATACAATTTGCAAAGGCTTGGGTTGTTTGGTAATTTGCCGTACCAAACAGGAACAGATCATTAGCAAACAACAAATGAGAGATGGAGGGCCCTTCTTGTGAGAGTTTTATGCCTTTAAGAAGACCAAGATTTTCTTTCTGAATGATAAGCCTAGAGAGCACTTCAGTGGCAAGGATAAAAAGAAGGGGAGATAAGGGGTCTTCCTGTCGCAATCCTCTTGAAGGTTGAAAGAAACCATGTGGGGATCCATTGATAATAACAGAGTAGGAGACAGTTGAAATGCATTCTTTAATCCAATGAATCCATTTATGGTTAAAACCAAGATAATAAAGAACATCCAAGATGAATGACCATTCCATAGAATCGAAAGCTTTGGCCAAATCAATTTTGATAGCCATAGTTCTAGTTCTAGTTCTTCTTTTATGCATGAGATGAAAAATCTCTTGGGCCAAAATCGTATTTTCTTGAATGAGTCTGCTTGGTAAGAAAGCAGATTGATAGGGAGAGATGATATTTGGCAAGATAGCTTTAAACCTATTAACAAGGATTTTTGCTATGATTTTATAGCAAACATTTGAAAGGCTAATAGGTCGAAATTGATTGATATCATTTGGATTCTCTACCTCGGGAATCAAGACTAAATTGGTATGGTTAAGTTCTTTTAGAAGTTTCCCTTGAGTGAAGAAGCTTTTAACAGTAGCCAAAATATCAACTTTTATAATATCCCAAAATTTTTTGTAAAAAAGACATGTGAAGCCATCAGGTCCTGGTGCTTTTGCAGAGGGAAGATTTTTAACAACAAGAAAAATTTTCTCATCAGAAGGGATTTGGCAAAGGAAACTATTTTCAGTATCAGTGACTTTCCTTAGAAAAAGATTATCCAGATCGACAGAAGGAGTCGGATTGGAAGAGGTAAAGAGGTTTTGAAAATGGTCCAGGATGGTTGATGTGATAGAGGATGGATCAGAGGTCCAATGATTACGGCTCACTTTGAGACACTCAATATTGTTACTACGATGCCTAATACCTGTAAAGGCATGAAAAAATTTTGTGTTTAAATCCGTAGTAGTGAGCCAAGTTACTCTGGATTTTTGGCGCCAGAAGGATTCTTCTCTAATGAGGAGTTCATGCAAATTTGCTTGCAGGTTCGATTCCAAGGAATTTGAAGAGGATGAGTTGTCTTGACCCTAAATAAAGGAGAGAGCCTCAGATAGAGTTTTTATTTGAGATTGGATATGACCAAAAGTCTTGATGTTCCACTCTCAAAGGGCTTTCTTTGTATATTTAAGTTTTTTTGAAAGGATAAAAGAGGGCGTACCAATGAAAATGGAATTCCATGCCTTTTTTATAATGTCGAAAATAGAAGGATCTCTCAACCAAAACTCCTCGAGTTTAAAAGCTTTTGGAAAAGGCTTTCTATTGGAAGTGTCCAGGAAAATAGGAGCATGATCAGAAGAGTCACGGGTAAGTGTAGAAATGATTGCATGTGGGAACAAATCAAGCCAAGATAAATTGGCAATCCCTCTATCTAATATTTCTTTAATGAGATTATGACCCTCCCTTTTATTAGACCAGGTAAATTTTGGCCCATTAAACCCAATATCAACAAATCCAAATCTATTCATCAAAAAAGGAAGCCCGTTCGGATTAGAAGATTGGGCAAAGGGATTACCCCCCATTTTTTCAGATTGAGAGGTCTCGAGAAAGACTCAGTAGTCAAGCTTAAAAGATCCCAAAAGTGTTGTTTTCGGCTGTACGAGGCAGGGCAGTAAACAAGATTCAAAAGCCAAGGCATGTGAGTGGGATCAGAGTAGACCAACACAGATATCATATTGCTAGAAATATTCAAAAGTTCCATATCGAAGCCAGGTCGATACATAAGCAAAAGGCCTCCCCATTTTCTAGTAGGTGGGGAGTGTACAAAATAAGAGAAACCAAGCATATTCACAATACGACCATTATCACTAGGAGGCAATAAAGTTTCTGAAAGAAAAATAAGTTCAGGATTATAGATCCTAATATTTGCCCTGAGTGATCTGATTGCACGAGGTCGGGCGATACCTCGATAGTTCCAAGCAACAAGCTTCATGGATCATTTTGTGGCAGTGAGGACCCTGCCACTCCAATCATTTGATTAGTGGGAGAAAGATGCATGGTTTGAGTCTGAACATTATTACCCGAGATTGTCAAAGCTTGCCTTTGGTACGGAGCATACTGTCCAACGGTATTGTTCCTTTTGTTCCTATGCTGCGGCCTTCCTATTTTTGCACTTCGAGCTGTTTGTCTTTTTGGTGAAGCTTGAGGCACCTCTTCGAATTTTGTAGAAAGACCGATGGGACTATGAGGTGCGGCATCCAAGCTGGTTCCTTCTTGCACCTTATTAATCAAGTTCGAGTCTTCCAGGGTAACAGTTGAGGAAATAAGGACCTTTTTATGTGGGTATTGAGAGGCTTGCTTGAGTGGATTGGGAACTTTCCTCTTCCTAGATGACTCATTAGACGAAGCAGGTGAAGAAGAGGGGATGGCAAAAGCTGATGTCATATGTCCTAGATCTGGGGTTTGACTGATATTCTGGAAGGAGGTTCAAAGAGGGGGTAAATGGGTATGTGAGGAAGGAGGAGTTGGGTTAAGCTGAAAAGTATTAAAAGCAATGCAAGCACGGCCAGATGGACTCACCAGAAAGGAAAGGTTTTGATTTTGTTTAGGCAGTTCGGTAAGTGTTTGGCCGCTGTTGGTTTGAAGATGGGCTAAGATTTGATTAAGGAATGAGGGGTTGGTCTTGGGCCGAATGGGTATTGGGCTTAGAGGCTCAGAGGGAATTAATGGAGGGGCTGGGTTGTCATCAGTTAGATGGGGACACTTGGTTGAGAGAAGGGAGTTGACTTCGAATTCTGAAGTAACCTGGGTATGGGTTGGAATTAATGGAAGCACAACGTCATCTGGTTGATGGTAGGAGGGTAAGGAAACCGAGTGACTGCTTGCATTAAAAGGAGCCGACAAAGCTGTCTGCTGAGGACCTGAGAGGATGTCACGTGTTGGAGCCTTGCTTTCAGAGTGTAGCAGCTGGTTAGCAATTGGATGAATAATATCATCTTACTACCTGTTCGAGAGCTCAGTAGAACAACCAGTAAAATGTTTTTTATGCAAAATTCCTTTTTGTTCCCTTGTTCAGTGCTGATGATGACAACCTTTCCTTTTCCCAAATATTCTACTGGAGCTTTTTTCTTTGTCGTGGCCAAAGCTTCACTTGTCTCTTGGAATTTGACTGGGGGAAGTACTGACTTTTCAAGGAAAAAAGTGGTCTGGAGATGATCTTTGGGAAAGTCTTCCACCCTTGACATGCCACCACTACTCGTACGATGGCTTTCTAAAGATTCAGCTTGCATCTAGTGACCATAGCAAGGATCATCCGACGAACTAGTGTAAATTGGACAAACTTGATGAAGATGACCCAAACAGCCACACCCATAACAAAACTCAGAGAGTCTTTCATATTTAAAACTAATCTTTGATGGTTTCCTATTGATTTTGGGTAGTTGAAAGCCTTCGTAAAGGTGTTGCTCAGTGTTAATTTCAACTCGTATGCGCGTGAAAGGTTTAACATTGTTCTCAGGTAGATAAGTGTGGTTGATTTCTAGTAGACGTCCCAGAACTTTGCCTATTTGCACTACATTCTCAACAGTCATCATTTCTAAAGGAAGACCACATATATGGATCCAAAACGCTGAGAAGGTGAGATCAATTTCTTGGATACTTAGTCCAGGTGGCCATTCCTTGAGAACCATACGATAGTCTTTAAAGTTCCATGGCCTTTGGTAAAAAATTCTATTCATTTCCTGACTTGAAGAAAAAGTAAAAAGAAAAGTGTTTGTGTCCAAGTCTTCGATGTGTAGGCCCGGGGCAAAACTCCATACTGCACGAATAGTAGTGTGAAATATGTGCTTATTGAGGACTTTTGAAGAGACCAGCTTACCTATAAGAGCATGATTGGAGATTTTTGTAGCAGTATCCGTAGCTGGGACCAGGATGATGTCCTCCCAAGTCAAGGCTTTTGTTTGTTCGATAAGTTGGTCGATACTTTGGTTCTCAGTTGACATATTTGGAAAGCTGAATGTGAGGCCAGTTGGTGGGAGGTTGGTAGAGAAGCTATAAAAGGAAGTGGATGATATTGTAGGACGAGCAGGTGAGGTAGGTAAGGATCATAAAGGGTGCTTCAATGACAGGAGAGGAAACGAAACTCATCTTTCTAGAGAGTGGATCTATTGTACGTTAACCATTAATTTTGCCTTTGGAATGGCTCATGACCCACTCCGAATATTGCACTAATTAAGCATGCATACAAGAATCTTGTAACAATTGTATCTTTTAATGTCAACATCTTTTATCGATTTTAAAAAATAAAAATGTAGCGATGAAACAGAACAAGGCATCATGCGAAGTACTATTGAATCTTTTAATATATTATTTCAAAAAGAAAAGAGAAAAAAAGTATAGAATAATTATTTCAAAGCACTAAAATCCTAACCTATTGATTTTCAAATTATTTCTAAATACAATATACGGTTAAGATATTTGAGAGAAAAAGAAGATCATCATTCTTTCTCGTTTTTGTCAAAAATATATACCAAAAACCGGCGCAGACACAAGTGTTCTGCACTCGTAATGTTGTGTAGGGATTTCTCTCTTGATAGAAGATAGGCGGATTTAGGGTAACCAAGTCCGAAATGCTCATCATTTGTCAACTCACACCAACATAATTCCGGCCTGCAAACGATGATACTTGGACACCTGAAAAGGTGGGTCTTGTACATACTACTCTTCCCATACCTGTTTCAGTCAAACATACAAACGATATTAATTGCCTCATTTATGTACAAATTAATTAAGACGATCATGTTACAAACAAACACGATATATATATATATATATTCTTGATAAAGTTAAAGATGAGAGAAAAATATACCTGGTGACGAGGGTTTGGATGAACAAGACCACTCGTTCACTCTCTTCATAAACCAAATAATAAAGCTAGTCTGCCCTTTCAATTATACTGCTCAATTTACCGCTTGTCAATTTTTTTTTTTTTACTTAGTGATTAAGAAAGTGATTTTAAGTGTATTGGAATATTTTTTTTATTTTTTTAAAATATTTAAATATATTAAAAAATGTAAAAAAAAATAAAGAAAAAAATAAAAACTAACGGTTCATTTGAGCAGCGAGTAGCCCGACTCTAAACCAAAACACAGAAACCCAACCACCCAATAATAAAGCCCCAGCAATAGCCCACACAACACATCCAACTCCATCTCGATGAATTTCAAGATCTCTTCCAGCTTATAAATTTCTCACAAAAGATGGATATATATATATATATATATTATATGTAGAAGTAAACGAGTAGTATATATTATGCTAGCTCATGTTACAGTACTACGATCGATATCCATTTCTCATGTGTATTTTACTTGTATTGTTCACAAATTAGTGAACCAAAGCAATTGATCTAATATAAATTATAAGCTGCTTTAAGTTATTCAACATGATCTTCTAATATAAGTTGTTTTCTTGTAGTGAATATTACTACATAAAATATATATAAATTGGTGCCGTTTATATTGAGGGATAGGTTTTTTTTTTTGGCAAGTTGATATATATAATAATTAAGAGCCCAAATATCAACTATTAAGATCCCAAAAACGGCACTACGAAAAAAGAACAAGCAACCTACAAAAGGTAAAAACCAAAAATACATTTCTTGCGATCCCATAGGCGCTGGAAAGCTATCTAGTTGAAGAGCATGACAACATGTATAATGGACAACAAAACAATTCGTGAAGTTGATCGCGATACAATGTGCCACACATCACTTTCTAGCATCAAAACGAAAGAAAATATTCTTCCGGCCATCTTCTTTCAGTACTAAAATCAAGCCACCACAAAATGTGAGACTTTATGAGCCATTCTTAGAGCATTGACAATGGTTAGACCATTGCCAAATCCAAAATTTGGCTAAAAGGTGAGGTTTTGGCTAAAGTCAAAGCCATTGAAGATAATAATCCCAACATTAGACTATTCATCCTAAAGTCAAAATAATAATATAATATTATGTATTTTAATAATAATTTTTTTAATTATTTTTTTTAATATTTTGCAAATACACTCCATATATTAATTAATAATTTAATTTTTATTTAAAATTATTATTTCCCAACTATTTTTTCCTCAACCTAATTATCCAACATAATATAGCCTTGTTTACAAAAAGTATTTTCTGAAAAATCTGGACATAATATAGCCATGTTTACTAATGAAAGTTTTAAAAAGAACTTAATAAAGCCATGAAGAAATTGTGGAGTAATTTGTCCAAGATAAAAACACAATCTATAGCACACACATTAAAAACAATATCTGTCCATTATCAATAATTTCAAAATACAACACTTTCAGCAATGCAGTCTATACCAACACCAACACTTTGCCGAATCAAAATACAAATAATTTTAGCAATGTAAGCCAACCCACCAATCCACAAAAATTTACAAAATAAGCACCCACAACCTATTCATCCATTTACAAGTTGTGTATCATCCATGTCAAACACAAAAACCAATTATCCATTTCAACCAAAATAAACTGTCCAAGTCTCATAAGGCAAAAGAAAAACAAGCCACTTCAAATGTGCATGTACCAGATCTCATACACAAAAATATGACACATTTAATTGCTACCCAACCACATTTTTCTCTAGCCCACATGTGGCTGAGCAGCTACTAAAATTAGAACAAAAATAATCTGCCCAGCCAGTTACACAGCTCCAAAAGGTATGGATAGAGATGTAGATATACATCCGGAATGAGACTTGATGCCTAAAAATTTTCCTTCTGAATTGGAGTTGATCTCCATACCCTTCTTTACAATTTCTTTCCCTCAAACATATTTTTATGGGGTCACTTTTTCCCTACCCTTTGTCCTTCTAAGAAATCTATTAAGATTAAGGCCAAAATTCTACAGACTGATGAAATACTCGAGATAGCGGGAAATCTACTGGTTGCTGGGTTTAATGACAATGGAGCTTGTGATTATCTATTGAAACCTGTTCGAACTGAGGAACATGATGAAAGTGGGCGTTGTAATCCATCAAGTCAGAAGAAGCAACAGGTTGTTTGGTTTGAGGATCCGCACCGCAGCAAATTTGTCGATGTTGTTCATGGTATGGGTCTGCATGAATTTTTTAGATGGATTGAGAAGATTGAATCTATTCATGGGTTGGTATGTAAGGATAATTGTGACTTTGCATTTGGGTGGAGGAACATTGAAGATGAAGGCAATGTGGATGAGTTTGTTGAAAAATGTAAGGGGAAGTAATTTCTTGCTTACTATCTGTTTGACATATTGCCACTTAAACCCATTGTAGCAGCTCTTCTGCGTTTACACCATCCCTTTTCATTGATACAAACAACCAACCAACAAGGTTCATTACAGGTGATGGGAGAAGACAGATTTTCATACTTGGTCTCAAAACGAGAGAGCGACGCGACAGGAGAAGAGGTCGGAGAGAGCCAATGCCGACCATAGGCTGGGTGAACGCTTACCACCGGCTGAGGCAGTGAGGGTGAGGCTGAGAATCTGATATCGTGCGGCTACTGGCTAGGGTTAGAACTTAGAGAGGGAAAACGAAAATTACGAAGTGACGAAGTGAAGTGTGATGTCGGGGTGTGAACAAAAGGGTCAAAACCACGTAAAACGGTACCGTTTTGACTCTGTTTTGGCCCTTTTGGGGGGGCTGGGCTGCACCACTGTAGTGTATTTGGGCTCTAAGGACCTAAATCCTATTTTGGGCCCATTATTTTATCCCTATACCCTAAATCAAATTCTAAACTAAATCCTAAACAAATCTTAATCTTTATTTTAGTCATAAATTTCTTTATTTATGATTTTTATAATCTTTTTACCACTAAATTTAATTTTTAGTACTAATCAGTAAAAATTACTATTTGACTAATATCTAATTATATGCTATTATACTATAGTATTACATGTTATTAAATATTAACAGATTATAATATTTTATACTAGTGTTTAACTTATTCCTAATTTCCTATTAGTATTAAAAAATTATACTATATTTTTAATTACATTTCTAACTTATTTCTAATTTAATTATATACTAGACTTAGTATTAAATGTTATTATACATTAGTGCTTCTACATTAGTATTACATGTTACTATAGATTGATTACTATACGTTATTATTACATTAGTATTACATGTTATTATTACTTTAGTTATAATATATATTATACATTAGTATTACATGTTATTATACTTTAATTATTACATATTAGTATTACATGTTATTATAAATTTATACATTAGTGTTTATACATGATACATTAGTATTAAATGTTATTATACATTATCATTATATGCTATTATATATCAATGTTTATACATTTGTATTACATGTTATATACATTGATTATTATACATTACTAGTACATGTTATTATACATTAATTATTATACATTAGTATTACATGTTAATATACATTAGTGTTACATGTTAGTAATAGTATGGTGTGTACATATATTAAACTATTATTAGTCAATTTATATTATAATATAAGTATCTTGTTTTATAAGAATTTGTTCATATCAGTATATTATTGAATTTAGCTAATTATATAAGTGATAGTTATATAAAATATATATATGATTAATATATTAAAAATACATATATTTTTCTAAAATATGTACAACATCATAGTCGGAGTCTGGCTTTTTGGGAAAAAAAAAAACTTCAACTTTGACTCCGAGTGTGAGCGAAGCCAGAGTTGAAGTCGAATTTTCGAATTTTTACTCGGCCCTAATAGGGATGCCTACTTAAGTAGTCTCCATAATAACTTGATGGACATGGAATTTTTTTCACATGGACCAAAGCCTAAAAGCATATTCAGTAAATGTGAATGAAAACTCATTTTCCTGCTACAAAAACTTTTTTGCTTAAGTTTTCTATAACAACTAGTAAGCAATCAGCAATGTCATAAAGAAGGGCCACTTTATTTCATATCTATACACACTAATACATGTATAAGTGAAGAAACGTGTGTTCAAATCTAGAAAACAAAGTATTCAAGAAAAACACAGATCAATAAAAACAAACTCCAAAAGAAACAAGTGAAAAATATTTTTCAAAATGAAAGAAGAGTAGAGGGGCGCATGGTGGGGGAGGTGATTCTCACGTAGTGGGAGCAGCGCAAATTTCTTTTTCTATTATCATTAAAAACAGAATTGCTACATACAACTGGCGTGTGCAACCATCATGTAATCAGCTGATTGCGATGTCAACTTTGTCAGAAAAATTTTAAAAAAAAAATAGAGAGAAATTTGAGAAAAATAGAACTTTGGAATGAAAATAGTCCATCTGACTGTAAACATCTGAGAAGAAGTAGAATCTCGGAAAGAAGATTTGAGAAAAGTTTCATATTTGAGTGAGAGCATTTCGCACAGATCGCATGGAAAATTTACTACAGAAAATCCTATGCCAACCCATATGCATTTCACTTTCCTGAAACTCATTTTCCAAATATTCAAAACAAAACAGAGAAATTATTTCTAACATCACCGTAAACAAGCAAATATTTCATTTCAAAAGCACAAATCTTGTTCGTTCGATCTGACAAGACACTTTCTCTACCAAGACGTTTTCTTACTTCTCTACGGGGAGATCAGGATCTAGAAAGGCCTTGAAAAGCTTGCACTTTCACTTCCATCTGACGGCATTGGTGGATTTCATCCGTTTTAAGCACAATCCATTCAGTCTCCTTTAACTCTGTGGGTATAGAGAGAGAGAGAGAGAGAGAGAGAGAGATTGTAACTCTTCCTGAGTTTTCCTTGTCGTTAAGTCTCCTTTTTTTTCTCTCACTCATTTCCTTATTTACTCTATTTGCAGTAGAATGAAACACATCGTTTTATTTAAAGACGTGAAGATTCCCCACCGGTTGTACAGGCCGGTTGCAAGAAGCATTTTTCCATTAAAAAAATGTGGGACATAATCACAAAAGTTCTATTCCTATCGATAAAGAGTCATTTTACAGCTACCAAAGAAATGCATCGAAGAAGTGTCCCGAATAGTATATTTCATTTTTTTTTTCTTTTTTTTCATGTATTTTTGTAATCATCATAAACATTTAAAAAAAAATCAAAAACTCACAACATCATTAAAAAATATTTCTTTAATCACTAAGTAAAAAAAAAAAAAAAGTTTCAAGACACACTTTCGGGATCCAACTTTCGGAGGGTTTAGCATTTTTAATTGGTAAAATACTATTCATAATATTTTAATCATTATCCTCTCAGTATTTCATAATCTAACATTAAATAACTATTTATTAAGTAAAAAAATTAATAATTTAATAATTTTTCTTACAAAGATAGAAAGATAAGACTTTTTAGTATATTAGTTAGATATTAGAAGTGTTATTCTCATCTCACGAGCTAGGTTTAAAAAAAGAGGAGTCTTACGTCATGTTTGGATGTTGAAAAGGGAAGAATAGATTTAATTATAATTATTCTAAAAATATATGTGTACGTCTTTCTTGCACTTTGTGTTAATGAAGCTACTTGCCTCTTATTAAATCATGCTGTACTGCAACTCAAATATTTATCCATTTTAGTTAGAATAAATTTATATGACTCAAAAAGTAATTTAAATCCAAATTTATCAAGATTATCATACAATAATCTTTCTAACTTCTAGTCATGATACATATGATCCTTGAGAGTAAAAACTTTTCCAGAACTAAACTCCATGTCCATGTACAATCCCTTTGCCTCTAACTACACCAGTGAATGAGTTTTTCATGTAAGAAATATGGTCATTTTCCATTAGCTCATACCACTGGAATAGGCTTCGGCCTTTATAGACATGCCTTGTTGCACTTGAGTCAATCTACTAGGAGTTATGTCCTTTAAGAATGCTAGCCTCAGAGATCATGGTCTAAAAATTCTCTCTAAAACTAGAATAACTTACTCCAAGATTTTTCTAATTCTTACTTAGGAAGTGATCTTATATACTTCCAAAATTGTTCTCTCTTCCTATTTTCATATCCGGATTGATTGGTATGTCCGTGTTTGTGGGTCTTACCTTCTTATACCAAATGCATATTAGAGGTCAAAGAGTCGCGCTCTTCATTACTATCTCAAAACCTAATTTCTTCTTCTATATGAAGATGTTAGTCTAACTCTTCCAGAGTCATTTCCTACCTTCTATATATCAAATTCCTTTTATAGTTTTTCCATGATTGAGGACGAGTATTAATAGTGAATAAAACCGATATGGATTCATTAATTTTTATATTATGTTAAGTAAATTGAGCAAGAATATACATAATTTTATTGAATTGTTCAACAACAAACATAGAATGTACCATGTTATAACTAAAAAACTTAGTAGCAAAAAATTTTTTACTTATAGCATCTTCTAAAAGAAACTTAGTCTCAAGTGTGTCCCACATATCCTTGGTGATTGCTTTATACTTGTAGGCGTTGTACAATGTCTCAAACATTGAATTACAAATATGTACCCATTTGATCATTGCCCGACCTTGAGCGATTGTTTGGTCTTCATTTGTAGAAGACTTGGGTGTGGTTAGAACATACATCATTTTGAGATTAGCCAAGAGGAAGTGCATCTGCTTTGGCCAACATTGAAAATTGACTTCATCAAAGTGTTCAAGTTTTATAAAATCTGCAGCAAATTCTCTCAAATTATGTGTCATTAGTAAACAAATATTGTTTTAAGATTGTTGGTGCAAATGGAGGCTTAGAAGAAGAAACTAGAGAGAGGAGAGTTTGCTTGAAGCCACCTTACAATATCTATTTTCTTAAGATAGTACTTGCCTCCACCGATAACGGTGTGCAAATAGGTTTCCAGAAAATTTGCCTCTAACATACAATAAAATCCAGAACAAGTTTGTTTGATTGTTTAATCGTGTTTTGTACAAATGAGATTAGAACTGAATATTTCAGATTTTTCTATTCTTCCAAGAAAAAAGTAGTAATCTATTTCTACAGTTAAACCGATTTTTGACGATAAGTTTTGAAAAAAATGGAAGTGCTTTGAAAGAAAGAGAAGTTCAAAATTTACTTTTATAGTTTTGAATTTGCAAGCCAATAGTCCTATTTGAGGACTATTTGATGTTTACTCTGTTTTGGGATGGACTAAGTATTGTACTTATTAGGGTTTTTTTTTTTTTTTGAGTCATACTTATTAGGGTTGATTAATGTATGAAGTTCTGTTTTATAAAAAAAAAAAAAAAAAAAGGGTTATTACAAAAAGAAATCATTTTTCATCTTGCTAAAACCGGATCTAAACAGAGTTCAGACTTGTTTGGAAATATATCTCATCCCAAAATTCTTATCTCATCTCATTTCCACACATAATTCAAATACAAAATTTTAAACTAATCATTACAATTTTATTAAACTTTCAAACCAAAAATAAAAAATAATTTAAAATTTTCAAATATCCAAATAAAAATAATATTATAAAACTATATTCTAAAAATATTTTAATTTTATAATATTTTTTATTCAACTTTTTTTCTCTCATTTCCCAAAACTCAAAAATAATCTCCTCAAATTATCTTACTACTATTCACAAATTATGTTACTACTATTCATAAAATTTTCATCTCATCTCACTCCCCAAACGAGGGGCAGGGGTGGGATGAGACACAAAATTCTTATCTCATCTTATCATTACACATTTTTCAAATCTACATATAAAAAATAATAAACAATTCAATTTTTTCAAATTTCAATTCATCTTTTTCAAATTTCAAAACAATAATAATACTAAAATATAATATTTTAAATTTTAAAATAAAATATAAAATTATCATCTCACCCTCTAAACCTACCCGTGCAACGCTTGGACTCGTTCAATGGTTGCCATGCTTCCTTTCTAACCAGTTCACACCGGTTGCCTTTGGTGGGCCGAACACTCAGGGTCGCTTGCCCAGACCTCAACAAAGCATTAAATGTGAGCCCAGATTCTTATAAAATGCTTTATTGTGACATTGGGGTGCTTTGAACCCCTATCAATAGTGGTGCTCAAAAGCCATTTACTAAGGCCAAATTTGGTATCCTCACAATTATTTATTATTTTACTGTTACTTTTTACTTATTTTTAGTTACTATTTAATATTTTATTATTATTATTCACATAATATCTCAAAATATCTCAATACTCAAACACAACCTAAGATTACCTTAATTTCCATGTCTAGATATTGTGAAATATAATTTTTTTTTAATCAAATTAAGGTCTTGTTTGTTTACAGAGATAATATGAGATGAAATGAAAAATTTGTGAATAATAATGAGATAATTTGTGAATATAAATGAAATAGTTTGAGTTAAGATTTTTATGGGATTTTAGAAAATGAGAGAAAAATATTAAATAGAAAAATTATTGAGTTAAAAGAGGGTTAGAATATAATTTTTGTTTTGTGATTTGGAAAAATTGAATTATTTTTTATATTTTGTTTGAAAGTTTGGAAAAATTGTAATGATTAAATGAATAAGTTGAGAATTTGAAATTGAAAAATCTTTGTGTTTGAATGATGTTTGGATGTTGAGATGAGATGAAATCTAATTTGTTTTAATTCTTCTTATCTCAAGCATCCATCTTAACCCTTAACTTAACTCGACATTAAACTTTAAAATCTAAAAACATGTTTTGATAAATGCAATTGTCAAACACCAAATAAAACCTAACGAACGAACGAACTAAGGATATAACACGTAATGAAACTTTGCCACCAAAGAAAAAAAAGAAAACTTGTTTGAGGGATATTGTACGATCCCCAACGTACGTGGAGACCTTATTTTTGCATGACTATGGTATAATTTTTCAGAGAAATGATACTTGCAGTCGTGAGTGTGCAAGCGACGTGCAATCGCTTTGAAAAATGTGAATAAATATGGAATCTATATGAAAAAAAAAATTAATTTTTTAATAATAAACCCACTATTTTTCAAAATGACTACACGGCATTTCCGCATTCCACGATTGTATGTAGCATTACTCAACTTCCCAATAGTAATTATTTGGCTGTGTTTGGGTAATGAGATCATTCAACTACTATTTGATATATTATTATTATTTTTTATCTATTTTTTATTTTTATTCAATACTTTTTAATTACTATTCATAAATTATTTAAAATCACCTCATTACCCAAACATATGCTTAGAGCTTGGCCTCTAAAGTCTCCCAAGTGCTATTTTATTATTTGCATGCTTTTTCACCTTGTAAAAAAACAACAGAATCTAAATATTATAGTGACTAATAATTGGAAGACTGTATAGAAGTGAATGACTAAGTAGGAAATGAATTATAAAATGGTTTGAGATGGTCTTTGCATACCATATTCTTTGTATAAGACCGAGTAAAGGTATTTTAAGCTTCCGATCACACCACACACCACACACTATATTTTTATTATTATTTTTTTTTTCTCTTATCAAATGTGTGGTATATGAATGATGAGTCGAAGAATTCAATTAATTTAAAAATAATAAAACAAAAAAATTAAAAATATAATAAAAAAGTATAGTATGTAAAGTATAGAAACAATAAGTAGCAAAACTCATTTGTAAATAATCATGTATAGTTTGTGAATAATATTAAAGTAGTTTAAGAATATCTTAGAATTATTGTGTTCTCAAAGATACCCTAATTCTCCCTTTTACTATTTAACCATCAATTAAATAAGATAGATGTATAATCTTTTTTGCTTTTCCTAGTAGACAATCTTGTCTTAGAGAATGGAGGTCGTAGACTCGTAAAGTTAGTAGTTAACCTTTTAAAATGATTGAATTTCCCTATTGCGTCATGCATATTCTTCAAACGCAAAGGTCATGTGGTGAAAAATCTTTCAGAATTTTGCCTATTTTTATTGTTTTTAATCACCTAAAATATGTTAAATGGTATTCGCAGTTGAGATTGACATAATTTAGATGAAAATGAAACAAATTATATTTATAGTTTTAGAGGGAGCAAGTTTTGTACACTCTTTTTGAAAAAAAGTAGTAAATCTAAAACTCATGTTAAAAAAATAATTATTTTAATAATGTATCCTGCTTGTTTTCAAGATGAGTGTTCGAGACTTTCATACTTTCTAGGACTGTAATAGTATTATTCAAATACTTAATCTTATATAATAAATACCGGAAAAACTTAAGATTATATTTTTTAGTGAGTTAAATGATAAAGTTAAAAATATTATAATTAAAGAAATGATATTTACAATCATAGAATACGCAAGAATGCATAACTCTTGCACTACTTATAATTGTATCTAGCATTACTCTTAGGCCTCGTTTGTTTTCACAGATGAGATGAGTTGAGATAAAAGTTAAAAGTTGAATAAAATATTGTTAGAATATATATTTTTAATATTATTTTTATTTTGGGATTTACAAAAATTGAATTGTTTATTTTATTTTGTATACGAATTTGAAAAAATTATAATAATTAGATAAGATAAAATGAGATGAATTGGGAAGTATTCTGAAAATACGAGGCCTTATAATTAATTGTATGATATATATCCTTTATCACAAGAAGTTCAATTTATGCAAAGATTACCAGGAGCCAGCCAGCCAGCCAGCCAGCCAGTATGATATAAGACGATGGTAGTCAACTACCTGTAGTGTATGTTGTCTCGTACTGTCAAATAAAACCTCCTTTACAATTCAACCCAAAATCATTGCCTGTTTGCACTACGAATGAACAAGAAAAAGGAGATCTATTTCCCCCAAAAAAGTGTCTAATTATTCATGAGAATCCAATGGTCTATAATCGCCGACAACCACCACCTCGAAGGCATGTTCATGAATCATCCCCTGTCAAATCTTTTTTTTAATCTTTTTAACGTTGCCGGAGCATTGAAATGGGGACGATAAAAGTAATAAAATATTAATAATTTTTTTTTATTAGTCATTATTTACTATCCTATATCTTATAAAAAATATTCTTATATTTTATAAAAAAAACTTTATAAATATAAAATGTAAAAATAAATAGTAATTGATAATTTATTTTAGATAATATTTGCCGATGTACTTTTTAATTTTAAATTAAGCGAATGATACTTCCTTATTATCCACAAAACCGGCGGCAGAAGCTCCCGATAAGACTGTGGAGGAGTCAAATTATGGCTCCGGAGATTATAATCAGCCAAACATTTTTAGACTAAAATGTTGTATCGGCAAATGTCTGTTGTTTGCTTGTTGAAGCGAATAAAGACAAAAAAAAGGCTCAAAAGGAAGTCAACCGTCTACCTCTCCCTAACCATTTGTCTGGTCCGCTAAGGTCTAATACGGCCACCTACGAAACTCTCAATTCCGAGAGGTGGCCTTCTGTTTCACGCTTTTTGCCAGCTTCTCTCCTCTTTCATCCATCGAAAAAAAAAAACCCGAAAAGTGACCCATAGGAAAAAGTTGCACCAAAATCCATTTGGAGTCAGTGCCCAATCACTACGATCTGTCGAAGGAGAAAGTGGGTGATCTTTTTCGTGTTTCATTTGCATTCTATCTTATTTTTCTTCATTATTTTTCCGATTTTTCGACCTTTACCGAGTCTTTCAGAGTAAAATCGGGTTGTTGGGAAAGTTGAAACAATCTTCAGGCACCGAGAGAGACAAAAAAAAAAAAAAAGGAAGAAACTTTGTTTGGCTGAAGATCTGTTTTTCTTGAAATTCACAAGTTTGGTCGTTGATCAGGTTCTCTCTGTATTTTAAGTTCCTATCTTATCTTAAACTCGAGATCTTTGTGAGAGTTTTGAGCGGTTCTGTTTCGGATGGGGGCTTGCTGGAGCAATGGGATTAAGGCCGTGACTCCTTCTTACACAGGTTCCTTTCCTTGTTTTGATTTGTTTCGTTATAGAGTTGTTGTTTTCAACTGCTTTTCGGTGCCTGATTGAGCTTTTTTTGACTTAAAACGTTAAGTTTCATATCTTGATTATCTCTACCTTGCTAGCTTAGCTGCCTTGTAGCAAGATGTAAATTAAAGTTTGTTTTACTCTTAGTGAGTTGGAGTTTAACTTCGTTACCCGTACGTCGATGGCTCGTTTAAATTGTTTATAAAAATTTTGTTGAGAGTTCAATTTTAGAAGTACTTGCTCCGCTTCCGTTAACTGATTCCAATATGGATCTACTTTATGAATAAATAATTTCGGTGTGAGAGATTCCCTCAGGATATTGTTTGAAATCGCTGAATACATTGGTTAATTTCCTCTTGGTATGCTTTTTGCACAACTGGGTGCCATAGATCTCCAGAGGATTATCCTAACATTGTTGTTACCATCTTTTGAGGGCGCTTAGCTAGATGGTGGAAATTTTGTCTGTTTGGTAGCCTGAAAACTTCCTAGTGAATCCTCGTTAACGTCTCATTGACTTTTTGTAGGGTTCAATTCCAAAACTGGGAGCAGAGATGGGAATGATATGTGTAGTTCCAGTGGCAAGTTCTCGTCAGCTTCCTTGCCCATGACTCCTAGGAGTGAGGATGAGATCTTGCAGGCCAGCAACTTAAAGAATTTCGGCTTCAGTGAACTCAAAATGGCCACAAGGAACTTCCGCCCTGATAGTGTATTAGGTGAGGGTGGGTTCGGTTCAGTTTTCAAGGGTTGGATTGATGAGCACTCGCTTACAGCTACCAAGCCGGGGACTGGCCTAGTGATTGCTGTGAAGAGGCTCAACCAAGAAGGGCTCCAGGGTCACAGGGAATGGCTGGTCAGTATCAGTTCCCTAAATAGTTCTTCATTCATTTTTTTTTCCCTTTTTTTTTCCGTCTCTGCATTTCCTTGCCCCGGAAATTGAATGTTATCACTGTAGGCCAGATATTAAGTTTCTATCAGAGGAGCTTTGTTACAGAGGATGATGTTTTGTGAAGTGAACATGGCATTGCCCATGATAGCCTTTTTATAATTGATTAGTGCAAGCAGCCAATTCAATTGACATGGGATTTTCCCCTACGTTTTGTTGGTACTTATTAGATTGGCAAGATTGCAACTTGCCAAATGCTATAACATTTAGACAATTCTTAATGACCATATTGGTTTGATTTTCTATTGTGTTTTTGGACCTACAGGCAGAGATCAACTATCTTGGGCAGTTGCATCATCCTAATCTTGTGAAGTTGATTGGTTACTGCGTAGAGGATGAGCAACGGCTTCTGGTATATGAGTTCATGCCTAAGGGCAGCATGGAAAATCATCTATTTCGAAGTGAGATTTTTATATCCTCTTCAATGCTCAACCTTGAAAAACATTGTGATTATTTTCTTTCTTAAACACATGCTTATTGTTATTGTGACGTTGGATTATTGTTGAAGCAGGGGGTTCTCATTTCCAGCCACTTTCGTGGAGTGTCCGAATGAAAGTGGCTCTTGGTGCTGCAAAGGGACTTGCTTTTCTTCACAATGCTGAATCACAAGTTATATATCGTGATTTTAAGACTTCTAATATCCTGCTTGATTCGGTATGTAGTTTGGCTAGCATGCTTGATCACACTGCTTGATTTTAGGATTCAATCACTTATTTTCTATTTTTCTGCCTTTGTTGCCTTGAATTCACAGAATTACAATGCAAAACTTTCTGATTTTGGGCTGGCTAGGGATGGGCCAGCTGGAGATAAAAGCCATGTCTCTACTAGGGTTTTGGGAACCTACGGATATGCTGCTCCGGAGTATCTAGCCACAGGTACCCTTTCGATTTTTATGCTTCAATAAATCACAGATCCATGTGAACTCTAACTCTACTCCGCATACTTTCACATATTAGGTGATGGATTGGCTTCATTAGATATACGTTTTATATGTCAATCCCTCTCTTGAAAGCCTGAATTTCTTTGTGAACATTAATGGAAGTTTACTTTCTCACAGTACCCTTGGAAAGCTTTCTTGAGAAATATATTAGTGAATTTCTAGTTGGAAATGATTGAACCTACTTCCATGCCATTATCCCTCTCAAATGTTTTGTTGTGATGATCTCTCCCCAAGCACTCTGGCCCGGAGGGATGAAAATTAGTTCATATGCACTTACATTTGCATATTTTAATATTCTGAATTAGCTTGGTCAGGTTCGAAACTTTACTGGGCTGCAATGCTGCTATATTAAAAGGCACAAAGAAGAAAAGATGTATTTTGGATTCTGATCATTAATTGCATTTTTATTGTGTAGGTCATCTGACTGCCAAAAGTGATGTATATAGCTTCGGAGTTGTACTTCTAGAACTGCTATCTGGGCGTCGATGTATAGACAAGAACCGGCCATCTGGTCAACATAACCTAGTGGACTGGGCGAAACCCTACTTAAACAGTAAACGTAGGATTTACCATGTTCTGGATAACCGTCTTCAAGGCCAGTACTCACTGGATCGGGCCCAAAAGATGGCTATCCTTGCACTCCAATGCCTTGCTGTGGAACCCAAGAACAGGCCAAACATGAATGACGTGGTAGCAGCATTAGAGGGGCTGCAGGAGACACCAAGAAGCAAGCACAAAGAGCAACATGGAAATGTTCATAACCATTCCAATGGAGTTCCTCGGTCATCCAGAAGCACCGTGGAGGTGGCTTCGAAACTCAGCACGTACCCAAGGCCTTCTGCTTCTCTGGCTTATGCTTAAAGGAAGGAAAATTTTTCTATGCAGCAGATATATCTTCTCTGTTTTGAAGGATTATTGGCAGAAATGAAAGAGTTGTGTTCAGGCATGCACTATATACCCGTGTTTCTTAAAAGTAGTGTACAGTTTTTGTTCAGTTTTTTTTCAAATGTACTTCAGTCTAGCTTTGAAATGTTTTCTAATATGGAGTTGAGAACGTTTTTATGATGATTGAAAATTTGAAATCAGGTTTGAGGTATAATTAAGTTTATTTGAGTCATTATATTTTAGTTGGATTGAAGTGATCATGTTTGTTAGTCATGATATTTTTAACACTCTTGAAACACCGTGACTGGTATTGATATGTCTATCACATCTATCATATAAAAAAAATTATCTGGTTTGATTATTTGTCGAGTCAACAATGGTGTTAACCCCTAGAAATTGACTCAAATGGTAAAGACCTTAGTCTCGGAGGTATGCTCCTTCAAGGTCTAAGATTTAAATTCTTATGCGTGCAAACAATTTCTATGGACCATCGGATTAGGAGAACTTCTCCTTGAATTATTCAAGGTGTTCTTGCAATTAGTCAGGACTTTGTTCTCGACTCTCGATGCCAATAAAAATAAAAACAATGTTACAAAGGGTGTTACATGTGTTACAAGTAGGATTTTTGTTAGTCATATAGAGATAGAGGTATCAATCCCCATCTTATAACAACGCGTGATGCCTGATGAAACATTGTAATCTATCTATGTTCTGAATTTGATTTGTCTAGCTTGATCTTGAACTAAAAGTACGAGTTTGGGTCTAAAGTGTGAGCTTGGACTGAGAAATGATTTTGGGCAATGTTTTTAGTTTTGGGATCATCCGAATACAGAAGCAGGGACCAAGGTAGGGGGAAGCAAAGCCCTCCAAGGCTGTGATTGTGAAGAACAATAAGAATAGATTGAAAATTAAAGGTTTTTTTGCTGCTTCACCAACAATATCTTATATCCCCCCCCCCCCCCCCCCCAAAAAAAAAAAAAAAAAACTTCAATCCCCCAAAAGAAATGTTCCTGGCTTCACCCCTACATGGAAGTTTAATTTCCTACCACATAGACTAGTCAATTTGAAAAACCTATTTTCCTCATAGAACCACACCCAATCAGTACTAGAAATCCTCGTAGAAATCCTCACGAACTGTTTTGGTGTTTTGTGTTTTTCTATGTTTGAGAATGAAATATCTGAAAATATCTGAGAATATACGCATCCTTACCCTCTATGAGCCTAATTATCTATATATGTTTATTATTTTCTAATCAAGAATTTGGAGGGGGAAGGGAGATTTTCAACAAAGCAACAGACTTTAGTGTCCCTTTCTCGATCAGAAAAAAGCATTAATGTCCATTTTTGTGGTATGCCCCGCCTGACCCTTTGTTGCATTCCGAAAGGCTTATATTTACTATTTTTTTTTAAAGGAATGTACACCGCTTATGCACTCTATAATTATAAATATCATTTCTCTTTATTGGGAGTGCCCGATTATATCTAAAATGAGAAATGATATTTGCAGTTATAGAGTGCACAAGGACGATTGCACTCTTTTTGAAAAAAGTAAGTAAATATGAGATCTACATGAAAAATTATTTTTTTAATAATAAATCACTCTACTTCAAAATAAGTGTGCAATGCTTGCACATTATCTAACACTACTCTAATACATAACAACGTTGATTTTAGCCCCTTCAAACATAAGATTCAAACATAGAAATAGGCTTAATTAGTTGTGCCTAATTCAACGTTGATTTTACTCAGTGTTGATTAATGGGTCTCCAGGGCACAAGTTCTGGCCTAAAAGGGATTTGAGACAGGGTGATCCATTGTCACTCTATTTATTTATTCTTTGTGTTGAAGGATTAAGCACTTTGTTGAATTCCTATGAAAATCAAAAACTTACAACAGGGGTGCAAGTGGCTCAGGGAGGAACTAGCATAAATCATTTGCAAAGCATCCTTTTGGGTGGGCTAAGATAGAAGAATAACATAAGATTCAAGAGGTGCTGAAGACCTATGAGAAGGCTTCAGGGCAGTTTCTAAATAAGGAAAAACCTCAAGTATTTTTTAGCAGCAATACAAGGGAAGGGGACAAGAAGGTGATCATGGCAGCTAGCAACTCTATAGCTTGTAGTAGTTATGATAAGTACTTAGGTCTACCTGCTTTTGTGGGAAGATCTAAGTTCAATACATTCAGAGTCTTAAAGGAGAGAATCTGGTAGAAAATTACAAGTTGAGAAAATAATTTCTTATCACAAACTGGTAAAGAAAGTATAATCAAGGCAGTATTACAAGACATACCCACTTATACTATGTATGTGTTCAAGCTACCCAAGAGGTTGTGCCAAGAGATAAATATGTTTTTTTCGAAATTTTGGTGGGGAAAACAACAGGAAGGAAAGAGTATTCACTGGAGAAAATGGGAGAAAATGGGATTGCAGAAAGAGAAGGGTGGTTTAGGTTTTAGGGACTTGGAGAGTTTTAACATGGCTCGTCTAGCAAAGCAAGGATGGAGATTACTTAAGAGCCCTGATTCTTTGGTAGCTATGGTCTTTAAAGAGATGTACTATAGGCATTCTAGTTTCATGGATGCAAAGCTAAGTTCACTATCCTCTTTAACATGGAAAAGCATCTGGTCTGCCAGGGAACTTGTAAAAGAAGGGATAAGATGGAGAGTGGGAGATGGTAGTAAGATAAAAATTTGGGGTTCAAAATGGTTATCTACACCATCATTCTTTTCCATACAATCTTCAGTTTCAGTTCTACAAGAAGATGCTAAAGTTGAAGAATTAATTGTCAAGCATAAGAGGGAGTGGAATAAATGAAGGATTCAAGCAATCTTCTCAAAAGAAAAGGTGGAACAGATTTTGAGTATACCCCTTAGTAGAGGCAAGGCTCAAGACAAGCTAATATGGAGCCCTTCAAAGAAGGGAGTTTTTCAAGTGACTAGTGCTTATTTTTTGCAACTGGAAAGAATTAAGAACATCAGAGGAGATAGTTCAGTGGGGACTAAGATGGATGAAAAGTGGAGAAACATTTGGAAACTTTGAAGTACCAAGTGTGACAAAATTGTTTCTGTGGAAAGCTGGGAATAATTTGTTGCCTACAAAGGAGAATTTGTTTAAAAGGAAGGTAGTTGAGTTAAAAACTGTCCAATTTGCAGTGCTGAAGCAGGAATAATTATGCATGTATTATGGGAATGTTCAGCAGCTAATGACATATGGGCAGAGGTTGGAGGTTGTGTTCAGAAATGGGGAAGATCAAAAGATGAGTTTTTGTTGTTGTGGGGGAAGTTAATGGAAATGTTGAGCAATAATGAGCCGGAAGAAATGGCAATACTGCTTAGGAGAGTATAGTTGCGCAGAAATGAATGTGTTTGAGAAGAAGCTAAGTTGTCCTAAGCTTCTATTGAAGACAACAAGTGAAGCCTTACTCAATTACAAGGCAACTCAGACTTTTCAAAAACAGGTAGGGAAGGGGCAAGTTAGTTCATCAAAGGGATTAATGAAGTGGGAGAATTAGAAACCAGAATGTGGAAATGTGAAGGTGAACTGAGATGCTTCATTAAACATGAAAGAGAGAAGAATGAGGGTTGAGATCATAATTAGAGATGAGGAAGGAGAGGCTTTGGTTGCTGTTTGTGATCAAAAGGCTAATGTGGATAGTCCAGTGGTGGCAGAGTGCTATGCTTTGAGGATGGCTTTGGAGCTATGCAGTGAACTCAATATTCACAAGGCTGTTTTTGAAAGAGATGCAAAGAATGTTATACAGGCAATGCAGAGTATTGAAGAGGAGATGTCAGTTTTTGGCTCTTTAGTTGATGATGTAAAGTTCTTCTTTAATAGAAGATCTGATTGGAAAATTCAGTTTGCTTACAAATAAGATTGTTCATCCCATCCGGCCAAGCCCGGAACTCGGATAAACCGAATTCCGGTTATGGGTTCCGGCCCGGATTACAAAACCTGGACCTATCCGGTCTGGGTACTGGTTATGTAACCCGGGTACTGAGTTTAAAACCTAATACCCAGATTGACAAAACAAAATCCTATCTTTCTTAAATGCCCATTGTTTCTTTCGCCCCCCCCCCCCCTCTCTCTCTCTCTCTCTCTCTCTCTCTCTCTCTCTCTCTCTCTCCCTCTCTCTCCCCTAAGCCCCATTCGAGTTTTGAAGAGAAACTATTGGTCAAGCATCAGTCACCTTCAACAACACGGCTAGGTTGTACGCATTGCTGGGATCCAAGGTACCTAGGGTCATGGGGACGCTGACGTGGTCGACTGCTTGAGAAGGGTCGGGGCCTTGATTTTAGGGAAAGCTAGTCTTACAGAGTGGTATGGTGTTTGGTCTTTGAAGATCCCTAATGGCTGGTGTGCTAGAGGGGGATAAGGCGTTGTCAGTATATTATATGTTTTCTTTCTCGTTCATTTTTCTTTTATTTTTCCATAAAAAAAAACAGAGCTTAATAAGAGTTATGGAAAAATAAATGCAAAATCCATATATGGAATGGGGAGGCCCTAGCCTCCTGCAGCTCAACCTTCCTTTTCTTTAGGTAAGACATGGCTTTTGGGTAAGATTTTGTTAATCATAAATATGTGTTTTAAAAAAAAAAAATTCTTATTTGATCTATGTTTATATTCTTCTCATATTATAGTTGGCTCTATGTTTTTGTTCTTCTCAGTTCTCACATGATACGGGTTTTGAACAAATCTTATGTGGGTATAAGTAATACTTGGTTCTTTTGCTCGATGTGCCCTTTTTTGTAAAACATGGGTTTTATTTTTAAGTGTTTGAGGGTTTACGTTTTGGTTCTTCTGTTTCTCATGATCTGCTGGCGTTTCCAGTATGCTCTCTCGATTTGCTCTTTTTACATGATAGAAACAAATTATTGGTTTAGCAATAAGTTATGATATAAACAGATGCTTGATGTTTCCCTGTTTTGATGACAATGTTTGAGGAGTATTTTTAAGGGTTAGATCTATATTTTTATGACACTGTCTCCTTTCAACTAGGACTATAAGCTTTTAAATTTAAAGAAACTTTTTAACTTTTACAGAGTTTGGCTCTTTTCCTTGGCTCCATTGTCAATTCTATTCTATTAATTTATATAACTTATGCTTTGTTTTATGCATTATGCTTGATATTCATTGCTTTATGTTCTAATAAGCCCAAAAATTTCCTTGGTACTCCATTGCTTATATGATATGGAATGCAACAACACCTTGAACTTGAAGGGAAAACTTTGTTTTCTTGGCATAAACATGTCCATTTGGTGGTAGCAATTTTTTTTTTCCCAAAAGCTTTGGATCTGACATCTTTGGTTTATTATTTGAATGTCATCCTTTTGTTACCTAGTGTTTCTGATGAAGTGTTGGGACATGTTGACTTGTCATTTTTTTTTGTTATGAACTGTGAGGAACATAGTTTGGAAATGTAATTTATCTTGTTGGTCCATAAAGAGAAGAATTGGAATTTATCTCAATGTGAGTTTTGTTCTCATCAACAATTTTTGCGTTACAATTTTGGTGTGAGATTAAAAGACTACATAGCTTTTCTAAGTATTCAAAACTTTTGTTATTTGCTGGATTTCTTTCAGTCAGTCAGATCACTTGAAGTTGCTACTCGGTGTGAGATTAAATCATTGATGGAAGACCATGCTAATGATTTTGTAATTCATATCTTGTAATTTTGTATTTTGTAATGTAATGTATAAATAACAAATAGCTTGACTTAGAAAATTTTTTCATAAAATATAGGCTTTTATAAAAAAATTATGATTTTCAACATTTATTTTTAATAAATATAGGCTTTTAGCCTTTTACATAAAGAGAATTATACTCTTCAACATGGATTTTTCTTGAAAAGTCTTTAATATAATATAGGTATTTAAAAAAAAATTAGGCTTTTATACTGAAATATGGACTTAAAAAAATGGAGGTATAGTCTGGAATCTAGATTTTCAGTCGTAAAAATCCGGATTAATCCTGAATACCCGGTTGAACACCCCTAACATCAACGAAACACCAAGTCCTGTTTGCTTCTTAATTCCCAGTAAGCCCTCTTGAATTGCCACTAATTCAATGTTCAAACTCTCATTTTCTCTATCAAAAGGCCCAACTCGGCATGGACAGCTGCCCCCACCATTTTCTTGTCTATTACTAATTAACCTTTTCCAATACCTCAAAATTATTTGAGAGCAAGTCCTCAAAAGTAAAAAAGTAACATGGTACGGTTTGAATAATCAGTTGAAATGGAAATTAAAAATAAATAAAATATTATTTTTTAATATTATTATTATTTTAAAATTTTAAAAAAATAAATTATTTATTATATTTTATGTGAAAATTGATGAGATAAGACGCTTCTGTGTCATTAATATTTATCATTTATACATATGTTTGATGGTAAATATTGAAATGATAAATATTCATGTACGTGTTTAGTACAAAGCTGCAAATAATCTAAACTTAATAAGACTATATTTAATATTATTCTATTCTGTAAGTAACAATTAAAATATTTAAAATTAATATCTGCATATATAAGTAATAAGAATACTATTCATTTTTGTCTAATTTATTTATTCTTGATCATCCTTTCCACATTTTTAACCTTAATTAAAATCCAGCTTACACCGTCGCAATAATACTAAAAATAGTGACATGATTGTGTTTATATATAGAGAATAACTCTTCGATCAGTGTACCCTCTCAATCTTTGTATTAATAATATAGATAAAAACTTCTAAAAATTATTAAATATTTTCATGGCCCGCAGCTTCTAGATTATTATTTTTTTTTACTCTTTCTATTTTCTAGTAGAAATTTCTAGCGCTATATAGCAAGGTTGATGCATGGGGTCCCTAGCTAGCTCCCCACTACAAAGGCGAAAATTAGTAACATTAATTAATACATATAGTGTGATATTACTAATTGCCCGTCAACTACTAGCTAGCTAGAAGAAACAAAATCATGAGGTTTTATTAATTCCTTTTCAACTTATAATAAACTACATCTTAAATATATTTAATGCATGCATGCATGCATGCAGTACTATATATATGAAACGTGACACAAAGGGTCCATATTATTCCATATATATATATATATGATTAGCGAGTGATCATCTCAATTCTCATGTTATGTTCTCACCATCCATGCATTGCATGGTACGTACTTTTAATCGTGGTGTTTTCATATATCGTAGTTAGGCAATAGAATGGCGGATGGTTTAAAGATTAGCTGCATGCGTATCACTTTATCTTATTCTTCATCTATTAATCCACAATTGTCTTGCAATTTAATGGCTTCTTTATAACTAATAAATCTAGTATGCCAAACTCTAGAAGGAAATTATAGATCGAAGCTAGTCAATATTTTGGTACCATATAATATATATATATATATATATATATATATATAACACTACTTATTATAGAATGCATTATATTCATAAAAAATATCAATACTTTTTGGAGGAATATATATGCTTTTACGTGAAGAAAGTATTTGAATATATAATTGGTTGGAAAGGAGGGCCGAGAGGGCGAACTTTGACACGTAAAAGGGCCCTTAAATAAGAAGGTTGAAAAAGCTTGCTAGCGAGCTAGCTAGGTGCGTGCATACATGCATGCATTTCCCACTCACCGACCCGACTAGATAGTGTAATCGTTCTGGTTCGGTTTGGTTTTAGATAAAATCTAGGACCGAACCGATATGTATCGGTTTTATATTTTACAAAACCGATTATGTACCGGTTATCCTCCTAAACCGGTACTTCTAATTTTATTGGTTTTCGGTCCAGTCCGATCCGATTTTTCGATTTTTTTAAAATGTAAGTTTCACAATTTGTCATTAAAAATTTATTTAAAAAAAAAATTGATTAGTTATAAACTTGTAGTGATTTAGTATTAACATTTTATGTAATAATTTATAAATTATAATAAGAAATTATTTCATATATGAATATATATAATTATATATAAAAATTTCACATAAAAATTTATAATTATACATTATATATAAAACTTATATATATTAATATTTAATATATATATATATAATATTTTGTATAAAACTTATATATAAAAATATTTTTTTTATTTTTTTTAATCAACCGGTCCGGTCCGATTTGGTTCGGTCCAAAAATCGATCCGGTCCGGTCCGGACCGATTTTCCAATTTTCCGATTTTTCAGTTTGAGTTTACACTCCTAAGATCTAAGATCTATAGACTGAATCGGCCATGGCCCCATGCATGCATGTAAGTCGATGATGTATGTATCTACATACATATCAGCACCAAACCTTGCATATGCATATATATGCCAATTGCCTCCAGGACACGCGTACGTGAACCTGTCACCAGCCGGCCGGACGGACGGCCAATTCCTTATCTCCAAGAACGTACGATATATATGAACGTAATGATCATGTGCATGCATGTGATTTGATTCCGCTATTATATATGCATGGACATTTATCTTAATTATCACACATTATATTATATGCACCTACGTACGGCTGTACTGGCCTGTGGGATATTATATACTTGTTTGTATAATTAAGGTGATTATACTTTACCATCTCTTCGGCCACAACCAAATCTAACCAACACTACCATAGATCAAAACATGAGAGTTTCTGAACTCATTTTGGAAGAACAAGAAGATGGAACACATTGTTACTTCAAGCCCTAGCTCTTCAACATAAAAACTGTAAATGGCATCCTAAAAACTTCACTCTCGACTCATGATTACATCAACAAAGAAGATAAGAACAAATGGGTTCACCATAACAGTGGCAACTTCTCGGTTAAATCAACCTATGCCAACCTAACAAACACTCAAAACTCCTCACCAGAAAACCAAAACTCTGAAATCTGGAAAAAGCTAATTTGGAAACTCAAAATGCAGGATAGACTAAAACTCTTACTCTGGAAAAATAATGCATAATATCCTACCTACCAAATCACTCATTAAAAGAGTAATTCCCACAATACAAGGAGATCAGACCCTTTGCCCCCTCTTTAAGACTGAAGAAGAAAATCTCACCCACCTCTTTCTTATATATCTCTTCCCAAGAATCTTATGGAGACAATCCCAATGGCCAATCAACATCTTCACATTTGCCAATCAACCAATATCTAATTGGATCAAAATAATCCTCAATCTTGCCCCCTCATAAAAATCCCAGAAGAGGAAATTCATCCATTCCAACTCTTTGCATCTCTTACTATGGACAATCTCTAGTTTCTCAGAAACCAAGTTCTCCATAACACTCAATGCCCAACTCCTGAGTGGTTTGTTTCCAGAGTCACAAAGCCCCATAAAGAACATAGTAAAGCCTGGATCATAGAAGAACTTCAAAAGGAACTGAAATGGCAAACTCTCCCAGAAGGCTACTATTCACTAACATTTGATGTAGCAGTCAAAGATCAAGGTAATAGCATAGCTTCAGTATGCATATCAGAAAGTGGAATCCCAGTCTTTGTTTAGTAGACATATTACATCTACAACACCAACCCAAACATAGGAGAAGCATCAGCGGCTTTTATGGCTATCCAGCAAGCAACAATCAAGGGCATTAAAAAAATTGTAATAGGAGACTCAAAACAGGTTGTACAAGCTGTATCAAACCCAAACGTAGTCTCAAACTGGACAATGCAAGCCACAACAAGGGATATTCACTATAGCTTAACGCAAATTTGAAGACTGGAAGGTGAAAAAAATACATCGATCTTAGAATTGATGCGTGCACAACTTGGCGCAATGGGTAGCATCCAAACTCAAATTTGAAAGCATTTTCCTCATTTCAATCCCACAATGTCTTCTAGACTTTCATAGTGGAACGAACCCTCTCTCTTTATTTGTATAATTACCAGAATCTGTATTAGCTTCTATTTCATCAATGAAAGTTGCCTACAAAAAATAATAATAATAATAATTAAGGTGATTAAGTTTCTTCGTAATTTATTCTTAATTCTCATGGAATGCATAACGTACAAAGCATTCCATCAACGGATCCAAAGATCATAAAAAAAAATTAGGATGGAAATGGAATTTATCTATATTGGAAGAAAATTGGTCAAAAATTTAAAAGAACTCGATATTTTTTGTTCTTCAGTGTTTTAGAAATGATTGAACCTCTTCTCGTTCCATGCATGGTGTCGTCTCTGGTCACGGATTAATTAAAATTTATTTTCAAAGAGTAGACACATAGCACACTTATCTTATAATAAAATCATAGCATATAGACGATTTTAATGACATAATATATTCTGATTAGAGAAAATTAATAGCACAATATTATATATATTTCGAGAATACCAAATAATTTTCTCTATTTATAATAATCACCTAAAAAATGATGATCTCCATTGTTATTAATTTCTCAAAAATGAAATTGGAATTGAAAAATTTTCAGAGAACTGATCAACTCGAATCAACTTTATTTTTATTTTCAGAACTATATTCATACTCCATAACTATATATGATTTTATTTATCTACTCTATCTAAACTATATACCATATATGCATATGGCTATAGCCTATATTTAAAGAAATGAAGTGAAAAAAAAAAGTCAAACTATCTCACTGCATTGAACTCGAGGAAGATGAACATCAATAAATCCAAAACAACATGTTTGTTCCCCATATTTTTGTATCATCTTTTGAGATGACTAACCTCAAGGCCGGTTTGACTTTTTTATGTCTAATAGCCTCTAGGGATCCAAACTCACATGGGATCCTATGATTTTGTTTTCCCTAGTGTGGACTTAGGACTCTTATATTGAGGATCATGCATGCCACTAAGATTTACCTAATCATGCAATATTCCTCTGTTCTTTAATTAAAGAAGGTGAGTATGCTGCACATTGCATGATGTATAAGTTTTTTTTATTAAGCATTTATTAATGTTCGAAAATCTATACAGATAATAATAAATATTATAGAATGTCTTATTTTATGGGAATATATAGATTTTATTCTTTATTTTATCTTAACACTCTCTCACGTATAGTGTAGACTCTCCCTTAATAAGTGGACCCAACATGTAGAATAATTAATTATGTAATAGAGTGTAAAATTAGGATTTGAACTCATCAAGACCTTTGCTTTTGATGTGGAGATGTGGACATAGCACTCCCGAGCAAGTACCTGCTCTCCCTTAACTTCGCCAACTCCTAACGAGGTGGGGAACTTCATCTTGAGGTGATAAGTTAACGTAATCGCCTTCAGGTCGTTGAACGTCGGTTGCCCCAGTATCGCGTTGTATGACGACAAGGCCTTCACCACCAAGAAGTCTGTCATGGTCGCGAAGGTTCTGGGCACCTTTCTAGCCAACACCGATAGGGTGATTGCTCCGACCGGTTCGACTATGTCTTCAAAGAACCCTTTGAGTGGCATAGGGGCCAAGCATAATCGGTCGGGGCTGATCCCTTTCTTGATGAACGCGTCTCAGAACAAGATGTCCGTGGAGCTGCCATTATTGATTAGGATCCTTCTGGTTACAAAGTTTGCAATCTGCATGGTTACGATTAAGGCAACGTCATGGCAGTGGATGATGCCCTCCTCATCCTCCTCGTTGAATGTAGTAATGACTCTTCCCGTACGCTGCTTCTGACCGGCCAAGTCCCCATTGTGGTAAACACTTCCTTGTATCGGGCTTTGCGGGCGTGGGCCTTTCGTCTCGATGAGGTGGGGCTCTCACCCGCGTATCCCTTGCTATGGTACAAATCTCGCCTAAGGGACTTCGTAGTTGGGATGGGGCCCAACACAGGGGATTGCACGACAGTTCTCTCTTGGTCCTACGCCTTTTGGGACTTTCACCTCTTCATTGCGCCCATTTTCTCAGTATACGGGTTGTCGGTCTTCGGTGGAATGCTAGGTTAATAAATGCTCTAGCTCTTCTACCCTCTGTTTCAGGGTGTAGTAGTCCTTGGTTCGATGCATGTCCGTCTTGTGGTACAAGCAATATCGTTGTCCACTCTATACTTGCTGGGTAGTTTCTCTCGAGACAGGTGCATGCTTTTCCTGCACGACAAGGTTGGTGTGCATGCGTTTCCCGCCATGCGGATTGAGTCGACCTACTGCCTTTCTCGGCTCTTTCACGAGCATTCCCTTTTGTCGACCCACTGCCCTTTTTGTTTGCTTGTTCCAGCTCTATTTTCCTGGGGGACTTTAGGGCTTGCAAGGTGTCCTTCATGTTGATGAAGTCGTCCGCTTTGTGCATGAATTCTCAGTGTCGTGAGAGTTTTCTGCGCCAACTCTTACATGAACAGGTTCCTCGGCCAGACGCCTCCCACTAGGGCAGCCAAGCTAATTTTCTCATCCTGGTCATCTGTCGTCATTCATTTCCTACTGAACCGGGACAAGTACGCCTTCAGACTCTCGTCGTCACGCTGCTTGATGGGAAAGCGGTATGCTGTTAGCCTTCTTCTTTCCCTACTTTCCATAAACTGTGTCAGGAATAGGCAGGCTAACTCTCCGAATCAGTCGACGGACCCTGGGGGCAGCGACCCAAACCACCCTCTCATTGCGCCCTTCAACGAACTCGTCTAGTCGTCACACGTCTCCATCGGAGGGACTTTGAACTTGGGTGGGAGTGGTACCACCATGACTTCTGCACTATATGGTAGGTTAGTGCTAGTGAGTAATTGGTGCATAGATAAGGACACACCCATCCTTTTGGCCATCTCCGCATACTTGTCCATAAGCCCCCGCAACTCGTAGTGCATTTGCCTCCTTTCCTCTTTCGCCGCGTCTGCCTCCGCCGCACTTCGCAACTCGGCGTGCTCATTCTAACTTGTCCCTAGGTCTTCCACGAACTCGTCACTCACCCTTCGTAGCACTTTGTTTTCATGCCGAAGGCTTCACACTTCTATAGTCAACTTCCT
Organism: Juglans mandshurica; assembly: GCA_022457165.1. Taxonomy (NCBI): domain Eukaryota; kingdom Viridiplantae; phylum Streptophyta; class Magnoliopsida; order Fagales; family Juglandaceae; genus Juglans; species Juglans mandshurica. Next base: position 29,098,572 of record CM039627.1, read on the forward strand.
TATCATATCCTCCATTTCAACCGACCTTGCTTCATTGTTATTCAACGACTCGTCCTGTTCGCGCGTTGTTGGCGGCATACGAATGACTTGCTAATTCAAAGATCTCACATCCCACATACGAGGCCACTGTTGATGTCATTTTTCATAGCCTAGGAAACTCAACAACTCCTCCTTGTGAATTTGCAAGACTCAAGGTAATGAGGGCTCGAAGTGGTGAGGGGCACCTTCGATGCCTAAGTCAAAATTATCTTTTTGTGTGGAGAAAAATGTTCAGAGCGCTCTAACTAGGCTTGGGATGTGTTTATATACACGGTTGCTGTGGTCCCCCCACCTTTTGCTAGCAGATCGTGATACGGTGTACGGGCCACTGAGCAAGTGGCAGGTTTTCTCTCTTGTCATATCAGTGTCACCCCGCCACATTGTGCGTGGATTGCCAGTTTGTCCCATACGGCACCGTAAGGGGTGGGAGGGTGCATGCACTACCCTACCCACAGAGGTGAGTGGATGCTTGGCCTTGTCATAGCATGTTGGCTTCCCAGATCATTTAATGTGGCGTGCTCACTGTACAACGACATGGGTTGTAGTCTAAGCGGGTGACATGACCAACCACCGTATATGATTGGCCTCCTCAAGCCTAGGCCAATCCTCTTTCCTTTATCGATTTTGTATTGGGCCCTCTTTTGGCCGATTTGGGTCCTAAGGGAGGGGTCGAACCCCACACGGCCCAAGGAAGAAGGTAAATCCCCTTCTCAAAATTTATTTCAAATCTTTTAATGTATACAAACACATTGTTGCTGTGAAAGGTTGTCACATTAGTTTACATAAAAGATATTGGTAGTTTAACTCTTTCTATGTGTATAATAAATCTGATCATAAATAGTGTGTCAAACTTATAAATGGCACAACTTTTTCTTCTTTTTTTTTTTTTTTTTTTTTTTTGTAAGCTGGTTTTGAGTTTATTTTATTCTTAGGAGAAAAAAGATTAAAAGAAAATACAAATTTTCATTTTTCTTATTCACTTCTACAAAGAAAGATAAAAGCAAAGAGTTCTGAGTTGTTTCGATAATAATACATACATGTTTGGATCATCTAAGAAACCAAGCATCTTGTCTATGTGGAAGTGACTGGGAAAAATCTCAAAAAAATTTTATCAAAATTATTTTATATGTTTTGAATAACAAAATCCAATATGAAAACCTAAGTAAAAATAAAAATCTCAACATTTTCATTAATGTGAATTTTCGAAAGCAGCAAAAAGAGGCGGAGAGTAGCAAGAAAAACAGAGGAGCTGTACATGCTGTTCAGAACAGCCTGTCAGCCACTGACAAGTAGGAGGTCTGTACACGGAGCACCTACTGCTAAACTCTGCTGTTAGGTCTTCTTTTCCCCCTCATCTCCTTCTATCTTTGCAAAATGTTGTCTTTTATTATTTAGAGAGTAATATTATACACCATTATCATCTAACTTTTATATTTTATTTTATTTTTTATTGTAATTGAACCATTTAAAGAAAATGGTATTTGTGAAAAACTCTTTATAGAGGGTCCATGCATTCCGAGATTAGTCACAACATAATTTGAAAAAACTGATAGATTATAAAATTGAAACGTTTAGACTGTGTTTGAATGTTAAACTGATGGGTTGAGTTATTTATGAATATTAGTGAGTTGAAATAGTAGAGTGAGTTTTATTGGATGATATGAAATTATATGTGTTTGAATGTTAAGATAATTTTAAATTTGTTTATGGAAAGTTGAAACGTATGAGTCTATCAATGATTGAGAAGTTGTTCTAATTATTGAATAATTAATTTATTAAATCTTTTACTAATAAATAACAAAAATCAAACAAAAATTCCCTCAATGCAAGTAAAAAATAATTTTTCACTTCTTTTTGTATGCAAATTTTTTCTTACTCGAAATTTATAAAAAAAAAAATACATTAAAATAATTATCAATAAAAATACAACAGCATCATACCCACATTTTATTTCAATGCAAAAAAAAAAATATATATATATATATATACATATATATATATATACACACATTCCCACATTTTTACTACCCAAATTTTTTTAATTTCAATTTTTGATAAATAGTAAGAGCACTTGTACAAGTAAATTTGTAAAAATTAACTTTCGATGTTGTACTTCAATTTTACTTACGATGCAATAATAGGGTTTGTCCTTCACTGTGGAGGAAGACAACATCCTTGTATCAGGGTGGCTCCATATTAGCATAGATGCTATCAGGGGAGCTGATCAAAAGTCCACCCAATTGTGGATAAGAATCCAATTTTGATGGCTGGACAGATACTGTAGTAACTGGAAATGTATGGATTTTATGATAAAAATTCAGTTTAACAAATTATGTATTAGGTTGGTAGATGGAAATGTATGAACTTTTGATACATTTGTATGAAGTGATGTACTAGATGGAAATGAATGGACTTTTTTTTATAAAATTCAGTTTGACAGATTATAAAGTTAATTTTATGTATGGATTAGGCTGATAGATGGATTTTATGTATTTTGATATAGAGATTATTGGAAATTATGAAAATGAAAATAAAAATTATTTTAGAAATAATGAAATAATGCATTAAAAAGTATATACAAAAACTTAAAAAAAATAATATGATTTGATTATTATAGAGACTAAGATAACTAAAAGTCCAAGTTTTGAGTGATTAGGCATAAGGCAAAAAGTGGCATATTATTATTATTAAATTAATAATATTTTATTATTATTTTGATTAAGAGATGAATAATCAAACGTAAAATCTCTTGAAATGAAATAAACAAAATACAGAACATGTAATTTTATCCAAATCTTATCTTTGACTTTGCCTACACCAATGCTCTAATCAAACGTTGTTTTGCAAAATTGATATGAAAAGATTCTGCACAGGTACTGGACGGTGGAAGGGACCTATGAATATGGCCAGTTTTGGACTCATGGGACAGGGGTTTTCACATGGCTGGCAAATCAGAGGCTCTCATCAATATGCAGACCAAAAGGTGTCCGTCTACATGACCGCATTTCTCTCTCCAATATCTCTATCAAATTAATTGAAAATCACGTCACTTTTATATATATATATATATATATATATATCTTTTTGCAAAAGAACCCAAATTCATTATTTCAACATTAATAGCAGCAAAGCTTGGCTGTCACAACCACAGCATTTCATGCATTTGGGGTCTGTCTTCTATTTATATTGCTGTTCCTTGGTTTACTCCTTACCCAAAAATAAAACATTTCCTTGACCATAATTTCCCAATAACAAAAACATCTTTTTTTTTTTATTTGGTAGAGCGGGATTTCGACCTCCATTTTAAAAACTAGAAATTATGCCAACCAACCACAACAAAAACATCATGTATTTAATGCAAACAACAGGCATTCAAAATACACTTAAATATATTATATTGCAGTAACGTAAATATATATATATATATATAGAGCTGCGGGCTACCTGCTTTCTTGGTGCAACTGCAGCCACTTCGGCCCCCTACACTTTTACTTTAACCAGCGCCCACTATTACATAATACAGACACAACTTTAAGTATCCTCACCCTATCACTTCTAATTTTCTCGGGAAAATAAAAGAAAATCGAAGTTGGGGAAGGCAAGCTAAAATAAGGGGAACCAAAAAACCGAAAAAAAAAAGAAAAGAGAAAGACCCGTGATCTATCAGAGTTCAGACACGGAAATTCTTTCCGGTGAAAGTCTGGCCGAACTGCCAATGAGAGGGTACCACGTTCCATGAGGTGGATGTGCGGCGATCACCGCCCGTGACCCTGAAGGAAAGAGACTGGCCAATGAGAACGGCGTTGGACTGCCAATTCTGACCCCAGTTGCGGCTCATGCTCATCCACCCAGTGTTCGATCCTTTAATGCTCACCCGCACGATGTCTCCTGCACCCGCAACGTTGGTAACTAAAACCAGATTAAAGTAACGGAAGCCGTTGATCGTGAATCTGATGCCTCCTTGCTTTCTGCATGGAACCCTGCACAAAGATAATAATTAATTAATTAATTAATAAATCAAGGTGAGAAAAAGTTAATAATTCTATTAAATTTTGAGCGGTTAAAAACCCTAGGTGGGTTTGACTGGGGGACCCCAGCAAAAAATCTCGAGACAACATGAACTATGTCGAGGATTTTCCTGACGCTGATGGCACACACAGACTACCATCCTCATTTTCCGGGAAACTGAGCGACGTAGAGCTGAAGGATTTTCAACTTACACTGTGAGGGTTGCAGATATACTGTTCTTGTTTGCTTCTCGAGAAAAGCGGCAAATCTTTTTCACAACTTTTAAACTCAACCTAGAGTGAACTAAACGGTTGGCTCATGGGCGAAGGATTTCAATCTCTTTTTGTTTCTTCTTTCTTGCGTTTTCTCCCCGAACAAACAGGACAGAGCTAACTTACCCAAAAAAACAAAAACATAACAGAGCACTAAAAAAACGTACTTAATGAAACAATAGGGGCCTTTAAGTCAAAAGGAAAATAGAAAGTCGAACCAAGAGAAAATAAAGCAGACCTATAAAGCGTTAAGGCAAGGTAAAGAAAAATAAGGCAAGAGCCAGGGGGTGCACTCACCGGCGGTAAGCGACCGGTACGATTCCAGCGCGGTACTTGGCGATCTTAAGGAACATGGGCATGGCGAGGTCGAAGTGGGGCCTGGGAGGGTTGCACCAGCCGCCATTGTCGCTGGGGAGAGCGTAGTTCGGGGGGCAGAAGTTGGTGGCGGTGATGAAAATGGAGGGACTCCCAGGGTTACACCACCTGGGGTCGTCGGCGCACTTGATCTCGAAGCAAGCACCACAGCTCAGCCCATTATTAAAAAGTGCTGTGCTCAGTGCGGCTGTGTTCACTCCGTAGCCTTGGCTGTAGAGATTGCCATATCCACAGGCACCACCTGCACACATTGAAACCAGAAACAGTCTATTCAGTTGGAATCGCAGGAATACAAGTGTGATTTATGCAATAAACCACAAATGAAGAAAACGATCTGGGTTTTGGCCTTTAGGGGGTAAAATGTAGCGGTTATAACAGAGATATATTTGGGCTTCTCAGAAAAGGGAGATTATAAGTCGATTGATCTGATATTTTGATGGAAAGTGCAGAGGTATTTCTGGGATCTTCACGGTCAGCGCTCTAAGGTTGGTGAAGTCGGGAATGCTTTTGGGAACACATGACTACAAATGAGCAGCAGAACCGGTATATAAGAGAGTTTCAGAGTTTAAACATTAAGGAGTACCCATAGTTCCAGAGGCGTCGCTGCCACCGTAGAAAGTAGCGTGGGCACTCTCCCACGGCCCTCCGGTGAAAGGCCCTGGGATTCTAGCTTTAGCAGCTGCAAAAAGCAAGAGAAGGGACGCAATGCGGAGCGCGCACACTGCAGCCATGGTGTGTTTGCTAGTGCGAGAGAGTGTTTGTGTGTGTGTGTGTCTGTGAAGAAAGGAGGCAAGGATGATGGGGTGGGACGAATGGAAATCGGGGAGAACGTGGGGGTACTTATTGACGAGTGGCCAACAGGGGTGGGGGTGGAATCACAGTATAATAGGGACGCAGATTCGGAAATACCAGTGATATTTTTATCGTTAAATTATTTATTTTAATTTTTAGAAATCTCATTATGCTCATTAAAAAAATTTATTTATTTAAATAATTTTAATAAAATAACAATCTTGTTGGATTTGGGAAGCCCGATTTGTTGTTGTGGTGGCAACCCGACCCACCAAAGTTTCGTCACCATTTTTTGGTCAGGCTTTCAACGAGGCTTGGGTCAATTGACAGAGTTGACTCGACTAAATAATCTAGAAATTGTAAAATTGGAGTTTAGCCATGTCACACTAGAAGAATGTAATTAATAAATAGCATAGCAGTTTAAATAGTGAAATTTCAACCCCAAAGTGCGTCTTTACATTTTTCAGCATAATAAAATTTTCTCCAGCTTTATGTACCATTGCTAAATCACGTTAATTTTGTGTTATATGATTGATTATTATTATTTCCTTTTTTTGATTAATGCTAGTTGTCCCGATGATGGGTCTCGATACAATTTTTTTTTTTTTTACTTAATTATTATAGAAGTATTTTTTTTAATGATGTTATGAATTTTTTTAAAAAATATATATTTAAGGGTATTAAAAAAAAACTCTAGCCAAATGGCATTATCGGAACCCATCCTCATGCTACACTTTCCATGGGTGTAGCTCGACTTTTCTACTTTTTTGTCATCATTTTCACAACAAGTTTATTGTAGGATTTAAAAAAAAAAAAAAACCATGGCATCTATACTGAGAAGGCAAAATGATATGTGGAAGGGCACATTCACGGGGTCCAGTGGTCCCTTTTGAAAATATTTAATAAATTTTTTAAATTCATTCTTTTAATCATTATTTTTTATTTAATGTTACATAAATATATATGTGTGTGTGTGAGAGTAACATTTTATGTATAACTCTTCAAAAAGTATTTGAGAAGAAAAAAAAGGAAAAAATATAGAAACTTTTCATTCTCTTTCAAACACAAGATGAATTTTGTGCAATAAAACAAAAAATGTCAAATGGGTCAGCCTTTAAATTGATGAGCATGAGGTAGTATCCATGTGCACCACACATGGGGGAAGTTCATGTTGATTTTGGCTGGCCATAAACAGGCAACATGATTTCAGATTCGAAAAGATTGCATCAACCTGATAAGTAGATTAGCTAGCTAGGTTGAATCAAGAATACACCCACCTAAGTTACCGCTTGAATAGTGATATGAGATGAAATGATTTTAAATAAAAGTTAAAAATTAAATAAAATATTATTTTTTAATATTATTATTATTTTAAAATTTAAAAAAATTAAATTATTTATTATATTTTGTATAAAAATTTTAAAAAATTATAATAATGAGATGAGATGAGATCGTTTCTGTATTCAGATTTAAAAGTTATTCTTTCGTGTAACTTGAAGCATCTTTTTTGGCAACAAAAAAATAAAAATAAAAATAAAATAAAATAATTGATGGGTGTTGGATGAAGCCGAATGAAGAATATAAATGGAGGGTGCAACAAATATAATTTAATTACTTTTTCCTACTACGAAGAAACAATTATTATATTATAGTGAGTTTTAAGGTGAAGCCAAGAAGAAGCCACGTAATTGAGGTCATGAAGAAGAAGGAAGGTAAGATATGGATCATTAAATGGTTGTATGGAAAATGAATGATTCACCGCATCTAACTTTTTTCTCCCAACTTGTTCAACTTTGGGATTAAATTCAAGTTACAACCACTCCATAGACATAGACTGCCTATTAAGAAGTAGATCATCCATTAATGTTGCTGATTCCATCAACTATTAAGGGTATAGATTCATTTGTCCCCTTCTTTTCAAGACATTTTTTAATGTTGAGCTGAGTTAAATTTATTATAAATAATAATGAATTGAGATAGTTGAATAAGTTTTGTAAGGCATATTTAAAATGAGTTTAGATGTATTTAGATGTTAAAATAAATTTAGATATATATATATGGGAATTTGAAAAATATGAATCCCGTGTGTAAAGAGGTGTTGAGTTGAAAAAAATTGTGGGTCTCACATGTAAAAATATTTTGAATTGAGATGAATTTAATAGTTTGAAAATTAAATGTTTGGATTTAAATTCAGTTTAAAATTAGACTGAATTGAATTGATTTCAGTGCAGTCCAACAACCGGTATAAGATCCTAACATCATCACCATCTTCCAAATGACTTCTGCTTCAATCCCAAGCAGTGTCATTGCAATTGGCTTTAAGTTTATTACAATTTAACCTCTCTTTTTTTTCTTTTTTTCTTTAAGCAGTGTCATTGCAATCGCAAGCAGAATTCAAATTGAATATTGTAGCGACATCAGATAAGTACTAAACCTAACATGAATAGTGAGAAAATGCACCTTTCATATATTGTCGACATAATAAAAATTAATTTGTAAAGAAGATTACAATTTTAACATCCTATATGTCAAAAACATCAAGATGTATCAGTTATGATTGCTTGTAATTAAAGTTCTTCGTAATATTGTTGAGTAAATATGATTTTCTAAATACGAAAGTAAAAAAGAAAAAGGGATGCAAAGAACGTGGCAGGGTTATGCCCGTTAGGTACACAGGAGAGGCTGGAAGGGGGGACAATAAAGCAAATGTTGTGTTTGTCCGTAGAGAATAGGAGTCAGGCCCCATGGTAAATGGCTCTTGTAGGTGGGACTCATCTCGAGCCTCGCGCTGTCTTTGTGCACCCACACACGGTTTACGAAGGCGGTTCGGAGGTCTTCTTTATAATATTCCGGCCTAATTGGACACACCCAAGAGGTGTGCCCCCACCACTCTCTATCCACCAATTCCAACCAGGGGCCATCCAAAATCAGCCCCTAGATGGTCAAAACTCCGGCTCACCGCCTTCTCAAAATCCAAGCTCAAAATTGAGATTTTTTCATAAGAAATGATTTGTACAATCTTTAAATAGATAAACTCCATACAAGTCCTTAAAAAAAATAGACCTCATATTAAAAAAGTGTAAAAAAAATTATTATTTATTAGTGAGACTCATGGTTTTATAAAAAGTTTGTATGAGACTTGTCTATTTGAGACTTGTATCTAGCATTACTCCTTTTACATATACGTAGAGATGAAATGGTCTATTTTTGGGTTATGGAGTCTGGTTTTAAGTTGAAAAGACGTCAAGAAAAGGGTTTGTTCGACTCTCACTCAACAAGGCGCTTGAGTGTTAGATAGAGAGTTCGCTTGAGGTACGCTCAACGGCTTGTTCGAACGAAAATTAGACAGATTATTCGTTCGAGATGCACACGACGGTGGGCTCGAGTGAAGCACGACCCTACTGTTCACTTGAGGTGTACTTGACAGTTGACTCAAGCCAATGTTGGATAACCTGTTTACTCGAGCGAATAATCATGTTTTGTCGCCTTAGAGTTTCTAACGTCGTTTTATATGTGTGTGTGTGTTATATGTTTTGGAACAAAAACTTATCAAATTGACAGAAAAGAGAGAAACGGCGTGTAGAACATATTCTTGAGATAGAAAAAGTCTTAGAGAGAGTCGAGAGTTGTGTGAGTAGAGTGAAACTCTTATAACTCACTGTGTGTTTGTTATCTTATATGAAATAAAATCTTATGCAGGTCTGTAGACTTAAGCATGTTGTCTATCCACGTTAAAATTATATGTGTCATATGTGTGTGCTTGATTCTTGTATTTTCACATTTATTTCATTGTCTGTTTCGTTATTGTTGTTTGTAGGGTAGTGTTTTTCACAACAACTGGTATCAGAGCTCCAAGGTTCTTGGGGTTCGGGGCTGAACGATGGCTGGAGAAGACGTGAAGGTCGGAATTGAGAAGTTCGATGGCAGAGAGTAGGGGTGTAAGTTGAAACCGGTAAACCGGAAAACCGGTTCGGACCGGACCGGACCGAACCGGTTTTACCGGTTTTGAACCGGTCCGGTCCGGGACCGGTTCTTAGAATGTGAAAACCGGCCGGTTCCGGTCCGGTTCCGGTTTTAAGATTTTTCGGACCGGACCGGACCGGTTGATAAAAAAATATATAAAAATAATATTTATATTATTGTATATATAAGTTTTATACAAATTATTATATATATATTAATATGTATAAGTTTTATATATTATGTATAATTATAATTTTTTATGTGAAAGTTTTATATATAATTATATATATTTATATATGAAATAATTTCTTATTATAATTTATGAATTATTACATAAAATGTTAATACTAAATCACTAAAAGTTTATAACTAATACTAATATTAAATATATAGTTTATAACTAATACTAATATATAACTTATAATAAAAGTATAAAACAATATTTTTTAAATTAGTTTTTTTTTTTTTTTTTATAAACCAATTTATGATGACAAATTGTGAAACTTATATTTTAAAAAAACCGGAAAACCGGACCGGACCGGACCGGAAACCGGTAAAACCGGAAGTACCGGTTTAGGAGGGTAACCGGTGCGTAATCGGTTTTGAAAAATACAAAACCGGTACATACCGGTTCGGTCCTAGATTTTGTCCAAAACCGGACCGGACCGGACCGGTTACACCCCTAGCAGAGAGTTTGGTTATTGAAGTATACAAATCGAAGATTATCTCTATGGGAAGGGCTCCACCTTCCTCTGTTGGGTCAGAAGCCGAAAAGTATGGATGATACTGATTGGAATCTGTTGAATTAGTAGATTCTGGGGGTTATTCAGCTCACATTGTCTAGATTAGTGGCGTACAATGTTATTAAGGAGAGAACCACAACGAATCTCATGGCAACTTTGTCAAATATGTATGAAAAGTTGTTGGCAAATAACAAAGTGCCCTTACCACTCTCTATCCCCTAATTCCAATTAGGGTTATTTTCAATGTTATTTTCAAAGGATAAACTACAACGAGTCTTTTCAAATATCATTCAAGCCCCGCATTATTTCATTTTCATCCTATTATATATGTTAACGCCCAAAAATAGCGCAGCTGGAATGGAAAAAATATCCCTTTCGGACGCGCTGAGGTAGGTTGGGCCTCGATCGGTGAGATGTGGAGCTCCCAAAGGTGATCCGGTGCGACTATATGGTGTCCATGCGTATGTCTATAGCGGTGAATAATATTTAAATGTTGAGAAAATAAGGAGAGATGGACACACAGATTTACATAGTTCCTGGGTCTATGTCCACGAGGGTTTGGGGAGGGGAGATTCCACTATAATATGCTTATTTACAGTCTCTCATAGCATCTTATGTCTCATTGTACAATGAGAGTTGAAAATCTATTTGCTGGAGAATATATTTTCTCCGAAACTCTCTGTCTCGAGGTCTAAGAAGCAGCCGAGAAAGAAGTCCCCCCAAGAAGCCTGGCCAAAAATCCCTCCAAGTATCCAAAAGACCAAGTCCCTGAAACTGTAGGCACCTTGTCCCTTTTATCTTTTGCCTCTCTTTGCTTTATGTCACTTCATTTTACTTTACGTCAAATCATCCATTTTCTCTTCCGACACATTACCCATTGCCTTCCCATGTCCCTTATTTGTCAGTCTTTCCCTCTCTCTTCCTTTGTCTTCTAGTGATGGCCCATTAATAGACTGGATCTTGAAAACCATTTTGACCTTGTGTATTTTATTCCCCCACGATATATACAAAAAAAAATTCAATTTTTATGGGTCTTTTAGAAGATAAATGCTATCAAAGTTCAATTTGTCCCTTCAAAAAAACATTATTCTAAAGTTTTACCCCTCCCAGAATGAAATTCTTGGTTTCACTCCTATATTCAGCAAAGTTAAAAAAGGTAGGATGACGTATATATAGAAGGGGTGAAAACCAACCCTATCGGCGCGGTTTTCAACCAAAACCGACGCCAATTGATAGAAGAGATTTGTATGAAACAACCGAACGTACGACCAATTGAGAGAAGAAATGTCGACCATATCTACTCCAACTAGTTCTCTATTAGTTTCACCCAGATCCGTGCTCCAACGGTCTGTCTGTGTCCGAACTGGCCGATTTCTTTGATTGTTGTTCAGCCCTAATATATAGTAATCCATCTCATATCCACCTGCAAACTTTGTGGGGTTAAAATTCAACCCTAAATCCAATATTTTGTTGTGAAGTCCTCGTGACTCAGATTGAGATATTAAATAAAAGGTGAAATGAAGATATTGTATCGCATTTATAAAAAGTAGGGTAATAATCATCTTTCACTGTCCCAAAAAACTGCAATGTGAGCTGTCATTTCTTTATTATTTTAAAAAAAGGCAATTATGTCATTTTTTTTAAAAATAGAGTATTTACATCAATTATATTATTTTTTATTAAAAAAAACGTGTGAAACTTATTTATCTTAAAACTGTATTTAACATTATTTAGTGATAAAAATTAAAAAGGATCTAGATAATGTCATATTTCAAATATTAAAGAAGGCGGAAGTTAATAGAGGAAGAAAGCATGCATGTACCCTAAAATAGAAAAATATATGAAAATGTAGGGCCCATATACCCTAAAAGAGGAAAAACATATGAAAATAATAGTAAAAGTGACATGATTATTATTCAATTAGGGTTTGTGCTTATCGATGGTGTCACATCAACGAAACACCATGTCCTTAATTCCCTGTAACCCCTCTTGAAATGCCATTAATTCAATGTTCAAACTCTCATTTTCACTATGGAAAGGCTCAACTCGGCATGGACCGGGACCCCCCGCCCCCACCATTTTCTTCTCTATAATTAATTAACCTTTTTCCACTCCCCTAAAAATTATTTGATAGCAAGTTCTCAAAAGTGTAAATGTAAAATCAGTCTCGTTTGAATAGTTAGTTGAAATAAATATTTTATTATTATTATTATTTTAATAATATTTTATTAAAATAATTAAATTAAATTAAATATAAAAAAATTAAATAAAATAAGATATATTATTATTATTATTATTATTTTAAGATTTAAAAAAATTAAATTATTAATTATATTTTTTAAAAAATTTTAAAAAATTATAATGATAAGAAGAGATGAGACGAAACGGTCCTCTATCATATTAGTATTTATCATTTGTACATATGTTTGATGGTAAATACTAAAATGATAAATATTGTACGTGTTAGTACAAAGCTACAAATAATCTAATCTTAATATAAGATTGTATTTAATATTATTCTATTCTAGAAGTAACAATTAGAATATTTAAAAATATCTGCATAAGTAATAAGAATACTAAACATTTTTAAGATTTAGATGTATTATTCATTGTCTCTTATATATATACTAGTAGTAGGTAACGTCCAGGGGGCGTTTGCCTAATTTAGTTAATTAAGAATATTATTATATTTAAATTATGTTAAAATTCTAATTATTTATATATTTTTATTTTTTTAAAAATATTTAACAAAATTTCATCATTTATTTAATGATAAAATATTAGTATTTTATAAATTAAATTTGATAATTTATTTATGATATAATATTTATATGTTAATTATCTATTTTAAATTAATTTAAATCAGTATATAAATTTCCACTATTTGATCAAATTTGGAGACTATGACAAATGGTTGGATTTAAATCTCAAAAATTTTGATTTTTTCCATCACTTTCCCTTTCTCCCTCTCTCTCTCCTTCCACTCATAAGAAAGTTACAAATTATTATGTTAAAACTCTAATTATTTATATAGTTTTATTTTTTAAAAAATATTTAACAAAATTTCATCATTTATTTAACGATAAAAGATTAGTATTTTATAAATTAAAATTGATAATTTATTTATGATATGACATTTATATGTTAATTATCTATTTTAAATTAATTTAAATCAGTATTTAAATTTTCACCATTGGATCAAATTTGGAGACTTATGACAAAAGGTTGTATTTAAATCCCAAAAACTTTTATTTTCCCCTCCACTTTCCCTTTCTCCCTCTCTCTCCTTCCACTCATAGAAAAGTTACAAATTTGACTAAAATTTAATTTTTTTTCTTTTAGCCAATCACTCATTAATTGAAATATACAGTAAATTAACTATCACATACTCTATAATAATAAAATATTATTATTCTTTATTATTAATATTTCTTTAATTAAATTATATAGATCAACATTACTTATATTATAATTTGCTGATAAAATTATTGCATTATCATTTACTTTGGACGATACATGATGGATGGTTTACTCTGTCATTGGTGAACTACTGAAAGAAAACAAAGAAATTGAGAAATTTTGTACTTTCTTTCATCTCCTATACTCTCTTACCCAACCAAACAAAGAAAACCTAAAAGAAATACCTTGTCCTTTGATGAATTTTAGTTGTTCATTGTTTGAGCCACTTTGTGTTTTGGATGTTGCTACGTCCACAGAAGAGTTTTACCGAAATTCTTTACTGAACGTTAAAATCTTTGTTTTTTTTTTTTTTTTTTTTTTTTTTTATATTTTCCTTCACTATTTTTTAAAACTATTTAAATATTTTTTTAAAAAAATCACATATTCATTTTTAAAAACTTATTTAATCATTAAGTAAAAATAAAATTAAAAAAGTTTCGGTAAAGGATTTCGGTAGACATGTTCTGTGGGTATAGTGTTTTCCTTCATCAAAACTCAAGATCGGCAACACCATTTCTCTCTCATGCCACCTCTTCTCAGCCAGTCGCCACACGTCGACGGCACCACGAAATGTAAAGATAATATGATTTTTTAAATAAAATTAATTAGTCAATAATTTAATGCACAGGAGCAGAAAAACAAATTTTAACAAACATTATAATGATAACAAAACGTTACAGTAATATGAGTAATATGAAAATTAAAAGATTTTGGATATTCTAGCAATAGTTTTCTTAGCAAAATATATGAATTGTAGAATTCAACCACACTACTCAATGATCCAGGGAGCATTGAAAAAATACAGTCTTTTATTTCTATATTGCTCTCATATTTTTTATCATTAAAGTAAGTTTTTTCTATTTTGAAAACTCCAAAAATATTATAATGGTAGAAAATCATTTTATCTAAATAATTTTAGTTAATTAGGAATGTTATGAGATTTAAATTATATTAAAAATTCTAATTATTTATATAGTTTTATTCTCTTAAAAACATTTAACAAAACTCTATCATTTATTTAATAATGAAATATTAGTATTTTATAAATTAAAGTTGAATTTATATTTTAATTATCTATTTTAAGTTAGTTTATTTTTAATGTTTTAACCTTCACTGTTGGATCAATTTTAGAAATTCAAGATGAATGGTTGAAATTTAAATCCCAAACCTAACTTTTCTCCTCATTTTTCCTCTTCCCTCTCTCTCCTCCCTCCCTCCAGCCGCATGCTCCTCTCCCTCTCCCTCTCGATCTCTCTTCTCCTCGGCTCCTCCCAATGCCACCATCAAGCCCAATCACCGGCGACCTTCCCCACGCCAATCTTGTCCACACAGACCTCCCTCTCTCCCCCTGCAACAGGCCAAAGCCTGTAGTCCTCTCTCTTCCTCTACATGCACGAGTTTCTCCCCGTAGCGATGCCGTTAGCCATCCCTACGACACCGCACCACCACCACCAGCCTCATCCTTCGCTGGGCAACCAAACACCACCGTAGAAGCCTCTTGGCAGCTTCTCCCTTAGCCGCACGCAAGCAACACAAAATGGGTCTCAACGCACGGGTTCTCCACCCTTGCGCCACTGCGGCTCAGCCCCTGCTCCACCAAGCACCACCACTGAGTTCCCCTCACGCTGTGGACCACTTCCATGGAACTCACCACCCGTAGCTCCTCCCTAGCCCCACCACGTAGCGCCTCTACACGCACGGGTTTCTCCCCGTAGCGCCGCCGTTAGCTAAGCCCACGCCACCGCACCACCACGACGGCCTAGATTCGCTGCCTACAGCCCACGATGCCACTACCAGCCTTCCACGGCACCTCCCCTGCTCCTCCATGCCCAGCCCTCTACCTCTCCCATTTTGTGATTTTGTAAATTTGTAAATTTTGTAATTTTGTGATTTTGTAGAATTAGGATGATTTACGGTGAGTTTGTGATCATCTACGGTGATTTTGAGATGATTTCGGTGAGTTTAGTCTGTGCTTGCTGTGATTTTGTGATCTATTATTGTGATTTTGTGTGGTGATTGTGTGATCTGTTGTAGTAATTTTGTGATTTATTGTAATGATTTTGTGGGATTTTTTGAAGAATATTGGTTTGAGGATGAAGAGGGATGGAGAAGAAAAGTAAAAAAAGAGTATTGTTCATCAATACTGTTCATTCACGATATATGCTTTTAAGTATAAGGATATATATATATATATATATATATATATATGTATTCTCGATCATCCTTCTATGTCCTGGTTACCTTTCCACATTTTTAACCTTAAAATCCTTACACCGTCGCAATAATACCATATATAGTGACATATTGTCATGTTTATATATAGAGAATAACCCTTCCATCAGTACTCTACCCTCTCAATCTTTGTATTTCTAATATAGATAAAAAAATTCAAAAAATTATTAAATATTTTCTTGATCGATCAGCATGTGTATCACTTTATCTTATTCTTCATCTATTAATCCACAATTGTCTTGCAATTTAATGGCTTCTTTATAACTAAGAAATCCAGTATGCCAAACTCAAGAAGGAAATAGATCGAAGCTAGCCAATATTTTGGTACCATATAATATATATATATATATATATATATATATATATATATATATAACACTACTTATTATAGAATGCATTATATTCATAAAAAATATCAGTACTTTTTATATGAATATATAAGCTTTTTCGTGAAGAAAGTATATATTTGAAGACGTAGGAAGATTTTTTATCGAAATTCTTTATCTAACACTTGGAATTTTTTTTTCTGTTTGTTTTAATCTTTTTTTTTACTATTTTTTAAACTATTTAAATATTTTTTAAAAATTAAAAAAATCACATATTCATTTAAAAATTCTTTACTTAATTATTAAATAAAAAAATAAAAAACATTCCGGTAAAGAATTTCGGTAGACATGTTCGGTGGGCATAAGCCGCATAACGTTTTCCATTTGAATAATGAGAAATGCTTTTGGGTCCCGAATTCGAGACCAAAACATGTTTCGAATGGAATTTTTTTTATTTTAACTAAATGATAAAAAAAATATTTTTTAATGATATTCTAAATTTTTTATTTTTTTGAAAAATGTTTATAATGATTAAAAAATATATAAAAAAAAAAGAAAAAAAGAAATTTTTTTTTTTATCTTTTCAGGACATGTTTTGGATCCCGAATTCGTATACTCTTGAATAATTGGTTGAATAGGGGGGCAGAGAGAGCGAACTTTGACACGTAAAAGGGCCCTAAATAGAAGTTGAAAAAAGCTAGCTAGCGAGCTAGGTTCATACATGCATGCATGTCCCACTCACCGACCCAACTAGATCTATAGAGTATAGACTGAATAGGCCATGGCCCCATGCATGCATGTAAGTCGATCAATGATGTATGTATCTACATATCAGCACCAAATCTTGCATATGCATATGTATGCCAATCGCCTCCAGGACACGCGTACGTGAACCTGTCACCAACCGGCCGGACGGACCCAATTCCTTACCTCCAAGAACGTACGATATATGTGTACGTAATGATCATGTGCATGCATGTGATTTGATTCAGCTATTATATATGACATTTATCTTAATTATATGCACGGCTGTGGCCGCCTGTGGGATATCATATACAGAATTCTACATATAATTACGCAAGTATATAAGTACCGTACAGTTATTTTAAAAAAGAATTAAATTTATTATTAAAAATTAATTAATTTTTTTCATGTGAGTTTCTTATTTATTCACTTTTTTTAAAATAATTACACGACGCTTACATACTCACGACTGAAAATATTATTTTTAAGAGAAATGATTGACCTCTTGTCGTTCCATGGTGTCTTACTCTCTGGTCACAGATTAATTAAAATTGAGTAGTTTCAAAGTGTAGACACTTATCTTATAATAAAATCATAGCATATAGACGACTTTAATGACATAATATATTCTGATTTTGTTTTATTAAATATCTAATAATTTTCTTTATTTAATTAATATAATAATTGCTTTCAAAATTTCCATTGTTATTAATTTCTCAAAAATAAAATTGGGATTGGGAAATTTTCAGAGAAGTGATCAACTCGAATCAACTTTATTTTTATTTTCAGACTATATTCATACTCCATAACTATATATGATTTTATTTTTCTACTCTAAACCAATGCTTTGAATACCGTTTTGGTCGAGACATTGAAACGAGATATTTGGATACCAATATTGTTTTGGATACCGTTTCGGAATAGTCTATATATGAATAAATTATATATATATAAATTATATTATAAAATAATAGTTTATTTATGAATAAGTTATATATAAATTATATATATAAATCATAAATAGTCCGGTCAGAATTGAGAGTCCAAAAATGAGTTTACAGTTTGAAAAAATGAAAAAAAAAATAAAGTCAGAAATCTGTATATCGGTTGGTACCAGCTGAAATTCAAATCGGTATAAAACAATATACTTCTCTGTACCGACTATCCGGCCTGCATGACATATTTTGACCGTACCAACCGTTATGAAACAAAATTCAAAACATTGTTCTAAACTATATACCATATATGCATATGGCTATAGCTAGCCTATATTTAAAGAAATGAAATGAACAAAAAAAGTCAAACTATCTCACTGCGCGCATCGAACTCGAGGAAGATGAACATCAATAAATCCAAAACAACATGGTTGTTCCCCATATTTTTGTATCATCTTTTGAGATGATTTAACCTCAAGAGTTTGACTTTTTTTTTTTATGTCTAATGACCTCTAGGGATCCAAACTAACATGGGATCCTATGATTTTGCTTTCCCAATTGTGGACTTAGGACTCTTGTATTGAGGATCATGCATGCCACTAAGATTTACCTAATCATGCATTCCTCTGTTTTTTAATTAAAGTCGATGAGTATGCTGCACATTGCATAATATATAAGTTTTTTTTATTAAGTATTTATTAATGTTCGAAAATTTATACCGACAATAATAAATATTGTAGAATGTCTTATTTTATGGGAATATATAAGTTTTATTATTTATTTTATTTTAATACTCTCTCACGTATAGTGTAGGCTCCTTCTTAATAAGTGGACTCAATATGTAGAATAATTAATTAAATGTGATAGAGTATAAAATTAGGATTTGAACTCATCAAGACTTTTGTTTCGATGTGAAAATGTTAATTTTATTATTTAATTTATATCTTAACACCGTATAAAATTTATAATGAAATGAGGATTGTGGACTAGATTCTCTCTTTCTCCCTTTGAATATATATATGGCTAATTAATGGCATTTGTTTTCAGAATATAATAAAAAATAAAGTTCCACACATGCATGAGGTTTCCTTTTCTATAGGGTATGAGTTGGGTGGAGCCAAAAAGAATGTCATACGAGTCAGGTAGATTATGAGAGATGATGATTGTTATATTGATCATGAATTTGGTCAGGAATTCTTTAACATTTCCAAACAAAGAACAGTAGGTATTTTAAGTTAAGGATAATGCTACAGCCACCAATAAAGGATACAAAATGGTGTATCGATAGTGTTAATTTTTTTTTCTAAATCATTTGTATTAGTATTAGTATTTTTAAAAAAACACTAAAAAATAAATATACACAAATACTTTAAGAAAAAAATATTGATCAATACACTTTGTCGGTACCGATCATCGGTGGAAGTATCATTTTCCTTAAGCCAAATTGTAACGTAATGCTCCCATTTTACCTATCGCCAAATGCTGTTAAAATATATTGTCGTTGACATTTTTTGTATTGAATAAGAGAAATACTCTAGCCACAAATAAATTATACAAAAATAATCCTACAAACTGATGTGATATGATGTGGTTCGTCAGATTATACAATTATTTTTATTGTAAAGTAGATCTAACAGACTACATAAAGTCATATACATTTATGAGATTACTTTTATGTAATGATCTCTTTGTGGCTATAGCAATACTCATTGAATAAACATATACTCATGAAAATTTGCGATATTGGAATATACTCACATGCATGCATGCATTTTGATGTTGATGACACTTTATCTCCTACTGATTTTAAGTTTCAAAATATTTATTTTTTTCAAAGGATTCCATTTGAGTCATTTGACTTTGTGATTATCATTATTTTCAAGACTTAAAATCTCAATGTTTTGGAAGTATGTGTAGTATGTCATTAATCCCCCTGGCTGGCCCATATATCGTACGTGCACTTCATGTTTATAAGTAGTACTACTTAATTAAGTAACACATTTCTTATGCAGCACTTGTCGTCTTCTTGCATTATCTTTTTCTACAATTTTATTTCAATTTTTATAAGACGCGTCCCCATTATTTTGCCCCACATTCCATGCACAGTACATATTGTATCGGCCCATGATCTCTGTTTTCATTCAGCTGATCAAAGTACTAATTATCCTCTAGGAGGTAAAACTTAAAAGTTCAACATACTTGATGAGAGCTCTTCCAATCTCTTATTATCGCGTCAAGATTTTCTTGAGTTCTTACATCTCGGAGTCGAGGACTTCAAGTGGGAGAGACATGGATATGTAAAATGGATCGTATAATATTTATTGAATATTTAATACTAATTTTGCCCATGATGGTAACATTTTGACAACCTTTTGAATGGATTTGTTAATTTTATTTCTTATCATTTTTTAAAAATTTTGGATTTTCTCGTAAGAAGAGTCAGGCATCGTTTGTTTTTGTAGATAAGATGAGATGAGTTGAGATTAAAGTTAAAAGTTGAATAAAATATTGTTAGAAGATATATTTTTTAATATTATTTATTGTTTTGAGATTTGAAAAAGTTGAATTGTTTATTATATTTTATGTGTAAATTTAGAAAAATTGTAATGATTAGATGAAATGAAATGAATTGAGATGAGTTATGAAAACAAACGAGGCCAGTCGGTCAATAGATTTTATTTAATAGAATTCAATAATTGCAAAAGAAGAAGAAGAAAAAAAGACTAAAAAGGTCTGTCAAAAGTTGTCAAATATTATGCTAATTAGCATTTTCCTTTGAAAATTTCATGGGAGCAATGATAAATTTATAGAGTTCACTTCATGTGTCTTTTCCTTCCTTCAACTCGAGATCCTTGCTCGAACTTGAACAGATTTTTTCCCTTGTAATCATATAATATATACAATAATTCAAGCCACCAATCGGTTGAGTCTTGAAATAATCATTAAAATGGTCAAAACTTGCTGTTAAAGCTTGAAGAAATCATCCCATGTGTGTGATAGAGAGAAATAGATAGAGATGCCATGTATATTTGGAGCAAGAGCGCATGGGCTTGAGTCTCATGACAAGAAAGATCAAACATGCATGTGGGAGAGATCGTGAACCTTATCAAAAGGGGACAATAGACGCCAAATGAGACTGTTTTCCCCGATGCATGAGCTTTCATCCATAGCAATTCAGATTTCTTCGTCCTTGCATGTGATCTCTCATATCTCTGTATGCATCATCATTTCGTCTTCAAATTTATGGTGTTTGGGACCAGCCATCCACAGGCTGATCACCACAACGACCCAAACTCCTTCCAGATTGCCCACGTTTATCGCCATTGTCAAACTGTATATATATTTATATATAAAGTCCAAGGTCATTTTATCTTCCTGAATTGCATTACTACTGAAAAACCTGCAATACTAGCTAAATGTCAAAGAAATTTAAGCGGATATAGTACTCTGAAAAAATAAATGCAACTTTGAAGCATGTAGAACATTACCTTTAAGATGATAATTGCCTCTATTCTAAAGTTTTTCCTTTAGAATTTCTCTACAAAACTATGTAAATAACCAAAAAAATAAGCGAAATGAATAATAAAATTCGTGAGTCTCATCCTTTATTTATAGAGATTGAAATGGCACCTTATGAAAAACCACAACTTAAGGTAGTTATTAGTTTAAAGGACATAATGTTTCATTTAAAGACATGCCTAACCAAGTGGTCAGTGCCTCACTTAGAGAAGGGAGGGCACTAGTTCGAGTCTACTTAAGTGCCATTTCGGTTAAATTAATTTTTAAAGCATTGCTCCCATTCAAATTGCCTATTTGGCCTATGTACAACCACACAAGTGTTTTGACTGTTTGGCCATGCGCAAGGCTTGTCTGGCCCAAGAATCATGTTTGTCCATTCATTTCATTTGAAACAATACATACTTACCACTGAACCAATGCACCTCCTTGTGGTAATGGCTCACAAAAATAAATCAATAAATTCACTCATTTAATATTACAATCTATAATATAAATATAACAATCCCCCAATTAAATTGTGATATTAAATTTTTTAGTCAAATCCTGATATCCTCATGCATACAAGAATGAATCTTTTGATTTAAACCTTCAATTACTGTAAGTATCTCCAATTCCTAACAAAATCAATGGTAGCCTAGACTTAAACCAAGACTATATGTTAAGAACGGAAATGCCACACACATGATTCCATCCAATTTTAGCGAGATAACTCACCAATTATTTACACTGATCCATGTGCTCCATCTTGGCATTCATGAACATTTACAAAAATAAACCTTAAACTTTTGCTAGAAGTTGTCCCCATCACTTATGTTCACATAGGTTAAGTTTCTTTTGTGTCTCTATTACTTTAGACACTTATACAACTATTGAACTTTATTGAGAGTATAGTATTACTAATCTTTCATTTATAGTAACAATTAGCACTGGCCATCCTAGAAGGATTTCTCACATTAAATTAAATTTTAGTACTATTTCAACCACAGAACTATAACTTGTTATTACCTATTAAACTTTAGACTATTTATTAATGGGGGCTGCTACAATCACCGAAGAATCCTCACCGAACAGGTAATTTTTTGTTTTTTGCTTTTTTTCTCAAATATTTTTTTAACCCATTAAACATTTAAAAATAAATAAAAAACTTATTAAAAAACATCTCCTTAATGATTAAGCAAAAAAAAAAAAAAGGACAATCAGTGAGAATTGTCAGTAGCCACTCTCGATGAGAGTGGCATTTTCATTTATTAATAGTGTAAGGTTGGGTTCCTATTACAGGTTACTTTTGAAAGAAATGTTTCAAACTCATTCCACTAGATGTACTATTTACCAAATCTCTCGAGAGTCCCTTTGTGTAAGGATCCGCCAAGTTTTTACTTGACCGCGCATATACAATAGTAATAATGCCATCACTTATTAATTGCTTGACATATTCATGTCTTAAGCTATTATGTCTAGATTTTCCATTATAGACTTTACTATAAGCCCTAGATATAGTAGCTTCACTATCATAGTGCAAAGAAATAGCTGACATCGGTTGTAGCCATAACTTTATGTCAAATAACAAATTTCTCAATCATTCTCTCTTTGCCCATTGTGACCAAGGCTACAAATTCATATTCCATAATACATGTCTGTTTCTTAGAAGCCCATGAAACAACTCGACTACCAAGGGTGAAAACCCAACTAGAAGTAGCCTTATTATGACTTGCACTAATTATCCAACTAGGATCACAATATCCTTTTAGTACAGCAGAAAAGTTGGTATAATACAATCCTATCGAACTAGTTCTTTTAAGGTACCCAAGGACTACCAATTGTTTTCCAATGCTCCTTACTAGGATTGCTAGTATATCTAGAAAGTTTGTATACTGTAAAGGAAATATTTAACCTAGTGCAATGCATTGCATATGAAGAATCATATGGGGTATTTGCTTCTTTATTTCTAAATGTTAAAATTCAAGAAACATTTTCTCAACATAATGAAATCGACATAAAGCATAGCCCCCACTACGTTTCTTTACTTTGACACCCAAAATAGTGTCAACTTCATTAAGATCCTTCATTTTGAATTTTGAAGTCAAATACTTCTTAGTTTCAGATATTCTTTCTATATTTGTTTCAAATATAAGCAAGTCAACCATACAAAAACAAATTATAACACCATAACGATCAATGAATTTAGAATAAATAAATTAACAGCATTATAAAGCCAAAATCCATGATATAAGATTATTGAATCAAATTTCTCATGCTATTTTTGTAGTGTTTACTTTAATCCATACAATAACTTGATTAATTTGCAAACTTTCTTTTCTTGTCCATGCATAACAAATCCTTCTGGTTGTTCCACTTACACCTTTTCATCCAGTTAACCATTCAGAAAACATCTATTTGGTGTACAAATTAGTTATATATTAAAGCTAGTGCCATAAGCACTCTAATGAATGTAAATCTAGCCACTGTGGCATATGTATCAAAATAGTCTATACTATCTTTTTGTTTAAAACCTTTGGTTACTAAGCTGGTCTTAAAAGTTTGAAAAGACCCATGTTTATTGTACTTTATCCTAAATACACATTTACAACCAATATAATTTGATCTAGGAGGCAAGTCAACTAAAACCATAGTATTGTTTAACAATATTGAATCAATTTCATCATTTATTACAACATTCTTGATTGTTATTGAACCTAATTTTGTTTTTTTTTTGTTTTTGTTTTTTTTTTTTGTTTTTGGGTTTGGATTCTATAAAAGGGTAAATAGCCTCATACTCTTAGGTATTCCATATTTGGTTTCCTGCATTTCCACAATTCATATGGTTAAATTTTAAATTCATAGAAGGAATTTTATTATGCAAATAGTGAGCAATGTTTCTCCCACAAATTAAAAGATAATTTTGCATTCAAAATCATAGCATTTAACATATCAACTAGTGTCCTTTTTTTTCTTTTTGCTAAACCAAGGGTGCACTAGTTTGACGTATAATGTCATTCTCCTCGCAGTACAAAGAAAATTCAGTAGGAAAATATTCACCACCTTTATTACTACAAAGTATATATCTTAATTTTATTTTCCTTTTGATTTTCAACAATAAACTTATAAGACTTGAACATACTAAAGGCATCATCCTTACCTTTCATTAAATATACATATGTATATCTTGAGAAGTCATCAATACAAGTAATAAAATATTTATTGCCTTCTCTAGTTAAAACACCATTTAACTCACAAATATCAGAATGCACAAGTTCTAATAATTATATTTTTATGTCTCTTTTAGGAAAATGTCTCATTGTCATTTTTGCTTGATTGCAAATTTCACATTTAGCACTGTGTTCGTGATTATAAAGAATAAAACTATGTTTAGACATAAACTTTAAAGATTTAAAATTCAAATGTGCTAACGATTATGCCACAAAGTAAAAGACTCAACAATATAAGCAGAACCAAAACTTATTTTATTAGTACTTTTTTTATACATGTCATCACAAGAGTACCATTTTTTTTCAACAAATATGTACTCCCCCTTAGAAAAAATTACATTATGAGACTCGACTACGGTTTTGACACCTTTCTTACAAATCAAGTTTGCAGATACAAGATTTTTCTTTATTTATGGGACATGAAGAACATTGACAAGAATAAGTTTCTTCCCAGAAGTTAAATAAAGTTCCACAGTTCATTTTTCCACAATTTTTGTAGAGTTGTAATCTCTCATTAGTACTACTATCTATTGCATCTTCATAATTTTTAAACTGAGATTTTTTATTGCAAACATAGATGGTTGTTGTAGCCATATTTAACTCTATAGTCATGATAATGTGCATTTAAGAGACGATGGCTACAATTTCCAAAGTCTCATTTTCGATTAGATTTATATTATTGAAATTTCCATTTACTTTCTTGTATTTCTTCTTGTACCTGGGTTCACGCTTAAAGTGCCCATTCTTTCAGCAACTGTAACAAATTTTTATTTTCTTGTACTTGTCACCATTGTTGGAAAATTCATTATATTTTCCTTGTTTCCTCCAAAATTACCTTGAAACTTATTTTTCTTATCAACAAAGTTCACTTTAGAGCCATTTTGACAAAATAATGTCTTATCACGAATTCGAGTTTCCTTTTCAGTTCGTAAATGATTTTGAATTTGCTCTATTGTGAAATCTTATGTTGTGTACATAAGTTTGTTTCTATAATTATTTCATCTTGGAGGTAGTTTGGCAATAATAGCCTTGGCTTGCAGAGGTTCATAAATTTCAACATTAAGGTCTCAAAGTTTATTCACCAAAACTTGCAATTCATGGATTTGGTTCATCATAGAAGTATTATCACTCATTGTAAATTCAAAATATTTCATAATAATTAATTTATCCATACCTTGCTTTTATATTCTATACTTGAAATCCAATGCCTCCCAAATTTCTCTTGGTGACTTGATTTATATAAACAAGTTGTAGAGAATATCCGAAAGAGTATTTAAATGTGCCTTCTACATACCACTTTCTCTTCTTCGTGTTTCTTGCGTTGCGCCTGGATTTTGTTATTGTCGTTAGATTTGGATTCTTGAAGTACTGGCAAGTTCGAATTCAAAATATATTGAATGTAGTAAGAACAAATATCAACTTGTCTTTCCAAAGAGTAAAATCGTTCCATCAAACCTATCTAGTATGACAAAGTCTTGATTTATCATTTTGAAAATCGTCATATCAGATTCTGATCTCATTGCGGTTATCACTTTAAAACTGTTGAAGAAATTTGAGCAGATATGGTAATCTAAAAAAATAAATACGACTTCAAGAGGTGCAGAAGAACACTATCTTTAAGGTGACAATCGCCCCCACTCAAAAAAATTTGCTATTAGGTTACAAGCAATTGACCTCCAGGATACAACAAAGTCACCAATTGCAGATAACAATTCTAAAGTTTTTCCTTCAGAGTTTTTCTACAAAATTATGTAAATGACTGAAAATGAAAGGAATAATAAAATTCGTGGGGTCTCAATAAAGTGATACATTGTGAAAGATCACAACTCTTAACTTTTAACTTGTGACTATTCAATAGGTAATTATTAGTTTAAAGGATATAATGTTTCATTTAAAGATCAAGAGGAATGCCTAGCCAATTGGTCGGTGCAACCACCCAAGTGTTGTGACTGTTCAGCCCAGACACAAGGCTTGTTTGACCCAAGGATTGTGTTTGTCCAAGTCCAACACTTCATTTATTTAACAAAATAAATCAAAGTGCACATGTGGAGTATTGCTGCCCTTTCATTTGAAACAACACATCCTTATCACTGAACCAATGCATGTTCTTGTGGTAGGGGTTAGCAAAAATAAATAATAACCCACATTCAATAAATTTACACATTTAATATCACAATTTACAATATACATATAACTACTAGCTAGGTAAATGGTTGAAATTTGACTATAGACAAATTTTGGTGGATTGTTATTGCATTTTTTACACTATAGTTTCGAGGGTTAGCAGGCCAGTGATTTGAATCTTTTTCTCAATATAAAAAAATAAAAATCTAAATAATCTTCACAAATATAAAGTATAATTTGACAAACCAATGCTTTATGAGAAAATCCTCATAATAAAAATTACTATTATTTAGGTGCGGTTTGGATAGTGAGATGAGATGATATGGTTTTAGATGAAAGTTGAATAAAATAATGTTAGAATATTATTTTTTAATATTATTATTTTTTTAGGATTTGAAAAAATTAAATTGTTTATTATATTTTATGTGGTAATTTGGAAAGATTGTAATGATGAAATAAGATGAGATCAAATGAAACGAAACACTTTCACTATCCAAATGGGTTATAATTCTGAGATCTTATAAATAAGTGGCGAGTTCAATAACTAAGTAAGAAGGATAATTATAGTAGTGCATAATACATAAGTTTTACAATAAGAAAAAAAAAATGAATGCAGACTACATGGAAAAATGCAAATCAAAAAATACAAAAACAAAAAGATGTGACAAGGAAAATGAAAGTTTTGTCAAGGGGTATACCCTTAATGACCGCATGCAGCTGATCTCATAGTGGTGGCTAGCATATTTTCGGATCGTGTTCGTGTTCGTGTCATGTCAAGTTATGAATATTTGATTATATAGGTCAATCCGAACCCAATCTGTTAAGTTAAGCGTGTCAAACTTTCAAATCCTAACACAACCCATTTAAATAACAAGTCGTATTACCCGTTTTCACTCGTTTAATAATTAATTATAAATAAGTCAACACGACACAACTCATTTAAACTCGTTTCATGTAAATTGGTTGAAATAACACACATAACCCCTTTGACCTTATTAACATAATTTAACATAAAAGTTAAAATCTATATTTATTAGTAGCCACAATATCATAAAAAAATAAGACTACTTGCTAACAAAAACTATCAATATTTTTAAAATTTTAATAAATAATAAAACCAATATTGCAAACACTAAAATAAAAAAATGTCTAAAATTACAATCATAGTAATAAAAACATAAGCATACTAAAAAATATCAATATTATAACTCAATAATAATATAATTGTAATTTTGAAATAAAATCTAAATGGGTTGATTTCAGGTTAAGCAGGTTGATACGTTATTGACCCGTTTATAAATTGTGTCTTAACGGGTCAATCCATTTTGACCCGAAGCATTTAAAATCAAACCTAAACTGCTAATTTCGTGGCGTGTTCGTGTTGGACTCATAGATTGTGTCACATATTGCCACCCTTACCTCTTTATAAATTCTTTGTATGGTTTGTTGGGAGTATCTGTGTGATATTAAGAAACAAATTGTCCTTGGCCTCGTGGAGCTAAAAGGTTCGTATGTATTGGGAACTATTGGAATTGTTGGATTTTGGATAAAGTTTTGAATTTCGTTTCAATGACCATTCCGGTTGAGGTACTGGAACGAAATATTTTGGTACGATACGTTCCAGTGTACCATTTTGGGATAGTCTTTATATGAATAAATTATATATATATGTTATATATATATATATATGTGAAAAAGGTTACTGAAAATATCTAATATACCATTGAGTTTTGAGTCATTACTCCATTTGATGCCATTGAGAATTAATCGGAGATTCAAAATATATATTTTTTCTTAAAAAAGAAAAAACATATTTGATGCAGTAGAAAACAATATAAAAACTTATTTGGGAGACTGGGCTACTGAAAACGTTGGGGGAGAGATTGAGAGACTAGAGTAGAGAAAATCTGAAAAAGAGATGTGACATTGAACTCTATATCAGGATATTACAAACTACTCTCTTGCTAGAGTCCCTTTGCACACTGTAGTGCTTCCCTTCCAGCCATAAAAAACAACCAACCTTCTCTCAAAAGCTGAAACTTGAGAACCAAACACAGAAAATAGCACAAGCTGGAGAAGCATCATATGGATCTAGATTCACTCATCACACAAACTGAAGCTCTCTCTTGGCAAGACGTAAATCTAGAACCTGAATCAGAATCAGCAAAAACCATATCAGACACAGTTTTAGTAGGAAGATTGGTAGCAGACAGGCCTCTCAACAAATTTGCAATTCACTCTAGTATCAAAGCAACATGGAATTTCATCCAAAAACTCTTGATAGAGGATCTCGAAACAAATATGTTCATATTTACATTCCGATCCCCACAAGACAAGCTAAAAGTCTTGAATCAAGCTCCATGAAACTTCAAAGGATATCTTCTCATCCTCAAACTGTGGCCCACAGGAGCGACTCTGCAAAAAATAACCTAAAGTAGCACTATTTAATGTGCAGATACACGGACTACCCGTTGACCACATGACACTAAGAAATGCAACCAACAAGATTTTGCAATATTGTGAATATCCACCTGCCAATTAGGGATGATTTTCCTGATGAACATTTACTTTATATTACTTCTCTACCATGGTTTGCTTATATTAAGAATTATTTGGTTACAGGTCAGATACCGGTGGATTGGAGCGCTAAGGACAAGAGAAAGTTCATGACTGAGGTAGGTAATTTCTATTGGGATGACCATTTTCTTTTCAAATACTGCCCTGACCAAATTTTAAGGCGTTGCATCCTTGATGAGGAGATTGCTAGCGTATTGAAATTTTGTCACTCCCAACCTTGTGGGGGCCACTTTTCAATGAAGAAAACTACTGCAAAAATTCTGCAGTGTGGATTTTATTGGCCCATCTTGTTTAAGGATGCAAACATCTATTGTAGCTCATGTGAAAAGTGTCAAAAGTTAGTAGTTATGTCCCGTCGTAATATGATACCCTTAAACCTAATTTTAGTGATTGAAATTTTTTATTGTTGGGGCATTGATTTTATGGGATCATTTCCTCCTTTTTTTGGAGATCAATATATTATTGTGGCAATAGATTATGTGTCAAAATAGGTGGAGGCAGCAGCTTGCAGGGGCAATGATAATAGGTCGGTAATTAAATTCTTCAAAGAGAATGTGTTATCTCGATTTGGTACACCACGTGCTATCATTAGTGATCGGGGTACACATTTTTGCAACTGTTCTTTTGAGGTTTTGATAAAAAAATTATGGGGTGATACATAAGATCTTTACTGCCTACCACCCCCAAATAAGTGGACATGTAGAACTTGCAAACAGGAAAATTAAGCAAATTTTAGAAAAAACAGTCAACCCGGATCGTAAAAATTGGTCTTTGAGACTAATTGCTGCACTTTGGGCATACCGTACAGATTTCAAAACTCCCTTAGGCATGTCACCTTATAGGCTTGTTTTTCGAAAGTCTTGCCACTTACTTGTGGAGCTCGAGGATCAAGCTTATTAGGCCATTAAGTATTTCAATTTTGACATGGGAAAAGCAAGTAAGTTTAGAAAATTTCAGTTGACTGAGTTAAGAGGAGTTGAGAAATGATGCTTTTAAGAACTCTAGAATCTATAAGACTAAAATGAAAGCATTTCATGATAAAAATATTTTGAAAAAAAAGTTTAAGCCTAATGATCGAGTGTTCTTATATGATTCTAGACTCCATAAGCACCCAAGAAAACTTCGGTCTAGGTGGACCGACCCTTTTATAGTGAAGAATGTTTTTGTAAATGGGGTGGTAGAAATAGAGGATTTTAAGGATGGACGGATCTTTAAAGTAAATGGTCAACACCTTAAAGTATTAATTGATAGGCAAGTTCCGGAAGTGAAAGACATTCCACTTGTGGATCCGGTCTATCAACCTTGACCACATCACGCATGTATGTTTTTATTTATTTGTTTTGTTTTATTTTTGTTTTCTCTTATTTTCTTTCTTTTCATTTTTGTTTGCTATTGTTTTCTTTGTTTTTGTTTGCAGGTTAGTTTCATTTTGTCATTTCAAGTTACCATCTTTGGTGCTTAGTGAGCTACCCACATCACTCATCAGGTGTATTCTACCCTTTTTAGTTACTCCCTATTCAATTTTGATTCTTAAACATTGAGGACAATGTTTCATTTAAGTTAGGGGTGGTGGTGCAAATTTAATATTTAAAATGCTTGTTGGAACTCTGTGGCATATTTTCATGTGTCAATTTTCTTTTAATTTGCATCACACGTGCATCATTTTCACATGTATCCTTATTCTCATTCGTAGCCATCTACGTGAATTCACCAAACCCAGCCTAATCATTTTGTTTGTTGAAGCATTCATAGAACCCCTAATGCACTCATCCAAGCTTTGTGGTAAGATGGTGGTTTGACACATGTAGTTAGAGAACTCTTTTACTTAAGTATTCATGTGAGTTTTAGAGATGATTGAGAGTTATAAATGCAGTAAATTGTGATAAATGTTCATTGATCTGTTGAATTGGGCACTTCTTTTGAGAATATCATTACATGGTTTGTGGTAAGATGGTGGATATACTTGGGATATGACGAATGTCAACTTAGGATTAATGTTTGAGCCTTTCAAGCTAACCATTTCCATCATAGACCCCTAGTAGCCAACTTTGAGCCAATAAACACATGTATCTTTTTCTTTTCATATGCTCACATCATCCATGCCTCTCCACAAGGAGTATAGCCTATACACTGATTTTTCTACCATTTTTACTTCCAAGTGTATACTAGGTGTGGAATTTGCATTTTCTTTCTTTTGTGTTGAGTTCTTTGAGAAAAAAAAAAGTTCAGGTTGTGTAGAAATGTCAAGAATACTAAAGTGGCGTGTGTTTGTTCATCAAATTATTGGAAAAAAAAAAAAGAGAAGAGGAAGAAGAAGGAAAATCATTATTATTCGATGATTTGAAAAGTGAGAGAGGACATCAAGTGAGAAGTGTGGTCTACTGAGATATCTAATAAGATTTCCTTTGTATGTACTTGGAAGTTTTTGAATCATTTTCATCATTTTTTTTCATATAGCCCCGAACCCAAGCCACGTTACAACCTTTTGTGTTGACTGTTCTGATTCTAAGTAAGCTTTTGAAAAGAGTGGTGGAAGTCTCATTTGTTAGTGTTCCTATCATACCAATGTTTGCTTGTTACTTGTACTTAATTGCCTAATTCCCCATGAGAGTGTGTGTACACCCATTGTCAACTCCATAGAGAGAATCCTCATACAAAACACTTTTATACTCGTGAGTTATGGAGTTGAACCTTTCGCTTGAGATGTTCTTGATGTTGCATGTGTCAGGGCTTCTGGTTAGATGAATATAGTTTGGAAAATACACACACTCTGTGAAATGCTATAGGTGTATTGATCTTGATGAGTTATTGGATTTCTTAGATTGTTTTGATATGTAAATCTGGAAAATATGCATTGATGGGCTATTTTAATATTTTCTTTAATCTCTTGCATCTCTCTTGCATAAAAATTGCTAGGGACTTGCAATAAGCAAGTTGAAGGGGTGTGATGAGTGTACGAGTGCATTCTAAATACCTTATTATTGGACTAAAATGTTAAAATATGAATAAAAATTATAGGAATTAATTTTTATTCTTAAATTGAGTTTCTATTTCCTTTGAAATACTCATAAGCAAATTTTTCTATTTAATTTCAGGCTCTATAAAAGAGCAAGTCAAAACCTAGCCAAATTCAAAGGACTTTCAAGTGGGCAAGGCGTTGGAACAACCTAAGAACTTTCAACGAGTGTAGGACTCTTCAAATAAGGATAATGATGGGGTTTGAGAGTAATTCGGATCAAGAGAAAAAGTCTGAGGCCAAAATGCGTTAGGAGACAGTCTGGACATACTTTAGTATTTTGATCATAACTATCCACTCAAATACCGGATTGATGCGATTCTTGATGCGTTGGAAAACTATCTCAAAGGGCTACAAACTTGTATCTAATAAGGATTTCTAAATTCGAAATCCTAAAGCACGTACGTGGCTATCAAGATGAGCCTAACATTTAGGCGATTTTTTATGCGGGAGTATGAAGATATTAGGATTTCTTTCTTACCTATAAGCATATCATTAGCACGAAATTGGGAGTTTTAAAGAGGGAAGACAATCAGTACTGAGGAACGAAGGGACGAAATTAATTTCCATGGCTGCCGTTTGCTTGACTTTTCTCTTCAGATTTTTGTTGTCTATTATATTTATGGGTAACTAAATTCTCAAGTAGGGTTAGAGATTAACTTGTACATTAGATGGTATTTTTAATTTATGTATTTATTTCTCAATTAATTAAACTCTTTTGTTTTATCGTTCTGAATTTATTATTGATATTTTATTCTCTAAATAATTATAGAATTTATTCTGTTTATGGATTTAGTCATACTTTTTCTATTGAATGAATTAGCTCTTTGATGATGTTTGGATCAATTATTTATCTATATTGATTTAATTTTTTGCTGCAATATCGCTCCTCGAGTATATTGTCATCGTTGGATTTTCAGAATAATGATAATAATTTACGTATTCTAAAAATGGTGAATGATTTTTCAAAGGGTTACATTTGGCTTAATTTTGGTTTATAAATCTATACCTTCCGATTGAGAATTTTGGGAATTGAGTTCCCAATTGAGTTATTCAATTAACTAAGAATAATTAAAATACCGGATTTGTGCAAGGGATTCCCAACGTTTTACTATTCGTCAAATCTGAGTACTTTTTCCATTAGTCACTTTACTTCACTTTAATTTACATTTAAAATTAATCTTTGTTCTCCATTAATAATTTAATATTTTTCTTTAATTTCTTTGTTCCTTCTGCTATTCTTTTAATTTGTCTCTCTATGGAATCAATACCCTAAAGTTGTGCTACAACTACCGCGTTATTTTTTGGGCGTAATCAGCAACCAAAGAAACACTCAAACAATGTAATACATCACACTTTGGGTGAATAAGAAGATACATGATCTAAAAAGAGAGTTGCTTGAAATTCAAAGCCGCCAAATGACACTTTACAATCAGGAAAAAGAAAGAGCCTTGCAACACAGAATACACAAATAAAGAGAAAATGAAGAAACGCTGTGGCGTAAAAAATCACGGATCACTTGGCTCACTTCCACGAATCTCAACACAAAATTCTATCATCTCACAACAACAATTCGAAAGAGAAGAAATGCCATAGACTCCATCAAATTGGAACCAGGTAACTGGTCAATGGAACCTCTCGTTATTGAATCTTCATTTATAAATCATTTTAGATCAATATATTCTTCTTCCAACCCGCAAATCTCGGAGCAACTTGAAAATCTTTTTGACAAGAAGATTCTTCTTCCAAGTGAAGAAGAAATATTAAGAGCTCTAAAACAAATCCCAAGCCACAAAGCACCAAGCCCAGATGGCATGATGACTCTTTTCTACAAACATTATTGGAATATCATAAAAAAAGAGGTCATCCAAGCAGTTCATAATTTTTTCAGAAGTGGCAAACTCTTGAAACAACTAAATCATATCAATATAGCTCTCATTCCAAAAACTCCAAATTCGAATACCCCAAGCCAATACCGCCTAATAAGCCTCACAAATGTTAGCTACAAAATTATCAGGAAAATATTGGCAAACCACTTAAAAATCCTATTACCAAATATTTTTTCTCCCTTCCAGACGGCATTTGTCCCGGGCTACAACATAAAAGAAATCACCATCATTGCGCATGAGCTATTCCACTATCTCAAAGAAAAACAGGAAAAAATGGGTCAATGACCAAAAAACTTGACATGGAAAAAAGTTTTGATCTAGTGGAATTGGATTTTCTTTTCATGGTAATGAAAGCATTGGGAGTCAATCAAGGATGAATAAGCTTGATAAAAGAATTTGTAACAACGGCAACATTCTTCATCCTCATCAATGGCTCACCACGAGGATTCTTCAAAGCTCAACGAGGACTCGGACAAGGAGACCCACTCTCGCCCTTTCTTTTCATACTAGTCATAGAGGTACTCTCAAGAATACTGTTAAAAGCTGAAGCTCAAAATACACTCAAAGTAGTAAAAATAGCATAAACAGCCCACCCATTTCACATCTACTCTTTGCGGATGATACAATTATTTTTGTGAGAGCTATGGAAAGAAATGCTCAAGTTATTTCAGAAAGCCTAGCAAAATATCAGCAATGGATGAGGCAAAAAGTTAACATGAACAAATCCTCCATCTTCATCACAAGAAATACAAGCCCAGCAGCCAAATCATCTATATCTCTGTGGCTCCCTTAAAAAGCATCCTCAGTACGAAAGAAATACTTAGGTCTACCAACCTCTTTTAACAAAAATAAAAAAGAGAGTTTAGAGAAATGTTAAACAGAGTGGGGAAAAAACCGGAAGGTTGGAAATTGAAACTTTTATCACAGGCATGAAGAACAATGTTGATATGACAATGTTGATCATATCAGTGCCAATCACCATCCCATTCTACCACTTGAGTTCCTTTCAACTCCCAAAATAGTATGAAAGGCCCTCGATACAAGCTTTAAGAATTTTTTGTGGGGATTCCCACAAGATAAAGCCCACAATATGACATTAAAATCATGGAAATCCATATGTCAACCAAAAAAATTAGGAGGAATTGGACTCAGATTGATGGAGAAAATGAATCAAGCGTTACTAGCAAAAATTGGATGAGAATTAAGCGAAGGACACAATGGCTAAGTGAAGGACACAATGGCATGTGGTATAAGATCCTCTCAGCAAAATACTTTCAAAATCTAAATTTCTAGAATACAATATAAAAAATGTCAGACTCAAGCATGTGGAAAAGGTTTCTTCAGACTATAGACATTCTAAAAAAAGAATGATGCTACCAAATTCTCAATAGACTCTTAGTCAATATATGGTCAGAACCATGGATTCCTTCAATGGAAAATCTCAAACCAAAGTTGATCCAAGGTATGGACCAAATCTACTCTTCCCTCACAGTTTTAGATATAATTGTTAACAACCCACGATCATGGGATGCGACAAAATGCAAAGTCTCTTTGATCAGGAAAGCGTCATAGAAATACATTCCATTGCCAACAATTTCACAGGGGCAAGACAAAATCATATGGACACAAAATCATAGCGGAAAGTTTTCGGTCAAAACAACTTATCATGTAACAATCAACAACCAGGGCTCAGAATCGCAAGACATAACCATGGAGCTTTTCAAGCCTCTCTAGAGTCTAAGAATCCATGACCATCACAAGCTACTACTTTTGAAGCTACTCTGGAACATCCTCCCCACCAAAACAAGGATCAGCACAATTGTCCATCAACTTTAATCAACATAATGTCTGCTGTGCAACCAAGCGGAAGAAACTTTGCTACATCTTTTCGTAGAGTGCCCAATAAACTGGATACTATGGCAACAAAGCAACTGACCATTAAATCTAGCAAACTTGCCCATCAGCTCCATCTCAGACTGGATAAGAATGATCATATTTCCTGAACAGACCTTGGGACTACGGGACAAGGAAAAACACCACTTCTAACTATTCACAATAATTATCATGGATTTTATTTGGAGGCAGCGAATTGATATTGTCCATAATCACATTACACTGCCACAGGAAAAAACAAATAGTCAACTGAGTCAAATTTATGAGGAATACAAGGAAGCATGGGAAAATAAACAAAATAGGCAAGAAGAAACTTGGAAGCCTCCACCTCCAAATTTTCATAGTTTCTCCCTTGATGCTGCGGTCAGAACTAATTTCTCAATGGCATTAGTGGTTCGAATGAACCATGATGGGGATATCTTGGAAACCAAAACAGAAAAAAAATTCAAACTTCAAATCCACTGGTAGATGAAGCTTCAGCGGCATTGCTAGCTTCCAAATTGGCAACTGATCAGAATCTAACAATTATTGAAGGCGACGCCCAAAACATCATCACAACCGTAGCAAGTCTTGACTCATCACTTTTCTGCCAAGTCTCCCCCATTGTTGTAGACATTCAACAAATCCTCCATCTTCACCAAGGATGGAAACTAGCAAAAATTCATCGATCTCAAAATCGATGTACGCACTCAGTGGCGCAATGGGCATCAACCAATCTCGCTTTTGGATGCCTACCCCTAGATAAATTCTTTAGATATTTTCTGTTTATTGACAGTGGGAAAGACCCACCTTAAACTCTTGTAATTCTATTTTTTATTCTATAATATGCTTGATTAGAAAAAAAGAAAAAGAGATGTGACATGTCGGCTTGTTGCAGGCAGGGGAAAAGGAGACATCGGTTTTACAAGTTTGTCCCTCTCATTTTCAGATATTTACCAAATTGTCATATTAAATTATTCCAGACGAAAATACGTATTTCGGCTGGAATGGATCGGATTGACCGGAATTGGACCTGAAACGGAACACTTCATTAAACCGTGCCGATTACTATTCTGGCATGAAAGATTTCGACCATTTCTGCCAAAATAGAACGAAATTAAAAATTTTGGCTTTAGGTACTTTTGCACCTCATAGGGGTCGATGTATTTGACCGATGCCAGTGAAAATTATTGACATCGTTCAAATGCATTGGACAATATAGAATTTTCCTAAAAATTTTGGTGGATGAATCCTAGATTCCTAGTTAGCAAGACATTGGTTGTCCGGATGCCTTTCATCTCCACTTTTATTGTTCAGGAGAGTTGTCTTTTTATAAATTGTAGTGAAGAAATATTGATAGAATATTGAATATCAGTAAATAGGAGTGAAAAGTAGTGAAAAGTAGATGAAAAGTAATAATAAAATAATAAATAGTAATGGAGTATTCTGAGAATACTCTACTACCCAAACTAGTCCTGCATAATTTCAGACTTTATTAAGTTCTTGATGAATTTATTAGTTAATTTTCTTTTCAAAAAATTTTTGTACCAAAATCTTTTTTTCCTTTTTGTATTTTGATATTTGGATAGTTGGACTCAATTCAATAATTATTTGTGTTATTGGTTCTTTTTTTTTATCTTCCCGAATCTCAATATGGATTTTGAAGTAAAATACTAAATTCAAAGAATGGTGGGTTGTAAAATCGGCTTAAAATAATTACTTAGGGAGAAACAAAAATATTAATAAAAAGTTTAATTAACCAATAGGCTTGATCACCTGATTCATCTCTATCATGAACTGTTCGAAAAAATTTTTGCTTCGGGGATTGAGATATCTTATAAATTTACTTCAGACACTTTTTACATGCAGATTCCACTGCAATAAAAATTGCATTCCAGCTAAAAGGTAATTAGGTAAAAAGTTTAAGAAAATGATTTACACAACATTTTTCACAACATTTTATATAATTATATTTTAAATGAGGGGTATAAATCGCGATCATTATTGGGAAGGTCGGGCACTAATTTCTTTGTCAGTTTGTATGCAGGTGGTGTTAAAAAGGACAAAGATCCTGACTTGTTTGTTTTCACAACTCCTTTCAACTCATCTCAACTCATTTCATTTCATCTTATCTAATCATTACAACTTTCTCAAATTTTCACACAAAATAAAATAAAAAATTTAATTTTTTCAAATCCTAAAACAAAAATAATATTAAAAAAAATATTTTAACAATATTTTATTCAACTTTTAACTTTAATCTCAACTTGTCTCACCTCATTTGCGAAAACAAACGAGGCTAGTTCAGCTTAGAATAAAATAGAGATCAAACACGAAGTGAATTTCAAGATTAAGGCCTCTTTTATTTTTACAATTATTTTAATATCATCTCATCTAATCATTACAACATTTTTAAATTTTCATACAAAATAAAATAAACAATTCAACCTTTTCAAATTCAAAAACAAAAATTATATTAAAAAATTATATTTTAACAATATTTTATTCAACTTTAAACTTTTATCTCAACTCATCTGAGAAAATAAACGAGGATTTTTAATGCCGATCGAGTAATCTCTTTACAGCTATAAGTTAGGTTTGGATAATGAGTTGAGATAAGAATTAAAAGTTGAATAAAATATTATTAGAATATTATTTTTTTAATATTATTATAGTTTTGAGATTTGAAAAAAATTGAATTTTTTATTATATTTTGTGTGAAAAATTGGAAAAGTTATAATGATAAGATAAGATGAGATGAGATCGTTTCTCTATCAAACAAGCCTTAATTATAGACTCCAAAAAAATTTAAAGTATTTTACATTCAACAATTCACAAAATTCAAACTAAAGATGATGTCTATCATCTTAGTCACTTAATGCTAGCCAAACTCTTGAAATTTACATTTTCAAATATATACAGAAATATGTGTGTTTTACATACTTCCACTTTTTCTTTTCCTGATTTATTACGAGTTAATATACGATTAACATGTCATATTAAGATAAATCAGACAGACCATACAAATACATAAGCCAACCATTTTGCCCCATCAAGAATTGGTTTTGAAATAGAAATGGTGTAGCTCATTCTAGGAAAGAAGAACTTGGTCCATTTCTACTACATTTTTTCTCAACTTTATTTCACTTGGAAATTTTTTACAGAGACAAAACGGAAAAAGTTTTTTTTTTTTTTTTTTTTTTTTCTAAGCATAGGTACCAAGCAAGATGCAGGCTCTGTGTTGTGGCTCCATCTTGATGTTGGGACACAACTCAAACAATGACACCGAAAACAAGGATCATTTGCACCAAAGTAAACCTTTGATAAATGGCAATTTAACAGTAATATATTCCCAAGAAGGAGAAAAGACCCAGAGGCAAAAGTCACTGAATTATCATTAGCACAACAACATTCCATTCTTTTCAGCAAGAGTACTATCATTTGCTTCTAATTTTTATCATTAACATTTTATAGTAATGCTGATATGATGGACAAGTAAACTATGGAAGTTTCACTTTTGTTGGTTTCTCTAGCTGCAAGCAAATCTTTTATGGTAAACAAGCTCAGCATGTTTTGATCCTTTGTCTTCCTTCATTTTTCTGATCTATTTTTCTTAGTGCAATATTGCTTTAAAAGAAGCAGGAACTACAGACAATTGAGAAACTAGTTTCTAGGCTTACCCAATAACTAGAAGACACAGAGATTTGACTCTTAATATGCACTGATACATCTTGAATTTAGATTTATTCAAAGTAGAAGGAGCATATTCTTGAATTTAAAAACCCAATATGCACTGTAATACAAGCACACAAGCATTAGGAAAGCGTCTCGAACTACACACTTTGAATATAAACATGGAGATAGCACATATATCCCTACATGGGTTGTTCAATTCATTTTCCAAGAGTCATAGATTAATCAGAGTTGAGGGTTCATGTAACCATGATGATTTAGCCAGTTAGAAAGAATGGCAACATTTTAAACTATATGATTCATAGCTACATGCATTAATTAGAAGGTCAAAACCCAAGATAAGATCATTCCACTTTGGAACCTGTATTTATCTACTTATATTGTTATTCTTCATAGATGTTGAAAGAATGAAAAAATGTCTTTTGAAATAGAAAAGAAATTGTCACGGAAAGAAGTTCAGGCCATTTTGAGTTTGCATTTAATTTGATTCTTCCCATTGCCACAACAACCACTTGGGTTGTGCTAGAATTGTCATGAAAAGAAGTTCAGTTTATCTCAATGCTTTTATTGTATGTTTCAATATCTTAAGAACCTGCATGATAAACTTTAGTTCCCATTGGTTGATCAGAAGTTACGCTGGACGTATCTTGGTGCTCTCGCAAAATAGTATACCATTGGTTGAATTTACAGTCTCATTAGAAAACCGATTAATCACCAAAAGGCTCAGCATGTTTGATAAATGCAAAACCCGTGCATGCAACCAATTGCAAGTCATGATCAGCTGTGCACCACTTTACTCACATCTAGATCCCCCATCTTCTCTAGCCTAGAGCCAGCCATAAACACACAATAGTTGCTTAATGACAGTAATTTAGCAGTTTAAGGTGCTGTTTGGATAGTGAGTTAAGATGAGATGAGTTGAGATGAAAGTTGAATAAAATATTATTAGAATATTATTTTTTAATATTATAATTGTTTTAAGATTTGAAATTTTTGAATTGTTTATTATATTTTGTATGAAAATTTAGAAAAATTGTAATGATGAGATGAGATGAGATAAAATACTTCTTGTATCCAAACAGGATATTTGCAGCTAACCCAATTAAAATAAATTCATAAAAGAGCTTAAAAGTCATAGTCAAATTGGTTCTAGCAAATAGACAAGAAAAAGTAAAAGAACTTACGTGGACAAGAAGCGGGGAAATCCTTGGAGGGCTGGAAAGAGAAGCGACCCAAGTGTTGAGAAAATTAACACCCCAGGTTCACACCAACAATGCTACAGATAAGTAACAGGCAATTGAGAAAATAAACAATCACATGACACAAAGATTTACTTGCAACGTGATTATGTCCATAGAGTTATACAAGATTTTATTCAGAGAAAAATAGGAACACTGTGGAGCAATATAATATCTCTTCCTCACCTTTTCTCTTTCTCACACACAAGGGCTGCCTCTTTCTTTTTTCTTTGTTTTTGTAGTTCAACCCACCTCAGGAAGTTACTTAAAAACCAACATAATTAAACAACCACACACACACACAAATATATATATATATATATATAAATATATAGCCATGTGGCTGAAATCCTAGAAAAAAATATTTTTGGTTATTCGCTTGAGTAGAGTGTCAAGTGCAGCTCGAGCAAACTTTTTGTTGGATGTTCGCTCGAGTGGCCTATCGAGTGAGATCGAGAAAACTCTCTATCTGAACTTCGCTCGAGCGTCCTGTCGTGCGAGTCTCGAGCAAACTCTCTAACTGAGCTTCACTCGAGAGACACATCGCACGATTGTCGATCAAATTTTATGTCTAGTGGTTTCTCAGCTCACAAACTAGGCTCCACAAACCTAACACTCTCTCACTTGAAGACTGGTTCAACCATAATCGTTAACCACTATTTCCAGTGCATGCCCTTCGCAGTTTACTGCTCACAGCTCTGGTCTTCAAGCTAAAAATCCAATTGAAGCCGTGCATTACTTCAGTTCCTCACATGCAGTTCCCTTAGTCAACGCATCAGTAGGGAAACTCACAATTCCCACTGCACTGGGAATACATTGTCTCGTATCGACCCTGACACACATTAGAGAACCTATAAATGAGGCCCCCTTCTCTAACTTGGGCGACTGATCCCTCCTCCTATTGCCATCATGTTCAATCTTCAGTCGACGTTCCCACCTTTTGTGCAGTGCCTGCTTCCTCCCTGGAAGTCCAATTAGTTTCTTCATAGCTAACTCCCACTTGCTCGATCTCCCATCTCGCAAGATTTTATCGTAGTTTCATGGTTCACCATCTTCAATCAGCAGGATATAACTCAAGATA
The DNA here is from genome assembly GCA_022457165.1 of Juglans mandshurica. Taxonomy (NCBI): domain Eukaryota; kingdom Viridiplantae; phylum Streptophyta; class Magnoliopsida; order Fagales; family Juglandaceae; genus Juglans; species Juglans mandshurica. Next base: position 29,140,675 of record CM039627.1, read on the forward strand.
GGTGAATACCATTGCGGATGTCTAGTCGTCCTGGGAGCCCTGTGAGCAACAACTGTAGTTGTAGACGACTCTAGATAACCAGACGTTCCATTCTCGTCTCTCACACCTTTGCTCTGCATCATGGTCTTAAGAACCTTCTTTGGGCTTACATATTCATGAGGAACTGCAAAGCTGACTCCCTTTTGCTTTCCCATTCTCATGTTCAGAAGTGCCTTCCCCTTCCAATCCACGTGACCAAGCTTGCTTTGCCACAACTCTATATTTTTTCTGTACATCATTGGATCTTGATATCAAATACAAAGTATATGTTCTCTCACCATGATCCAAAACCATCGCACGTTTTGTGACCTTCCATATACCTCCAGAAAAGACTATCGAATGACCGCTATCGTCAAGCTATCTCACAGAGATAATATTTTTCTTCAACTCGGAAGTGTGTCTAACTTTCTGCAAAGTCCACACATTCCTATTTGTGAGTATGATGTGCACATCTCCCACTCCCATTACATCCAATGCTTCTCCATCAGCCATGTGCACCTTACCAAAATCACCAGCAACATAGTTCAGCATGATCTCTTAGGGTGAAATGGTATGAAACGAAGCCCCTGAATCCAATACCCAATCGTCATTCGAATTGTGTAATGCAAGAAATATAGCATCCTCTATTTCTTCAGTCACCACGTTCACAGCGTCATCCTCAGTCTTCTTTGGATTCCAGCAGTCTCATTTGATGTGGCCTTTCTTGCCATAGTTCAAGCAAGTGATTTGTTGTCTAGATCTTGACTTGCTCTTGCTTCTGTTCTTGGACCCTGATTCATCATGTCCCTTGCCCTGAGTGTCAATATTCAGGGCAGAACTCGAACCTAAGATCTCACAAGAATATCTTATGCGCACCTCTTCAGCAAGAATCAGATTTTAGATGTCGTCATACTTCAACTTCAACTTCATCTTAACAGCAAAATTACTCATAAGCCTTCTCATAGCCTCCCAACTATTTGGCAATGACGGTGATATGATCAATGCCCGAATCTCATCATCATACTCAATTTTGACCGAAGAAAATTGATTTGTGATAGTGTTGAAGTCATTCAAGTGTTGGGCAACCAACGTACCTTATACCATCTTGAGGTTGAACAATTTTTTCATCAGGTGCACCTTGTTATACGCCAATGACTTTTCCTACATGTTTGACAAGGTCTCCAAGGTCTCCATAAGATCTGTAGTAGTCTTTTCATTAATAACATTATGTGCAACTGATCTTGACAGGGTCAGCCGAATAACCCCAAGGACCTGTCAATCTGACTAGTTCCAATCAATATCCTCTATGCCATTTGGCTTCTTTCCCAATATAGGAAGATTGAGCCTCTTCTCGTAAAAATAATCCTCGATTTGCATCCCCAGTAACCAAAATTCGTGACCATCAAACTTTTCGATCCCAGCCTTCACTTCGTCTCCTGCCATCGTTCTCTCTTGGACCCCAACCTTGGGGCTCTGATACCAATTGTTGAGAAAGTCAACACTCCAGGTTCACACCAACGATGCTACAGACAAGTAACAGACAATTGAGAAAATAAACAAGCACACAATCACATGACATAAAATATCACGTATGTTGATGTCGTGTTTTGCAGCCCAAGCACTTCCGTGATAACCAAGCTCACGCCACCTACAACTAAGAGGAAGGAAGGGCTCCGGTGACATCTGGGGTCACTCCGATGCCAAAGTCAGTGAACAATTCTCTAGTGATGAGAATAACTAGGAAGATTAGAAAGAATAGTAAAATGATTCAAGAGAGAGCCCTCCCTTAGAAGGGATGACTGCTATTTATACCTGATCCAGACTTCACTGCCGAGTGTGATCGTGGTGTGTCAGGTCGTACCTGAGTCAAACCTGTTACCACTCATTCCCTGCTGCAACAGTGTGTTAGTATGCGACTTAAGCAGTCAAGGGAGATCATGGTGTGTCAGGTCGTGCTAGGTCAGACCTGCCACCACCTTTCTGCTAGGGTTGGGTGCTAGGTCATGGCCGAGCCATCCTACGTACCCTGGGGTACGCCGTTGCGTGCTAGGCATTCTGACACATGCATTGAATGCGGCGTGCCTTGAGTTTGACGAGACCACGATCGGGCACGTCCAGCCGTCTGCATGCAGTAAGGTGTCCTGCTCAATGCCATATGGTAGGGCTCGGTAGATTGCCGAGTCCCGAGACGATCTCCTTGGCATATCCGAGCTCGGTGCCGAAAGTCTTTCCCAGGTTGGTTTGCGGTCATGGGCTCGGCATGTGGTCCTCTAGTCTGGGCTCTTAGCCCCCGATAGGATTTCGTCTTTGGGCCTGGGGTTCAGTAACTTGACCTCCTGGGGCCTGGGCCCTTCTGGGATGGGCCACTTCCTCGCAACTTGGTTTGACAACGTGCCTACGTCCACAGAGTTATAAAATATTTTATTCAAAGAAAAATAAGAACACTGTGGAGCAATACAATGTCTCTCCCTCCCCTTTTCTCTTTCTCACACACAATGGTTGCCTCTTTATTTTCTCTTTGTTTATGTCGTTCAACACACCTCAAGAAGTCACTTAAAAACATATATAATATGATATATATATATATATATAGTCGCAGTGGAAGCCCTAGAAAAATATATTTTTGGTTATTCACTTGAGTGGAGTGTTGAGTGCATCTCGAGTGAATTTTCTGTCTAATGCTCACTCGAGCGGCTTGTCAAGCGAGACTCGAGCGAATTCTCTACCTGAGCTTCACTCGAGTGTCCTGTCGCGCGAGCCTCAAGGAAAGTCTGCCTGAGATTCGCTCTAGCGATCAATCACACGACTATCAAGCGAACTTTCTGTCTGGTGGTTTCTTAATTCACAAACCATGTTCCACAAGCCCAACACCATGAAGGTAGCAATGCAAGAGACAAGAGTTCTTGATGGCAATTGTTGACGTAGATGGTGATGACAAACAAGATCGTGTTGGCAATCACAAACAAAGGGATCAACCAAGGGACCTATTTCATGAATAGATGTGTTGCGTACACGAAGAGATTACACAAACGTAAACTCATAAACTGATTTGACTTCGTGTGATCCATTAGATCTACTTTATGATAAAAGTAACTTTACAATCTGACGTAGCATATCAAGTCAAGTCACTTTATGAGTTTACTTTTATATAATATCTTTGTAACTTGCCTGGTTTTCTGGTTTAAGAGTGGGCATGCTGCTGATGATGTTGGAACTAGTGGGTATATTACGGTGTTGTATGCCTGGAGTTCTCTGAATTAAATATTAACTACCTGAAATTGATGAAGCTGGTTGTGACACAAAAAATGAATGCATAGATGGACATACTAAAAACTTACAGAGCTGCTACGTACAACCGCGGTGCAATCTTTTTGACACATCAGATGATTGAAATATATATATATATATGTGTGTGTGTGTGTGTGTGTGTGTGTGTGTGTGTGTGTGTGATTCTATTTTTAAATTTACTATCATATTTCATTAAATACCTTTCGTTTTTCACAGATTCACCCATGAGAGGAAGAAAAGAAGCCTCAACAAAGCTTCACTCATCCACAGGAGGGGAAAGAAATCACCTTGATGCAAAGCATAGCCCACGGGATGGGAATCCATAGTCAAGCAAGCTTCACACACGGGAGGAAATCCTTTTCGACAGAAACCATCATCCCTTCCTTTCTCCTTCCTGATTTTATTCATATCAAATTTATGAGTTCAAACCAAAGTTCTGAGTGACTATTAAACCTGAAAGATTTTTTGAAAATCATGTGGAAGAGAGGAATCAACAAAAAGGGAAACATGGAAGATAACCAATCAACTAATTTGAGTCTTGGTGATCCATTGTAGAGGTTTATTAAATGAGAAAATTGAATTTTCAACTAATTTAATCTTTGTGGGTTCAAAGTTTAACTCTTGATTTGCAGACAAAATCATGAAAAAGATTTAAGTCTTGGTCCAGTAAAAGAATTGAGAAAGAGAAAGAGAGAGAGAAATGCAGTAAGCTGGGTTTGTAGGTGAAATGAAGTGTGGTTGGGTTTGTGGGGAGAAATGCAGTTTTGCTACCCAAGAAGAAGACTTGCTATTCGTTTGAATGAGAGCAAAATGTAATTTCGTTGTGCGGCCGAAACGTAGTGCGACTGGGTTTGTGAGTGAAACAGGTTCCGCTACCTGGGAGAAGACGAGTTGCTGTGCGAAGAAGTTGAAGACTTTAGTTCGAGGCTGAGGAAGGGACGTGCGAAGAAGCTGAAGACTCTGAAAGGTTCCATTCGTGCAAAAGAAATTTCGAGGGGGAGGGGGGGATTTAATGGAGAGGGAGAGGAAGAGAAAAATAAAACATGTCAGGTGATGTGGACACACCAGTTGCACGCCGAATGCTCCAGGCAGTTGTTTGTATCATTTTTTAAAAACTTAAAAGGAAATTAAACATCAGGTGATTAATAAAAAAATACAACATCATTCAAAAATATTTATCGAATTACTAAATAAAAATAAATAAATAAAATTGCAGCGGGAGCTGGGGGGAAAAGGTTACAGTATTTAACTCAATCGCAAAAATTGGAGTCTCTTTACGTATGACTATAAAAAATATTAAAGACAGGTGTAACGATCAACTGAGACTATTAGGCAACGTCAATATGAAGGTGTCAGAGTTTAGTTTTCTTATTTGATACGTGTTTATAACTTTGCCGTGACTATCTGACAACAATCCCACGTGCCACGTGGGTACCACGTTATAGGCTATAGCCCACGTACTCTGTCCTTTGTGTTAACGCGGCTAAGGCTACGCTCAGCCTTTTTGGGTTGTCATATGCTCTACTCAACGCTGACCGAACATTCTTTTGCCGCCCAAATAAGCAGCCACTGATCTCATCTCACGCGAATAATCAACTAATAACATGTCGTACAACTTTAAATAATTAAGGACTAGTTTGAGTAGTGAAAAATATTGTATTATTATTTTTTATTTATTATTATATAATTAATTTTTATTTATTATTTTATAATTATTTATAAAATATTTGAAATTATCTCACTATCTAAACGTAAGTAATTCAAATAATAATGAGTAAGAGTACGAATAAAATAACTCATATTTATGAATTAATAATTAAATAAAAATTATTAATTAAATAATCATTTTATTATGGGTAAAATGGAGATGGTAGGTATTCAAGAAAATAATCGAAATAAATAAGTTTAGATACGGTTGTGATTCTTGTGAATAATTAAAAAATAAAAAAAAGCAGCCAAAGGTATTTGTTGATGAGCTGTACAGCGGAGAGCCGCCTATCTGGATGCTTATATAAAACGGTAGCAAAATACAACGATCTTTCACCAAACGCGTGGGCCTATGATTTATCATTCCACGCCGAGTTTACGGAAAGTTCTTCAAATTTGACTTCAAACTTCAAACGAAAGAACCGCCAACGACAGTCGTTGCCGCTTCTCCTCGCTGTCCCCCGCCTATAAACCAAATCCCAATCCGAAGGTCCAGCCTCCTCTCTGAATTGAACTCTCCGCCACCCCCCCCCCCCCCCCCCCCTCTCTCTCTCTCGCTTTCTCTCTCTCTTATAGCACCTGTAAAGGACACTTCCGCAAGGGTTTCAGAAATGGATTCTACGGATCCGAAGCAAGGCGGTGGGTTTTTCGCTTCCATCGCTACCAGTTTGACGAATTTCGGTAGCGCCATGACCAAATCAGTCAACGGGTATAGCCATCGCTCTGTTTTGATCTTCTGCTATTATTTTTCTTTTTCTTTGAATTCTTTTATCCTGACCTAGGTACAGAAATCGATTTTTTTTTTCCTCCTTCATTTCTCGGATGATTCTGGGATAAATTATTACCGTTAATTATTCATTTCCCTTTTTATTAAATTCTACTATCCCGATATTGGATAAAGCTTACCTCCATTATATGCTTATTTTCGTTGTTGATGTTAATGGTTTCCTTCAATTACTGTGCTAGTCCTTTCATAATCGTTGCCATGATGATAACTATACTGCTAGAGTTTAAGGTTAGAGCCTCCCAAAGAAGCAGTATTCCTTACTAGTTTGAAAATCTCTTTGATCATTTGTGTTTCTGTGCCACACGTCTTCCACCTCAAAACTGAAGCTGAAATGGTTGTCTTGTATAATTTCTTAGATTTATTGATGGTCTCGGTTACAGTGGTTGTGGCGTTGTTGATTACTTATATAATTTTATATCATATGCGGGAATGTCTGTTTATTTAGGAATCACACACTTTGTGTAGCTTGTTTCCTGTTGTATTCTATCATGTAACGCCCAATCTTTCTCACCTGTGCATATTCTGCAATTCGAGTTTTTATTAGTTTCTGCTGATCATGGTGAAAGGATGTATTTTATGGTTTGCCAATCTTGACTGTGCGTTCACCATGTATATTGACTGCACTAGTTCCACGTGTTGAAGAATCCAATTGTTTGACAATCTATTGGCTTTGTATTATACAGGATACTGGGTTATGAAGGGCTGGAAGTTGTTAATCCGGAAGGAGGCACCGAAGATGCTGAAGAAGAAGCAAAAAGAGGTAGATGGAAACATGAGGTACACTACTTGCTTCACTACGTTCTTATCATATTGTATATATTCAATAGCAAATAGAAAAGCCATTACCCAAGTAGATTGGTTCTTATGCTTGTATCTGGGTTGCTTTCTAGAATTTGATGTCGAGTATGTGTGGCAACGCTTAACATCCAAATATTAAGTAATTACGCACAAAAGTGTGGCTAGTCAAGATGCATTAAAATTATGTGTTTTTCATATTGTTTAGGTATATGTGAATACTCATTTCTAACTTCGTTCTTGTTCTTTCAGGATCGGGATGGTCACTGGAAAATGATGCAAAACCATGTAGGCTCTGATGTCACATCATTGGTGACACTTCCCGTACTTATATTTGAGCCAATGTCAATGCTGCAGAAGATGGCAGAGGTTTGTGTTGGTTGCACTTTAACTGCATTGCTGGGAAGCTCTTGCTATATTTGATGTTGTTGAGGAAACTAAAATATTATCAAATTTTTTTACAGCTTATGGAATACTCCTATCTGCTAGATCTCGCAGATGAATGCGAGGATCCCTACATGCGATTGGTGTATGCAAGTAAGCATTCTTTTGCAGCTGTCTCTCTGCTAGTGCATGTTTGTATGTCCGTGTGTGGTGTGTGATCTGGGACTTATGATTGGCTGTTTGCAGCATCATGGTTTATATCTGTCTACTATGCACTCCAGCGAACTTGGAAGCCATTTAATCCCATCCTTGGGGAGACTTATGAAATGGTTAATCATGGTGGCATTACATTTATAGCAGAACAGGTAAGTTTTTGGATTATCTAGTCTTTTTTTTTTTTTTTTTGTGATGCTGCTTTTATGGAAGTAGTAGTTTTTTTAATCTATTCTTGATGAGTGGATATTAACTGCAAGTAAGAGCCACATTTTCTACTCCACCTTGTTTTAATATTTTTCTCAAATTATTTTTCCTTTCAGGTTTGTCATCACCCTCCAATGAGTGCTGGACATGCTGAGAATGAACATTTTATTTATGACATAACTTCGAAGGTGAAAACCAAATTTTTAGGGAACTCGCTCGATGTCTATCCTCTTGGAAGGTAATCATATTTTGCTTTGTTTGTCTATATCTCCATGATATTGTTAAAAGGTTCTAAGATCCTATGAAATTTGTTGAATTCATTATTACAAAATTCTTGATGTTGCTACCACAAATTCGTGGTTCCTTATTTTTTTCACTTATTATACTAATAAGAAAGCTGGTGTATAAATGACCCCTTGAGTACTTTGTGTTTGAGTAGAGTTATTGTCCTAATTCTCACTTGGCCAGCAACTGAAAACATGTTCCATTTGACTGCCAATTGGAAATGTCTGATTATGCTTTTTACAATTCGGTTGGGTGAATCTGTTCATAGTGGCCACATTTTCTGTTATTCTTATTAGCAAGCTAGCATTATGTCAATGGTTTGCTAACTTTTAGTACATGTTTGGATGCAGGACACGAGTGACACTCAAAAGAGATGGTGTAGTTCTGGGTCTGGTGCCACCTCCAACAAAAGTGAACAATTTAATCTTTGGCAGAACATGGGTTGACTCACCAGGGGAGATGATCTTGACAAATTTTACCACCGGAGACAAAGTTGTACTGTATTTTCAACCATGCGGCTGGTTTGGGTATTACTATTTCCTTTCAAGTAGTTGTGATATCTCCTGCTGGCATACATGTAGTGCACATGTTTGTTAATTTGGATAGATACTACCATCTTATGTGGGGCATTTTTCGTACAAGCAAGGTGGCAGTGATAGCATGCCACCTTTATATGGTTTTCTATGCTACATACCAGTCTTATGTCAACATTTTCCTTACTAGAGGCATGAGTTATTTCCTGCGTTTGTTGCTATTGTACGCTTGTCGTCCTCATTCCATTTATCTGTCTTAAGAAATGCTATATGCACCTGCGAGCAATATTTATATCTTGTGTATGTGCTAAGAGTCATCTGAAAATCATGCGTGGATATACTTAATACACACAGGATGGATTGAGTGTTATAGAAGATTGGATATATTTGTTATAAATCCTTTGATTGGGAATGCATGTGTGGTTCATCACTCAATGTAGGCTTTCCTTGCTTTTTCATTCCTAATATGACATAGGCAATTGTGTCCGCAGAGCTGGTCGCTACGAAGTGGATGGGTATGTATATAATGCTGCTGAGGAACCCAAGATCTTGATGACTGGAAAGTGGAATGAGTCAATGAGTTTTCAACCTTGTGACCTGGAAGGGGAGCCACTTCCTGGCACCGAACTGAAAGAGGTCAGCTCTTCAAATATTGTTTTCTGTTTGTACTTTTTTGAATCCCTAGGGGTTGGCTTAAGTGGTAAGAGCCTTGGTCTTAGTGGTATGCTCCCCCAAGGTTTATGGTTTGAACCTTTTGGTGCAAACAATTTATTGTGGCCATTGGACTGGGGGAGTTTTCCCTTGAATTACCTGATGTGCATTTGGGAGAAACTTCTTCCAAAGGGATGCGCACTATCGGGATTAGTCAGGACTTTGTTTCGGACAAGTGCCAATTAAAAAAAACCTATTTTGACTGGTTTCATTGACATCCTTGTAAATAAATTTAGCAGCATGCTCCCGTTAACTTCAGCAAATTCTGTGGTTGTACACACTCTTTCAGTACTACCTTGGTCATCAGGCTGGGCTGTGGCTTCAACATGTTTAAAATTGTTGGTGGCTAAGATGTTCTTGCCACCTATTTGTTGAAGTTGTATATATGCAAGTAATTTGATTTGTGTGCTGCTAAAAGTTCAAGGCTTTTAGAGACTTGCTTGTTACAGACACTTGCAGGAACACAGACGAATATAGTTTAAAATCATTTTGAAACGAAACAATAGCTTTGAATTAGAATCAGACATAGTTCTCAGTCCGTCTGACATGCAGATCTGTTCTTGTGGTTTGAGACTCTGTCGATTGTGATACTTGTTAATTGTATTGGTGTTAGTTGGGTGATAAACTTATTAATGCAACCTCCTGTTGATGAGCTTCATTTTGTTGATGCTCAAAAAAGTATAGATTACAAGGAAAAGCAAATAATGTTTTCCACAGGGGAGCAGATTGCCCTGTGCTGAAATATCTTCATAGTTGAGAATCACTATATATTTGCTTCCTTGTGGAGAGGATTGTGCTGTTTTCGGGACCATTTGGATACTTAGAATATCTCGAATCTTTGTAAATAATAGGAAAATGCTTTAGGTTAAGATGATTTATTGGGTTTTGGGAAAGGGGAGAGAAAAAGTTGAATAAAAATATTATAAAGTTAAAAAATTGTTTCAATATTATTTTTGTTTTGAAATTTTTTTTTTGTGTTTTGTTTGGGAGTTTGGGAAAGTTCTAATGATTATGTAATGATTAGATGAAGAAGTAGAAGATTTGAAATTGAGAAGTGTTTTGTTTTTTAGTGATATTTGGAAAGGAATATCAGAAAATGTCTTAGAATACTTGTTTTTTAGAATACTTGAGAATACTCGTGTTCCCAAACACACCTGAGTACATCGTGTTTAAGAATAAACCCAGCAAGTAATCACTATATTTTCTTTAGATTTAAAGTCTTTTAGTGGACCTGGAAAGACTTCTTTGCTTTCATCAGCCAGAGTCTTGGAATCAATTATTGAGTCTCGTAGTGTAGAATCATTTATGAACTTAATTTTTTTTGCAGAAAATTAATCAATTATGATTATAGGTCTCGAAATATTCACTCTTATGACATATATGCAATTTAAAGGACTGCCTTGGTGGTGAGGTGATGGTTTTTGCAATGCTGCTATAGACCTATGAGAGAATTTTTCATATATATATATATATAAATCTTGGCAGTTGTATTTTTTAAGGGTACTTTTCAGATCTTGTGGTTGAAGTAGAAGGCGAATATTGTGAATAAACCTTATTGGAGTTATTCTATTGCTCCATTGTGCAGGTATGGAGAGTTGCCGATGCTCCAGAAAAAGACAGATTCCAGTATACACATTTTGCACACAAGCTAAACAGCTTTGACACTGCTCCCAAGAAGCTATTGGCATCAGATTCTCGTCTGCGTCCTGATAGATATGCACTTGAGAAGGGTGACCTATCCCAAGCTGGTTTTGAAAAGAGCAAGTCAGATTCTCTCTCTCTTCTCTCTCTCTCTCTCTCTCTGTGTTGTGTGTTTGATGCACGCACTCGGAAGCACATGCACCCAAAAACTCTCATACATCGGCTAAGTAATTTAGGATGAATACTAATGACAATTGTGGACTCTGTCATCGTTCACTAATCATGGTACCTCTGATTTAAGTTCTGCACAATACATGCATGGTGTCAGCATTCTCCATTACATTGGTACTCTGAGGTAAGTGATTGGCGGTCATGCACATTGCCACAGCTACTATTACCATTAGGGACAGGATGGCAAGAATTGCCATGCCAACTGCACCCATTGTAGTGTGAGAAACATGATTTTTTTTTTTTCTTTTTGTCGAAAAATTTATTTTATCCAGGGAAACAATGGGGTCTCCAAGTGATTGGTGTTTACATTTAAAATAAGAGAATTCTCAATCCTTGGGCTGAAACTTTGATTGGTAAAAGGATTGTGTATTTATTCTAGCTGAGTGGGGAAACTGATGGCTTGTTTGGACACTTGGAGTATCTCAAAATTCTGTGAATAGTAATAAAATGATTTGAGTTAAGATGTTTTATTGGAATTTGGAAATAATAGAGAAAAAGTTGAATAAAAATATTTTAGAGAAATATTTGTTTGAATATAATTTAGAGAAATATTTTAACAATAAATAAATTCCACAAAAGTAAACCCACAAACTGAGGTGACTTAATGTGGTATGCTAGATTATAAAACTACTTTTATTTTAAAGTATATTTCGTATCATTTGAATCCATGTCAGTTTGTGGGTTTATTTTTGTAGGATTTCTTTGTAGTTGTAGTACTTTTTTTTTTTTATTTATATTATTTTTGTTTTGAAGTTTATAAAAGTACTATTAATTTTTGTGTTTTGTTTTGAAGTTTTGTAAAAGTTATTCTGGTTTTTGTTTTTGCATAATGATTAGGTAATGATTAGATGAAAAAGTTAAAGATTTGAAATTGAAAAGTGTTTTGTGTTTGAATGATATTTAGGAATAAAATTATGAAAAATTTTGAAAATTTTGTGTCTCATCTGTGTCCAAATGTCGCCACTGTTTAATTTGGTCTGGCTGTTTTTTTTTTTGTTTTTGTTCCAGGCTGGAGGAGAGGCAGAGGAGTGAAAAGAGAAACCGAGAGGCTAAAGGCCATGAGTTCACTCCAAGATGGTTTGACTTTACTAATGAAGTCACTCCTACACCTTGGGGTGACTTGGAAGTATACAGCTACAATGGCAAATATACTGAACACCGGGCTGCTGTCGATGATAGCTCAGATGGCGTCCAAGAGACCAACATTACACCAACAGAGTTCAACCCCTGGCAATACGAAAACTTGGCCTCAGAATGATTGGTGTACCGTGTACATCATATGTAATTTTTTTTTTTTTTTTTTAATTTTTTTTTTCTCTATGGGCTATTATTTATATCACAAGTATTCTTAGGTGTGCTTTAGCAACTGCTAATGTTATCTCCGTACTCCTTAAATTTGATACGCAGTTTTGTTTGTTCAAGCATTAGATTTCCTAAATAATTCAGTTATCGCTCTGGTCTTTTGTTTGCCATGTTCTGACATTATTTCCAGTATACACGGGGGGATTACTGGGCACGAAACGACACTTTATGGTGGGTCACGTCTTCCTCTCACCACGAAAATAATACCCAAGTCCTTTGTTTACGACGTGTCTTTGGCTCTCCCTTTTCACCACCTAAGCACTGGCATGTTCTCTTTAAATGGGAGGAATCTTCGAAATTTGAATGGTTTGCAGTTAAATATGCAATAATAGATTCGGCAAATAATCAAAATTTCAACTTTGAGCTGAAGTATATTTACTTTCATCAGTATATTTGAAGACGCATCGTTCATGGTCTATTTTTAGTATTTTATTATAAAATCACTTCCTTCAACTTTTAGATTAATGCCACCACGGTTTAAGTATTAATCGGGATTAATTAGGTTGAAAAGAAAAATTACTTGGGAAACAATAATATAATGATCAAATTAAATTATTAATTAACATATGGTTTGTGTAATTGTAAAATATAAAAAAAATAAATTAAGAATATTATTATTTTGATTAATGCAATGACTAATTCAATGTGATGTTTTGGCTATGAATGTTTTGAATTTATGGAAAATATATACTTTTTATCAAATTTTAGAGATGACTTTGATGAAGTTAATGCCTATAGAAATATTTATTTCTCCTCATAAAATGCTTAATAGGAAGAGTGTGGTAACTCCTTCTAAAGCACATGATGAGTTTGTTTCTAAGTCGTGTAAGATTTCTCAACATGCCCCCTCATGTGTGGGCCGGTATTTCTGATACCATCATCGTGGATAGGTCGCAGGAGCCCATAATCGATCATAGGTTAACCTGTTCTGATACTATATAGAAACACTCATTTCTCCTCATAAAAGACCTAATAAGAGGAGTGAGATAACTCCTTATAAAGTTCAAGATGAGTTTGTTCTTAAGTTGTGTGGGACTTCTCAACAATGCCAATGCGCTTAGGATAGTACCGAATCAACTTGAATATTCTTCAAGGAACCTCGAAATGAGGGGACATGCTTTTGAATGTTTATTTGTTGAAAAATGATAAGCATACATTATTTTTTATAATATTTTTTCTATATCATTTAAATATTATATTTTTAATATTTCTTATCCGTTCCAAATATTTTATCTAACTATAAATGATATCCTCGTACCTTTTAATATTTGTAATATTTCTTCATATACAATGCCATGTTGATTAATCCATATTTATAAACTAAACTAAAACTAAAATTGATTAAAAAAAATAAAAAGAGATTATATTACGAAAATATCAAAATATATTATGGATTTGTGTTATTTAAGTTCAATAAATTTCACTAGGTTTGAGTTGGTTACTCAATCTTATGTGTTATTTAACTTCTATATTCCATCCATTTTTATTAAATTACGGCCTGGAGAATTGTTAGGCCAACCCCACCAAGCTGCAGTCGATAATCACAAAACACATGTAACGGTTTAACACATTAGCAAACTGGAGAGTAGAAATGAAATAAAGAATCCATTGGATGTGCATTTTGAACAAAATTCTTTAAATTTTACGGATAGATGGATTTTACATTATCCATTGAGAATGCTATTAGAACGGTATAATTTAAAAATTAAGGCTTGACTTGGATACTGAAATCATCTTAATTCATCTCATTTTATATCATCTAATCATTACAACTTTATCAAACATTCAAACAAAATATAATAAACAATTCAATTTTTTCAAATCTCAAAATAAAAATAATATTAAAAAATAATATTTTATTCAACTTTCATCTCATTTAATCTCATTTCAACTCACTATCCAAACCAGGCGTATTTAGAAACAATTTCCATCTCATCTCATTCCATCTCATTTCTTTTCCAAACATCATTAAAATACAAATACTTTCAAACTAATCATTACAATTTTTTCAAACTTTCAAATAAAAAATAAAAAATAATTCAACTTTTTCAAATTTCAAAATAAAAATAATATTAAAAATTTATGTTCTAACAATATTTTAAATTTATAATATTTTTTGTTCACTTTTTTTTTCTCTCATTTTCTAAAATTCAATGAATACTTAACGTAAACCATCTTACTACTATTCACAAACTATCTTACTACTATTTACAAAATTCTCATCTCATCTCTCCAAGCATCCCTAGCTAGGGCCCTGTTTGGAACTTGGACTGAGCTGAGATCAACTCAATTCAAGTTGCGTTTGGGTAATGAGGTATTATCAGGTATTTTGTGAATATTAGTGAAAAAATAATGATAGAATATTGAATAATAGTGAATAATAGTGAAAACTAGGTAAAAAATAATAAAAAAATAATAATTAGTAGTGAGGTATTCTGAGAATACTTGAGGTACTCTAATTCTAATTTTAAGCTGAGTCTAACATTCAAATACCTAACCCTCAAATCATTAAACTCATCTCAAGTCAAAACGTTTTTACACGTGAGACCCACTATTTTTTTAACTCAACACATTTTTACATGCGGGACCCACAACATTTTTCAACTTATCATAAATACATCTAAACTCATCTTAATATTCAAACACATATAACTTATTCCACCATCTCAACTCACTACTATTAATAAAGAACTCAACTCATCTAAACTTAACTCAACGTCCAAATGTAAAGCCAGTTTGTTTTTGTATATGAGATGAGATGAGTTGAGATAAAAATTGAAAATTGAATAAAATATTGTTAGAATATATTTTTTAATATTATTTTTATTTTAGAATTTGAAAAAATTGAATTATTTATTTTATTTTGTGTGAAAATTTAAGAAAATTGTAATAATTAGATGAGATAATATGATAATAGTTATGAAAACAAACGAGATAAATGGAGAATTTGTACAATTGCCTTCAATTTTCAAACAAATGAAAATGACTTGCAACGGGCGAGCCATAAGGATTTGAAATAGGTCAAATTCACTAACCTAATTCAGTAATTCCCAGTAAAAAGTTGGAGGAGAATATTACATAAAAGTTAGCTTGCATTACTTGATGTTACTTCTCATAGATAATGTGGCTAATGACTAAGCATTCTGATGATGTTTGTCTCCCCGGATTCTACGCATCCTAACTTTTTTTATTTTATTTTATAAATATATATAATTTTAATTGTACACCAGTAACTATCCCAAGATATTCAAGGTGAAAAATTCTCTCATCAGTTATTATTTAATACTTTATACTCCATATCTTATGAAAAATATTTTATACTTTATGAAAAATATCCCACCTTATAAAAAATTATAAGTGTGGGGTATGAGAGTGAATAGTAATTTATGCATAGTAAATTCTATTCCAGATCAATGCAAAACTCTTACATCTTTCTAATGAGTAATGATATATTCCGTACTCTCATCTTATTTTCATCCTAACATGTAAGATAAAAAAATAGCATATTTATTATCATTAGATAATAAAGAATCATTTAATAAAAGATTATCTAATAATAATAAATATATAACATCTTATATAATAAAATAAGAATAAAATAATAGTATGATCTAATTAAAAAAATGAAAACAACACAATAGGAACCATGTTTCTTACTTCCTTTAAAACCTTCAAATTTGGTAAATTTCAGATTCTTTATTTTATTTTCAACCAGTCAATTTGCAATAAAGTTTCATGCTAATAATTGCTTTTCCTATTCTCATTGCCCAAAAAGTCTTCCCAATTTGAAACTTTAAGTTCTACCCAGTTTCTAGTATTTATGTTAACGAGATAAGATGGACCCAGATGAGTGGAAAGACTTCCACGTGGTGGACATGGCAACTCATATGAACAGTAGTGGATCACCCATTACACGGACGAACAGATCCTTTGTGTGGCCGGTAAAATGTACACCAAGTTACCGGTTAGTAGTACAGTTACTTGCAGTTACGAGAGTCAAAGTTTATAAAGCGCTGGGGGGGTTTAAGGCTTAAGCACAGAGGTTCGTTGGTTTTCTGGGGTTTTTTTGGATGATCAGACAGAACTCAGTTTGATCGGTGAGAATGATATTATAGTTTTCCCGAACGGTGTTTCAGACAGGAAAAAAATTATTGCTTTTCCTGTTGGTGGAAATGTAATTCTGTTTTTCAGGCATAGAAGTTTCGTTCACATGGAAAACTTTTATGATCTGTCTTGAATTCCTTGATGGATAGGACCCAGATCGTTTTCCTGTTATTCTTACAATTTCTTCTTTAAATTCCACCAATTTCCCATTTTCTTAGGGGACTTGGTATTAGTTTTTGTTACTATTTTGGTTTCTTCTGGTTTGTTTTCTGAAATTGTTAAATTCTTTGTAATTTTGGGCATTTTTTAATGAAAGAATCATGCTTTAAATGCTTCTCTATCTCTCCTCTCTCTGTTAAGTACGGAGAAGATTGTGAGAAGACCTTTAAATATTTGTTTCCGTCAGGAGTGGTTTGTGAGGGTTTAGGGATCCAAAAATCCATTTGGATAAAAAAAAAATCATAAACTATTATTTCATTTCCGGTAGTTTTTGGTGTCATTGAAGGTTCTAAGGATTCTGTCAGGGTTCGAACTTCAAAGGTTCTAAGGATTCTTCTTCTTTCTTCTTCATCATCATTTTTAAGATATTTATTGTGATTTTTATTTCTATTCGGATTTACAGAGACTGAAGGGTGTATATATATATATATCTTAGGCTCAGGTGGGCGTAAATTGTCCCCAACCAGGGGGTGAATGAAATGAGGGTTACCCAAATACCCATTTAAATGTAAGTTATTTTGTCTGCTTCAAATGGACGGTTACTCTTTTTTAGCTTAAGAGATTTGTTTTTCTTTTGTTTGTTATTCAAGTGCAATATTAAATTTTTGTTTGGTCCTCCTATTCTATGACGCAGTGTCTCTGGCTATTTGTTTCGACCTTGCTTGGATGGATGTGATAGTTTAGACAAATTGTAAAATCTACTACTTTTTTTTTGTTGCAAATGTTAATTTATTCTGGGAATCCAATGTGCGAAGTTTAAATGATTTTTTCTAATCCATTGGTGAGTGAGGATTTAAAATGAAATCTGGATGTAGAACAACTTTCACACGGGCAAGATGATTTTGCATTATGTATCGTGCCCAAGATTGTGGTATTTTACTGTGATTTTTCCAACTTTATTGGCTCGCAATGCCCTTTCTCAAGTAGTATGTTTTGAACCTCATGAGTTATCTGGCTCGCAAGACATATTCGATTTGAAAAACTTGATCATCTTTAATACGGTAGAAGAAATCATATCATTGTTCTGATGGTTTGACGATCTTATTCTGGCTTTCTGCAACCTTAGAAAGCTGGCCATTTTTATTTAATGAGGAGGTTAGACTATGGTTTCACTGGCTACCAGGTTCCTGTGGTTCCTCGAGCTTCAAGATCATCTAGGGTAAACAAATGCTACCATTCCAAGGTTCCCTATTGGCCTATTTTTGCTTGGTTCCTGATTTTATAAACCTTTTTAATCCCTGGTTTTAGGGGAGGGGACAAATCAGAAAGAAATGTGAGGATAATCA
Organism: Juglans mandshurica; assembly: GCA_022457165.1. NCBI lineage: Eukaryota > Viridiplantae > Streptophyta > Magnoliopsida > Fagales > Juglandaceae > Juglans > Juglans mandshurica. The sequence goes on from CM039627.1 coordinate 29,158,446, forward strand.
GATACGAGGAGTTGGAATTTTATCCAGTGTAGCCGGCAATTTATCGCAGGGGAGTGAAAGCTCGGTCCCAACCAATGCTGCTTGTGTACAGGATTTGCATCACATTGTTTATGCTAACTCTAATAGAGAGAGAGAGGCTGAAGGTAGATCATTGAAGGAAGACTCCTGTCAGCGGGGAAATTGTGAAGAGAAATTCTTTGCCTTCCTGCCTGGTTTGCAGGGACACCATAAAAGCTACAAATTGAATGAATTTTGCCATGGTCGGAACAACCTTATTCTTGAGGTTGGTTCTGCATCAGGTGCCTATGACCAATCAGAGATGATATTTTTTGCTGAGAAGCTGGCTACTGTTAACAGCAGAAATAATTGTGGATCTTCCTCAAACAGTGTAATTGGTGACTCCCCTTGTTTTGGGGAATTCTTCGAAGATAAAGTTGGAGGTGTGCTTGAAGGGAAATTAGGAGATAAATCATATACAAGTATAAGCGAAAAAGATGGAATTATTCCCATTACAGGCAGTTCAGAGGATTTGATCGAACTGGACAGGGAACCTCATGCCCTGGTTGGTTCAGAAAGTGATGTAAAGCCGTCTTTGTTGGACTGCATAAATCATGTTCCTTGTCCTAAGCATTATGATAATGTGAAAGTAATTAGTAGAGATGATGACGAAAGCTCAGTTCTGTGCACTCAACACAGCACCATATCAAAGTCCTATAAGCCAACAGCAGGTATTCGAGAGAGAAGAACAAAGAAACTCTCTGCTTCTAGACACTGGAGAGAAGCTAAAAAATTGAAGGGTAGGGGGTAATTTTAGAATTTGTTATTTGCATTATGTTTTAGCCTAGTGGATTGTGCATTGTTATTATGAATGTAAATTAGGTCTTATTCTACAGTTTGTCCCACGTATGATACAATTAATAATAGGTTTTTTTTGTTGTATGTGAGGTTGGAGACGCATTCCATTTTTGTGCATGTCTTAGTACAGTGAACTGACTTTTTTGTAGTTTCATGTCTAGCTAATGGTACCTTTCACTTCTGGGTTGATTTCTTCAGATGGGCAAACGAAGCCAATGTACTGCAATGGGACAAATCTTCATATGGATGAAAGATCACAGAATATCTATCCTTTCAAGAAGAGGAAATTCTTCAGTCAAAACCCACCATGCAAATCTGATGGAGGAGATAATCACTCCACAGGTGAAACAACGCATGCATGCAAATTTTCCTTTTTTTGTGGTTTTCTGTTTGTGTTTATGCTTTAGGCTTTCGGGATATATTCAGTTTTGGCTGAATGGTCCTAGCTCTTACATGCAGCAATTGGAGCATCATCCTCAGTAGCAGGTCAAGTACTTCCTGAGTCCAAGGGTTGTAATGGTAGGAAAGCCTGCATGTAATGAACTGGAAGATCTGCTTCCACTTGAGAGGCTCTTATGCATTTATTTTTGTTATTCAGTGAAGCTTAGCATAAAATCTTTCAAGGTCCCAGAACTCTTCATAGAGATTCCTGCAACTGCAACCGTTGGTTCACTGAAGGTTTGGAATGTTGCCTGATTTCTTTGTGATTACTTATATGCCTCAGTACTTCTATACTATCGTTAGTATTGTTATTGTTGTTATTATTATTATTATTATTTCAAAGATGCATGCAAAGTTCAGGATATGGTCACACATTTAATAAGTGCTTACACTTCGCTGGGTGTCAAGGTACTCATTTGGGGTCTTTTCTTTTTTGGGTTGGGGGGGGGGGGGGGGAATGGTAGATTCGGGATATGTTTTTCATAAATTTTCTAGTCAGCACTGGAGGATTATTACCTTGTAGTTGTGGATAGACATGTTTTTTTTTTTTTTTTTCGTGCCTGATTGTTGAAAACAAGCTGGCTATGGATGTTTTGTTGAGCTCAGGTTGCTCGTGTATTAACAATGTTGCATACCGGGATGAAGATCAGATGATACTTGCATCATCTAAACAACAATAATAACTTCCAATAGTTGAACAACTGGTGCTTTGATTTCTTTTACATTTTTATCATACTTTATTGCAAGTGGCATTTTGTGTAACACTTGGGAAGGAGAAAAAGTTCCAATTAAGTCTCATCACCTATTTGATTGTCTGTGGTATCTGGTATTTGTTTTTGTTTTTTCTTAGAGGACAGTTATGGAGGCAGTGACTGCTATACTTGGAGACGGACTGCATGTTGGCATCCTGCTTCAGGGAAAGAAGGTCAAAGATGACAACAAAACCCTACTTCAGACTGGGATATCTCAAGATCGGAAGCGTCATAGTTTGGGTTTTATATTGGAGCCCAGACATGCACAAATCACCCCACCTGCATGCACGGAAGACCAATCTTGGCTACTTGGTTGCACAACTCAGGACTTATCCAGGTATGTACCAACTTTTAGTTTCTGTACTCTTGAGCTATCTTTTATGTGTTCCAAGTTTGTGAATTAACAAATTTATCTTGTCTAATTGTATTAGTATATTCTATTCTCAGGCATTCTGCACCGTTGACACTACAACCTGGTATATCTTATGTCTCCCCAAATCCTCTGTTGTTGAATTTGGGTAGATGTCCTGAAAATAGTTCCCTCTCTTGCTGATAATTCAACTGCCACTGACATGCCAGAGACCCAGGCAATGGTTGCAGTTCCATCGATCGGTATGGAGGCATTGGCTGTGGTTCCCTTTTGTAGGAAATCAAATCCTGAATTTGTACAGAGGCGAATCAGGAGACCGTTCTCTGCTTCAGAAGTAGAAGCATTGGTTCAGGCAGTTGAAAAACTTGGAACTGGAAGGTACATTTGATGATTACCTAGTTGCTTTAGTCCAGAATTTGACTGCCTTTGTATGGAGTATAATCAGTTGACTTGGGTTGCAGGTGGCGTGATGTTAAATTGCGTGCTTTTGACAGTGAAAAGCATCGCACTTATGTTGATTTGAAGGTCAGTGATTTGAGGTTCCTAGACTTGCAGATGAGTGCCTCGATTGATCGTTGCACCACTTCTTGGTGTCTGGTATTTCTTTTTTGTAGATGTTTAAAGAGTGTGACCGTGTCTAAATATTTGATGGTGCTATCCCTGGAACTTCCCCAACCCACCCCCTGTTGCCCACCTGCTACTTCCTATTTTATTTTCGGGTTGTTTCCCACAATCTATTTAATTTTTGTCAAATTCTCTGGCTATTGTCAAGGCTTCGTTGAGTTGAGCAGTTGCACTGTTGCTGAGCTACCTACAAGGTTTTAATTATATCATTCTACCCTCTGGATATAGTTTAGGACTGAAATGGCTTAGAGTTAGGTTGGTCTAGATTGACTATATGCTGTACATCAGCGGATTTATTGCATATTGTTGTGTTTACAATATGAGGGTATAACAATGCAGGATAAATGGAAGACATTGGTGCACACAGCAAGAATCTCCCCTCAGCAGAGGAGGGGAGAACCTGTTCCGCAGGAGCTTTTAGACAGGGTCCTAGCTGCCCATGCCTACTGGTCCGCAGCATTAGACAAGGCAACAGGTTAAAACAGCTGTCTGAGGGGCTTGCCTTCTTGGGAAACACAAAGATCAGGCAGAAAAGGGTTTGAGTTAGATCTCTGGTTATTCTTCATTGCCATGTAAATGATTGATTATGTCTTCTTGCAAAGGGATTGGTGATCTGTACATGATTTGTTAAAAAAATGGCAGCGTGCTGAAGAGAAGTCACCAAATCCACTCTCACTCTCACTCTCTGGGACGTAGAAAGTTGGTGATATCTTGCTGCAATTGTGTCGTGGGTTTTTTAAATGTTATCATTCTCTTTTGTATGTAGAATTGTTGATCAGCAGGAATGGTATACTGCTTGCGTCCATGTCTATCTGAAAGGAGCTGTATTTTTACAAATCAATATTTCCTGAAATCTAGCTTGATTTGTTGCATATAGACCAGGATTTAACCATGAACCTGAGGGAGGACCTTTTCTTGGGGTTCACAATACAACTTCATTCGATTGTTTTAAAGACAAGTTTACAGGATGCAATGTGGAATGTCTTAAAAAAGCTTGAGCATGTCTTCAAACCACCAATTAGTTTTAAGTGGTTTAATAGCTCATAATATTACAAGTGGTATCGGAACTAAGCAATCATAGATTTGAGAAGGAGGAAATGCACCCAAACTTTTGACTTCTACAATTTTTTTCAATTTCTCCTGTTTTGTCATTCTTGGTATTATATTCGGGGAAAATCAGCCCATCACTCTGTTAGATGAGGGTTTTGAGCACCGGCATCCGATCTGTATACCTCACTTTTCTCCAAATTATAAGAAAACATTTAAGGAAGACGTCCATTCCACCCTTCCATTGGATCCCCAAATAGGGGAGCTACTGTAAATCCTCAAAGCCACTATTTGTGGTTTTTGGTGCTTTGTGATTCCCGCGTTCAACCCTCTACTACGCCCTAGTTGCTATTGACTCTCTCGTGCCATACTTGCTATCGATGACAACCCCTCTAATTTCACTACGATAGGTAAGTAGTGCCACTGACATGCACAAAGTCACACTCACACACCGACACTCTCGAGCATCTCATGGAAATGATTTTAGATAAATGCACTCTCGAATTTGTCCTTGGGCTCACCATCTCGAGCATCTTAGTGTTCCATTGCTAGTTCTTGTGCTAAGAAAAAAAAACCAACATGATTCTCGTACCTGTTCTCTGTCTGTGCTTCCCTAGGGTTTCTACAACTGAGATTTTGTTAGACATTTCGAACATCCTTGTTCAATTAGCTCAGTTGATTTTTTATTCGACAGCTTCTTTGATTTGTAGAATGGGTAAATTTGCATTATTTTCATTTTCTTTATAGATTCAGTGACAGTTGTTGTGTTCTCTGCCTTGGGTTTGTGCTATGTTCTTTTGGGATTTGTTAATTAATGTTTTGTGCTGTTGGATCTCTGGTTCTTGTTTTTCATTGGTTTATTTGCTTTGTTGTTGACTTATAGCTTTGTCCTTTTGTAGCGATTGGTATTGATATGCACCGGGTTGTCGTTGGGGCTGTATGTGTAATATAATTAGGTTGTGATGATGGTTTTCATTGAATCTTGGAAGTGTAATTTGTATAAGTGTTGTGAATGGGCTCGATTGATATGTTAAGGTAACCCGATTGGCTATCTTTATTGTGAAAGTTTCACAAAGGCAATCAAGGTTAAATGTTTTGTAGCCATTCGAGCTTGTGCTCCTTTCCTATGTCTCAAAAAAACCATTATGAGCCCCATGGAAAAATATTAATGGATGTCACTGTTATGTGCAAAAAAAACCATTGTAGGTTGCATTAGTTTGTTATTTTACCTGTTGTGCTATGATATATCCATGCTTAACATCCTCAAATCTTGTAAACATAAAAGCCCTGATTGCTAAATGGTATAACTTGTTCTTGTACTTAGGCATGTTGTTCAGTTTTGTTGGTTGGATTTGTTTGTTATTTTTGTTGTTATGCAGTGATTTATCCATGCTGGTTCATCCTCAAATCTTGATTATTTTTAAAAGCCCCCCATCTTGAATAACATAACTTGTTCTTGTACTAATTTCATGTTGTTTTTCTTTGTTGGTTGGATTAGTTTGTTATTTTATCTATTTTGTTGTGATATATCCATGCTGTGATATTTCATCTCGTTTAATATTTTTGTTGTTCTACTATGATTTAGGCATGTTGTTTAGTGTTTTTGGTTGGATTTGTTTGTTATTTTTGCTATTATTCTATGATTTATCCATGCTGTATTTGTTTGTTTGTTGGATTTGTTTATTATTGTTGGTTCATTTTCCTTCTGTATCTTCCTCAGTTGTGATGATAACAAAGTTGAGTGGGGACAAATGAACATTGACACATACTCCATGGCAGGGTAACCCAAATGGCCAATCAATATTGGCAACAGATTGTTGCATCCATTGAGGATGTTGTCACTTCCTATAAGTTACCATTCCTTTCCTGAGTAGGTTTGCAAAATGTTATCCCTATTGCTTTTGAGTTTCTAACATGTCTACTAACTGTTGTGTATTTATAATTTGTTAGAGATAGACTTACAAGATCATGAACATATATTCTTCATGAACCCCCTCAATGAGGACCATAACACTGACTCCACTTACTTGAGTCAAACTAAACACTCCCCAATGATGGTGGACGAGTCTCCACCTCCACCCTAATTATAGGTTCTTTCCGTCAAAAAATTAGCAAGGGGTGCAATTTTCATCCAAGAAGAAGACAAATTACTCGTCTTGGTATGGTTGAATACTAGCGTAGATGTCATCCAAGGAACCGATAAAAGAACATGCCCAAATTTGGGAGAAAATTAGTTTATACTTCAATTAGTATAAACAAAGTATAACGGACCTGAGCGTTGGGTCCTTAATATATCGGTGATTGGCGATTCAAAAAATGACAAATAAATATTGTGCGAAATCTAAGTCGAAGAGTTGAATCAAGATGACATGATTGAATAAGACAAGGTATAAGTTCTAATAGTTCAATCTCTTGTACTTACTATTTTATTTAATTTTTTGCCCAACTTTGCTAATTATTTTATATTTGGTTCTATTTTTCAAGTTTGATGAAGCGAAGATTATGTAACAATCACTAGAGAAAAGCAGCTTTTCGTTTGAGTATTATTGACACCTGTTGAAGAACCAACGAAAATGGATTGCAAGTTTCTCAAAGGAAGGTCTAAAGCGAAGGTCAATGACTCCTTCGACCTCGACTTGTACCTCTGCTAACATGTTTGTAGATTCAGTAAATGATGATGAGGCAGAGCATATTGTTGATAATGATGTTGTTGACTTGGAAAGACCAATGAGAAGGAAAGCAGAGAAAGCAAATATTACCATTAGATTTCGGACAAAATCATAATCTTGATTTTATTTATCTATTACAAATAAGAAACTGTTGGAAAAGACGAATTTTTATAAAAAAAAATGTATTATTTTTAAAATCGTAATAATTTCAAAACTATTATTGTACTTGCAAAGAAAAATCAGATTTGTGTGTAAAATATTAACTAGAAGGTGATAGTTCAAAACATAAGGAAATAGACAAAATAGTGAGTAGTTAAGATTGTAAATGGAAGTGAGAAAAAAATAATAAAAAAAAAATTCAGAAATATTATTTTGATAGAATACAGAAATGATACGGAATGAGATGTATAAATTTTTTGAAAGATGAGTAAAATTTAAGAGAATTTTACAAATGATGTTTTTAAACCAAAATTTACGAAAATTTATAAAAAATGGAATGTGGATGCTCTTACACTTGAGACACCAAGAATCTCATCACCATAAGTAGAAGAGTCGCTTTAACAAAAACAAAAATAAAATAAGACTTGTGCGAAATTATCACCAATCAAGCTCCTCGGCAACATTGGTTAAACTTTTTTTGCAAAAAAAAAAAAAAAAAAAAAAAAAAAAAAAATCCATGGGCTATACATTTTTGCATTCCACATCTACCATGAGTTATGTATCTCCACATCCATGGTGGGTGATTCTCCTCGAGGCCCATCCTCGGAGACCTCCCTAGCATCGTGCAACAACCGTGAGTTTTTTTAAGATTATCAAGACCATCTTGTATGACAAGTTGATCACGAGAATCTCAAGATAATTCTTGAATATAAAAATATTCATATTAATAGGCTATAAATATAGTCCACAAGAGAATAAAAAACCACTTATACAAAGAGGGAAGAGATAAAGAGACAAAATACTTTTTAAGGAGAATACATAAAGTTGATCTGATACAAATACGAGAATTGATCAAAGTTGACAAAGGCATGGACATAAAGTAAAAATAGCAAGTGGACAAAAGGCAGGTGATACGACAAAAGAAGGGCATTTTTTTGACACATTTGGAGAATTCACTTGATAGTGTAGAAGGATATCTTCTCCTTTATTCCCCCTCTTCTCTATATACATGGTACTAGAGAGCATGAGGGTCCATAAGAGTTTATAAAATTGCCTTTCCTAGTCTCGTGGACTTAAGCCTGAGTGCCAAATTACATAAATTTGGATTTCTCTCATTCTTATTTCTAACACCTATTATACTATTCTATTGAGGACGTAAATCTCCCCATAAATTAAAAGGTAAAAAAGAGTCATTCTCGATCCACGAAATTCCAGGTCTCGATGAAGCGGTTTGAAGCTCACGATGGTGGTCTGGAGTGGCGGTACGTTGTCCATATGCACATCCACAACAGTGAATAAAAAATAAATGCAATAAATATAAATAGAGACACAAATTTACGTGGTTCGGCATAGGGCTTACATCCACGGATCGTTTGAGGTACAAATCCACTACAATGAGAATATTTTATAGTCTTTCATGGTTTCTCGTATATCACCATACAAATGGGGTTAGAACCCCTATAATAGATAAGATAAAACAGGGTGTCTCGCCATGGGTGAGGTTGAAGAAGAAGCTCTCTCTGTCTTAACCTGAATTCCCCTCTTTATTTAGTCGATTTGATTCCTTTTATTGAAACTCTGTCAGTGGTAGGTGAAGAATCCGACTTTATGTCACTTTGTCCATTTTTTTCTCTTCTTGTTTGTTCTCTCTTTTTCTCTGACACCCTACTTTTCTTCTTGTCTTCTCCCCTTCCTCCATTTCCCACTTGCCTCCTAATAATGACCATTTGGTGGGTTGGGTCTGGTATATCTAAGCCCGCTACGTTTATCCCTTCCAGTATGCTCGCAATTTTTTGAGGTTGATTTTTTCAACAAGGTCGTGAGAATCTTCAAGTCAAGCTGCGATAGAGATAGTTTGTGAAACAATGTAGAAAAATAAATGCTGAGAACTGGTCCCACAGATTTATGTTTGTTTGCGCTAAGAAGTGAAGAACTCTGAGCGTGGGACTCGACTTAGGCGAGAGATGTACTCGACCGCGCCAGGTTCTTAGAGGGAATACTGAATAGGGTGAAACGAAGCTTTTGACTTAGTTTTTAACTTGCAAGGAAATGGAGAAAAATGAAGATTTTGTTGTGGCATTCTAACGATCATAATTATTTTCTCACAAATTCGTTTTCCTAGTTTCAGAAAGCAACACCAACCTCTGGCTAATAGCTATGTTATGGAGCTCGGCTAGGTGGGAGATGTACTCAACCGCACTAAGTGTGAGCGCGAAGCTCGGTTTTAAGACATAGGCGGGAGATGTACTCGACCACATTAGGTGCGATCGTGGAGCTCAGCTTAGAGAGATAGACAGGATATGTACTTGACCGCGCTAGTTGCGATCGTGGAGCTTAGCTTAAAGAGTTAGGCAGGAGATGTACTCGATTGGGCAGGGTGCGAGCGTGGAGCTCGGCTTAGAGAGCTAGACGATAGATGTATTCCACTGCACAAGGTGTGAGCGTGGAGCTTGGCTTAGAGAGATAGGCGGGAGATGTACTCGACCGCACTAGGTGTGAGTGTGGAGCTTAGCTTAAAGAGTTAGACGGGAGATGTACTTGACTGTGCTAGGTGCGAGCGCAAAGCTTGGCTTAGAAAGCTAGGCAGCAGATATACTCGATCGCGCTAAGTGTAAGCATGGAGCTTGAGAAGACTTGTGAATTTTGTAGTAAGGGCCTTTTTGGGGATGCAACCATCTGAACGTTTATCGTTAGCAAAGAGTATTTTTTAAATCGTTTTGGTTTTGATGTTAAAGTTTGTTTGTAGTACCTGCGCTGAGTGATCAGGGAGCCCGTCGTCCCCTTGGGGCAGTTGTCGAGCTTGTCGACTCGTTCCCAAAGAAAACCCACTCAAGGCTGTTGTGGAGCTTGAAAGCTCATTACCAGAGGGAACCCACTGGCGGCACTTGTGGCACAAGTGTAAGGCGTTTGCTTGAGAAGACGCTACGTGGAAGATGACTCGACCATGGAGAGATGGCGAGGATCGATGGGACACATAGAAGATGTGTTCTCTCCTTTGTTCGCAGGTGCAAGCACGGAGCATCAACTTAGATAACCAAGTAGGAGATATGCTTGACTGCATTGGGTGGCGAGGAGAGATGGGACGCTTAGGAGATGTGTTCTCTCATTTGTTCTACAAGTGCGAGTGTAGAATATTGACTTAACTAAACAAGCGGGAGATGTGCTTGACTGCACTGGGTTGCAAGGAGAGATGAGACATTTAGGAGAGATGTTCCCTCTTTTGTTCATCGAGCGAGCGCGGCATATTGACTTATCTGCTTTGGCGGGAGATGTGCTCGACCGTGTTGAGGCAAGGAGATATGAGATACTTAGGAGAGGTGTTTCCTCCATTGTTCACCGATGTGAGCGCGGAGCATCGACTTAGCTGCTTTGGTAGGAGATGTGCTCGATTGCATAGAGGTGAGGAGAGAGTGGACATTTAAGAGAGGTGTTCCTCTGTTGTTTGCCAGTGCGAGGGCGGATTATCGACTTAGTTGCTTTGGTGAGAGACGGAGCTCGACCGCGCTGCTGCAGTAGGAGGCAAAGCTCGATCGAGCTGCTGCGATGGGAGACAGCGCTTGACCACACTTGGGGGTTTCCACAAAAAACCAAACAAGTGAGTATAGGTGGCCTTCCAGGATGCACGACAACATGCATCCTCCGCATGCACTGCGTAGGGCGGCGAAAGACTAAGCTTGGTAGTCGGTGGTGCGCGTCGATGGCCAATGGTGCACGTTGCATGGCTGGTTGTAATCTTCATGAGGTTTTGAGGGGTTGTGGGCTACTGGTTGTGGCCAGGTGCACGTTGCATGGCCTATGCAACATTTGGTGGAGTCAGGACTTGCTCCTTGTGAGCCTCACGTGCATGGCGGTGCACCCACCATGTACTGTCATGATGTGAGTGTGGGGGCTACCGCCTTGGTGCAGTGCAGTGTAGTGGATGGGACCACCATGCAAGGATGCTCTGCTCTGCGTGGCCATGGAGTCCACTAGGCGGGCAAGGAACTTGCCTTCCATGGTGATGAAGTCTACTGGGTGGGCAAGGAGCTTGACTACCGTGGGGGTGCAGTGCACTAGGCGGGCAAGGTGATGCATGTCATGGGTGGCCGAGGAACGGACCATGGCCGAGCAAGGTGGGGCACGTTGCATGCCTCATGTCATGTGCTCATGGCCAAGGAACTTGTGAGGGTGGGTTGAGGAGCCTCCTATGTGAAGATGGCGAGGAGCTTCTCCCTTGAGGGTGGAGAAAAGGCGTGGTACATGCAACACCACACGAGAAGGGGCTGGCGAGGAGAACAACACCACTCAGTGGGGAGGAACGCCGCGTGGAGGCATTGACCACACGGGGGGAGGAAAGCCACACGGGTCGAGGAAGGGGCTGGGGGCGTGGAGCCAACTATACATACACCGTGCGCCGTGAGGCCTGGCAACTATGCCCAGGAGAGGTTTGTTGTCCCTAACCTACCTTCCTTTTGCAACTTGAACATAGACACGTATGCTTCTCATAAATCTTGTCATATAGCTGAAAAGGATATTACTTTTGAATTATTTTATTTAATTGGTGAACAAATGATGTGTAGTGGAAGAAAAGAGTAGTAACAAGGACGGCCAACTGGGGCAATTTGAATTATTTTTTAATTACATAACTATGTTTTGAAATAAAACTTCGAATGTGGGAAATATTCTCATAGACCAAATACAATGGCCGTAGAAACTCAGAAACGAGTAGCGATTTGGGAAAAGAGAGCCTTAAAATCTTTGGTCGGTGTCCCAACACCCTCAGGCTTTGAGGACAAATCAAAAGCCTTAAATTTGGCTTCCTCAAACTGTAATGCCTGTTGAAAACAAAGAAACAAACACAGAAATATACTAAATACTAAGGTAATAAAGAGTAGGAAGAATCAAATGCAGCTTTGCAGATAACAAAGACTGGGAAGAATCAAAGAGCCCACAAATTTGCAGAAGCACAACTTAAGTAAAACAGAATACCTGAATGCACACTTCTGCCACATCTGCCCTGGAAATGGTTCTAGTTTCTGTCTTAAGAAGCTCATCATCCTTTCCAATAAGTAATTCTCGGATACCCCCTTCTTTATCTTGCAGGCCTCCAGCCCTAACCCAACCATATAAAGTCTGTCAATGTTAATTCGCAAGAGACAATAACACAGTTACATAGTGACAAATCTTTCAGAATTACTCTGTTAAATTTCTCGTGGAAGAGTATCTTGTTTATTCAAGTAAAGTTCAAAGATCAAGTTTGAAGCTTAAGAAATTTAAATACACTAAAAAAAGTTAATAACCAGTCCTTGATTTAAAAATAGACATTGGATTTTTAAAAGTTTCTTTTGATTCCTTAGGTTTCAGGTTTAATAAACAAAAATTCTCTCCCCGTCAACTATCCCAATTCGAGTCCGAATCACTACCAGCTTGAGAAATTACCAAGACATGCTGACATGTGGATAAAAAGATAAAAATAGTTTAGTTTTAAAAAGGCCAAAAATACTAGGATAAAAAAGAAACAAGGAAAAATAGAAAAACAGAAACAAATCAAACAACAAAGAAGTAAAAGAAAAATTAAAGCCAAAATATTTACATATAAAACAAAACATTGCACGGGATGGAACTATACAAGTTAAAAAAAGAAAAAGAAAAAACAAGAACATAAATAAAAATTAAAAAAAATGAAACTACAAAAAAATAAAAACATATAAAAAGCCAGAAAATAAATAAACTAACTTGGAATGGAGGACCCCTCCACCCTTCCCTACTCTCTGTGAGGTTGGATAGGAGGGGGAACCGTTTCCCCACCCAAGTTTAACCGATAAGGCAGAGCAAAATAGGTGACATGACACAATCTTGATTATCAGATATCAATAGAAGATCTTATTCGATAGTCAACAGTAAGTGAAGAATGTAATGTATCAACTTTGATAGTTTGATATGTAAAGTCTAAAATGTCTGTTAGTTGAAAGGGATCAAGGGTACTTTTCTCATATATGCCATAGGAAATGGTCCTACCTTATAATAGTGTATGGAATACCAGAGTCGGCCAAATACTGCTCAGCCTTCCTCTTCCATACCAATATATTGGCGTTACCCAAGCTGTTCAATGGATTATTTAAATCTGTTCCACCCATAGACCCAACCAACACAATTTGCTTCACTCCCGCAGCCTTAGCTGTCACATGGATCATATAATTCAAGAGAAACAAAAAGTGCACCAAACATAATTTATCTAAGCGAAAAGGGGGAAAAGAAATAGAAATGATAATTATAGTCATGAATGTACAAGCGCTGCGTAATCACCTTGAAAAAAGTGAATAAATATGGAACTCACATGAAAATAAATTTAATTTTTTAATAATGGACCACACTCTTTTTCAAAACGATTGTACGATACTTGCGCACTCCACGACTGTATGTAGCATTACTTGAAAAGAAATGCTCACCAGCATCTATTTGATTTTTCTGCCCAATCCAATCGACCTAAGAAGCAAAATTCCAAAAAAAGCTTCATGTAAATGGTGAAGTTTAGTCATATAATCTACTAACATGACTTACATATAATTTTAATTTTTTTTTTAAATAAAGGGTTAGAGAGTATGTAGACTGTCTAATATGGTCCAAGATTGCCACTTTTGTTTTATTTAATCAGAAAATGGATATTCTAAGCAGAAGGAAAGTTGTATAAAAACATAAAGCTGTCCAAAGATCAGGAAATAAAATGCAGAAGTAATTACCTGTTCAGGATAAGCTCCATCTTCAAAATAGAATTCAGGACGTTCACCTTTGGTTGGATCAAACCCAGGTTTCATCTTGGGCACAGCGCTTGTGAGAATTACGAGTGCATAAATACCTTGGATTGCAGGAACTATGGTGCTGCCATCCCTTATATCCCCAACAAAAACATCATCTGCTCCACCTATTTTTCCCTTGCTCTCCTCTGTTCGAACTAGACCTCTGGCAACATACTGCCCCGACCTCTCCTTCAATTTCTTATAAACTATTTGTCCTGCAAGAGCCAAATTACCAATAAAAGAAAAACCATTTCACTTCAATACTCTTCCTTCAGAAAAGCAAACAGAAAATCATAGAAAAATAGAGAAAAAAATGGAAGGGGCACCTGTTCTGCCACCAGCTCCGGTGACCAGGACCGTGCTTGGAACCGAATCCGCCATTGCTGCCGATACCACTCCAACTCCTCTAGATCCCCTTCTCTGAAGAAATGGGTAACCAGAAGCATTGAAATTAAGAGGGGAGAGCGGCCTCGAAGTTTCTGGAACCCGCAGTGATACTGAGCTGTGTTTATTATGACATGAACTGGACCTTAACGAGAATGGCGTTGCGGTGGTTGTGGGGAAGCTCAGTGGGACCCGTGTAGCGATGGCCATTGAGCAAAGACTAGTAGGATGGACTGCCATCCATGCGGCCGACGGTGAGATAGTCGGAGGCTTAAAAGTGTACTTCCCTCACCGGAGCTTTGAGTGTAATCGGGGTTCCGTCTGTTCGAATTATCTTATCCTACTACTACCTTATCTTTTTTGTGTTTAGTATTTATTTACTGTTCGTGAAAAAGGTTCATGACGTCACGCTCTGTCCCACTGAACAAAGCTCTTCCTTAACATCGGGAGTCGGCTTTGATCAGTTGGGCTTGTCTCTGGGTTTGCAAGTTGGGTAATTTGGGCAAGGATCTATTGGAAGATAGGCCGCTGATGGTGGGCTTAACGATGTGGGCTGTATTCTGCTGAGTTTATCAATGGCCCAGTAGGAGATTGGATCTGTTGGAAGATTTTGCTAGCTAGGACCGATGCTGAACTCCGTCAGTCGATCTGTCTCCTTCCGCGTACGATTCATGAATCATAATCAAAACTCAAAATCCTATAGTCAAGTTCTTTGGTTCTAAGGTAAACCGACAATTTTGGAATTTGAAGTAGTTTTACATGTCTCAATTGTGTCATGAACGTCCAAAAAACAACTGTAGTTTTACATGCCCCCGTGGCGGGGCGGACCACCCTGTCCGGCCGATGCGGGGGGTGGGGCCACCCGCCCGCATCTAGGCCTCTCTCCGGGGGCGGGGGCGGGGGCAGGGGCGGGATGGGGGTGACCCTGCCCATATATATATATATATTATATATTTATGTTGTAGTAAAAATATTCTTGAAGCAAGAACACCAATAATAGCAACACGTACCAATGATGAATCAAAGAAAAATATTTATAGTAAATGCACCAAATCTGAAATGAATAGAGTAGAACGAAAATACCAAGAACACAAGGATTTAATGTGGTTCGATCCTTTCAGATCTACATCCACAGGGGGAACTGGCCAGAGATCATCTTATTGAAGCTTCAAATCGAAAGGTTGTGCAGGTTACAAGATTCAAGTCATCAAATGACCTTAACTCTCTCAGATTACTCACTGATTTACAAGTTTATCAAAAACCCATTTTCTCTATGTCGAAGCCTCTCTCCCTGTAATGTATTCGCCTTTGCCTTATTCTCTCTCTTTCTGTATAGTATCCATCGCAAGCCTTTTATAAGGCTGCGCAATACAAGAAGCCCTTATTCATTTGATCAAAAGACATCTGGCCATCTAATAGCCGATGGATCCCAAAAGAGTAATGAATCAGAATTACACAAGAGGACAAAGAAGAATAAAGAATACGTGGTCACTTCTTTGACCTTTATTTACAAGGCTTAACTAATAAAGAAACAATTACAATTTTTAACCTTCTAAGAAGCAAATTAATGACACATTGGTCATCAATCTCCACATTGTCATTAATTTGATTTCAAGATTCCCCATCTCTGGCCAATTCCCACATTTTATTCCCTGGTCAACCTTCCTCCATTTTGATCAAGTCTAAACAGTGCCTGATCTTTGATCTTGGCAATGGTTTGGTCATCATATCAGTTGGGTTTTCTTCAGTTGGCACTTTCACCACTTTGATAGTACCACCTGCAACCACATCTCTTACAAAATGGAGTCTAATGTCAATGTGTTTTGATCTTTCGTGAAAAACTTGATTTTTAGTGAGATGTATAGTACTTTGATTATCACAATAGACTGTGATATTTCCCTTGTATAAGCCCAGTTCATATACCTTTCAGCCATAAAGCTTCCTTTATAGCCTCTGTCATGGCTATGTATTCAGCCTCAGTTGTGGTTGTAAGTTGGATTTCCAACTCACAGCACCACCAAAGGCTGTGAATACATAGCTAGTTAGAGACTTCCTGGTGTCCAAGTTTCCAGTAAAATCAGAATCTACAAATCCACAGATTTCTTGACCACTTAACATATTGCCACCAAAACTTAGCCCTAAACCTGTGGAGCCTGTCAAGTACTGAAACACCCACTTCAGGGCTTGCCAGTGGGGTTTCCCAGGATTTCCCATGAACCTACTAACTAGATTGACAGCATAGGTGAGGTCTGGTCTTGAACAGACCATTGCATACATGATGCTACCTACCATACTTGCATATGAAATTTTTATCATGTATTCCCTTTCATCCTCAGTTTTAGGGGATTGATTGACAGAAAATTTAAATTGCTGTCCAATGGGAGTACTTACAGATTTTGCTAATCCATGCTAAATCTTTTAAGTACCCTTTGTAAGTATGTTTTTTGTGATAAGTAGAGTAGTTTCTTTTTCCTATCTCTAATTATCTCCATACCTAATATTTTCTTAGCAGGTCCAAGGTCTTTCATTTCAAAAACAGATTTTAAAATTTCTTTTACAAGATTAATATGACATTTATCTTTACAAGCTATGAGCATATCATCCACATATAACAAAAGATAAATAGTAACCTCATTAGAAACTTTAAAGTATACACAGCTATCATAATTGCATCTTTTAAACCCATTCTCAATTATATGAGTGTCAAACCTTTTATACCATTGTCTTGGAGATTGTTTTAATGCATACAAATATTTTTTCAGCAAACACACATGATTCTTATTGGATTCACTTACAAAACCTTCAGGAGGTTGCATGTAAAGTGTTTCTTCTAATTCACCATGCAAGAAAGCAGTTTTAACATCTAACTGTTCTAAAAACAAATCATGATAAGCAGTGTAAGCTAACAACAATCTGATGGAGCTGTGTTTTTCTACAGGGGAGAAAATTTCATTGAAATCTATACCTTCCTTTTGTGTAAAACCCTTTGCCACTAACCTAGCTTTGTACCTAGGTTTTTCTACTCCAGTTATACCCTCTTTTTTCTTGAATATCCATTTAGACCCTATGATTTTAACCTTATCAGGTTTTAACACAATTTCCCAAGTCTTGTTCTTATAAAGAGATTCCATTTCTTCTTGCATAGCAAGAAGCCAATTATTAGAATCTTTACTACCCATTGCTTCTTTGTAAGACCTTGGTTTAGGGTTTTCAATGTCTTAAGCTACAGAGAGGGCATAGGCTGCTATATCAGCCTCTGCAAATCTCAATGGAGGTCTTATAACCCTTCTTGGCCTATCTCTAGCAAGGTTATAAGATTCAATGGTTTCTATTTGGTTGCTATCAGAATCAGACTTTGAATTATCTCCAATTTGCATGTTTATATCTTGAGATAATGATTCTGAATACTCCACCTCCATCTGGACTTTGTTTGGAACAGTGACAGATTGAGTCTCAACTGTATCTAGTTGAGATCTGGCCATTTGTGACTCATTAAATGTCACATCCCTACTTATTATACACTTTTATTTTCCAGGTTCCTCTATCCAAAGTTTATAACCTTTTACTCATTCAGGATACCCAACAAAAATGCATTTTACTGCCCTAGGTTCCAGTTTGTCAGTTTTACTGTGTGCATATGCAACACAACCAAATACTCTCAGATTACTGTAATTTGAGGGTTTACTAGTCCATAATTCCTGAGGAGTCTTGAAATTAATGGCAGTAGATGGACTCCTATTTATCAAATACACAGTAGTATTAACTGCCTCTGCCCAAAAGGTTTTTGGTAACTTAGCATTTGACAACATGCACCTAACCCTCTCAAGAATTGTTCTATTCATTCTTTCAGCTAGGCCATTCTGTTGGGGTGTTTCCCTCACTGTCCTATGCCTTGCAATACCCTCTTTTTGGCAACAGTTGTTAAACTCATTTGATAAGTACTCAAGTCCATTGTCTGTCCTAAGTATTTTAATCTTCCTCCCTACTTGATTTTCAACCAAGACTTTCCCTTCCTTAAACTTGTTAAAAGTGTCACTTTTCTGTTTTAGGATATAAACCCAAACTTTCCTAGAATAGTCATCAATAAAGGATAAGAAGTAATTCCCCCCACCATGAGAACTAACCCTTGCAGGCCCCCACAAATCAGAATGGATATAGTCTAAACTTTGTTTAGAAGTGTGTGTACTGAGTTTGAAGCTAACTCTAGTGGACTTGCCTAGTATACAATCTTCACAAAAAGGAAGGTCTCCTAGGTCTTTGTCACCAAGTAACCCCTGTTTTTGGAGTTCCTTTAAGCCTTTATGGATGACATGCCCTAGTCTTTTATGCCAAAATATAGTATCATTATCCAAAGATTTCTGGACAGCAGAAGCATGTCTTATAACAGTCTGACCTACCAGGGTATAAAGACCATTCTTTATTTCCCCTTTCATTAGTATTAAGACCATTTAGCAACCTTTAGTACTCCAGATTCAGATTTAAAAATACAACCAGATTTGTCAAGCATTCCAAGAGAAATTAAATTTCTCTTAAGATCAGGTATGTATCTTACATCTTTTAGAATTCTTTCCACACCATCATGCAATTTTAATCTGATTGTACCAATTCCAAGAACTTTACAAGATTTATTATTACCAAGCATAACATGTCCACCATCAAACACAGAAAAAGTTTCAAACCAAGATTTACAAGGGCACATATGAAAAGAACATCTTGAATCTAAAATCCATTTATTACTATATTTAGTCTCTGAGATACAAAGTACCTCAGCACTCTCATAGCCTTCAAATGCAACAGATGCATTTCCCTCATGTTTGAATTTATCCCTCTTTTTTGTTTTCTTTTCTGGACAATCTTTCTTGAAATGTCCCTCTTTGTGACATAGGAAACACTTCAGTTGTTTTCCTTTTGATTTTGATCTACTCCTAATTCTCTTTCCTTTAAAACTAGGTTTTTCAGATCTTCCCCTAGCCACTAACCCCTCACCAATTTGAGTTTTAGCTTCAAAATTATTCTGAAGTTCCCTTGCATGCAATATGGATTGCACCTCATCTAAAGACAAACTCTCTCTGCCATACATAATTGTTTCTTTTAGGTTAGCATAAGAATTGTCAAGGGAACTCAATAACAATATAGCCTTATCCTCATCATCTATTGTGATGTCTATGTTAGCAAGATCTATGATGATCTTGTTGAACTCATCCAGATGATCTTCAATAGACACCCCCGGAGTCATTTTAAAAGTATACAGCTTTGTCTTATTATGAAGGCGATTGGCCAGGGATTTGGTCATGTAGAGAGTTTCTAACTTTAACCAAATCCCTGTAGCTGAGTCTTCATTGGCTAACTCCCGTAAGACCTTATCCCATAAGGAAAGAATAATGGCACTGTGTGCCTTTTGTAATATTTCGGGTTTAACCCTATCAGTAATGGAGGAACTTGATTTTTCCTCTGAGGACCCCTTAGATAGCATCTTGTCCCTAAGAAGTGCATCTTGGAGACCATGTTGTACTAACAGAGCCCTCATTTTAATACGCCAGAGACCAAAATCATTTTTTCCTGTAAATTTCTCCACCTCAAACTTAGTAGAACCCATCTCGACCTAGGCTCTAGATACCACTTGTTGTAGTAAAAATATTCTTGGAGTAAGAACACCAATAATAGCAACACGTACCAAGGATGAATCAAAGAAAAATATTTACAGTAAATGCACCAAATCTGAAATGAATAGAGTAGAACGAAAATACCAAGAACACAAGGATTTAACGTGGTTCGATCCTTTCAGATCTACATCCACAGGGGGAACTGGCCAGAGATCATCTTATTGAAGCTTCAAATCGAAAGGCTGTATAGGTTACAAGATTCAAGTCATCATATGACTTTAACTCTCTCAGATTACTCACTGATTTACAAGTTTCTCAAAAACCCCTTTTCTCTGTAATGTATCCGCCTTTGCCTTATTCTCTCTCTTTCTTTACAGTATCCATCGCAAGCCTTTTATAAGGTTGCACAATACAAGAAGCCCTAATTCATTTGATCAAAAGACATCTGACCATCTAATAGCCGATGGATCCCAAAAGAGTAATGAATCAAAATTACACAAGAGGACAAAGAAGAATAAAGAATACGTGGTCACTTCTTTGACCTTTATTTACAAGGCTTAACTAATAAAGAAACAATTACAATTTTAACCTTCTAAGAAGCAAATTAATGACACACTGCTCATCAATTTATATATATAAAAAAAAAACCTACGCATGAAACGACGTTGTTTCATGCGTAGGTTTTTTTTTTAACCCAGGCATGAAACGACGGATTCCTCCCCCCCTGGATTCCCTCCCTCGCATGCTCACTTCCTCCCACCCCTGCTGCAACTCATCTCTCCCTCTCTCTGAGTTCCCGGCGCCGCACCCAACCACCCAGTCCGTCTCTCTGCATCATCATCCCCTTCAACGTCGCCGTCGCACGACTCGCATCCGGTCCCTCTCTCTGCATCTCCGTCACCGAAGATCTGAAGGTAAGAAACTTTATCCCATTTTTTTTGTGATTTATATTTTTAATGGAAATTGGAGGAAGGATGGGGTTTATCGGAGATGGAGGATGGGATTTTTGTGAATTGTGTGCTGTGGAGCTTAGATTGTGCATGTGGTTTGAACTTTGAATGAGTCCGTGCATGTGAATTGTTTTTGTTTTCTGTAATTATTATTTTTTGTTTGATTTATACTTTAAAGAGTGCTATATTATTTGTGTCTAAGACTCTAATTAATTCGGATTGGAACCCCTAAATTAATTTAGAGCTCCAATCCGAAACCCTAAATTAATTTAGGGGTTTCAATCTTTGAAATCCCAAAATTAATTTAGGGTTTATCTTTGAAACCCCTAAATTAATTTAGGGATTTCAAAGATTGTGAAACCCCTAAGTTAATTTAAGGTTTCGAAATACCCTAAATTAATTTAGGGGATTCAAAGATTGAAACTCCTAAATTGATTTAGGGTTTATCTTTGAAACCCCTTAATTGAATTTTTTCTTCTTTTTAATGAAGTTCTAATACTTGTATAAAATGAACCTAGAAAAACCCCTACTCTACCATAAGCATTTGTTGTTGGCCAACTCCATGTGTACAATCTTCCAAGTTTTAAATGGTACATAGTTGACATCATTTTTATATGGGGTACATCTATCAAAGGAAAGAAAAGTTTAAAGCTGGCCTATGTTGGTATAGTTTAATACATTAAATAAGTAGATCTTCAAGGATATAATTATTTTGGCATTTTGTTTAGTTGGTGTTCTAAGGATATAATTATTTACTTTCCTTATGGCTGCTGATATAATACATACAAATCTTAGTTTTATTTCATAAGGAGAAATGATAAATTACCAACTAATTTACTATTCTTAGACTATTATTAAATAAAATAATATTTTTTTCAAATTTGATTTTGCTTTTTGATTTTGATTTGATGTATCTAAAATTTGAAAATAATTATATTTTATAAGGAAATAATAGATAAATTGTAGATGAATGGTTAGTATATCACTGCTCTTTCATAAAGTGAACAGAAATGATGCCTATAGGCTATATTCTTGTTGTTTGAAAATGGATCTATATGAATGGCTGGCCCTGCCCGCAATACCGACAACATCAATAACGACAAAACTTTGGCCTGAAAGGACTGCCAGTTAAATTTTTTTTTTAATATAATATAATAGTATCATATTTTGGCAATTGAATATGCTCGTTAATGTTTGTATAAATATCTTCCTATTTGAATCTTTGTATATATATATACAAACATATACATATCTTCCACGTGAATATTTGTAAATGTTTAATCCAACTTTTTTTTTATGTTCATTATATAGTTGCTATGCTTATAGTCTTTCAAGTCTAAGAAACTATATTGTTAATATATTTTATTACATTTATAACCAAAGTACTCAATATATATATTTATATATATATGAATGTCAAGTGATACTTTTTTTTATTCTACTTTTTTTTTTTTATGTTCATTATATAGTTGTTATGTTTTCTATAATTTCAAATTTCTTGTTTGCTTGAGTTCATGGATATGCTAGCAGATTCTAGTGCGAGCTATCCTTTCCAGGCCGAGGGCACCCCTACCCCTACCCCTACTCCTACACCTACACCTACACCTACCCCTCCTACTCATACCCCCACCCCTAGCCCTATGGCACCTTGCCCTGCCCCCAAGCCCAGCAAGAAACTTGCTTCAATAGTTTGGAGTCATTTCACCAAATTAGAGTGTTGTGACTCAAGTAACCCCCAAGCCAAGTGTAACCATTGTGAAAAAATTTATGGATGTCACTATAGGAAACATGGCACCTCACAATTAAAGGTGCACTTAGAAGAGCAATGCAAAAAAAGTCCAATATTAAGATCATTACAAGAGAAAAGCCAATCTAGACTAGAAATTGGACTTCAAAAAATGGCAGATGGGACTAGTGGGGGTGCAACTTTGAGGGGGTATACTAAGTATGATCCCGATGAGTGTAGAAGACACCTAGCTCGTATGGTCATAATGGACGAGCTACCTTTTCAAATTGTTGACGGGAAAGGGTTCCAAGCGTATTCTCGCTACTTGGAACCAAAGTTTAATATTCATTCTCGCCACACGGTGGCAAAGGATGTAAAAAAATATTTTTACATTGAAAAAGAGAAGTTGAGGGGTCAATTGGCGGATCAATTTGTTTGTCTCACCACTGACACTTGGACATCGATCCAAAATTTTAATTATATGTCTTTGACTGTGCATTTTATTAATTGTCATTGGACATTGCAAAAGAAAATTATAAAATTTTGTAAAATCACCGATCATAAGGGTGAGACAATTGGGAAGGCCTTGGAGGCTTCAATAAAAGAGTGGGGTTTGACCTGAGTTGTTATAGTTACAGTTGATAATGCCTCGTCTAACGATGTTGCATTGGGACATCTGAAAACTTATCTTAGAGAGGTAAATAAGACACTCATGGGTGGTGAGTGTCTGCATGTGAGATGTGCGGCACATATTCTGAATCTGATTGTCACTGATGGTTTGAGGGATCTTCATGACTTGATTGCTTGGGTTAGGACTGCTGTGAGATGGGTGAGATCTTCTCCTTCGAGGTTGGAGAAATTCAAGGTTGCTGCGAGATCTGCGGGTCTAACATCTAAGAAAGGCCTTTGTACTGATATGCCTACACGATGGAACTCAACATTTCTGATGTTGGAGGCGGCCCAAGAATATAGGCTGACATTTGCATTATTGGGTGACGAAGACATCAAATATGTTAAATATTTTGATGATCACGGGGGATTGGGGAAACCCGTAGATGATGATTGGGAAATTGTAACTAATTTTGTAGAGTTTTTGAGGCTTTTTTACGATATCACCACGAGGCTATCTGGAACTTTGTACCCTACATCCAATGTTGTATCAGCAAATATGTAGGGTAAAAGAAGAATTAGATGACATAGTTGCGTGTGGTCACATTAAGCTGCGGGAGATGACATTGATTATGAGGATAAAGTACGACAAGTATTGGGGAGATTTAATTATGGCTAATATTTTGTTATATGTAACTGTCGTCTTTGACCCGAGGTATAGGTTGGATGGCATGATATTTGGATTGGGCCTTGCGTACGGACAAGTATGGGCGGAGCTTATTGCAGCAAGGGTTCGGGAAACCTTTACTAGATTATTTGATGAGTTTTCCACCTTGCGGGGTGGTAATATTGCGGCACCTACACCTACCCCCTCAACCTCAGGCTCACAGTTTCTTGAAGTCGAGATTGGGAAAAGGTGTAGATTGGAGTGGGGGTGAGAGGTATGAGCAGACCCCTTTCCTCCGAAGTTCTGTAGAGGCTCAGTCAGAGATCGATAGTTACTTTGCAGCAGAGATTCTACCATTTTCACGAGATTTCGATATATTAAGTTGGTGGAAGGTGAATGCTGTGAAGTATCCTATCCTTGGAGAGATAGCTCGTACACTTTTGGCCATCCCTATTAGCACAGTAGCCTTAGAGTCGGCCTTTAGCACCGGAGGGCGTGTATTAGATTCATTTCGGAGTTCATTAGCTCTTGCTACTGTGGAGGCTTTGATTTGCACGCAGAATTGGATCAAGGGAACTCCAATTCATGTTCCGGATGTTCTTGAGTATGAGGAGGCCGACGTCAAGGAGGAGGGTGATGATCAGTCTGGATCTGATATTTATTTTAATTTCATTTTCTAATTTCTTATTTTAATTTATTTATTTTCATTTAATTGGTATTCATTAATTTGATTTCAAATTTAATACTTATAGTGATACATGAGACGGCGTCTACGGCTACCTCCGATGCAGTATGACTTTGTATTGGACCCACCATTGCCATGGTTTGCACAATTTCTCCCCTGATTGTTTTTTGCATTTAAAATTTCTTTTTAATTCTAATTTGTTTTATTGTAACTTATTAATATTTCAGGTTTTATAACTTATTAACTTTTATGATCTTGATTTTCAGTCTCACAGCAATCGATACAACTCAGTGAACTCACCGCTACGGCTCCACCCTAATATCAAATTGATCAAATTGGAATGTTGTTACAATAGTTAATTGTACAATTTGTATTTTGTAATATTTATTTTTTTTAGAGGAGTTTGTAATAGTGTAATAGTTTATTAGTTCTCTTATTTTGTATAATTGTAAACTATTTATTTTAGCATAGTGCCTTATTGCCTTAGTGATAATTATTACTTAATTAGTTAATAGTTGAAACTTAATATCTACTTAATAGTTCATTCTATGATTATATATATATTATTTGTTTTCTATTTTTAAATTTATATATTTTTTAATCTAAATAATGGGCTCAAAGTGGCCCAAAAATGAATTATGGGTCCAAAGTGGCCCAAAAACCGATTATGGACCATTTAGGACCTAGAAAAATGTACTTGGCCGAAGGCCCAGTAGGGAAATGCGGGGGTGCGGACGGGAGGGGGCGGGGTCCGGGGAAAAATTCCCCACTCCCGCATATGCAGGGGCGGGGGTTGGGGTTGGGGGAGGGGTGGCCCCACCCCGTAGGGGGCGGGTATCACCCCTAATGAGAATAGATTTTGGGTTCGAATTTGAATATGAATTCACTTTAGATTATTGTATTAGCAACTTAAAAATTCATTGAATTTCTTACTTGTTTTCACCAAATAAGGTGCTAGTATGCTAAGGTGGGAAAGCCATCCCCCAATACCCTTTCTATCATTCTTATAAAAAGGAAAAAAACAAAGTCACTATCTAAGACCCTAGTCAAATCGTATTTTAAACGGATTAATTAGCATTGAGTCGTTCTACTCATCATCTTTACACTACACACTGCATATTGCATTTGTTTTTTTATTTATTTTTGTTTCATTCTTGCTAAAGTAAAGGAATTATTTTATTTATCATTCATACGCCACATATTTAGTAAGTGAAAAAAAAATCATGTATAGTATATGGTATAAGAATGATGAATAAAATTTTTCATTAACAATATGTTCTGCAATTACCGAGAAAAAAGGAGAAGTTTAGAGGTAATTGTGAAGGCAATATTAATGTTGGCCGATTCAAAAGAAAACGAAATAGGACAACCACAATGTTTATCAAAAGGGTGATGCCAGGGGCGGCTCAATATATTTTGTGGCCTAAGGCGACTATTAAGTATATGACACTTTAATTTAAAAATGATAATAATATTTAAATGATAAATAATAAATTTTATTAAAAATTTATGAGATGCAAAACAAATATTAATATTGTTTTGATTAATAATATCTATAAGTATTATAATAATTTGAAAGAGAATCTAATTTTTCTGTACATAGAGTATTATCCTTTATCCATATATATACTTCTTTTAATACTTCATTTTGAAAACAAATAAGGCCATCGATATAAAAATAAACATCATATTTTATCAAATATTTAAGAGTAATATATCATCATTTTGCTACTTCTATTTCAATTTCACTATTGTCTGAAAATTTTGTAGTAAGATTTTTTTTTTTAGTAAAACTTCTATATTGACTGAAATTTTCCATCTTTTATACTAACTAATATTTTTTGTATAATTTATTTTTTAGGCTCATAATAATTTTATTTTTATTTTTTCTTTTGGGGGCCTACTCAAGATGGGGGGCCTTAGGCGGTGGCCTTAGTTGCCTACCCCTTGAGCCGGCCTTGGGTGATGCTTAGGCATTATGTAATCTCTCTGTGTTGCTTAGAAAAACAGGCCTAAAGTACATTTTATACACCTGTAATCTAGGTCAATAAAATGATTAAAAAACTCAATTCCTATCATCAATCCGGTATAGATTTGGTTTAGAGAACTGCTCTAGACATAAAGAGATTACACAAAGTAAACCCACAAACTGATGTGGTGGCTTCATAGAATCCGTTAAATTTATTTTATAATAAACGTAACTTTACAATCTAACGTACCACATCATGTCATATCAATTTATAGATTTATTTTTGTATAATCATTCTGTGGCTAAAGTATTTTCCTTTGGTTTATATTTCACCAGCATTTGACTTGGTGCATCCCTCTCTCTCTCTCTCTCTCTCTCTGCATCTTTTCGACATGTATATTAAATATTATAGCATGCGATTAGCACGACACTCCAAACCTTCAATTTTATATTCCATGTTGATTGTGATGATGCATTCTACTCTATTGTTTTACGTCCAAAATGAGTAAACAAGTCAATACATATTCCTCCTACCTAAACGGTCCGTCAAATCCGCTTCAGATCGATAAATATACCTTTTTTTCTCCCCTCTTTCCCCTTTGAGGGCAATGATAGACATCACTTTCACATTAATAATGATCAAAATACGCCCGGTTTTACTTATATGTCAAGTATGACACTCCAATGTTTGGTTTGTGGTTGCATGTTGACTATGTTGGAGCCAAGAGAAAACGACAACTTTTGGGACAAAATAACTAATCAGAAAGAGACATCTACATCATCTGCACAATGAGATGGGCCATGGGGATGCTAAGATCCCAAATACATGATTTTCTTTTTCTTTCTTTTTCTTTTTTCGATGGCAATTGGTGGTAGGTAACATATAAATTTAAGCTGTCACAGAAGTCTCAACTGCAACCTTGCCAGAGTAAGCAACTTCTGATTTCATGTCATCCTCCAAGAGCTCTGGTATTGCTTCCCTGATGTTGTGGATGCTTTCTAAGGCATAATCTGCACCTTTAACTCTCTGGGAACTGCCAACCTGCATTGCAGAATAGGCACAATAGAATATGGGGTGAGTTGTTGTTATAACCAATGACCCATTTTCAAGGGTACAAGATTTTCCAATGGCTTACCAAAACAGTGTGGAGACCCACACGTTTTCCAGCTTGTATGTTGCGGACACTGTCCTCAAAGAACAACTGAAAGAACAAGAATATAAAATTATAAAAGAAATGTCAGTAAAAAAAAAATTGACAGAAGGAAAACCAAAAGATGATTAGCAAGTTCAAGTTCTAAAAAGATGATCATCTTACAGTTCTCTGAGGATTTATTTTCGCTATTTTGAGAGCCTTTTCTATTGCGTCAACTGATGGTTTGCAGACAATGGGTGACTTTGGTAATGCCAAACCAAGATTAGGCCGAGCAAAGTGCCCGATGATGTCAAATATTTCAGTACTAGCACTTGTGTTTGTGGCAGGAATATCAGGTGTATTGCATAATCCCACAAACTCAATGTCATCTTCATCATCTGAAACAGTGCTTTTGTGAGTTGGATTCAGGGTCTCAAAGCAGATAATTCCCTCGAAACAGTCTTCTATTCCAAGCCTGCTAAGTGCTTTGGCTGCATGGACCTTGTCTGCGTTTGTGAAAATCTATTTGCAAAGCAGAAAGAAAGATCCTAAGAATACAGTCACATGATACTTATTGCCTTTAGTAGGCTATCCATCTGGTAATTTAGTTACTTACAACTTTACGGTAAGGCAGGCTCAGCAAACGTTTTCTCAAAACTGGGTCGGGTTTTAAGTTCTCATATGGCAATCTCCCATGAACGAAACTGTTACACAAGAAAGTGAAAGGCCAATCACTTTTAGAAGAATGCACACCAGCATAGTGAAAGATGACAATCCTTCAGGATCAATACCACAAAAGACAGGCAGGGAAAATGAAGGGGACAAGAAAAAACCCAACGAGACTAATTTCCATACCTGTGGTATTCATCATAGTCAAAGTCATAGCCAATTCCCTGCATAGGAGAATCCCATAAAACGTAATTATCAGTGTCCACATGTTATTCCAACAATAAACAAAACAATCAATCAAAACCATACCCTAAGACCAGCCATTGTTGTTCCATAATTCTTGTACAGAAGGTTGCACAAGTCGGGGATTTTGCTCTTATCTACGCCAAGCTTTTCGACCATATAATCTACAACAAGGGTATCATCCATATATATAAATCAGAAATGCAGAATTGATAGTATAAGAGAGAAATCTTACAAATAAACTTCATGAGCCTAACTCATATCATAAAACCGGTTTTACAAGAGATGATTGTTCATTCTTTATAAGAGAAAAGATATTTGCAATCGTGAATTGTGCAACCGATGCGTAATCGCTTTGAAAAAAGTGAATAAAAGATGGGGACCTATATGAAAAAATTAATTTTTTAATAGTAGGCCCTACTCTTTTTCAAAGCGATTATACGGTATTTACACACTTCACGGTTGTATGTAGAATTACTCTTCTTTATAAACATGTTCAAGACCTTGTCCACAGACAATGTGAGATTATTCCTCAACACCCTCCCTCATGTGCAGACCAGTATTTTTTTCTGGTCCTTGTCACAGGATAAGTAGTGTGGGCTGCCATTCATCCTGTGGCAGGTTCTGATATCATGAATAAATTCATGGACCTAACTCATCTCATAAAACCGGTTCAACAAGAGATGATTGTTCATTCTTTATAAACATACCCAAGACCTTGTCTACAGGTAATGTGAGATTATTCCTCAACATAAACTGCCTTTTCAGACTTACCTTTAATATTCTTGAGGCATGCTGTGGCAATACCAGTACTAAGAGGATACAGAGTATCATCCAGATCTGCAAGTTCAAACACAGTTAAAGTCATTCTTGAGTGAAATTCAGATTAGCGTGAAAAATGAGTCATATAAAATGGCTCACCAAACAGCAGGCATTCATATTTAGGCCTCTGAACCTGCCTGTAGCGGTCGTCGAATTCCATTTTTTTTTATCAGAAAGAACTGTTGATCAAAGAATGAAAACAAGTTAACACTAGGCTCCGCAATAACTTGAACCCACCAATACCAAAGTTTTAAATGCAAATTCATTTTGAGTTTCAAAAGACGAACTTTCATGGCTGCCAAAAAATTAAAGGCCCCTTTTGACTCAGATTACCACCAAAAGAAGAAGAAAGGTCTATTTAGGATAAGGCTTTTGTTAAGTTTCTGAAGGGATAATCCACAACCACCATCACATATTGAATGAAGAACAGGTGGACCAGCGACTTTATGTAGTTAGAAAACCAAAATAAAACATCCAAAATCTCAAAAGTTCCATTATCAAACAACTTGCTGGCAAGAAATATACAAAGACAGAGCCGCAAAGGCATATAAAAAAGGGGGGCATCATCAGAATTCTCTAAACAAAGTTCATATGATTTAGCAAACCCTTTCCACCTATAAGAATCAAATACAACTCACATGACACAAACTTTCCCAGCTTAACTAGAAAAGATTGTATATTAGATCGAAAAAAAATCCACTCTTGATTACATAAAATAAATTAAAAACGAGTTCATTGTAAAGCAAATCAAAAGTGAAGCTCACTTTGCAGCAAAACAGAAAAAAACGAAGACTTTTTCTCTTTGATGAGACATAATCCAACATTAACAGTAATAAAAGAACAAGAAACACTTAGAAACCAAAAGGACACAGGAAAACCGGAGTCAACAGAAGATAATATGCCCTGGACAACCATTCGTTGCTGAAAACCTATGAATAAGCTTCGAAGCTTTATGAGTAGTAATTGGACCCAAATACCCAGAACGAAAATGAATAAGCTTCGAAGCTTTGTGACAATGAAAACTGAAATGCAAGAAAATACAAAAAGCATGGAGCCGGAAGAAACTTCTTACCAAACTCAAAATGAGCAATGAAAGGAAAAGGAAAATCGAGGATTTGCAAAGATGGAGAGCAATGCCAAGAGAATGTGAACAAGGAAGGAAGAAGTGGGAGGAGGAAGAAGAGGAAGAGAGGTGGGTTTAAATAGGAAGAAAACCGTTGCTTCTTTGCCTGAGGTCATTGGTTTTAAAATTAATAAACTTTACTTATTTGCATTAAACACGTTTAACGAACTCAATAATTTAAGAAAGTGACTGGGAAGGAAGGAAACAGGAAGGACTCTAATTTTTCATGAAATTCTTCAACTTTTTTTCCAGATTCTATCAGGTTAATATCTGTTATTTTATTATATTTTATGTCACTGAATTCTATTTTATTAATTTGGGTTCAGGAATCCTAACTTGATTAGGCCTAATTCTTTCAGGAATGCCAGATCTGCTAATCAAGGACAATTAATTTGACAAGGTCTGAGTATAATGATTTTTTATTTTTGAAAAAACAAAATGCTAATCACTATTTTAATCTTTATCTGTTATCATCTTTTTGATGTGATGTTTAATAATTCTATAAAAAAAATAATAAAACTTAATTAATTAAAACATTTTCATATTTAAAAATAAATAAAATGGTGAATGGAAGAACTAAATAAGCTATGTGCCCTGGGCACAATTATTCCAAATTTGGCTGTGTTTTGATGGTTAACTCATCTCAATTTAATTATTAATAAAATTTATTATTTTTTTAATTTTTTATAAAAAAGTTAAATTCATCTCAAATTAATTTATACATTTAAACACATATTTCAACCATTTATATTCAAATACATCTAAATGAAATTCACAAAATATTACTATTTAATGATCAATTCAGATAATCGAGATCATCTCAACATCCAAATGCAAGCTTAAATAACACTCAACAAACAATTAGATGAATATCGAATTGGGTTTATTTAGTAGAGAATTAGAGATTAGATAAATGTTGGGGGAAAAAAATATAGCTTTTGGAGGCATTATCTTCCTTTGGTGGAGATTATAATTGTTGGAAGCTTAAACTCTTGGTTCTATAGCCAACCATCTGGATACTTCTGGAGAGTCTGGA
Source organism: Juglans mandshurica (assembly GCA_022457165.1). Classification (NCBI taxonomy): domain Eukaryota; kingdom Viridiplantae; phylum Streptophyta; class Magnoliopsida; order Fagales; family Juglandaceae; genus Juglans; species Juglans mandshurica. The sequence goes on from CM039627.1 coordinate 29,189,758, forward strand.
CACATGGTGGATCTTGATAGGGATGCAGCATGATATTCAATTACTTTATTAGACAAAAATCAGAATTAATGTGCCTGAAGACTGAGGTGGCTTAGTGGATTCTGTGATTGAGGAAGACAAAAGTGAGAAGAATTTGATTAATTAGTTGAAGTTCGCCAAACATACTGGTAAACATGTAATGTGGAAGTGGGAACTTGTCAACATTGAATTTACTTTTAGAATAGATGATTGAGTATTAATTCATTAGCTGGCAGTCCATTATTTTTACTTTTAAAATATATTGTTTTATTTTTTATTTTTACTGAGTATCAAACCCAGGACCAACGAAGGAATTATCCAATGAGGTTATTAACAGCTAAATCATCAATTGTGTTAAAATCAAGTTTTTTATCATTAATCAAACTCAGTGATGAATATTTTACACTTGTAAACCTTTGTACATATGATCCTAACTGTAAGGAGATTTCTCCCTCATTTATAAGCCCACTAGGCACTCGGCCGAGAGTAATGGGCTTCACCCCGATACCCTGACCTCCGCCATGACAAAGTTTGAGATCAGCGCGAGCCTGACCCAAACTTACAATTTCTTGCGATGTCAACATGTGGGAGCCGGACCCAAACTGTCCGAATAACCTACCTCCCTACGAAGGATGAGAGGTGAGCAGGAGGCTCAACCTCCTCGTCCAAAAAAGCGGGACCAGCCCTCCTGGCGGCCCGAAAAACTTATCCCAACCTTCATTGCGGTGAAGGAACGGACCAACCACATCGTTGTTTGAATTACCTCTCCCGCAGGATACCAGAAGGAAAGGTAGGCCAAAAGGTTGCCTTATCCCTCCTGTGGCGGAGTGCGGGTCAGTCCTCAACTATCCAAAGGTAAAAACTTACATTCCTCGTAAGTGTCAACAGGCGGGAGCGGGTCCACTAGCAGACTGCCCGAATATCCTACCTCCCTGCAGACTAAGGAAACAGGTCAGCCAGAGGCCGTCTTGTCTCCCCGCTGTGGAGAGTGGGACCAGCCCCACGACTACGATGAAGTGTGGGATCAGCGCCAGCTTGATCCAAACTTACCATTCTCTGCAATGCCAAAGGGCGAGAGTGGGTGCAGTTACAAACTGTCTGAACAACCTACCTCCTACGGGGATGAAAGTGATATGTTGAGCCAGAGGCCACCTTGTCCCTCCCGCGATGGAGAGCGGGTCCAGCCCCGAGACTGCTCAAAAACTTACCTAACCCCTATCGTGGCGAAGGAGCGAAGCAACCACATTACTATTCGAATTACCTCCTCGGGGGGTTAAAGGGACAGGTTGGCCTGAGGCATCCTGACCTCTTTCCGATGGAGTGCGAGCCGGGTCCTTTGACAGCCCGAATATTGCACCAAGGAACGCGGACATCAACAACATGATAAAAAGCGGCAAGCACATCGCATAATAGGCCAAAGGGCCCAGGTTTACGAACTCTAACTCCTACAAAGCTAAGGATAAAGTTATTATAGCCTGCTTATTTTTCGGTCAAGAATTAAATATGCAATGTCAACGGGCGGGAGCGGGAGTGGGTCCAGTCCCAAATTGCCCGAACAACCTACCTCCTATGGGGACAAAAGGGGCGAGTCGAGCCAGAGGCCGCCTTGTCCCTCCTGTGACGGAGAGCGGGTTCGACCTCCCAGTCACCCGAATACTTACCCCGGCCCCCATTGCAAGAAAGAGTAGCCTGTATTATTTAATTCGACTCTATAGCCATGGTGCTACTTGGAGGGACATAGAGGTGGGTTTGCAAAACGCTTTCTGGCCTCCCCCCAAAGGAGGCAGCTGGAGTCTCCTTGACGTGGCTTAACTCTTAGGGGGGATTTCCATCCCCTCCAAGCTGACGATAGTGGACGAGGGTCGACATACGCTGATGATACTTTTTTTTTTTTGGTTTCATATCAAAATAAAGCACATCAACGCAAAATAGAAGAACTAAAGGACTAGGTGGGGTAAAGCGCATCCGAGAGGTTGACGGCAAAAAGAAGGAAATTGGCTCAAAGAACAAGTGGAGAGACATCAGCCTCGTCAACGATATCGCTAAAGGCACCAAGAGGATAACTAACTAACGAAAGCAAACAAGGACCAATATAAGCAGGGAGCCGTCGGTCGGTGGGGTCATCAGGGATCGGTGCGGCGTTGGCAGGGTGAATCGTAAAGCTCTGGATGACGGTAATCCCCCCGCCCGATGCGGACCCCATAATTTCCTGCGTCAAAACCCCAGGCCGGCCGTAAAAAAAGAGAGAAAAAAGAAAAAGGAGACCCTGAAAGCAAATGGCCACAGAAGATAAACAGAAAGCAAAAAGGATAATGGCATTGACAACATGAAGCCGCAAGCTTACAATGGACAAGTTATAAAGTAAAGTGACAAGTTACAACATGATGTCATAAGCTTATAATGGACAAGTTACAACATGAAGTCACATGGTTGTAGTTGCAAAAATTGATTAATCAAGGAAGGAAAGGAAGAATTCCCATCGGAGTCCGATAGGAATTGGCGGGGTAACTGTAAGGAGATTTCCCCCTCACTCATAAGCCCACTAAGCGCTCGGCCGAGAGTATTGGGCTTCGCCTCGATACCTGGCTCCAGGGCCCAAATTTGCCCACAAAGCAACTCGCCTGCAAGAGAAAGTAAGCAATGATGACAGATGGAATGGACAGGCCTGATGCCGCTCGGCTGCATCCAACTCATGGGGACTCATACAAGGCAGAACGGGAAAAACGGAAAACCTTTGATCTTATGACAAGGGAACATCGATGGACGGCCAATAGGGCCTGCAGAATAAAGCGATTAGGAAGCCACGCAGCATTAATGACATCACTACCCGAGCAACACACCGTATTAATGACACCGTTGCAGAGGCCCGCCGCATTAAAGGACCCCGACAAAGGGAACAGTAGTGAGGACATAGGCCCCACAGGAGCAGGCACGATCTGCCCTCCCTCCCAAACTCCCAGTATAAATAGTGATCTCCAGGTATGAGAAAAGATCTTTAAACTCTCTCATTATTTAAAAAATTTCAAAATACTCTATTGACTTTAGCATCGGAGAATCCTCGGCCCTAAGACCGCCCTCTCGCAGCTTCTTTCTTCTTCATTTTCGCAGGCCCAGCTTTGAAGACCCGAGTTGCTAAAACCTAGCCCAAAGACGTACGAAACACAACGTTAACACTAACTATTCAATGCATTGATACAATTCTCTTTTTATTATTGTTATCATTAGAGAAATGATATTTGCAGCTCTATGTTATACAAGTTTTGTGTA